>JAMAFK010000010.1:0-600000 GCA_023627375.1 Penicillium paneum | reverse complement strand
ACTTCTATATTCACCCGATTCAAGCGATCTTGTAATTCTGAGCGGGATCGCTGTGCCTCGGTAAGGTCTGCACGTGTAGCATTGAGAAGATCGTTCGGGGTATAGTCTGGCTCAGTCGCTCGTTGCCTTTTGGATGGTGCAACTATAGGAGATGGGACATTGGGTTGACCCTCATTCTGCGCTATTGCAGGACTAGCAGATTTTACTGCTGTTGCTAATTTGCTGGTGCGATCTGCAAGCTGGGCATCTAGATTTGGTAAATGATGTCAGTCGCAATCGCTCAACAAAAAGCATTAAAGATAGACTGACAGGCATCATAGAGAGTAGTATTTGCTTTCTCTCGTTGGTCTCGCACTGTCAGGGCAGCCAAGTACTCCTCCCTCCAGTGGGCCATAAGCCTTCCCAAGCAAATGTACCTGAAAGTGATGAAGTGGAGTTGGTTGCCGCTCCGGGAGTCAGATGTAATCGTTATCACTTGCCCACCGCCCGCTCCACCGCCCAGTTCTCCTCATGCATCATCGAATCTGGCTGCAACCCGACCCCAACTCTCCAACAACTTGTTCTTATCTGTTCTATAAAGGCTTAGTGAAGACTGCTTATAGGTCTTTGCTTAATAGTGAACTTACAGTTATTCCTCGCACATTTACACTCGGTCACTTGGCCAATCCCCAACCATGGCGTCAAGGAAGAAGGTCCTCCTCAAGGTACGATCCCCGCATCTGATCCGTGTGATGAGCACTGAATCTTTCAATATGTGGGTTTTTTTTTTGCTAACTGGCCTCTTCGAAATTCTAGGTTATCATCCTTGGTGACAGTGGTGTGGGAAAAACAAGTTTGATGAACCAATACGTCCGTTTAATCTCGTCCCAAACTAGCCTTCGGCCGTACCGCGGTCGGGCCCGAAGACCTATACCCGCTAACATGCAATTTTATGAGATGAATAGGTCAATAAGAAGTTCAGTGGAAGCTACAAGGCCACAATCGGAGCCGATTTCCTTACCAAGGAGGTTCTTGTTGACGACCGACTGGTGACAATGCAGGTAAGGCGCTGGAGACTATAGCATAATCTCGTGATGGGGGGCAGTAACTGACTTGAAGGTGTCAGATTTGGGATACTGCGGGCCAAGAACGGTTCCAGTCATTGGGAGTCGCCTTCTATCGTGGAGCCGACTGCTGTGTCCTGGTTTATGATGTGAACAACTCCAAGAGTTTCGAGGCTCTCGACAGCTGGCGAGATGAGTTCTTGATCCAGGCAAGCCCGAGAGATCCAGAGAGTTTCCCATTCGTAAGTGGTGTTCCCGCATTCCTTTTCCTTATCTCGTGCGCCGCAGCAGCAGGCAAAATGATATGTTGGTCAGCGCTAATAGTCATGAGCAGGTTGTTATCGGTAACAAGATTGATGTAGAGGAGAACAAGCGTATGATCTCCTCAAAACGGGCCATGACTTTCTGCCAGTCGAAGGGTAACATTCCCTATTTCGAGACCAGTGCCAAGGAAGCTGTCAACGTCGAGCAGGCGTTTGAAGGTGAGTCAAATTCCCTAGCGGCTTTGCTCAAACCCTGTTCTCTTCCAGCATTGCTAATCACTATTTAGTTATCGCGCGGAGTGCACTTGCCCAGGAAGAGGCTGAGGAATTCAGCGGTGAATTCAGCGACCCAATCAACATCCATCTGGACAATGACCGTGATGGTTGTGGCTGTTGATATACCCTTCCCATTCCTATGATGTTCCAGCGACCTATTTCCTTTGTCTTTTCTTTTTCCCTACTACTATTTGGTTGGTCTCCGGTCCCGAGTCTGTAGAGAAGACCACGGGGTTTGTTTTGGATGACCCTGCCATTCCCCCGGTGTCTTGTAGATGTCTTGGTTTCAATTATGAAATTCATCTGAGAGAGAACTTCTTACTTAACCCTTTCTCGGATCAGTTTTATGCAGACAATGTCTTTGTTGGGCTTAATGCAATTCCTTCTTCATTTTTCCGTAATAGGCAGTTGATCGCATACTTTGTCGAAGTAAACCATCAGATGACCCGCCATCATCAGGGCAGATTTCTCCTTATGACGACCATCGGGTATGTGTATTTATCACATGTAGCTCGTGGTTAATTACTCTAGTAAATGTACTCCGTATGGAGTACCTAAATAATATCGGCGACTACATTTCTCCCCACCCGGACGCTTATCTTGCGATTGCTTGGCAGGACCCCGTGTTCTCTTCAGCGCATATATTTAGGCAGGAAGTCTCGTGACACTCACTTATTCCTGCACAGAGATATTTGCTCGTTGCGCTTCAGATGACAGCAGTCCGACTGATAACCCGTCCAACTCGGCATCCTCGGCTGCAAACGTAGCGATTGCGACATCGGCGGCACGAGGTTCTTCACCAGTATTACGCCTCGAGTCGCGCAGATTCAACCCCCTCTCACAAACAACTAAAGCAACGACAACTACCATGACATCGACCATACACGAAGCACCCGGTACGATGCCACTAGGGATGGCGCGGCGAACATTAGGAATCGTACTGCTCCTAGTGGTGGTTGTGCTATGGACAACCTCAAATTTCCTTGGAAGTGTATGCGCATCCTTTCTTGAGAAACCATAACGTCATAACGCAAAAGACATACAATGTTGCAAACATTTGGCTAATTACCCATCGAATGACATCCAGACTATCTTCGCCGACAAGACATACCCGAAACCTTTCTTCGTAACTTACACGAATACCTCCATGTTTATGATGCCCCTTATTTTCATCGTTGCTCGTCGAACATGGGCTCTTTGGCGCCACGGGAAACTTTCTAAAATCACTTCGCTAAGGAGCTTTTTGAATCATTTGGATTCGCATGACCCCAAGGCCGAGGAGGAGAGCATACTGCGCAGCGGTTCAGATGAAGAGGACGGGCGATTCTCGCGGGAGAGACAGGATCCTCCAAGCGGAAAGCTAGGGCTCAAAGCCACAGCTAAACTCAGTATTCAGTTTTGTCTACTCTGGGTAAGCACATAACCTTGGGGTTTGGATATGATCAGCTGGCTAACCTATCATAGTTTACTGTATGTCGTACACCTCACGATGTGGAAGCTTATATGCTGGACGGGAACTAACCGAAGTACCTTGGATAGGCAAACTACTTCGCCATGGGGTGCCTTCAATTCACGTCAGTTGCAAGCACAACCATTCTGACTTCCACCAGTGGTAAGATTCCCCCGTTTAGATGTCCAAAGATCAGGTTCTCACCCTCACTCTTCTAGGTGTATGGACTATGGTCTTCGGCGCCCTGCTTCGTGTGGAGAAGTTCACTTTGCGCAAATTCATGGGTGTCATAGCTTCTCTGATTGGCATTATCCTAATTTCACGCGTCGATCTCTCCAAGCCAGAAACAGGCGAGGGCGCAGATAGCGGCGAGGGCTCATTCCCACACAAATCCGCAGGGGAGATTGCCCTTGGCGATGCCATGGCAGCGTTCAGTGCCATCGTGTACGGTCTTTACACTGTCGTGATGAAGAAACAAGTCGGCGACGAATCCCGGGTAAACATGCCACTCTTCTTTGGCCTGGTCGGATTTTTCAACATCATCTTTCTGTGGCCTGGTTTCTTCATAATGCACTGGACGGGACTTGAGCCCTTCTCCTTACCGGAGACGTCGCGAGTGTGGTCAATCATTCTGGTATGGCTCCGACTCCGTTTGTTCACCTCTGATTCTAACCTCACGTCTATCAGACTAACGCATTTGCATCATTTATCTCCGACATTGCTTGGGCTTACTCTATGCTTCTCACCACGCCGCTTATCGTGACAGTCGGGCTTAGTATGACCATTCCGCTCTCCCTGATTGGACAGATGGTCCTACAGTCACAATACTCCAGCCCTCTGTACTGGGTTGGAGCTGCTATTGTGTTCTTGTCGTTCTTGGTTGTGCAACACGAGAGTAAGCCTCAGGATGACCTCACCACTGATGGAGCAGGCAGGACCTTCCCGGGTGAGTATAACAGTATTCCCGTTGAAGAAGAGGAAATGCGTTAGTTCGGTATTGGGAAGGTTTTGTATTCGCTACACATTTCTCGTGGCTTGCTCACATAGCATTTAATGTCTTCTTCAGGTTGGTATTCCCAATATATAGATTACGTACAGCGTCATTTAAGATTCTCATTAGCTCTACTGCTGCGCCTGCATTTTAGTCAACCTCTCCACAAAATCGAAATTTGTAGCCTATCTTTAGACGGATGCATTGCTGAGTCTAATCAACTACAAAAAGAATCACAGATTTGATTTCTCACATCTGAGATTGAGGGGTTTCAGCCAAGGCCGACCAAAAGCTTAGTTTGACCCCGACAAACTATGTAATAAGTCATACCTTGGCGCCAT
This sequence comes from Penicillium paneum, assembly GCA_023627375.1. NCBI lineage: Eukaryota > Fungi > Ascomycota > Eurotiomycetes > Eurotiales > Aspergillaceae > Penicillium > Penicillium paneum. Next base: position 595,636 of record JAMAFK010000010.1, on the reverse strand, counting down.
ATCTGTTACAAATCCAAACCTGAATCATGGTATCTTGACAGAGTATTATATATTATGCACGAGCTTACTACGTACGGCCTGGAGCAATATGATACATAATAGGTACTCAATATAGACACTGAAATGGAAGAAGACGGACGACGGAAAACGGAGGATGCCACAGTGAGGAAGAAGCATGGACGCAATGAGAATGCATCGTGTCAATGAATGATATCAATAGACAGTTGGAGAGATGAGAGGTAGGGAAAAAAAAGCAGGGTACTCAATGAGCACGAAGGACTAACGCCAATCCGTTCTTCGAAGACTCCGAAGCTCACCGCGAGACGAGCAGTCAAAATGAAATCACCAACCTGGGTATATTGAAAGAAAAGAAAAGAAAAGAGATAAAAGATAAGAAATAAAGAAAGAGGGTTCCTGAGATGCAGGGAAGATGAGGTAAAGGAAGGGAGTAGGAATAGGTAGAGTAATAAAACAGGCCTTACTCCGCAGAGCGAGTGGCATTATACAGAAGTGGCCAGAGACGGTTCCAATCGCCTGCGCGCGGCGAGAATGCTTTTCAATGAGCCCAGCCAGCGCGCGAGGGACTCTTCGTCCGGGGCGCAAAGTCGATAGGTCTTTTCTTCAGCGATGATCTGCAGGCAGAACGTCTTCGATCTCGACAAAGGGTCCACTTCTGCGGCATCAAATACGTGAGACATGGGGATGATCTTGACGGCAGCGTATTCCGATTCATCCTTATAGAAGGCCAGACTCTTAGGTCGAAGCACAACCCAGAGCCGTTTCCACTGGCGCACGGTCCCTTGGATGCGCAGCCCCTGCAGGTACCCCTGGCAGATCACCCGCTCTGGGTCACGCAGGACGCCCGGGTCTGTTTGTTTGCAGGTATCTCGGGGTAGAGACGATGACGGTTGGGGTGCCGGCTTATCCTCTGGTGCTGAAACGGATAGTGAATGGATGGAGGGCATAGATCGTAGGTAGATGTTGCGTGATGGTGCAGGTCCATCAGAGAACTCTGAATGCGATGCCATCTCGTTGCCGGAGTAATCCTGGATGTAAGGGAGTCTCTGGGCACTTTTACTGCGTGGGGACAGCGGATGGCGTGGCTCCGGAGAGCTGGCGCGGCCAGTGTGATCGAAGTCGGAGTGATCGGTTGTCTCGTCAACGAGCTGTTTGTGGATGGCGGGGGGTTCATGCTTTCTGGTCAAAGCCAGGAAAGCTCGCTCGTCCTCGTCGCCGGGGGTCTGGGCGCGAATGCGATCGATCCAGTCCTCTGCGTCGCGTTCGCTCAGGGCTTCGAAGCGGTAATTCGTAGATGGGGTAAAGACACCGAAAACATGCCGCCGGGTCGATCGGGGAGACTTGACCGGCGCGACGGCGGTCACTTCAGACAGGGGAATGGAGACTCGGAGGCGGGTGGTTTCCTCGTCCTTGTATACGGAAAGGAGGTTCGGTCGCAGGACGAGGTAGGCTGGTTTCCATGAGGCGCGAAAGACGTGTTTATGCTTGACTCGTCGACAGACTCTCCCTGTCTTCAAAACTCGATCGAATTCGAAGCTTCCATTCTCGTTGACTGGCGAAAAGGGATCCAAATTCCCATTGTTGTGGAAATGCGACGAGGGGCCGGGTTCCGGAGGTTTGGTCATCGCGGTTTTGCCCTCAGAGAAAGGTCTGGTCACCACTGTATCCATGTTGTGATGTAGAAAGGAAGAAATGAGAAAAGGGGGCACCCCACGGTGGTGACTCCATATAGTTTATTGTCATGCGGAGTGTGATGATGGGGGATGACCGGGATCCGGAACCAAGCCTTTTGACCCTTTGGCTTCCCGGCAAGCAAGTTGGGATCTACAGTGTGCATGGGAAATTATATGAAATTATATGACTTTGAGATGTAAGTGGTGTATATTAGTGTGCTCAACTAAATATATGCTGTTGGCAGTCTGTTTCCTTCGAGTATCCAGTTATGTAGTTCCGTCGAGTAACCATGCACACGAGCAAGACAAACTTGTATAGTATACCGACGTCTGTACATGTTGTACCTCCGTAGATGTGATATAGGAGAAAATGCCAAAATAAGACGCACTCTGTAACATGTACGGAGTACTCCATCACATATCACAACAGTATACTCCGTAATCCGCTCCTTCGCAATTTGTTCGTGCAAATTAAAGAAAGATAACCCGGTCCAGACCTCGAAGACCCGTAGGGATAATTAAATTTGCATTACATACAGTACAATACCGTATTTGCCTCACGTGTACGAGTAGGATGTACATAACTAGTTATTGTATGTATCTAGTACTTATAAACACCCCTGTTAGTGTGAGATATCATGTACTCGATACGGAATCAACTCAATAATTGCCACATGTAAGAGGCTGAATGGCAGATGACCAGGTCAAATGCCCACAACAATCATTGCTATTTTCGGGTCTAACGGCCTGAAAGTTTGGACCCTCGATCGTCATGCGCTAATTCAACGGGTTGTATCTACATACAACATAGAAACAAGTGAAACAGGTCGTCTCGGGGCTCCGAATTGGAGGCTATCCGGGTAAATATTGGAGGGATGTGGAAAGGACCGTTCTCATCAACTGATACATTCCAGAGGCAAAGTATCCATGCCCGTAGTTATTACCTTGGCATATTATGTGTCGCCCTGTAGGGCTAGTTAAGCAATGGTGGATCATATATACAATAAGCTGCACTATCAGATATTTTTGGGCATCCAGGTACAAGAGTTTGTACAATATAGAGTACACGAGCACAAGCATACTCCTTAGCAGATGGAATCAAAAGAAGCTTTCCTCGTTAGCTTAGGGGCCGAGTGATACTACCGTTTAGAACCACCTTGCCCCTAGCATGAGAAGCCAATCATGAGTCCGGTAAATGAATAAATGAAATGCACGAGCGCATCAAGTCCACTAAAATGTAGAGAATATGCTAGAAACATGAGGTTAAATATAAGAACAGTACTCGCACAAAGTAAAGATCACCCAGAAATACCAAGACATACCATACATACCGTACAATACCAGGAAGAACGCCACTGCACAGTAACCAGGGGGTAAAATAACCGTCTCAGGGTGACAAGAGGCCACCGGACTTCGCCAAGACCAGGGAGGCGCAAGCAGCCCTTTAGGACCCATCCCGTCTTCCAATTCCCCATCTTCTCTCCCCCCATCACCCTCATCCTGTTTTGATGTCCCCGATCTCTCCTCTGTGTACCTTGCTGTTCACAGTTGCCCGCGTTTCTCCCAACGCCTTCCCCATCTATTTACCGTGGGACTGAGAAAGTTGGGGGACGAAAGGAGGCATTCCTCCGGCCACTCGTTTTGCTGTCATTTTCTCCATTTTTCTCGAGATCTTTTGACTTTCGGATTTCCCTGTGATCCATACGGTCCGAATTCGGTCTGATCGTGTGTTCAACTTTTTTCTCCCTTCAAGACGCAGTTCTCTTCTGATCAGACCCCCCGACACAATTTCTCCGCTATCTCCCTAACGGCCCCGTGCTGTCGCCTGGGCCTGACAGCTGACCGCTACAATCAGTCGTGTGGTCTCACAATAATCGCACTCATGAGCTTCATTCAACGCATCACGAAACGGCTGCCTAGTGCGCCGGGTCTGCCGTTGGAGGATGTTCCAACGGAGAAGGGCCACCTCCATCCTAGATTCGCCTTTTTCCGAAGGAGGATTCGCCTAAAGGGCAACTCATCTATTTCTATACCCCTGGGTCTTGTTTTACTATTTCCATGCCTTGTAATTGTCCTCATTCTGCTCCTCTTTGTCCGACATCCTGCCTCTCCCGGGGGGATCCTAATTCCAGCGGGCACTCCGCCATCTATCCGGTTCGTATCGCCCTGTCAATTGCTGCTCCTCCGTGCGATAACTAACATCCCGCGCTTTACAGAAAAATCAGCGAAAAATATGATAAAGTCTTTGCTACGGGCTGTATGCCTATTGAGCCCGATGAAATCGCAAAGGCTCCCCGCGCCAACGCCGCCTTCGTCGTCCTTGCTAGAAATAAGGAATTGGAGGGCGTGATTCAGTCGCTCAAGTCAATTGAGAGACATTTCAACCGGTGGTGGCACTACCCCTATGTCTTCCTCAACGATGGTGACTTCGATGAGGAGTTCAAGGCAACCGTCAAGAACTACACCAGCGCAGAGGTTGAATTTGGCAAGATTGACAACAGCATGTGGGGATTCCCTGATTGGGTTGACCATGAGGTTGCCAAAGAGGGCATCAGGAAGCAGGGTGATGCTGCCATCATGTACGGTGGAATGGAAAGCTACCACCACATGTGCCGATTCTACTCAGGGTCAGTCTTCAATGACAGATTTGGACTTGGATTATCAAGCTAACTTCGCGATAGACACTTCTACAAGCACCCTCTCCTGATGAAGTATGAGTGGTACTGGCGTTTGGAGCCCGAGATCAAGTACTTCTGCGACATTACCTAGTAAGATATCTACTCCGGCATGTTTCTAGTCAATTTGCTGACTTGGTACCTTTAGTGATCCATTCCTGAAGATGGCCGAGGCAAACAAGACCTACGGCTTCACAATTGCAGTGAAAGAGCTTCGCGAGACTGTCCCCAACATCTTCCGGTATGCGGCCGCTTACAAGCGCAAGAACAACCTCAAGTCCAAGGGTCTGTGGGAGATGTTCCTAGAGCAGCCACAGCAGCCAGAGCAACCGGAAACTCCCGAGGAGAACAAGCGGGATAAATTGCCTGATGAAATCCTGCAGACTGACCCCGGTGACAACAATCTGAAGGACGTAGACCCTGAGGCCATGGAAGGCGAGAGCTACAATATGTGCCATTTCTGGAGCAACTTCGAGATTGCCCGTCTGGATTGGTTCCGCAGTAAGGAGTATGAGGACTTCTTCACCATGATGGACCAAAGTGGAGGATTCTGGAATGAGCGGGTATGTTATATTATGTCTTTGAACTGTGCCAGGTGATCTTTACTGACTGTACTAGTGGGGTGATGCTCCTATTCACTCTCTCGCCGCAGGTGCTCTTCTCGCGCCTAGTGATATTCATTACTTCCGTGACTTTGGCTACCGCCACACTACCATTCAGCATTGCCCGGCCAACGCTCCGGCCCGTCAACTCACCCGTATCCCTTACCTCGAGAAGACTACAGATGACGAGAAGAAACGGATCGAGGAAGACGAGTACTGGGCTAACCCTGACCAAGTCAAGGAGAATGGTGTCGGTTGCCGATGCCGCTGCGACACTGACATTGTCGATGTTGAGGGCAAGCAAGGCAGCTGTCTCAACGAATGGGTGGACGTGGCTGGTGGCTGGGCCTCGCCATAGATCTTGATCTTGACGCTGATGCCGTAGTGCTCAGTGCCCGCCATCTCTTTCCTGCGTCTCCTTTCCCCCTGTCTATTTATTCGGCTGTGTCCATCCCTTGGGTCCGCCCTTGGAGTTTCCAGCCGGAGCCTGCATCTTATGTTGGTCATAGGGTTCCCTCCCTAGGCGGCGTTCAACGGATTTGAACTTTTTTTTATTATCGGAAGATGATGTTACCATTTCAATCATCACTGTCACATTCATCAAGCATGCTGTGCCACTGGGTTTGGCTGTTGTGATTCATCTCTTGGTTCCATTTGGAAGAAATTGTGTGTCATCGGCAGTGGAATATTGGTACCGTACCCGGTGGCCTCGACAACCATTATATCCAATGTTTTCTCTAGATTTCATCACTATATCCTATGTTCTACCAGGAGCACAACTTCATCTCGGTGGTAAGAGACCATTGATTCGGGGCCTGGGAGCAACGCCCCAAGCAACTCCCGCCACGTCTCTTTGCCATATTTTTTGCCTCCTCATCGGCCACTTCTTTTTTCAGCAGCTTTTCCCCCTTCCCATCCCTATCCCCATGTGCGCAGTTTTTGTGGTTGTCTTCCAGCATGCATTCATGAAATGTACATACCTTGCCTCTCTCCCCACCCATCCTTGAATCCGTGGCATACATCCACGGGTTGTTTTCTCGCATTGCCCACCTTGACCCTCGCAAATACCAGATCAAGCATGGTTGTCTATAGAGTATGGAATAATCACTCGGTCAATTACGTGAAGAATGATATCAGTATAATGCACTTTACTACTTCGGTTTTACTATCGTTTGGACATTTATATTTAAAATAGAAGAGTTTTTTTTATCAGCTGTGCTACTCAGTTCCAAGTAATGCAATTGAATGTACCAAGATCTATGTTTACGAATTCAGTTGACCGTACAGAGCCCCTTAGGGCCCTTCTTTCTCAGCTCGTAGTGTCAAGTTGTAGTAAGATGGCCTCGGATCACACCTACACCGCCAGTCTACATAGCTCTCTGGCCTTCAGAGGACAGACGACGAAAACATTACAAAGTTGTCCCTGTATATAACCTCGAGTATCCTCAGATCACACACCAGGACCATGTCTAAACTCGCTGAGAAACCCATTTCCATCCATCTATCTGTCTTGATATCGTTCATCATTTCCACAACCTGTTCAGCTCCACTCATCTTCTCCGAATCAAATATGCCCTGGTGAAGCTGGGCCAATCTTTGACCGAACCGTGCTTTCCCGTCGAATTGATTGAACTTCACTTTCTTGCCGATAGCAACAGCTCCAAACGGCCTTTGAGTCAAAGAGTTCGAGTCTTCTGAGATGTAATGCTCAATGTACCTGCTGGCTCTGGAAATAGAGTATCTGATTCAGCAAAGTAGGTAACGCGATAGATGACATATCCTCAGTCTGGGTAAGTGCAAGAGCTATTTCAAGCCGTTCATGTTGAATTGATCGTGTTTTACTCGCGATTATGACTTGACTTGGTAGTTGAGGAGAGAGGATAAGAGGAAGGTAAAGTATTGAGACTCTGGGAAAAGCGTGTACTCTCATTGTACCTATACATATGTTGCAGTATGCTGGTTGAGAATTGCAGCCAGCGGCAGACATACCCCAAGTAACCTAGCGGGGGATTGTATCAGTAGCCCTTCTCTTGCTGATATCAGAACAAACATTATGGCCTTACACCAAAGCGAATGATAGTTGTGAAACAAGTCGGCCGGTAGTAAGTGAAGCCGTTCTCATCACGTCACCATCTACATTAAGCGAGCCTATGTCGTTGTTTGTCTCTTTGTTTGTGAATAGTGGCATAAACCGGCCGCCCTCAGGGTAACTATAAGAAGGTGGCCCTGCCCCCAGAACTTCCTCTTCCTTCCTTTCTTTCTTCTTCAGCTCTCTTTGCCTCTGGCTTAGATCAAGTGTAGTATCTGTTCTTATCAGTTTAATCGCTGATAGTTCTGCATCGCAGAACGTCATGATTATTCGAATATTTGGACCTCGTGACTTGGCCTCTATGCTTGCATATGCCTTGTTGCACTGTGTCATTGGGCTTACACTACCCCCGATCGACGCGAACTCCTTTTCATCAACTGTTCGGCTTGTCCGGGCACTTGGAGAAAATATCTGTCTAACTTACCGCCTTCTTGAAGCCTAATCATGGTTCCATTTACTAGCATAGGTCTGAAGGCTTGTATGCCTGGATCCTACCTTTGGACCGCCCGTCTTTGTTACATATTTTACTGCTTGAATGCTAAGTGATTAGCTTACTGAGTTAGATGCTTGTCTTGTGCATTCGAATCAAGGATACGAAACGCATGACCCCTATCTCGATGATTCCGATTATGTTTACTGCCCTCTCTGCGGAGTGATTTTGCTGCCCGCCCCTTACAGCGATGATGATCCAGCATCTTCACACTCTCGCATTCGACCTTGGTATGCAGAAGTACGAGATCTCTACTCAATAAATGCTACTGCTGGCCATATCACCACAACTGGGCTAGGGATAGTACACTACCGGAACATTCTCTATGCGCCTCTTGGCAGCGATCAATCCTATGTCGACGTGGATGCTGAAGCGCTGAAGGAATGGAGGCTTTTCGGATCATCTGTAAGCCGTTGGTGCTTCGGATTTCACAACTCATGTTAGAAATTACTTCTCCTCAGGCTTGCTCGTGGACCGGGTGTTGCCACGCAGAGTGAAGCGACTATCTCAAAATCGGGTTTTATCAATTGTATTGCACTCCTCGTATCCAAGGTTCTATCAGACCTATGCGTCACTCAAGAACGTCCGGAAAATCCGGGCATCTACGGGCATACAAGGTCAATCCAAATCTCGAAGTCGCATATCCGGTTTGAAACTGTAGGACAATGGATGCATCAACTCGATGATGCGTTTGAACTGTCCCAAGACGAAGAAGTCAAATCCTTGACTATCGGGCTTGTTCCAGTGGGCTTCTCTTCTGTTCCGGGGTTGGAAATAGTTCAAGTTGCAGCTATACACATTGAGCTGTCATCTCTACGAATGAAAGCCGCCGAAAAGCCCAATATTGGTCCCCGAACAAGTACCTTCTTTTGACCAGCTGCGGAAACTCCACTTCGAGAGGCAGAATGATGGGAGCTTAGAGAGACTATAATCACAGCCGAGGCCTACTTCAAAGACCAGGCAATAGTCGGATTAGTCTCCGCTACACGTCGGGTAAAACAGCGAGCACAGGTGAGCTGGATACCGAGATTCGTCACACCGATCATTTTGCACCAGATGCTCGGACTGTTGGCTTGTCGGTTGCGGCCACAGAGCACAAGCTCATGGAAATCGAGTTCGAGGTTGAAGGAAATGAGCAGCCTTGTTACGAGAAGCCTAGGCTTTCCGCTGCCCTGCCCTATGAACTAGCCTGTACCATTCATTATACCTGGCGGAGAATTGGGTGTAAGGATGAGGCGTCTGGTGAAAAATACCTGGGGCTGTGGGATGACAGAGTATACGTGGCCCCGACTGGGTCGAGGCTTATTGGTATCTACATGCGCTGTCGGAAGTTCTGCTGTGTTGGGGCATTGTACAAGCCGGACGTTTCCGAATAGGGATTAAAGGCGCTCTTAAGTCAAGTCTTGGATATATTCTGTATAACATATAAGGGATCCGGTCAAACTTCAGTGCGGTCAAGGATTTTCATTACATACATAGTATAGAGGATTTTCCGGTGGCTTAAAGTCTCCCTATAATTTTCTCCCTCCCTATCCACTTATACACGAATTCCGTTGAAGCTTGTCCCACCAAAGATCCCACTTGAATCTTAGCAGACAAGTCGCCATCCTCAATATTAGGCATATCCAACTGCGTTAAGGAGAGGGTAGATCCTACGTGCAAAGATATTCGGGTCATAGACCGATGAGCAAGGTCAGCATGACAATACTCTCAGAGGGTTGAATATCTCGGATCGAGCAAGTGAGTCTAGATCAATCTAGACAGTCTTTTCCGGCCGCGCTTAATTTCCGTGTAGTGTTTTTGAATGTGTACATGCTGTGAATGTTTAAGGTGTTCATGGTGGGGCACAGTGGAGCTAGTCGTTATCAAGTATAGAGAAGTATAAGAATAGGTAGAAAGAAAGAAAGAAACATGACAGGCTCAGCAGGTCTGTCCTTTCTCTCATTTGGAGTACATTGGAGTACTTTGGGAGTGCATCGGAGTGCATTGCGAGGGGTAGACAAAGAGAGTTGCCGTTAGGTAGCAAAGTGGCTTGTATATGGTACTTCTGTCACAGGTGACAACACCGTACAAATGCTAGGTACCTTGTACTCCCCCACTATTACTGTCACTTGGATCATCTATTCTCGTGTTCTCTTATCGCAACACAACTCCCCTCCTTCGTCAACGCTCTGTTTCAGTTCTCTTTTATACTTCTTGATCTTCACGGTGCTTCTTTTCTCTTTGGCCTTTGTCGCTTTCACACCTCTACCTAGGTAAGCCCTTACTTCATCAAGTCAGACACGCACCTGACCTATCCTGACATCCGGCTCCCCGCAGACCCACCTTATCACTCTATTTGGGCTCTCTGAGTCTCTGCCTAGCACTCCCAGTATCTTCCGATCTTCCCTTTTCCTTTCTATTTCCTGCTCTAAATCTCCATATCGGTTTCTAACTCTGCTTTTTTGACCTTCTTCTACCGCTTGGGCTATCCCTAAGCTCCTGTTTCCGCCGCACCCGTGTGCTATATGAAGTTTACATCGGTGAAATGACTGACGATCAAGACTCGCCTCATAGGCGTTTCCACCGTGCCCAGACTGCCTCGAGTCTGCAATATCCGACTCTTCCACCCCTGACAGCTTCCGTCGAGGAGTGGTTATCCCGCTCACGGCCTACCAACATGACGTCAGATCAACTTTCTGACCATTCACCCAAAACGCTGAGTGATAGCTGGGCGACCCTGAGTGTATCGGACATACGTTCAGAGGATGGCAGCCACTCCGAACAAACCGATACAGGCTCGTTGATCGACCAGGCTAGCCCTGACGACGTTGCAAGCCTCGATGAACGCTACAGTGAGAGCGAGGCCGAGGCCCAGGATGAAGACCAACAAGAGGATGATGGGATAGACAGGGATTCAGTGCAGTGCACTGAATCTGCCTCCCAGGAGCTACCTGCCCTCTTTGCTGCCAGACGAAGTACCATCGATGACAGCACCACAACCACGAAGCCCTCCTTCCCCCATGCCAGTGATTCGATCGAATTCGTGGAGCCCGAGAAGTGGCCCGAGATCGAGAGAGTGGAGCTCAAGCATACCATCCGCATCTTCGAAGGTGCTGCAGCCTCGGAATTGAAGAGCCGGCTGCCTTACAATTCAACCGACTCCATCCTCATGGCCACGCTTCAACAGACTATGACGAAACAGAGCCTCGACCTGGACAAACCCTTCCGCGTGCTCTATGTCGGACAACCGGGATTCCGAAATATTATTCTCGACAAGATCGGCGATGTTCTGGTCTCAAGCTCATGTGCTGGTTCAGAGACCAACTCGGCCGAATCTTCTCGATATCATGTCGTGCCAACCTCATTTGGCGCTGGAGCTGTTCCGAACTTCGCGGAACTTCTCCCGATTCATGTCCAGCTGGTGGTTGACGAATGTCTGGAAGCCACGGCCGATCCCCACGCGGACCGACCTAATACACTCAACCTGAAGTTCAAGAATCGTCCGGTTTGCACTTCGGCCTGGAATGGTTCTGACTACTATATAAAGTCTGCAACAGATTGGACTCTACCAGATGTAGCAATTCTCTTTGTCTCCGGCCTCGACGATGCAGCGGCGGTCAAGACCCAGCGTCTTGCCCACATGTTCCTAGAACGTCATGGAGTCCCGGCGATGGTGATTTCGGAGGAGCCACTGTGGAAGATGGCCGGAGAGATGATTCCTCTTAACCATAACAGTCTGCACACATGTTTGGAGTCCCGCCATCCAGTTTCCGGTGAGACCGCAGTCCTTCGGCGGTATCCTATCGATTTGAAGACTTTCGAGAGCATCACACCTGGTCAGTTGAATCGAAACCTGGCTTCTCTCGTCGGCCTGTATCCGAAAAAGGTACAGAAAGCCACTGCCGAAACTTCCAAGCCTCCTCAAAGGCACATATTTGCGGATCTCGAGAAGTATCCTGGTAATTGGCTCCCACATTCCTATGCCACGCGGGCCCGAGACCTGGCCCCCACGCTGCGTCTGGTTACCTTGACTCTCATCTCGGCCATTGCCATATCTATTGGGTATGCGGCTGTTAGAGTTTTGGTCGTCTTTCTAGCGCAGTGCTTTGCTGGATCAGCTCTATCAAATGCATCCTTCTCAGTGGCCTCCCATGTCTCTCCCACCTCTGTTCTGACCCTTGAGCGAGTGGTACAAACCTCAATCTCAACACCGCCGTCCGCTTCTATGCAAGCGTTGCATGTGCCCTCGGGGGATTTAAACCCCGAGGATGTCTCTGTGCCAAGTATTTCTACCGAGAAATCATCGGTAGTGACGAACGAATTTGAGATTCAGGTTGTTGGAGACTGCCATGTTCTCATCAAGCCCCCATATAAGTTTGCATCATCCAAGAAGCAGCCACAATTCAATGTGAGTGTTCACAGAGAGAACAAGGCTCTTACATACGAGCTGTCACAACTGTTCGATGGAGTATACACACTGAAGTTGAACCGCGAGGACGCGTACGGCTTAGTAAACTTGACAATTACAACCAAGTCAAGGCAGCCAATCAGTCAGACCATGGCTGTTGACTTCGGAACCCCATGGCTGAAAATCGCAAACTGGAAGCGTGCAGCCCAGGAAATTTCTTCACAATTCGCCAAGGAGATCCATACTGCTCAGACTGGCCTGACTGAGGCATATGGCCGCCTCTCCACCGATTTACAGGTGATCGTGGGAGACGTGGTGAAAAGAACCCATCTCCTGCGCCGTGATGCCGAGGACCTACGCCGTGAGAGTCTAAATGCACGCGATGTCGTTTTATCACGTTCGAAGCAGATCTCAGATGTCTTCACTCGCAATACTATCCAGCGATTCCGAAGTGTTGCTTCTGTGCTGCAAATGCGGTCTAGTCGCGCGGACAAGGAAGCCAGGGACCTTATTCATGAAGCATGGACCCGAATTGAGAAGTCAGCGCCGAAGTTTGACCTTCGCAGTATGATGGATCGAGTTCGCAACATCAGGAAATGTAATGCGCTGGATCGGGCTCAGTCGCGTGCGCGACATGTTATGGGATTTCGGTCCGGCAAATCCGGGGATCGCTCAACGCTTGGCTCGAAATGATGAATGAGCTTACTTTACGACTTTTTATTTGCTTCTTTTTCCTATTAATGAGTTGGCTGAGGACTGGTTTTTGTTTATGGCGATCAGGTTTGGTGGGTGGCAACTGTACTGGAAATGGGTTTTCACGCGAACTATTCAGTCGGCGCAATGGTATCTCTTATTTAAACCACAATCCCACTTTGGCCTTAACCGGCAGTACCCGTTGAGATAGAATATTCACTTGTTTTCTCTTTGACGTGTGTTTCTCCACGTTGCATGTAGTTCACACCTGTATCGAGTACACCATTGGCGGACGAGAGCGGTGGCGAGTTCTGCCAGCTATGGGACCCAAACTAAGTATTAATTTTTTCCCCCTCATCGCCGCTTTCTCTGATCAACAAACATTATCTGTTACTGAAATTCCACTTTACATCCCCGGGGATATCTGCCATCTCTCTTTTGATCATTTTAAACCGATTCTCTTGAGCCCCTCGTCATCATGTCTGACATCACCGAGACTAAGCCCGACCCCGCCATCTCTGCCTCCGAGACTACTGAGCAGACGACCACCGCCACTGGCGAGTGTGAGAAGTCTACCACCGAGGCCGTTGCTGAGACTGCCACTGAGACCGTAGAGAAGGCTGCCGAGGCTGCTAAGGATGCCACCGTGAAGACATCCGACAGCATGTTCTCTATGTTCGGTGGTGGTCCCAAGAAGGAGAAGAAGGAGGAGGCCGAGGAGCCTACTGACGAGCCTTCCGGCTCTTCGAAGGCCCAGAAGGCCAATGATGAGGTGAGTCTTACATATCCGATGCTGGTGGGATAGGCGGTTGTTGTTGGACGCGACTACGATGGGAGCGGGGTCTTGTGCCCCTGCCACCCAATAGTGGGGTCGTCGCAACCAAGCCATAATATGCTAGTGTCAATGACTATTTTAGCTCCGCGCATATACTGACCATAATTCTTTAATGCAGGATGAAGTTGAGGAGTCCGTCGATGTCCACTTCGAGCCCGTGATTCGCCTGACCGAGAAGGTTGAGACCAAGACCAACGAGGAGCTTGAGGAGCAGACCTTCAAGATGCGCGCCAAGCTGTTCAAGTTCGACCGCGAGTCTAAGGAGTGGAAGGAGCGTGGTACCGGTGACGTCCGCCTGTTGAAGCACAAGGAGAACCAGAAGACCCGCCTCGTCATGCGCCGCGATAAGACCCTCAAGGTCTGCGCCAACCACTACAGTGAGATTCCCCCGGTCATATTCTCCAAAGACCATCTAATCCTAATGTGTATTTTTTAGTCGTCCCCGACATGAAGTTGAGCGCCAACGTCGGCAGTGACCGCAGCTGGGTCTGGAACGCCGCCGCCGATGTCTCTGAGGGTGAGCCTGAGGCTCAGACCCTGGCCATCCGTTTCGCCAACAGCGAGAGTGAGTTGTTTTATCCCAACTACTTTCAAGCCTTCGCTAACCATAGCTATAGACGCCAACGCCTTCAAGGATGCTTTCGAGACCGCCCAGGTGGAGAACGAGAAGCTCTTCAACGCCGAAGAGTAAACAACTCCTCTTTTCTCGTCTTGCTGACTCTCCGAGGATTGAGGATACCCAATTATGGTGCACTTGCCGTTCAAGGCATTTGGGTATACCGTCCCGGAGCTTGCTCTTGAAAAATTACCCAATTTCGCCCCTTTCATACCGTTCCACCCAATCAACATCCCCAATTCATCCCATTCCCACCCCATCCCCTACGACGCGACGAGCGAGGCAGCAGTTATGAAGATGCTCCTCGGATAGCTATTGCGAGCCATGCAGTCTACGAAATGGAGGGCAGTTTCTAACGTCGGTGGTTCTCCGGGAAGTAGATAGACATTTCCCCATCCAATATACCTGCACATCACCCCATACCCTGAAGATATCTGAAGAAAAAAAAAACAAAGACAAACAAAAGTAATGATCAGTATGCCTAACAAGCAAATGCATGCCAAAAATAATACAAAATAGTACATTTTCAAAATCGAAAAAGAGAAAACTCCTGCTTAGATTTTGCTTACACTTCGCTGGAAAAGTCTAGGAAATTTGTTTATGGTCATATCCATTCAATCCCAATAGACTGAAGACTATGTATTAGATCAAACGAGTAAATCACGAGAAAGTGAGAGCGTCGGATTAAACATAGGCCTGAAGATACAGGACTTTCTAAACCTCCTTGAGCTTCCAAGGTTAATTCACCGCTTTATCAAGTGCCTTGAGAATATATCAGTAGATCAACGTCGCTACGTACACCTTACTGCCTAATTACATTGAGGTATTGCCTAGTTATGATTTACTACGCTCATTGCTCACTCCGATAGACAACCGCGCAAACTTGTCTCCGAGACGCCCACCTCTCCGCACGCCAACGTCCCCTTTCGGCCTCAAAACTTAGAACCTCACGATTCTCTCAAGCGACGACCCGAAATCGCCAATAAAATAATCATGCCTGACGTGAGTATTCAACCCTTTCATCAACTACCAAAGTTGCATCTATGGCCTTGGACTGTGGGTTTGTCGCTCTAGCCGACAAGCCCAAACCTGGTGTTTTCTCCATTTCTAGCACAATTAAGCTTGCATACACTAATACTCCTTTTCAATAGGTCAAGCGCACCGTCCGTCTCATCACCGAGCAGAACATTATGTATGCGCCCCTCTACCTACCTCCGCCTACCCTCCCTTCGCAAACCCCGGTCTGAGAAGAGCTACTGTCTCCTCCCCCAATACCCTGTCAACGTTATCGCCACGTCGGTCCTGTAGCTTGCAGGACATGAAGATGATTATGCGCACAAGGAATGAAGGGAGAGGCGCTCTTTGCACGCCACCACTCTTTTCTTCAAACCCCCACACCCATCTCTACACATACACACAAAACACGCGGTATTAGACCACATTGGCTGACTTGGGATTTCTTCCTGCATTACAGAGATAAGCCATCGGAGGTTGAGGGCTTTCCACAGCGATCATGGCATATTGAGGTCTGGCTCGTGAACGAGAAGGGCGCCTTGGTCCCCGCGAACATTTTCGACAAGGTCACCTACCACCTGCACCCCAGTTTCGGTGAACGTGCCACGCAGGGTATGTTTCGTCCCTATTGTGTTTTTAGTTTCTGGGAATCTGGCGACCCAGAATCCTACGGCCGCACGGTTTGATCGCACGGTTGCGGTGTGTGTGTACGGTTTTCCGACTAGAGGCTAACATGGGACGATTTGTCCACTTCGAATAGTCTTCAAGCACCCGCCGTTCCGCATTCAGGAGGAAGGATGGGGTGAATTCGATATGTCGATCGAGCTCACTGCCGACAAGTCCTACACGATTCAACATGACCTGAACTTCGCCCAGACCCGTTATGAATCTAAGCATGTGCTTGTGAGTTTGTTGAATTACCCCCGAGAGAGAAAGTATGGTGTTCTGATCAATGGCGTGTTTTGTGGTGCAGACCTTCAAGAACCCCAAGCCTGCTTTGATGGCCGCGTTGCGCGAGTCCGGTCCCGTCCCGGGTGATGAGAATGGGATCAAGCACAAGCGCCCTGCTGGTGGTGAGGAGAGCGCTAAGAAGAAGAAGCGCACAGATAAGAATGTGAGTTGCTTCTATGAGGCAGGTCTGAGATTGGCGCAGCAGGACTGACGCGCTCTCAAGGTTGACATGGACAAGCTTGCCGATGGGCTTCAGAAGCTGAACGAAGATGACCTCCTGCAGGTCGTGCAGATGGTTCATGACCACAAGGCGGCGGACTCATACACAAAGAACGATGTTGAGCGTAAGTTCCTCTCTGTATATTAGAGAAGGGAAACTCCATATTCTTTCTCTGCTCCCTTGACGTTTACCCTGGACAACGCGCTAACCTTCGCCTTTCATGTCTACAGTCGGAGAATTCCACGTGGACCTGTATACTCTCCCGGACGCGTTGATCAAAATGCTCTGGGATTTCACGGCGGACCGCGGAGCCCTGTAAGAGATAACCGACTGAGCGGAAGAGGGGAGAGAAACCAGGTGTGGGAGTGTCCATTCTATTTTCTTCTCATTTCTTGAGTCTTCGCTTCTTCCTCTACCTGCTATGTATCCTTGGTTACCACGGCCATACGTCTAGTTACTTTCTCATTTATTTTTCTGTCTTTGACACGGGGAGTTAGCGGACTACCGAAGGAAATTGGATGGCTCTTTCTTCTTTTTCTTTGCTTTTGCGCGTATTCTTTCTCTTGGTCTTGAGGGATGGTGGGATATGGGCGTGGTACATTCAACTCGTCTCTTGAGAGGGAGACTTGGAATTAGAGAAGCCCGTAAGTAGCTTTGGACTGGATACTACGGGTCTTATACCAATATCGAAGCTCCTGTTGCATTTGGGGCTGTCTCACATCTCTCTTTGCCGAGGTCTCTGGACGAGATGTGACCCTTGATATCTTGCACATAGGACTGTGGAACTGGATGTCCGCTTTCTGGAATAGAATCTTCCAATTCACATACAAGTCAGACCCACGACGCGAGCCTAGACTTAGAGCTACGTTTGAAAGGGAAAGTGTACTGTGACTACCTAGGTGATTAGCTGTACGAGTCGGCTATTGCCATCTACACCCCCCATGTATTCCGTGGGACTCGTCAAGTGGCAATGAGAGCCACGACTTCAGGAACATCCACGAGAAAGCCCGGTTTGTTATTTGATGCTGACCTACATGGACCTCATACATATGGTAATGTCATGATCCCTGTGGTAGGTGAAGCAGCATGTGCTACGGGACCCTCTTCCTACGCTGTCTCGTGGGGGCTACGGTGAGATGGTGATCAGAGGGATGGGAAGAAGAGAAGAAGAGAAATTGTTTGGGGGGGGGTTATATACTCCAAACCCACGTGCCTGCCCAACATGGACGGCCCTTTGTTCTTGCCTTCTGTTCCCTCTCGGTTACTGGTCTGGTTGTAGCAGATGACCATACGAGCCCTATTTTACATATTTAGGGCTCAGTCTAGGGGGATTACCAGTCAGAGAGAATATAGAGCAGGAGAAGTAATAATAGCATGGGATATCTCGTGTAAATCAACATCAAGCCCGGCTCCGGCCGGGCTGGAAATAGTAGGGACATAATCAGACAAGGAGGGAAGAGAAACGCAACGTGTCTAATGGGACAAGGCAAGATAGTAACCAGACCATCGACCTGCCGAGTCCAAACATGTACACCCTGTTCTAGTGACCAACGCCGTTTCAAGAAGATCTGTTCTTGGGTTATTTCATTGCAGGTAATGCATCCAACTTCAGAGGGATGGGACATAAAGAGAGATGTGGGAGAGAGGAGAAGGAAAAGGAAAGGAAAGACAATTCAAGTCAGATCAGGTCAGGTCAGGTCAAATCAAATCAAATCATGCAGAGGAGATCACGAGGGAACAACCAAGACGCCTTGCTGCTATGCCATAAATGTGGACGGGCTGAAAACATAATAGCAAAGAAATATCATAGCACGCGGTGCCTTGAATTAAGAATTAGCAAACGTCTCAGTACAGCACGAATAAGAGCCTAGGAATACGCACAGCTTCAGCAAGTCCTCAAGGCTGTCAGCACTACAGCTGCGGCCGCGAGGAATGTTGCGCAAGACATCGACAATGGTAGCAAAGACATCACCACCACGGTAAGCCAACAGAGCGGGGGCCTTGATGTGATCCATCTCCGCGATATCTTGATGCATCTTAACGAAGCGGGTAGTAGGTTGTCTGCGAGCGACAGTGACCAGACACTCCTCGACGATAGCGCTGTCATCGAACTATAAAAAATTAGCCCCGGCGTTTGTATCCCAGGGATCCAAATTCCACACGTACCTGTTGATCATAGATACACACAACAACGACCGTGTCAGGCGTCACCTTCTCAATAGCATCAAGGTACCCCGCGGCATCAACCGTCTCGACCGATCCATAGCGTCTACCCCGCGGACTGGCACGGCGATTATTCCGGCCCTGTAGCTCTTGCATGCGCGACTGGCGCCACTTGCTCATGAAGCGGGCCTCGTCGTCGTCCTCGCTGGCGGAGGACTGGTCGCCGCCCGCGAGGGGCACGTCATCGCGGGTGGACTTGGAGGTGTAGGAGGCGCTGTTGGAGTCGAGCCCCGCGACGCTGAGGAGGGTGCGGCGGAAGGACTTCTTGCGGGCGCGCTCGAAGGCCTGGGCGTCGGCGATGACGCCCTTGGGTCCTGTGTTGGCTTCGTAGACGGTGTTGGGGATGTGGTAGTTTGCGTTGGCGGTGCGGGAGGAGACCATGTCTGCGTCGGCTTCCTCGTCGGAGGAGTCGACTGTTTGGCGGGAGCGGAGGCGGGAGGATGGTTCTTCGTCGGAGAAGTAGGGTTCTGATTCCTGGTCTTCAGGGTGGGATGCGAAGCGTGAACGGTTATTGTTCACCAGCTGGTTGAATTCTTCTTGGGCGGACATATTGAAAGAGCGGGCAAAGGGCGTTTTTAGGTGAGAGGGGGGGGTTAATTTGGGAGATCTGGGATCGGGCACTGTTTGGTGCGTTTCGGATTTGACCAGGATCAAGGATTAGGATATGCAGGTATTCGAAGATTGCCCCTGAAGTTGAAACGGAGATGAGGCTGAGGTTGGAAGAGATCGTCGTGAAAGGGCATGGAAGTCATGAAACGGTGAGAACAGCCCCCTTTTTTTGTGTTTCAGGCTCCACATAGAACATCCGAGCCCTAAAGCTGTCAAGGTCAAAGCGAATTGTTTTAGAATGTTCTGTTGAGATTATAGAAATGGGCTACACAATATATACTATAGCATGTTGCATGTCCAAGTTGTGTATCAAAATAGCAAAACAAACGCTTCGAGCTATACTAGCATACTCGATACTCAATACTTCGCCGTGAGAGCCAGATCAATAGATCAATTCATTATTTCTGTCTTTGAAACGAAGCTCTACTCCATATTCCGATCTTCATTCCCCGTGGAGGCATTCATAATATCCCGAACTATGTGACGTGTCTACGGACGAAGTGTCTACTTTAAGGTAGCCCCATTCACTTATGTCGATCTGTATGTCTCCACCAATGAATACTCAGGTCTAGATGTTTCGATTTTCTTTTCTTTTTCTAGAAGGATGCGTACCTTCGTATTCCCAGTTTAGTTTGATATGAAGGGCGAAGCACTCCTCTAGCGTATATGCTTATTATAAAGATAACCACAAGGCTGATCCTGTCTATGTTCTTATTTCGACCTGAATCTTCCGACAAAGTTTCTCTTACAACTACTGTCTCTCTAGGGTTAGTGGTACGATCCTTCTACCCGTCCATTCCTTTGTTTCATGTCAGAAAGGGGGCAAGGCTGATTCCAGAATCGGCGAGCTACGTGTTAGGCATCAATGAATGTGGATCGGTGAGATTGAGGTCGAGGACATGCGTGGCATACTCCTAGCCACTACTCTTGGCTGTGTTCGTGGCCTGATATACGTTGAGCCGAAGCTTGTACTATCTGCTCCGTTATCCCAACTGATTATCTAGAGACTACTTCCTCGAGGATGACCCGAGAGGAATGGCACGGTATACCCTACGGCTGGACCGAGTTCAAGACATGTCTGATCCTCACATTAGAAAATCAAGCCGGACATGAACCGACGTTGCCCGATACTACTATCCCCATTCTCAGTGCAGTCAGAAATGGAAGATCGAGTTGAAAAAAAAAAGTTCACATATGGAAATTGGAGCTGCTCGAACCATTATCAAAATCCGACACCAAAGAATCCCAGAGCAAGAGATTCCAACGCAAAGACAGTTAAGTACAACGGACTCTTTCTTTAGAGGAGACACAAATAAGGGGGGATAGGAGAGAATAAAGAAATGAGAAGAGAGAATAATAAGGCAACGCAGAGGTACATCGGCGAGAGACATCCTGGCTAGAATCCGATAACCAGGTTCTTCTTTTTTGCCTTCGCCAACAAAATAAATGTCGAGACCAATGCGGAGGTGACCAGAACGAGACGGTAAACTGAAGGGGGGATAAAGAATTCAAAGAAGAAAAAAAAGTAAGGGGAAAGGGCGTCATCGAGAAGTAAAAGGGGAATTGAGAAGAGAGCGACGGGAAAGGTGTCGGATGGATCGACTCGTTCCAGCATTCCCTTCTGCTGGCAGTCACTGTACATCCATCGACAACCCAGGAACTAGTCGCGCTCTCGTCATGTCCAAACAAGTATTGTGTCATCGCTATCGTTTGTTCGCCGGGACAGCATCCCATAGCGCTCACCTCCACCTCCATCACCTTCCGTATCGCATGCGACGATGTCTGCGCCGCGGGTAGTGTATTATCGTGGGAACCCAAGGGACTCCCCGGTAATTGATTATTATCGTACAATGGCGGTGATTCGAACCATCGAGCCTAAAATATTTCGAAGAAGAGCATTGCAGAATGATCGACACGGGGTATCTAGCGTTTTGCTTTTTTTGGTTTACCAGGCCCAGACCTTGAGCTGTACGAGAGAACATCCGAGGTGAGTAGATGTATTCGAATAAATAATTGCAGGAAAACTCACAAGGGAATCCCAAGATCCAGTGCACAGACTGATGCCATCGTTGCTGACACCGAGGCAGCTCACGCGGTTTTCGTGGCCGCTCAATGAACCCACCTTGTCGCCACGCAGAACATCCCATACCTGAATTATGGATTAGCATCTAGCCGTATTGGGGAAAAAAAGCCTAGCGTACCTTGCACTCGAAATCATCGTAGCCTGCGAACAATAATCGGCCGGAGACTGAGAACGCAACGGAAGTGATACCGCACAGAACTTGATCGCTCTGGAAGAATTTCAAGTTAGTTTTCGTCAATCAGATCGATATCTCGAGTAAAATAATTACCTGGTAGGTATTAAGCTCGCGGTCGGCACGGATATCGAACAGACGGCAGGAGGTGTCGTCGGAACCAGTACCGAAGGCGTTGCCGTCGGGGAAGAACTGGACGGCATTGATGTCGGACTCGTGTCCGGCAAATGTCTGAACGGACTTGCCGGTACGGATATCCCACAACTTGGCGAAAGCGTCGCATGCACCGGAAACGAAGATGTTCTGGTTGGTCGGGTTGATGCTGATCGACATCACGTCACCCAGGTGGTCGGCGAACTCGGTGACCTTGGTTCCAGACTCGATATCCCACAGCATACAGGTCATGTCACCGGACGAGGTAATGATGCGGCGGTCGTTGATGAAGCGACAGCAGGAGAGATATCCCGAGTGTCCGGAAAGCTCGCGCGCGACTCGTGTCGGGCCTTCGCGCGATGACAAGTTATAAATTGAACAGATATTGTCGAGACCACCGCAAGCGACATAGTTCCCGCTTGGGGCGTAGGCACAGGTCATGACCCAAGACGAGCGCAAAGGAATCGCATGGACCTTGTTTGTGGTGTAGGCATCCCAGATGATGAGCTTTCCGTCCTGCGAAGCGGAAACGAGATGGCGCCTGTCGGTGGACCAGTGCATGGCATAAATCTTGGCGAGATGACCTTTCAGCGTACGTCGGGGCTTCATTCCAATTCGTGGTAGGGCGTCGGTCTGGTTCTGCGCGACTTGACGGACTGGACGGGAGAGAAAAGTCAGTATGGTTAATCAAGTCTCCCAGGACAAGGTAGTTCACCCCAGCCTGAGAGAGGAAAAAAAAGGGAGGAAACCCTTTAGGCATAACAATGGGTGATGGGAGTCGCACGGGAGGTATCGGCCAACTCATCCTTTCTGCGCTTGATCTTGTCCTTTAAACCCTCGGCTTCGCGCCTGGCCGCAGTGATCTTGGCCTGCATCTGTTCGCCGCTCATATCGGCCATTTTGTCGAAGTGGTACCCCGGATAATATCAATTGTGGTCGGAAAGATTGGCAGAGGGGAAGGGTAGAGAGGGGGCTGAATAGAAGATGTGGAGCGAAGAAGCAGGGGAGAGAAAGTCGAAAGGCGGAACCGAGTTAAAGGGCCTTAGGCTTGGATCATAATATGTTAAGTAAAAGTCGAGAATAAGAGAATAGGGAAAAAGAGCCAACAGGAACAAAAGGAACAGACCGAGAAGAAAGAGAGGAACAGGGGGTGAAAGACCGAGCAAGGAGAGGGAGGTCAGGGTATTACTAGTGGTAATACGGGACATGGGAGTAAGCAGGGTACTTCCAGCTACGATCAATTTGTATGCCATCAGAAGTACTTTCCTGTATTTCTCCCGTACTGCATGAAAGAAACCGTCACATATGCCACTATACATATTTTCCGTATAGTTCAGAGTTTCTTCATTTCGATTCTGCAAGTTCTTTCAATGGACTCTACCAATACAACTTGCATTACGGTACCTGAGGCCGGTTTCTTTTCTTTGGTTGATATTCGAACTAGAGCTGACGTACATATACCTAACTAGGTAGGTACTTTGTGCTCAGCTGTTCCAAGTTTAAGTCAAAAAATATATCACCCCTCCGGAACCGCTTGAACCCTCCTGATCTCAGGAGAACATGCGAAATTGTGGCGTTTGAGGATCGGCTGGGTGCTAAGACCACTAGTCCCGAGACTGAAGACAATGTAAATCCAGCCAGTAAGAGCGGCAAAGAGTAAAGTGTCACGGTTTAACCGCCGGCGGCTCTGAACAACCTGTGTAATAGGACATATCAAGTACCGTATGTCAATACATTCCTCACGAGCTAAATGGAATCCCTTGCATTCCCCTTTTCCATTTACATAGAAGGTAATTTTTATGGAGCTAACGGAGATTGGACTGTCCATTCTGGGTATAATTCCGGTTTTATGTCCCAGTTACGCTTTATATGAAGAAGATGACCCTGTATTCCATACCTGAGTTGATATTCTTGCATTATTGCAACTGCCATATCCATATTTATCTTTGATCTTCTCCCGATCCCCAACCCTCAATCTATGCTTAAACAATATTTACCTACTCCGTACTCCGTACAGGTCCAAGCTTCACACTGAGCGTTCATTCAGGGTGCACGGCCCTGTGGCTGAATACGGCGTAGTCCGGATTGATTTATTGGCTATTAAAGTAATCCAATTCACGATTATTGGATATGATGGAGATATGCACGGAGAACTCCGTGCAATAGCAACCGTCTACCGTATATGACATATACTATTAGCCCTAGAGTATCGTGCCATTCGGCTTCAATACCCGTTCTGGTGGGTCCAACCGTTTCCAGTACATTGGTAAGCGCAATTTAAAGAGATAAATTAAGCAGAGATTATTCTTTCAGGGATTCTTTCGGGATTCTTTTAGGATTCTTTCAAGGATTCTTTTTCTGGGTCTTTTTCTCCGAGCCAAAACTATCCGGCATCTCTGCCCAGTCTCCACCAAACAATTCATTGTGCTGTCTAGCCCCCCTTTTTCTTTTTAGCTCCGGGGGGAATCTTCGGCTTACGGGTGCTCTTCGTCTGGACGATCATTATTTGCGTTATTGCATTTCAATTTCGGGGAAGATCGGCTCGATATAGTTTTCGCTCGCCGTTGGATATACGTTTGTCATTCTATATATGGAGTACATCCATGGATGTTCAGGGGCAAGTCCTTGTGAATGTCCATATGCTCCTCTCCTGCCAAGATTTTCACTCGGGATCTTCAGCATGGCGTCTGTCATGCAGATGCTCATCATCGGGGATTTGCAATGACATTACTCCATAATTACATAAATAGATAAATATGAATATTAAACCACGAATAGGCAATTGAGCTAGTGTAGTGGGATCCCGAACCTTCTAAACCATCCATTGGTCTGAAAGCCATGATTACCTGTCGGCCTAGCATGGGTTAGTCTGTACGTACAGTCATGATCCAAACTCTCGACCAGAGGGATGAACTCATCTCAGCTCAGATCTGTAAGGCACCCGCCAAAGTCGAGATCGAGATGACTGAAGTCTAACAGATTATTCGAGTCCTGATGTTTAGTAGGCTGGTATCTGGAACGGACCTCACTGTATACCGTTGATATCCTAGCAGTCATATATTGACTCATACTCTTGAGGAAATCAATACAAAACTATACAACATGGTAAGCACGCACCTGTGGACAAAGAAAGCAAAGGAAACCGAATACGAGTGACCGCTAATATCTGTGCCACCACTCCCACGCCCTTAGCTTCAGGGATGAGAACCCAGGCAGAACCAGTTATAGTTGACGTCATATCACAAGACACATCCAAATCCCTGCACTGAACATTCTGATTCAAGAACGAGATGATGGAGCTTATCTCAGAGAAGTTTTGACCATTCCCTCTTTCTTGCGGGATAACGCATGTCAATATCACATGCGTTGTGCGTATTAGATTTACTTCTGAGTAATGGCGTCTCTGCGGTCACCCAAGTGACAGACGATCGGAAGTCGATGTATCACGAGTGTGTATAGGTTTCAATGGCACGTTGTCGTGTCAATACAAGGCTGTGGGCACAGATTCAACTCCCAGTTTAACTCCTTACACGGAAGTGTACCGGTGGTCTAATAACACAATGTCTCAAAGATAGTTGTACTCGCCGGCTATGAAATAAGCAATTTGCATATCAACGGATGCTGAAGACTCGGACGCTGCATTGTATCCCAGGGGAAAATTGAAAGCCTAATAACTCGTCGTTCTCAGGAATCCTTTGCACGAACAACTCTTGCCATGCTGTGGGAGAGTGCCTTTTATACCTCATACTTCGGTGACTAAGTTCGGCTTCTTATGAGAAAGGGGCCATATACGATGAACCGAGCTGCCCCTTTTTATAGACAAGACGGTTAGAACGAAAACGAATGTACTCTGTACGTACATATAGACAAGGCAGAAGTAACGCTCTCTAGTACCGAATGAACTTTCATAGACACTAGCAGTTCTGTCAAGTCGAACCTTCCAATCCAATACCCGAGATTCGCCAATGGAACCGGTCTAGTCTGGCGGGGTAGACTTGACGATCTCGGGCAGGGGCCTAAGTATTATTCTTCCCCTAACCGATGTAGCCGCTATTATTGCCTTTTCTCAAAGCCTTGCTCCTAGGATGAAACGAACAAACCCGAAACTACAGAAAAAAGTTCGAGGTGCAAACAGGCGGGCATGGATTCCCTTCGGTAGTTCGCAGGTGTTCTAATCTTAGTTCGCCGTCTGTGCGCCACATTGTTGCAGGCGCGTATAAACCCTGTCAAGATGTGATGGAGGCCTTGGGGGCCAGTGCTATCACATCTGCGGGGGTATTCGATTGGTCTTCGGCAAGCCGCTGACAGTTGTTTGTTGCTAAGTTGAAACACATTCTCAAAATAAAGTAGTTACCCTGTTCAGGGCTGATGAATCGGCATCAGGGAGTATCAGAAAGGTGATGGGATACTTGACTCCACCAATATTACACATTATAGATGTAGCCATCAGGGGTCAGAAGGTCCAGGCCAGACGGTATATTTTCAAGATTCTGTTCCACGGGCCATTTGAATCCCATTTGGACTATCATATATTGTAGTATCAATAGTGACGATATATCATACTTGGGGAAGATGTGCCATAGATAGCTTCGACGTACAATGTACAATAAGCATTTATATTCTTTCTTCGATCTTGAGACCCAGTCATTTAACTAGTCATTTTAAGCCGTTGACATCGCCGATATATAAATGTAACACAGTTCATCTAGGGTATGGAATCACACTTGTTATGGGGACAGCAGCTACATACTCGATCTGTTTCGGCCAAAACTTCTTCTATTCGGGACAAACGGCCGAAGCTATTCAAATAGTTCATCGGGTGGTGGATTGTGATGGTCACTGCTCAAGATCTACAGCCTCAGCTTGGTCTTGGTACCGTCTGCATCAGGCATAAACTAGAGAATCTGGCAACGATCGTCTCTCGCTGTACGTATTCTGATCTAACAGTCATCGATTGATCCTGTGACATGTAATGGTATGTGAAGAAGTAGGATATGTAATTTGATATTTCTCGAGTGGCAACTCCGAGGTCGGTACCCAATGTAACAGAGGGAATCGAGTACTGAAGCAAGATTGCAAAGATCGGACATGAGACAAAATGCGAAGAAACAAAGAATACAATGTTCCATAAAAGTACAGATAAATCACCAAAACAACAAGGGAAAAAGGGAGGAAAAGGGTAAATCCCCCAAGGTGGCGCCAAATGCCTCTGTGTCGGGTACAACCCATATTTGGTAATATTAAGGAGGCACCTGACGCTCTCCGCTTTTGCCTTCGCAAAAGCCTTCCTCTTCTCTCCCCTTCCCCTCCATCGACAATCCTCATCATCTTATCGAATACTGTGTAGACGCATCTATCGTCTCATTGCATATTGCATTTGGTCTCTCTTTCATTTCTTCCCCTTCCCGTTCCTTAAAAAGTCTCACCCTCTGAGTCTGAGTCTTGGATACCCTTTTGCCCCCTTCTGGTTCTTGGGTCATCTTCTCTAAATC
Organism: Penicillium paneum; assembly: GCA_023627375.1. Classification (NCBI taxonomy): domain Eukaryota; kingdom Fungi; phylum Ascomycota; class Eurotiomycetes; order Eurotiales; family Aspergillaceae; genus Penicillium; species Penicillium paneum. The sequence goes on along the minus strand of JAMAFK010000010.1, from coordinate 568,638 downwards.
TGAACCCATCACCCTCCTCATTCACCTGATGTCTTTGGATTGATTCCTCTCAGCGCGAGTTCCTAATCCGCAGTTGGCATCAATCTCTCTGGGCTGAATTCCACGATATCCGTCAAGGTCCTCATATTTTTGCATTTGATCTCTGGATGTCATCTTGCATCGATCGATACCATATTTAATACCTCGCTCTTTCGTCACATCTCCGTTGCCATTCATTCATCATGCGGGAAGTCAATTTCAGTATTCCCAATGTGAACAAGGCCGCGGTCAACATCACCACCACCCTCTATGACCGTCGTGCCCTTGATTGCACATCGACTCTACCGCTCATCAACTCTCTAAACCATCTTGCATACCTCACAACCTCTTCCGCCCGGATTCGAGATATCCTCACCGTCGATGGCGGCATTGAGCGATTGGTATGCATCCTCAAGGAAGGTCGGAGCAAGGATTTACTGGAAATGTGGAAATGGAGCCTCGCCTTTCAATGTGTTGTCAACATTGGTGTGCGGGGCTCTGAGAGTGTGAGGACAAGAGTGGTGGAAGCCGACATGGTCCCGGTCATTGCCAGCATTCTGAACAACTACATCAAGGTGGTGGACAAGGTGCGATTGCGCACCGATCTCGATTCCGAGAAGCAGACGTCTTCCAGGCAGTCGAGGCCCAGCAGCAACCGAGACGTCTCCACTCGCTCCACCCCTATGGATGTAGATACCCCGACCGAGTCACACCCACAGGTCGAGTCGCACCACCCGCGTCGACAAGCCCCTCCGCCGAGTATCGAAATCCCCCGGCCATTCTACCAAGACAGCCAACCTAACGACCCCGATGCCATGGATATCACATCTCCCCCTCGTGTCCCTATGACATCTCCCCCGGAGCGCAGTACATTTGGCCAAGAAGCCCATAACCACCGGTTGAATGATGGGCGGTTCCCGCGCGCTAGCAATCGCCTGCGGTCAATGCAACCTCTTGCCACCGCGGTTCCCTCTATGGATACTACGGATGGATTCGGATTACGCCCGGTGCGCGACGCCGAGCGTCTTCCTAGCATGCTTCCTAGTCTGCAGACTGGGATCATCTCACAACCTGACTCGCCGACCACCCCAAGTGGTCCCCTCCACTCACAACCTCGCAGCCTTCCCCAGACTATCGCCGCCCGCCAACGTCCTGTGATCCGCCAACAGCAGTCGGCGTCCGGTGAATCGGATGATGCCCACGGCGAAGATTCTACCATGGGGGACGATAGTGCTATGGGACAGCCCGCTGAAACTATAGTTGGACTTCCGAACAGGATGGAACTTGACAGTGTTGACGAGCGAGAAACAACGATGCTAGACGGTGTCTCTAACGCCCATGACCTAACCGTCACTGATCCATCTGAAGGCGGCCCGGAGGTGGAGACTTTCAATATCACTCATCGTTCGACTGTCGACGGCAGCATCATTAATAACGGCAACACACAAGCCAACGGCGGACTTGGTCTCTCTCCTACCCAAGCTACCAACAATCCTAGTTCTCCTACTCTCGCTCCTAGCTCCTACGCTTTGTACCTTCGAGAACGTCCCGCAGCCCAAGGCGTCTTGACAGCCATGCCTCGTGATGAGGATGTCCTGATGTCTCTTCAGCTACTGGCATATGTCTCCAAATACTGCAACCTCCGGTCATACTTCCAGTCATCCCATCTTGTCCCCAAGTTGAAAATTGATCACCAGCTCTATCTTTTGGATGAGGACTTCGACTCCTGCCCCCCTTCGCCACCTGATATATGTGATGAAAAAGACGAGTACCTACTTTCCGAAGATTTCAACATCTTCCCCCTAGTGGAGAAGTTTACTGTTCGACATCACTCCAAGGACATGCAATACTGGGCGTGCGTGGTCATGAGAAACCTCTGCCGTAAGGATGAGGCGAGAGGTGGCATCCGCCAATGCGCCTATTACAAGTGTGGCAAGTGGGAAGAATTCCAGCGTCAGTTCGCCAAATGTCGACGTTGCCGTCGCACCAAATACTGCAGTAAAGATTGCCAGAAATCCGCGTGGGTATACCACCGGCACTGGTGCCATACGACCCCCTGATACGACCCGATGACTCCAGAGGAGTTTCGTTTTGATTTCCATGCATACCGACTCGCATAGCGTCATATCCGTCTTGCGTCTGCCTTCCATTCTGTTCCAAGGTTCCTCTCGCGCATGGCATTTCAGAATCTGGCTGGAGTTTCTATTTCGACCCGAAGATACCTTTTACATGTCCAGCCTTCTCATATTCCCTTTCTCGCACTGCTTGCCTTCATCTCGGCCCATTGACATTGGGTCGTCATTTTCGAGCCTTTACATTGCTCATCCACATTCGACCATCTCTTATGACTGTATATCTCATTCTAACCTCCAGGGGCAATATGCCCATTGCCTTTTGCTTTTTTTGGCCATTATGTTTCTCTCATAATTAATTGCGCTGTCACGACTTTCCTATGTCAGTAGATGGGCATAATTGCCGACAACTTGGGTCGTGTCATGGCCATCCGGAGCATTCTGGTGCATATCCCATCTATGATTCTGATTTATGTCCGGAGGACCTGTCTTTTCTGCACTATGCCACAACGGCACCGGCGTTTTATAATCTATTCCCAGTCTTACGAATGACTCTGTTCGCCATCTACCCAGTGACCAGTAAGCTACATGTAGTCGGTAATCCAGGCTTCGCAGAGCCCCAGACATTGAAGCTCTGTGATCTCCACCTTTACTCATCCTTAGTAAACCCATACGTAGCCTCCAATCGTGACATAAGATGTTCATGCGCCGTCAAAGGCCTCTTCCCAGGCACTAAGTTCCCCGCCCCACCTCCAAACCCAACCCTCCCATCAGCAGGAACACCCTCGGTCCGCTCCCGATGCGCAGCAACAATCCCACTAGGAACAGGCACCAACTCCGTCTCATCAACAGGATGACAGAAATACACCAACGTATACCGATCCTGCGGATTCGGGCTGCGCTGCTCAGCAAGCGGGAAAACAACACGATGAACCGTCGACTTAAGAAGACCATCCGTCCAATAACTCAGCAGGTCGCCTATATTGACCAGGATCGGCGGGAACGGATACGCCTCCGCCTCGGCTGCGGTGCCGGGCACGATGGGCACGGGCGCCCAGCTGCCTTCTGGAGTCAGGATCTCTAGCCCTGGCTGTCCGGGCCGCTGGAAGAGAAGTGTTATGCTGCCGTAATCGGAGTGTGCGCCGGCTCGCACGTCCTTGTCATGCTTGTAGGCTGCTGTTGCCGGTGAGAAGATCGATGGGTAATATAGGTACCGTAGGATGCTGCCTGTCGCTCCTGTGCTTGGGTCGTGTCGGGTTGTGAAGAAGTCTTCTTGGATCTAGGGTTGACGGTTGGTATAGATTACATATTTATATGAAAAGTAGTCCCATTGGGGATGGTGGTTATGGTGGATATATAGATCTGGTGGCGTTACGTACCTCTAGACCTAAAGCCAGCAGAGTCAGAATCCGGATGCAGGTTTTGTTGCAGAGTTCGGCGAAGCTGTTTATCTCTGCTTCGTGGGGCTTCAGTGATGGTGGCAGAGGCTGTTGGGCTTTGCCATCTTTGAAGTCGCCGAAGTTCATGGCTCTAGTTGTGTGGTTAGTTCATGGTTGGGGGTGTTTGGGTTGGAGATATGGTTTTTCCATACTCTTTGAAGTCCCCGGTCTATTTGCCATATCCTGTGTCAGTCTTCATACTATATATGCTAGGGAACTGAGATCTTGGAGGCCATAACCTACCCGCTGATGCTCGGGGTCGAGAGTTTCTGTATGCATTCCAGACCAGCCACGGTTCTAGAGATACTGAGTTAGACTGAATGTGTTCGTTCGCCTTCGGTCTTGTTACAAACATTTGGCTGGATCTTGCACGTCTCTTTCTCCTGTGCGGGAGAGGAAAAGAACTTCTTTGACTATAGGGATGGTGAGATGCTGCGTATATAGATGTCAACAGTTGGAGTGTAATGTAAGTCTTACCAATCCAAACGCATGGTCCACATCCTTCACGGTGAAATCGGTTCCTTTGCTGTTAACATATAGAAAGCCATACTTTGTAGCGGCGTCCAGCATGGCTTTCCCCACGGCAGGGTCATGGGGATTGGAGATGTCGATGACGGGGAGCTCGATTGGGACTGTGGTATCTGCCATTTTGAAGAGTGAACAGAAATAGGACAGCAGTTAGGGTTCGTAAGGTTGGAGTGAATATATAGTTGAAGATAGGGTTGGAACCACGATTAGTGCACATGTGATTGACTATCGTGTATCTTCAATATCACGATAATCAAATTGCGTCCAACCAATCCAATTGCTTGTTTAATAGTCGGCTCCAGCCAGTTAGGCGATATCCGACCTGAATGGACATGGAACCCCGCCGGATGTGTCATTGCCCCCGCTTAGTTAAACACCTGAGCTGGGCATAGATCTTATAAATACAAGCCTGGTGTACTTCAAGAATGGTAAACATTGTCTGGATGATTTTGTTATACACGCGATAAGGAATTGTGACTGTTTTGTTCCTATCTAAGCACATATTGGGCATGACTTCATTATAAGCCGTACATTCCCCCCCCATAGGAAACGGGTAAACAGGGATCTGAATTCACAGATAGGAGCTGAGCATGACATAACTAAATCAAATACACCCACAAAGGACTCCAAACCAAAAGAAAGTGGTTGAAACATGCGAAAAACAAATTGATGTGATGCGTTAAAGGCAAAAAAACAAAACGACCAACTCCAACTCCGCCTTCCCCCCTCGTGATCTCGCCCTCCCTCATTCCGCAAAACCCAAACAATCCCAGCTCCGATTCATCATATTGTGATCACGGAGCTTTTGATCTGCTCTTATATCATTTGATTTAACCCCCTATTCTACCTTCGGGCTTTGATGCCCGGCGTTGCCGTGCTTTCAGCCCGTGACAGACAAGCTCCAGAACCATGCCGAGTATGCAATAACACAGCTCCACAACCCGCAATCGCGCCAGCTAACCTTTGATCTCCATGACTAGTCCGTCCTCTCGATGAATGGGCCGTTGGCCGTACCCAGTCCCTACCTCTCTCAGCATTGAAGGGTGCCGTTGTTGGCATTGATGCGTCGCACTACATCAACCAACACCTCGTGAACCAGTCAACCCGGGAAGCGCTTCTAGGCGCACTAGGCGGATTCCCGTTCGCCTTGAGGAGTAATATCGAGAAGGAGTTGCAGACTTTCAAGAGCCTCGGGGTCACCACTGTCTTCGTCTTCAATGGGTTGGAATTCGGCAAGAAAGAGCACCGCGCCCAGCCCGCATCGTCGCGCTCATTCGACCAAGCTTGGGACCTTTACGACCAGCAACAGGCAGACCAGGTAGTCGATGCCTTCAGCAGTGCTGGTATGACCACCTACTACCCTTCTTTCACTCTTTCCCCGGTGATGGACCTGCGGGGCCTCTATCGTTACCACCGGGTACAGCGAAGCTTCCAAACAATCGCTGACTCAACCGAACCCTCAGGCACCCCGCCCCCGGAGACACTTTTCAAGTTTCTGCAACGGATCTTGACTCAGAACGGAGTGGAATTCATCGTAGCGCCGTACAGCGCCGTGGCTCAGGTTAGTGGCTACCTATGCGCCATGCTTGGATTGTCTCAAGTGCTAACTAATTCCTCTGGATAGCTCTCCTACCTCGCCCGTGGTAGCAATCCTGTAGTTGATGCCGTTTTTGCCCCCTCCGAGGCCTTCTTGTTTGACCTTGACAAGCTGGTCACCCGTATCGATACCGAGCCCGCGCAATTCTTCTGGATCACGAAGCAAACCTGCCAGGAGGAGCTGGGTCGACTTTCAAATGAACAATTTCTGGACTTCTGTTTACTACTCGGATCCCCCTTCCTACGCTCCCTCCCACTCTTCGAGAACCCTGCTTACCCCGGCAAAAGCCCCACCATTCGCGATGCATTGCCGATGTTCAACGCAGCCGGACGCAATGCATTGACACTGTGCGCCCAATTTGAAGAAGATCGCCGTATGCAGGAGCTTCACTACGCAGACTTGTACAAGCGAGCATATATGATTGTGAAGCATCATGTCTATATTGACGTGGAAGGTCAAGTCGGACCTATGGATCCAGAGAATACCTCGTCGGATATGCATGAGCTTATCGGGCAGCGCCTCCCGGAGGAGCTATACTTCTATCTCTCCAAAGGTATCATTGGAGCTGATGTACCCAACTTCCTCACAACCGGCGAAGTTCGCATCTCGCTACCGCTGGGTACCGAAGACACCGAGATTTACCGCCGGCTCGTGGGTGAGATTTTGACACCCATCCGCACTCAGTCTATTTGCCTCTTAGCGAATTCGCTTCATCGATTCTATCAAACGAAAGTCATTCGGATCCGCCCGTGGTTCGATGAGAACTCAGACCGGACGATCAACCTCAAGGGCATCCCATCAGTCAAGGAAACCATCCATTCCTGGAAGATCCATGGGGATAAATTTCCCGAAAGTATCAAGAAGCTTCAGGCGCCTCGCGGGTCGTTTAAGTTTGCTGTCCAGAGCTTAAGCGACTCCGACTTTGCGTCCAAGTCATTTGCTAATAAAGAAACACCTGTAAGCTTACCTATAGATTTGGCGCTGCGATAACTAACAGCTTCGACAGGCACTTTCATCACAGGAGGATATCCTATCTAATGTTATGTGGCGCTTCCTACAACTCCGTGGGTACGTTGACGACAAGCACAAGCTCACTCCGTGGGGCCAGTGTCTGGTGCAGGCACTATCAGCTATCGATCCTGCGGACAACCTCGAGGAATCTATATTCATTGCGATTGAGATGATCCGCTTGGGTCTTCTCAACACTAAGAACTGGTTCTCACATGTATCTGGCGGTCCCATGAGAGGGTCCGAAGACGACAAGACCTTCAATATGCTGGTGTCGCGTGTTGCATGCGTTGCCAAGCTTCAGCACAAGAGCATTGGTTATTCTGGACCTCTAAGCCGCCAACTTCTTTGCTACCGCTCTCTGATTTCTGCAGTGCGCTCTGCACTGAGGAATCTGGTCGAGGTGGTGCTGGCTGGTCTGCTGCTCAGTGGTGATGCTGATCGGGATCGCAGCGACTGGACTGAGATGGCTATCAAGTATGTTCCTTTAGACTAGCTATGCTGTATCCTGTTCTGACCTATTCTCTCAGGCTTCCGTTTATTGATGATAACGACTGTGGACTTGGAATTGCGGTTCGGACTTACCTCGACGACCTACCTTTACAGGCAAATCCGACATCGCCCGAGGCTCGAGCGGATGTCAAGGCGAAGGGCAAGGAATGGTTCCAACACAGCGAGAGCTTCATTGGAAACTTGGATTTGGCATTCAAGCTGTGGGATGCGGTTAGTATTGCCTGATGTTGAATGTTGACCAGAAGCTGATCTTCAAGATAGGTTTACGTAGGCACACAGAGTACGGGCAAGGAGTTCAAAGAAGCAAAGTTCTGGGAAGACGCAAACAAATGGCTGGCAGAGAGACGATGATATGGACAAGCTTTGCCAACGACACCAATCAACCACCGCGGGGATTCTGGGTCAACAAGCGCAGCTTGCAATTGCAGTTTATGCCAACAGCTCCGATCTTGCCCAAGGACATACGATACCAGCAATTCTCCAGTGTATTACTAACTACCCAGGTAGCAACAGAGACCAAACAAATCAAGAAAACGAGGAAGAAACTCTTGTATTACCAAGAGCAGAATATTCACAAATCTAGCATATGAGAAATAGCTATATTTTGTATTATGGACGTTGTAGATGTCAACCGTGGCAGTAGATGGACGTGATCTGCGGTGTGGAGTCACCAAGTGGCCTCTTCGGCTTTGTTTGTCATCGTCTCCCCCGAGCTTTCACTCCGCCATCCACCTTACTTTGTGGACTCATACTTTCTCCGAAAGTATACTCACATCAAAATCCATATACACAATGGCACGCTTAAGCTTCCTGCTCCTCGGAGCCCTCTCAGCCCTCAGCGGCGTCGCCACTGCAAGCAACTCCGCAGTGAAAGACCTACTCCCCACCAACTTCGACGAAGTCGTCCTGGCTGGCAAGCCCGCACTGGTCGAATTTTTCGCTCCCTGGTGCGGCCACTGCAAGACCCTTGCCCCGATCTATGAGGAGCTTGCGCAGACCTTCGCCTTCGCCGAAGACAAGGTCACCATCGCCAAGGTCGACGCTGACGAGAACCGCTCGCTGGGCAAGCGCTTCGGCATCCAGGGCTTCCCTACTGTCAAGTGGTTTGATGGAAAGAGCGACAAGCCTGAGGAGTACAAGGGCGGCCGTGATCTCGAGAGCCTGTCCGCCTTCATCACCGAGAAGACCGGCATCAAGCCTCGTGCTGCACAGAAGGAGGCTAGCAAGGTTGAGATGCTGAACGATGCTTCTTTCAAGACCACTGTTGGTGGTGATAAGGATGTGCTGGTCGCTTTCACCGCGCCGTGGTGTGGACGTGAGTTGACTCCCTAATTTGAACTACCTCTAGTCTCATGGTTCGTGTTTGCTAATTCGTCCTTTTTCAGACTGCAAGACCCTCGCTCCTGTCTGGGAAACCCTCGCCAACGATTTCGCGCTCGAGTCCGACGTTATTATCGCCAAGGTTGACGCCGAAGCTGAGAACTCCCGTGCCTTGAGCAAGGAACAGGGTATTACCGGATTCCCTACCATCAAGTTCTTCCCCAAGGGATCGACCGAGCCCGAGGCTTACTCCGGCGCACGCTCCGAGGAGGCCTTTGTCAAGTTCATCAACGAGAAGGCTGGTACTCACCGTACCGTCGGTGGCGGTCTTGACAGTTTGGCAGGCACCATCGCCGCTCTGGACGAGATTGTTAGCAAGAGCGTCGCCACGCAGAATTTCGACAATCTGGTGGCTGATGTGAAGAAGGCCGCCGAGGGTCTGTCTGACAAGTACGCCGAGTACTATGTCAAGGCCGCGGAGAAGCTGAGCAAGAACCAGGACTATGCTGTCAAGGAGCTGACTCGCCTCCAGAAGGTCCTGGCTAAGGGTGGCTCGGCCCCCGAGAAGCTGGATGACCTTCTCTCCCGCAGCAACATTCTTCGTAGCTTTGTTGGCGCGGAGAAGCACGATGAGCTTTAAGTGCTTGTCGTTGCGATTTCTAGATGATTGTTTTTTCCCTCTTGGATTTTTGGCTTAAGGCTATGGTCACGGTGGTTCTAGATTGAGGACCGGGCATGCTATGAACCATGAGTTCCATGGAAACGGATTGAATTGTATACGAGAATATTTGCTTGAGGCTGTATATTGTATGAATTGAGTACCGACTTCGAGGTTTACCCTCCCAAAAATGTCTATGTTGCATATGGACTAGATCCACGCAAGTAAATTCCGAAACATGGCTTGGCTCTTCTGTACGAGTATTCTCGTTGATTGTAGGGTATCTATGAAATCGTAAAAGCATAAGTATCAGGACCAGACACAGGCCAGTGCGCTCATGCTACACGGCGGTTCAATGCACAGCCCTAGAATGACTCATGCATGCCATAATTTAAGTATGTGTTGGGCTATTGGTACAGGCGTTCAGCAGAATCGGAAAGCCAAAAAATGTAGCGCTTATTGCACTCTCGCCAAAAACGCCATGCGAAAAAAGAATGCACAACATCGGACCATGAGTAAAAGGCGTTCATATTTAATTTGCCGGACTCGGGGCGCCAGCTCCCGAAGATGCAGCTAGAGATGCCTCTAGCTCATCAAGACGCTTGGTCATGTCATCCACTGCGCATATACATAGGTTAGTACGCAGTCACAGGTATGAATATGTATTGGCGGTGATGGCGGAGGATGATTGAGCCAGTGACTCACATTTCCCAAACATCTCCGTAGAGACATTGTCGAATTTGGTTTGTAGTTCATTGAGCAGATCGTCCACAGCTGCGGTGAGCTGGCCTTGGGCATCAGAGTTCTGACGGCATTTAGTAAGAGCGACAGGTGGAGTTTGGAGCTTGCAGAAGGTATGTACCGGTTGGGATAGAAGAGACTTACCCTCTGGTAGGGAGCTCTCTAGCTTGTCTGGAGAAGGGGACTTGGACTCGTCGGCCATTGTGAGACTATGGCACTCGCTGTACAGACTGTTTGAGGTATGTATGTAGAGAGGGGAGGGCGGTGGGCTCGATAAGGAATCGGGTCATATGTATTTCCGAAATATTTCCATGTACGAACTAGCGTGGTCTTATCGGTGACACTAGCTTAATCGGGACTGGCGCAATTTCAAAAAAATCCCGTGGATTCTCTGATGGCGGGTTTGATACCAAGTCGCTTTCTTTTTTTCAATTCCTTTCACCTTACCTAAAATATAAATTTCTCTTTGTATTTTAACACAAAGCAAAAATGGTCAAGCGCAGCAAGTTACTCCAGGCTCTCGATGCCCACAAGGGCCGTGACTTCGAGGCCGAGAAGCAGAAGAAATTGATCAAGGCCGCGGAAAAAAGGAAGGCCAAGAAGGCTGCTGCCGCCCCCGAGGATAAGATCGTGGAGGAGAAGAAGGAAGAGGAAGAGAAGGCCGCCAGTTCTGGCGCCGAGGAAGAAGATGAAGAAGAGGAAGAGGAAGAGGTCGACCAGGACGAGGAGATGGAAGATGATGAGGAAGAGGAAGAGGAGGAAGACATTCCACTCTCCGATCTCGAAGAAGATGAGCGTGAAGATGTCGTTCCCCACCAACGTTTGACAATCAACAACTCTGCCGCTATCCTCTCCGCCCTCAAGCGCATCTCGTTCATCGGCCCCAACACCCCATTCTCAGAGCACAACTCTCTAGTCTCGAAAGAGCCAATTGAGGTCGAAGACGCGAATGACGATCTAAACCGTGAATTGGCCTTCTACAAGGTCTGCCAGATTGCTGCTACCCAGGCCCGTGCCCTGCTGAAGAAGGAAGGCATTCCCTTCACGCGGCCGGGCGATTACTTCGCAGAGATGGTGAAGAATGACGAGCACATGAGCTTGATCAAGAAGAGGCTTTACGAGGAGGCTGCTAGCAAGAAGGCTTCCGCTGAGGCGCGCCGCCAGCGTGATCTGAAGAAGTTCGGCAAGCAGGTCCAGAACTCCAAGTTGCAGCAGAGACACAAGGAGAAGCGCGAAATGTTGGAGAAGATCAACACCTTGAAGAAGAGTATGTTCTCACTTTGTTTCATTCGTGGTATTTTTCTATGAGTTTCACAGTCGCTAACCTGATTTTTTACACAGAGCGCAAGGCTGATGGCTCTGCCCCCACCGACGACGCCAATGATATGTTCGACGTTGCCATTGAAGAAGCTACCCAACCCGACAAGAAGCGTAGCCGTGGTGATGGCCCCGGTGGCTCGAAGCGCCAGAAGAAGGACGCCAAGTTTGGATTCGGAGGCAAGAAGCGCCATGCTAAGAGCGGTGATGCCGCGTCTAGCGGTGATCTGAGCAACTTCTCCGCTAAGAAGATGAAGCTTGGCGCAAAGCGACCCGGCAAGAGCAAGAGAGTCCAAGCCAAGGGACGCAACTAATCGTTTTGACGTGATGGGTTATGTTGTGACATTGCATTTGTATCGTGCATCATGTAATTATTTTTTCTCGCTTGGGTCTGGATAACCAAAAAATGGCAGTTTTGTTTTATTTTCTCTATGATATGTATATTGAGTTCAAGGGTTGATATTACAGATAGCAAGTCTATATACAAATGCTATATCATTTTAGAGACTATAGTCTATTGGGCTGCTTCAGCTTTAGCCTTGGCGGCTCTCTTATCCTCCCACTCGGTCAAGAACTTCTCAACCTTCGGTCCCCAGACCTCTTCGCCAGCGTCAAGGTCCTTGTACTCTAGAACCTTATCAGGGGAGAGTTCATAGTCACCTTGACGACTGCGCACAAGCTCGCTCATCAGAGCACAGCTGCCAACAGCTTTGCCTAGATCATGTGCCAGCGAGCGAACGTAGAAGCCCGACGTGACAGTCATCTTAATCTTTACCGCCGGAGGCTGGGGTTTGGGCTCCTCCGCAGACACAACAGGGACCTCTGTGGTGGCAGGTTCGGGGGCAGTAGGCTCAGGTTCTGCAGGTGCCGCTTCGCTCTCGGATACCTTCTGCTTCTTAGCAGCCTCCGCACCATCATCCTTTACTTCATCCGCCGGGGGTGGCGACTTGCGCTTGGTAGAAGAAGTTTCGTGCACTTGGCTTGTAGCGTCACCTTCAGCCGGCGGCGCAGGCACCGAGGCTTCTTGATCAAGAAGCTTCTCGGCCACAGCCTTCTCATCACCAGACATCTCCATCTCGGGCCACTTGTACTCGTGCGTGCCGGGCTCGTACCACTCCACAATCTCCATATTCAAGACCTCAACGGGCCGGTGCTTAATCTCAATCGGCGGCAACTTGCCCTCGCGCGCATACTCGTACAGCTTCTTTCCATTCACCCGCAACGCAGAGAAAATGGGCGGCTTCTGCATGATTTTCCCACGGAACTGTTCCAGCGCTTTCTCGACTGATTCGCGTGTGATATGTTCATAGGGCGCGCGGCGCACGATTTTTCCGAGGCGATCGTAGGTATCCGTCTCTGCGCCAAAGGTCACAATTGTTTCGTAGCTCTTAGTGCAGGCCAGGAAATCCTGAAGGGACTTTGTGCCTTTGCCAATTCCGGTGATGAGCACACCTGTCGCGAGCGGGTCTAAGGTGCCGCCGTGGCCGATTTTGACGTCGAGGCGCTGGTGGCGACGGCGTTTGCGCTGGAACTGGCTCTCACGGTCGCGGCGGGCGCGTTCTTCTTCTAACCATGGCTTGAATGTCTTGGAGGGGTTGAAGTGTTTCTGCAAAGTGCGGATTACGTCGGCAGAGGTGACGCCTTGCGGCTTGTGGACGGCTATCGGAGAAGTTAGATCGAAGTCTTGCTTTCGTAGGATTCAAGCTCACCGAATACGCCTTCAAGGATCTTCTCGCCAGACATTGTTTTGCGAAAAAGGCGAAAACCTGGAGGGAATGGCATCTGGAAAGGTGGGAGTCAATCCAGAATGGGAGAAAAAGTTATTTTGGTAGAGTTTTGGCTGCCGCCTTTACGGCAGTTCTTTGGGATTTACCAGGCAATTGCCCTACAATCTTGATCTAATTGATATACAGGTTTTTAGATCATTAATAGAGATATTAACTCTATTGATGAATGGCCTCAGTGTTATTTTAATGTTCTTTACTGTGCAATTTCACGGGATTGTTAAGGCATATTTTCCGATCTTTTTGATGTCCTTGTAGATTGATTCCATTTTCATACTCTATTTTCTCTTATAGCAGAGTGAAAATAACAGGCATAAAGTGAAAGCCAAGATGATATCTACGTTTTCATTCAAGTAATTAGAGCAGTTCAAGATGCCATTGTCGCTGCACCCCTTGACATACTATTCTACACTGCTGACTTACCTTTTGAATACATAGGTACTTTGTCTTACCAGTTATAGAATTTTCTGATTTCATACAATGAATATATAAAATATATACAGAGGCCTTTGCCTAGTAGCTGTGACCAGCCAACGCCTCTCTCATCTGTTGGAGTGCAACTGTCGAGTTTCCATTTGGCGAGGTTCGCCTATCCCTAAAACCAGACATGGCTACGCAATCATGACAGTGTGAAGTCTACGATATTCGCCGATGTGAGAGCAGAATATTCTTTTGACTTCGACCGGATCAAAAGACTGACAATGTGATGCTCAACCAGAGGATACTATACTGCTGATGGAGTTGCGCATGAAAAGATCGAGAGAAAAAAAATGAGTGGCTTCAGTCCTCCAAACTTTTTGTAATTTTCAGGAAAGCGTGAATTGGGAATGCTTCCCCACACCCCGCGTCTAGCATCGAAACTTAATACACATCTCGACGATTCTTGATCATCAAATAGTTCAAGGTCCACATATAACCTCCATCTTGCGTAGTCAATCGCAAACCTAGACCCCAAACGGTGGATCCAGCTCCTGTATACCTCAGAAGGTTTCAAATAATGGTTCCAATATTGTATTGGCTGAGAGCATTTCTCTAGGAATGGCGTGCCTAGATAGGTATGCTTCTTAGAAGCTGAGATCCGATCGGAGTCTAATTCAGATCAAGACCCGTGGATCCGTGGACCGCTGTAACCTTAAATTCTAGGTTATGTAATTATGCCATGTGCACGTGATGGATGCATGTCAGAATGCCCGATAAATCAGGCAGAACCCCCATGTAATTAATTGTGGGTAACTTATTGTATCCGTAATTTACTGGCGGTCGATGACTTTGACTGTTGACAACTACAAGATTCCATTCCAAGTCGCCTTCTTCTTATTCTCTTGTTCTCAGCTACTTGACCCTACCTCTATATCAACACTTTTCTATACCTTATTGTCGATACCCACAATGCCAATTCCACCATGACGTCCCGCGAAGAAACCGTCCTAGCTCCCACCGATCCCTCTATTACCGATGAGAACGATTGGTGGGAGTTCAGCCTGACCGATGTGAAGGTCCTAAAGCCTGGAAAGATGCTATATGCAAATCTACTGGATGCCACCGAAAAGAATCCAGTACAGGTGATCGGCTGCTTAGAGCCGCTTCATGAGGACCAGGGACACTTAGGTGTGTATCGTTGTATCAATGCGCGTTTTTCAAGCAGCTTGCTGACCAGTCACTCGCCCACCAGTGCTCAACCCGGATAACCCTCCTAAGCGCATTATTATTGATGAAGTCACACATTATGCCTACGGCCAAACTGAAGATAAGAGCATTGAGCTTTGGGTTGCTGGTAAGGCGGGCTGGTACGACATCATTTCGCCCGCCAAGGGTTTCACACCCACATACAATCGCATGGTCCAGGCCATTGACTTGCTGTATTTCTTGGTTGATAAGCACCAGCAAGGAAAGAGACAGATCAATCCATCTTTTAGGAGCCTCTGCGAACAAGTGAGTCTTTCGATTCTGGGCTATGCGCAATACAAACCGAAGCCTGATTTACATCCAACCTTAGTACACTTACCACACGTATGGCTCATGTGAGACCCGAGAACAGTCAGCTGAGGTATTTGGGACACACGCTTCCTTCTTGCTTCGCTGCATGATCCAAGGTGATGCAGATGTGGAATGGAAGAAGACAAATGTCTTCGTCCATCTGCGTCGCCACTATAATGTAAGCAAAGAAGCACCTTCGCTTACAAAAGCCTATGTGCATACTGATAATAAGCTTAGGATGAGTATAATAGGCTGTTGGAAGAGCTTGACCCCTCTGAGGAAAGCGAAACTGAGCCCGTAGATGAACCAGAAGTGACAACTCCTCGACATCAGCCTGCAGCAATCTCAAAATCACAAGCCGATGCCATCTACCAGTTACTCAAGGACCTTAGAGAAGAAGGTCACTTGGCAAAGCGTCGCCTGCATATTGACCTCCTGGGAGAACGCTTTGCAGAACGATTCTCTTTCAGCAACGAGGATGCCCAGAAAATCATTGCAATCAGGGCAAGCGCCGTGCTAGAAATGATGGATGAAGAGGACTTTAGATGGTCTCGCTATGTTATTCATAGGGAACTCACACATGCATCTACGAAATCCGCCCCTCTGCCAAGTGCACTCCTAACCCCCCTGGATTCGCAGGAAGAATCCAGCGATGATGAACGGGGCGGCCGGACCCAGAAGTCTGTGCTGCGTCCAAAAGTCCACACAGTCTCCAATAAAGTGACTGGCAAGCGAAATCGCAATGCCCCCACAAACCAGCAAACAGTCGAGCCCAACAACGAGGAAGACGAAGAGGACACTGATGAAATCGACGTCGACGAGATTGAAACACCGAGCAAAACACGTGGCTATGAATTAATCAGAGATCCATTGTCAGCCACAAAGCCTCGAACTCGCTCGTTCTTGGCAGCCTCCTCGACCGGCGCCGGCTCCTCTCTTATGAAGAGCCTATTCAAGGACAATATCAAAAAAGATAAACTCCAGACTCCTCCCGTATCTTCATCGCCATCACGCCAAACTCCTTTGACTCCAGAGCAAGATCTAACTCCAGATACGTCACATGAAATTGAAGAATTCATCGACGAGATATCTGATACCTGGACATGCCGCATGCCCGGATGCGAGAAGGTGATCTCGACCACCGATTTAAACGAGCGGAAGAAGATTATTGGGGACCATGCCGGAGAGCACGAGTGGGAGATGCAGATGAAGGTCGAGCTGATGGAGGCGGAGAAACGCATGCATTCTTCCTTCCCTGTCAACAACCTCATGCAATACGTCGTTGACGCGCATGTGCTGCAAATGCGCACTGCATTCCCGGAGTTCTATTCTATAAATAAAGAGAATGGCACGGCTCAGAACGGCCAACGTCCCCTGGATGAAGAGACATCCATTCCAGAGACTGAGGAATTGGAAGAGGAGGATGAAGAGGATGAAGAAGACCAGGAGCTTGAGGATCTTGCGAACGGCTATACTTGATCACTTCATCCTGAAATTAACGATCGTTATGAGCCATGACGTTTATCATAAATCCGAAACACAGTTGAACAATCCAAACCTCATATTGCTGGACTTTGACGATTAAGGCACGACAGAGCCAGCGGATGGGATTAAAATACAGCGCCACATACTTATAGACCCTCCCCTTCAGTATGTTATCACTCGCAATTGTCAAGAATACTCTGTCTAACGATTTTCTTTGCCAACAGAGATACCCAAACGTGGACAAATTTCAAGCCTAATCCATCAGCGATGGAAATACAGGCGTTGGGTGTTAGAAGGATGTGACGGAACAAATTTGCTAGATATCCACAGCCCTAGCGCTTTGATGCTTCGCTGATGATTTTTCTCGGATTGAGCTTTTTTATTTCTTCCACTTGATACCCCCGCCCAAAGTAGGTAGAACCATATAGCTGGTAATAGCACAAGAAATATTCTCCCTTTTCTGCTTCTATATTTTCTAGCTACAGTACGTTGAGTCTACTTGTTGTCTCCCAAACCCACCACAAGCTTCGAACGTAAGTTGAATAGCGCGCAGAACCAAAATCGAATAAACCTTTTAAGTACATTCCAAATTCAGCATGCACGAAAATAGCGATCAGACACAGATTAGAATATAAAGCTTCTATAAGTAAACCAAGAGAAGAAGAGAACACAGTGCATTGAATAGAACACCAACACTCCATGCCTTCGCACAGAGTGTGTATGCAAGAGCAAAGTCAATTAAGAAAGGCAAGCAAAAGGAGCGGCAAAGAAATACTGTCTGTCTGTCTGTCTGTACATAAAGAACAGTAGATTGGCATTGCGAGAAGTGGGGAAAGAAAAAAGGAAGCTCTTTTGACTCGGGGTATACCAAGAACACGCCACATATATCACAACACATACACACCAGATTGAGAGATAAGATAGGGAAAAGCTATAGAGGTACAGAGGGGATTGTAGAAGAGATAAGAAATAGATGTCGAAGGAGGTTTTGCAAGATGCGTGTAGTTGGTAAAGCCAAAGAAAGGGTGGGCGACGCCCAGAAGAGAAAGGAAATGGAAGATAGGACTATCGGTATAAGGAGTCCGAGAAATTGTGAGGATCATTGCTGGTGGGCGCTGTGAGCCTCGATGAGAGCTGAAGATTATTAGTTATTTATTCTCCAATTTCGAAGACGGAAAGGATACTCACTCTGAAGAGCAGAAGCTTGTCCCTGTCGGGACTCACAAGCACACTGGAGCGTATTTCCATCTAAGAAATCAAGCAAGATGCTGTTTGGTAGTTCCTGCATATCTTCATCAGGAAGACAAGGGGTGCGGAACTCGCTAAGATGGTAGCGTTTAGTCATGTTCCGAGTGGTGGCATCATTGGTGCCAGGCGTCAGAACAACGTATCCCTCTTCATCGATGCGCATGACCCGACGCTTCCATAGCAGGGTTTCTGGGAACTGGACGTTCACCTCGCCAATTTCAATAGCCTCTGAGGTACGGGAGCTAGTAGACTCTGAAGCCTTACTCGACCCATTTGTGAGGGCGGGAACATACTCCTCCTCCTTAACTGGCGAGCTGAGCGCTCCTATAATGCTCCGGCGAGAGTTGGATGTGATCGATGACATGCGGCGCATGAGTCGCGAAGTGCGAGATGGTTTCTTTTCTTCGGACGTGGAAGATACTGATTGGACGCTGTCGTCAGTCCTAGAGCGCGAGGGAAGAGAGGGGCGGCTTTCGGGACGGCTGTCAGGGCGAGATGTCGCTTGGCGACTAGATGTAGTAGATGAGATTGACAAGCTTCGGTCCAGAGGACGGCTGGCAGGCTCAGGCTCGATAGGCGAGATCTCAGGGAGTGGTGCCTCAGCTATCTCAGGCTTCACAGTCAAAGGACTAGCCTGGGGGTTGATAACATCGGTCTCCGAGGACCCGGGTTCAGCCGGCGCGGGAGAGATATCTGCATCGCGCACGATACGGGCCGTCACGGAAACAGAACTAGCAGGCCGCCTAGCATCCACAGAAACCTGACGGCTGTGCCGACTCAAGCTCGGCGCACGGGAAAAGCTCTCAGGGACATGAGCAGAATGCATTGTGCTTGGTGGAGTGAACTCATGGTTCCCACCGGGCAATGAGATAGATGCGCGTTTGCGAAGGTTCTCGAAAGACGACGATGCTGATGGCACACTTGCAGCTGGAGTGGCGCCCAAGGGAGTGCCCTCGCGACTCGAAAACTTCTCAAGAGCTTTGATACGACTAGAAATTCCAGAGGAGACGTTGATCTTCTTGGCCACGAGAACCGGCGTAGTAGGGCGACTTTCAGAGTGAGAGCTGGAAATGGACCGGCCCACTGCTAGAGCCTGCATACCCGACGATGTCCCCATAGAGAACGGACTAGAGACGGCGCGTAAATTTTTCCAGGCGTGATCGACGCCGTTGGGAGATTTCACTGATACCGGTCTAGCCTGCTGGACAGTAGCGGAGGTCAATTCCTCCATAAAAGAATCGTCGGAAAGGAGGTTGTCGTCGTCCGAAAACTCTAGACTAGGCACTTGAATAGGCTCCAGGCGGACCCTACGCCTCTGATCCAAGGTAAGAGGCTCGGCTATCTCGGCAGCTAGGCGATCAGGGGTCGGCTCGTCCACCTCGATTGAGACAAAAACGGGGGCGACAGGGGTTTCTGTGCCAACGCTTTCTGGAGGGGTAATAGAGGGGACGGAGGGGAGGGGAACCGCCTGAGGGACCTCTGCTAGGATAGGCACGTCAGAAGGCTCGTCAGTTGGTACATATGCAGCTCGGGAAATTTTGAAATGTGTTTCGGAGACGTCCCCTGAATCTCGTGGGGCATCCGAAGGAAGTGGGACGTCGGGATTAAAGGTAGGTGGGGCGGGACCAGAGATTGCGGAGTCCTCGTGCTCGGCGCATGTTTCATCCTCAGGGGTTGTCTGTATTGTTCCCTCCTTAACAGTCTCTGAAGGAGTGGCTGCACGATCAGCTGAGATAAATCTGTCGGTACTTGTGTCCGTAGGTAAGGATGGCCCATCCTCAGCGTCTGCAGGATGAATATCACCGATCGGGTTTAATTCAGCCTCAAGAGGCTCAGAAGGCTGCTCTGGCTCAGGCGTCACAGCAGACTCAACAAATGGGTCCGCGACTAACTCGAGAACAGCTTCGAAATCTGATCCAACAGACTTAGGAGCGAATTCGGGACTGGATTCAGCAACTGCATCGACGACAGGATCAGGAGCGGATCCAATAATGTTCTCAGGAGCAGGTTCGGTGGAATCATGAACGGGCTCGAAGGCGGGTTTAAGAATAGACTCGAGGACAGGCTCAGGGGCATATTCAGGAGCCACAGGTGAATTGGCTGAAGGTAACTTTTGTTGATCCTGTTGGATTGTCTCGGGCTCAGACAGCATCATTTCAGAATCAGGATAGTGAATCTGAATAAGGTTCTCTTTATCATCGTCCAGATCCTTGGCGATATGCTTCACTGGTTTGAGCCCTTCCTCAGAGGCCTGCTTCTTCTTCGTTTCCTCCGCACGCTTGGCCATATTCTTCCTTCTTTGCTGCAAAGCCTTCATCAAACGTTCTTTCTCAGGGGTCAATCCCGAGGAGGTCGACAGGGCTCCAAGGGATTTGGCGCCAGGGGAAAGTTGAGGTCTCGAAATAGGGATAGAGGGGGGTGGAACCAGCAAAGGGGGGACTGGTGGAACACGACTAGTGGGTTTGGTTGCGAAAGTGCTCCCCTGAGATCGAGGGCGCGGTGCGTCGTTGTTTTGCTTCCGCACGGAAGACGAGCGCATATTTGTCGGGAGGGATGCAACAGGACGTTGGTCTAGATTTCGAGAACTGCCTGCTGTGCGGGGCCTACCACTGCTATCCACGGACGGTCGGGGTCCCAGCTTAACCTTAGGCGTATGTCCCGCGGCGCGTTCCAAATCTCGGAGTGAGGGACGGCTGGATTGGCTGGACAACCGGGCCTCTTCCGAAGGACGAGGGAATTCATCCAAGATAGTTCGGTACCTGGAACTGGAGCGGGAGCGATCTGATTTTATGGACCTGGGGGACATTGTCGCTGATTGTGGTTCGATAGGACTCCCTCGAGAGATTGTGGCTCTGGAGCTCGATCGGGATGGAGGTGGTATGAGATCGACTGGTGCCTTTTCAGTTTCTGGTGATATCGGGGGTAGTTCCGGTTCCACGGGGTGTTCAATCGACGACGGCACCAAGGTAGCTTCCGACTTGACACTTCTTGGTCTGCGTCGGGCCTCCGACTGGGGATGTGGGGTTGGTTTCGGAGTTTCATCCTTTGCGCTGTTCTCCTCGGCATCTTCCGTGATTTCCATCAGTCGGCGGCGGCGAAGAGAGCTTGAAGAAGAGGTAATTGAGGTCGAAGCGGTATGGAGGAGACAAGCGGAGGACAGGGCGCTTTCGGTGAGATCGGAGGCTTTGGATAGAGGAAGTATGGTATCGTTGGGGGTGAACTTGTCGATCACGAATTGGAATTGGACATTGCTTCGCGCTGAGACAGATTAGATCAATTTCTAAGGAAAGGCAGCGACTGGCATACCTAGTATAAGCCGAGATAATCCCTCCGGCATGTAGCGGATGATCACTTTTCTGCGCCGGTATTGGAGGAAGCCATAGAGCGGCGAGCATTCCTCGTAGCCGTCAATGGCATTTCGGATTTCGGGCACCCCGCCGACGCCTCGTTCGTGGAGGGCAATCTCATCTCTTGCAACATAGTGTAGTAGAAACCTGAAACATAGGGGTGTCAGTGAAGTGAAGGTTATGGATCTGTCGCACAGTGCGTTGAAACACCGAAAGGGGGTACTCACCACCCGCCCGCGTCAGCCAGGGCACTTTGGTAGGCTTCGACGACGGGGGCACTATCGAGCCCATTCAAAGACATAGCGTGAGCCGCATGGAGAAGGGCCAGAGGAGGCGCAAAAAGGTAAAACGAAGAAGAGAGAATAGGAGGGAAGAGTGGCCCCAGAAAGCGGGTAAAGACACTAAAGGTTGACTTGGGATCGGATCTTTAGATCGCGATGTACCCAATCAAGGCCAGAGGTGCAGATTCGGCTGTTTCATAAGAACAAAGCTGGTTTAGGCGAACTATTCTCAGGGGAACATGTTCTCAATTAGGCTCCACCTTTGATTATCGCAATTTAATAATGTATCATGTTTCAATAGAGTGAAGTTGTTGATTAGGTAGATGTATACGGTGGGTTGTTAGAATGATTGGGTATTCAAGGCATGAGACGTGTCCAATGTTGTTAAACTTAACATATGAAACACACTAAAATAGAAACAGTCAAACGGCTAAATAGACAAACAGTTACAATCTCCATAGCTCGCATGTATACATCTTACATCGACTATTCCCGCTGTTCTCCGCCTCGGCGTCCTCCGAAAGCGGGTACGATCTATTTTATACTTAATCGCAATACATTCCCGTCTTCAGATTCATACATATCCTCATATATACTACCATGGCTGAACTCCCCCCGCTATCGACGATCCCTTCCCTACCCCAAGAGGCCCAGCTTCGGGTGCTCGATACCCTCTTCGAACCCTCCCCAGAGCTCCACCGACTGATGATTCCCGTGCTGGCCAACCAGACCTTCTCTTCATACACCACCCTCATCGATGCGGTAGGAGGTCGCATGTCTGCACTCTCAGCCGAAAATTCACCCACCGACCGAGAAGTACTGTTTGGCATTTTGGGATCGCATCCGCGTCTTGGCCGAGCCCCAGTCAACCCGGAACATCTGAGCGAGCTGAGCAAAAAGGAACAGGCCCAATTGAATGAAGGTGCCGAGGAACAGGCGGAGCAATTACGAGCACTAAATGTGGAATACGAGGAGAAATTCCCGGGGTTGCGGTTTGTGTAGGTCCATGTTTCTTGCGCAGTGATCTATACATATTGACTTGAGATGAATAGCACGTTCGTCAATGGGCGCAGTCGCGATGTGATTATGGTCGAGATGCGCGATCGCATTGACCGGGCTAATGCGGAGAAAGAGATTGAAGAGACCATTCAGGTAATGTCCTCTTATCGAGTTACTTACTACTAGATGTATGTACTGACTTCTAAGGGTATGTGTGATATTGCAAAGGACCGTGTGAGAAAGCTTCAATCGCGCATTTAATATAATTTATATTCTCTATTCTCTATTCTCTACTCTACTCTATACACTCATCTTCTCCCTTTAACGTTCTCATTAAGCAATTAAGCAAACCCTGGAGGGTCCAAGTCTCCACCATCGCCCCGAATTTGATGTCATCCAGCGCTATCCGGTCGTTGCCGCTTTACTTTTCTTTCTTTCTTGTTTTAATTCTCAAGTCTCTGTGAACATATATCTGCATTTGTATATTACCTGATACCCCCCATGCGACTGAACACATGGCGGAGGGAAGTAATAATCTCCAACTACGAGTCGCGACGACCCCCGCGATAGCCGATTTGAGCCCCGGAACGTCGACATTTCCCGGTAAGTTGGATTTTGCAATTTGAATATCGTGACTTGAATCCTGGGAGTTGAATCTTGGATCTCCAAACTTGGCAGAACTCTAAATTCGGTCTCTGTCTGGAGAACTCCAATGCGCCAGAAAGAATAGAAAAATCTTACCATAGAAGATGCTGACAGAACTGTCAGGCTCGGCCACATCGGATGTCCCCTCGGGCTCGACTCATAGTCTGCATGATGTCCGAAATACCAAGCGCACAGTCATTGGTGGCTCTCTTCGAGATTCGATTTCGAATTCACCGCACGAGAAGACCGAGTCAAGTGCTATAGATCCGTTATCGCAGGTAAGCTCTCACAGGAGACTTGCCACACCGAATTGGCCAATACTTCCGGACCGATCATGTGCTTGTTTGCTTTGTGCAACCCGCATCGGAGATGCAGATACGAAGATGCAGCCAAGCTGACAGGAGGGCCGTGCTCTGCCGTTATTAGCACATTATCCAACGTACCAATACCCAAAAGTCCATTCCCCTGAAGTTACTGGGAAAAGCGTCATACGAAGCAGAGGCTGTGGGCTCCGAGTACAGCCAGGCAGAGCGAAGCCCGATACGGGGAGATGCATTGTCTACCTCGAAACATCCCAAAGAGAAGAAGTGAGTTTTTAGACTTTGCCATGCCTTGGAAACACCAGTTACGCCCGACGGCCTGTGTCGCCGACACTTGTGTGCCGGGGGTCTCTTTTCGCCTCCCCCCTGGATTCTCGCCGCAACAATATACGTTATATTATTACCAGCGACTGACCCGTGGTTTGCTCTTCTCAATTACAGAAAAGGTGTCTCCTTCCTCAGTCGAATCATCGGAGGCAAGAAAAAAGATCAGCTGGTGGAGGTAGAAGATGATACCTCGGAATCTGAAGCGAACCGCATGTCCATGGACACTTCGCATCATCCAATTGGATTCATACCTCGACACCCTGCTCCGTCGAAATATCTGAAGGTGCGAGCCCAGTACAAAAAGGAAAAGACGTTCGACCGTGTGTTTCTAGCCCAGGAACTGGAGGGCAGCGGCCCATCGCCCAAACCCGCAGGTAGACGGATATCTACGTCCTCGGCCTTGTCACAGAATGGCGACAACATTGGGAGGGCCGTCTGGGCACTCGTATTCTCTAAAGATGGTAAATATCTCGCAGCTGCTGGCCAGGACCGGAAGGTCCGAGTATGGACTGTTATCTCTACACCGGAGGAGCGCGAGGATGCCAATGAGCACGAAAATGCAACACCCGTAGATGCACAAGATGATTCCGGCCTGAAGGCACCTGTGTTCCAGCCGGAGCCCACTCAGGTGTATGAGGGACACACGGGAAGTATATTAGACCTGAGCTGGAGTAAAGTATGCATACTCAAAATGTCCAACACGATGGGAAGCGTCCATGCTGACGTGTGTGCTAGAACAATTTCATTCTCTCCTCGTCAATGGACAAAACAGTGCGACTGTGGCATATCTCTCGACCGGAATGTCTTTGCTGTTTCCAGCACAGTGACTTTGTGACTTCGATCCAATTCCACCCGCGCGACGACCGCTTTTTTCTCGCTGGATCTCTCGACACGAAACTGCGACTCTGGAGTATACCCGATAAGAGCGTGGCTTTTGTGACTACTGTGCCTGATATGATTACTGCTGTGGCATTCACTCCAGATGGCCGATACTCCATTGCCGGATGTTTGAATGGCATGCTTAACATCTATGACACTGAGGGCCTGAAGGTATCAGCCCAGATACATGTACGATCGGCCCGTGGGCGCAACGCCAAAGGTAGTAAAATCACTGGAGTCGATACGATCATGGTTCCCAAGGACAATCCTAAGGATGATGACGACGGTGATGTCAAGATACTGGTTACTAGCAACGACTCCCGCATCAGGCTGTACGACCTCAATGATCGATCGTTGCAGGCTAAATTCCGCGGCAACGAGAACACCTGCAGCCAAATTAGAGCTTCATTCACCAATGATGGCAAGTATATCATATGTGGGAGTGAGGATCGCAGGGCATACGTGTGGCCAGTTGGACCTGTGCAACAAGATTCTGAAAAGCAGGCTGTGGAGATATTTGAGACACAGTCTGCCATGGTAACGGCTGCAATAATGGCACCCAATCAAACGAAAGAGGTGCTGGCGCTATCAGAAGACCCAATCTACGACATCTGCAATCCTCCCCCGGTAGCCCTAATTGGTCCGGAGTCAACAGACCCTTCCAAGAATTCCCATAAGCGCTCTGAATCAGCACCTCGCCAGTCCATCATCAGCAAAATGGCCCATGGCTCACCCTCGTACCTCGCACGATCCAAGCATCCAGACGGAGAGATCATCGTGGTTGCCGACTACTCCGGCAAGATCAAAGTCCTCCGGCAAGATTGCGCGTATCAAAAACGACGCTTTGAGAACTGGAACGCCAACTCCACCATCTCACGACGAATCCTAGGACGTTCCAACTCCGCACGCCGTAGCATCGCTTCCTCAACCGGAAACTCCTCCCACAAAACCCCATCCGAGCGCATCGTCTCATGGCGCAACTCCGTCGTCCGTCACGGCCGCTCCAGCACAGATGGCTCCCGCGCCGACTTCCGAACCCGCACCCCATCCCCTCAGCACCGCTCACCCATTCCCAGAATGGCCTCGCCCCGACCTTCAAGTCTCAGCCGGAACGAATCACTGTCCATCTTCACTACATCCCCACCCCCATCACCAGGCCGACCACACCCTGACAGCAATCGCACAAGCGAAGACGCCAGCCATGCAAACGCCTCAAACTCTAAGCCACAGCCGCAACCGCAACCTCACTTGAAATTCGCCCCGGCAGACCTAGCCGCCACCGATGCACAAGACAACCCGCTCTGGATACAGGGTGACCGCAGCTACGCGTACTGGAACAAGATCACGCACGATGCACTGGCCATGCAGTCCCGGAAACCGAGTGAATTCCTCAGTCCGAATCGAATCCCGTCGCATGAGCGCAGGCTGAGTACTTCAGGAGGTAGTATTTTGAGCAGTAACTATTCCTCTTCGATGGGTGATGGAGAGGATGACGTGCTCAAGTGTGATAACTGTCGTGGGACGAGTTTCCGCAGTGTCAAGGGGAGGGATGGGAAACAGAAGCTTATTTGTTCTGAGTGTTTCCGGCCTGTTTCTTGAGTCTTTTCTTTCTTTTTTGATGTCTGTGATGCATGAATGATCTACGATCTACGATGTACGATCTATGATTTTCTGGGGTGTATGGTAGGTTTTGGAGTTTTGTTTGGCATTCTATTGGAGGATGGGTGTGTTGGTATCTTGTTTATGTATTGTGATGTTAATATGTGTTTAATGTGTATAGTTTAGACCTTGATAGCAGGGTGTGTACAGTCCCCGATGTGAGACGTGGAAAATATTGTATAGTTGTCCAAGTATGGGAGTTTCTCGCATTCTCCCACGCATTCCCAGCCTAGACTGCGAACCAAGCCCCCTGACAATCGGTCCGGAATCCGAATCAAGGTTGGGCTCCTTTGGGCTCTCGTGACGCTTAGATTGGAGGGTAAGCTACTCAGTACAAAATGGTTTATGAGAGACGAGCTTCTATCTTCGGTAAATCGGTTGAGCCTAATAAAGTAGATGTAGTCGATGGCTTTCGTTTACGAATTTAATTAGATCTCAAGTAATACACTTGGTATAGGAGAACTAATAAAAGAGGATTAGTGAAAAGTGGTTCTTATATTGCGGAGTGAACCATATTGATGCCAAGACATGGAAAAAGCCGCCAGCACAACGATAGCACCTCCACACTCTCTCCATCCACCAACCTTCCTAACCAGTTTCTCTCTCGAGTCTCGAATATTAGCGGATATTCAACTTTTGGTCTGCAACATCTCATCCTGAGAATTCCCGCAACACCAAGAGAGACACCCACCAATCTGCGCATCCCACCACACATCAACCCCAAAACCACGAGCTCTACGGACGCTCACCACTACAGAATGCCCTACCTATCTACCTCCCAGGCCTACCTGGAACAGTCCGCGCAATTATTACAAGCGTACCCAGAGACAGTAAGCATTAGAACCTCCCATCCCAACCCGCCGTCCAATCTTCCACACCGCGTTCCCCCACAGCGGGCAACAAAGAACACCAACCGCGAACCCCAATCCAAATTCCAAATCCAAATCCAACTAACAACCAAACCTCCCAGACCCGGATAGTAACAAAATACAACTTCCCCACAAACCGACGAGGAAACGTAATCCGCGCCCACAAATCCCTAGTCCGAAAAAACGCCAAAGCCACCGATGCTTCTTCCTCCGCCACTACACCCGCACAAACCTCAATCGCAACCCTCACGCTGAAAACATTCAACCCAACTACCGGAATCTGCCTGCATTATCGCACAAACAAGGCGCAGGAAGTCGGCCGTCTGATTACGAGTCTCGGCAAGCTGGCTGCCGGTGCTGATGTAGCGGGTTTGGGGTTATCGGCTGCGGTGCCTGCTGCCGGTGCGGATGTGGAAATGGTTGATGCTCCTGCTGAGGAGATTGTGACGCCGCCGGTTGCTAGTAAGGCGCAGGCGCAGCCGCAGGGACAGAATGCGAAGGGAAAGAAGAAGGGTGGAAAGGGGAAGCGGTAAATTAACTGGGTTCTTTTGAATGAGGTTCATTGCTTTGTTTCTTATGCTTCCTTTCGCATGTTACTTTTTATGATGCATTCACATATGGGATTGAGGACTTTTGGTACCGGGAATGAGATACCAACTTCGAGTTAGGGCTGACTATACAAATCCACAGACGATCTTGTGAAAGAAATGGAGTTTCAATAGAGTGTAAAGTAGGGATGTGATGGGACTGGCCAATTGATAACGTGTATAGGAGGATTATTAAGTTATGTTACATCTACAAACAAACATTTCAAGACACATTGGAGTCATTCGAAGATCTAGATACAGATAATCCACCATTCATCCATAGACACCAGAGCCCAGGATAGACCAGGAAAAAAAAAAACAAGAAACACCATTCCCATGCGAGCCTTCAAACAGGAATTACATCAATCAATAAGGGACAGAATAAGAAAACGGCATAATATCACGTGAAAGGGGAGAGGGTATAAAACAACACAAGAGGGAAGGGACGAAGACTTAATCTAGAAGTCCTCATCGAAGTTGAGACCACCGTCGTTTGACACCTTCTCGCCCTCAGCGTTGAGTTCCTGCTTGGTGCTGGCCATGACACCAGCCTTCTGGTAGTCACCGACACGCTTCTCAAAGAAGTTGGTCTTGCCGGCCAAGGAGATGGACTCCATGAAGTCGAAGGGGTTGGTAGCGTTGTAGTACTTCTTGTTGCCGAGGGCCACCAGAAGGCGGTCAGCGACAAACTCAATGTACTCGCACATCAGCTTGGCGTTCATGCCAAGCAGACCGCAGGGAAGAGCATCAGTGAGGAACTCCTGCTCGATTCCGACAGCCTCGACAATGATATCCTCAACCACCTTGGGGTCGGGGCGGTGGTTCATGTGGGAGAACAGCAGACAAGCAAAGTCGGTGTGGAGACCCTCGTCACGGGAGATCAGCTCGTTGGAGAAAGTGAGACCAGGCATCAGACCACGCTTCTTCAGCCAGAATATGGAGGCAAATGAGCCGGAGAAGAAGATACCCTCCACAGCGGCGAAGGCAACAAGACGCGAAGCGAAGGTTGACTCACGGTCGTTGATCCAGCGGAGGGCCCAGTTGGCCTTCTTAGTAATGCAGGGAACTAAGTGCCAAGTTAGACAATTGGACGACTACCAAGTCAATGGAAGAAGCACTTACTGGTGTCAATGGCATCGAAGAGGTAGGTACGCTGCTTGGGCTCCTTGATATAGGTATCGATGAGGAGAGAGTAGGTCTCAGAGTGGATGTTCTCCATCATAATCTGGAAGCCGTAGAAGCAACGGGCCTCGGGGATCTGGACCTCGCTACTGAAACGCTCAACAAGGTTCTCGTTGACAATACCGTCGGAGGCGGCGAAGAAGGCAAGGACGTGGGAGACGAAGTAACGCTCATCGTCGTTGAGGCGGTTGTGCCAGTCGTGAAGATCCTTGGAGAGATCGATCTCCTCGGCGGTCCAGAAGGAGGCTTCGGCCTTCTTGTACATTTGCCAGATCTATGAGAATGAGGGATATGGTTAGCCTCAATGTTCACGGTGGCAGGACATCTTTGCCGATATTCACTTTACGCGTGGAACGCGTCGACGGTGTGACTTACCTCGTGGTACTTGATAGGGAACATGACGAAACGGTGGGGGTTCTCCTGGAGGAGGGGCTCTGACGCTTCCATCTCTTTGATGGTAAGAGGCTTGGACGCGAGAGCCTTCTCGGTGGGTTTCTCGGGGGCATCGACGGGCTTGAGAGACGCAGGCGCGTTCTCTTTGCCAGTCGACTGGAAGTCGAGCTTCTTAATAGGTGAATCGCTCATCTTGAGGTTTTCGAGGGAAGAAGCAGCCTAAAAAAGAGCAAATGTTAGCTCAAAACGAAATTCACGACGCGTCGGACGCGAGAGGCGAGAGGCGAGAAGCGTGACATCACGTACCTGTTTCGAGGGAGTGACTTGAGCGGCCATTGGAACAATTATGTGAGGAATATAATATCACAAGAACAATTATTGAGAGCAAAGGCAGCAAGTAAGAATGAGACAGAAGCCTTGATAGTGGGATTGGAACTTTGGAGTTGGACGAGGGAAAAGAAACTCGATTAAGTACTGCCGATTTCTCTTTAGCGCGACGGGCTAAGTCACGTCGCACGTGACTGCGCGCACCGCTTAGGTAACGTACGGCGCGTCTTTTCCCAGCCCTTCTTTCCTATTTGGGCGATTTCTTTCTCATGCCACTTGGATCCCAGCGACATCCGAAAGGATAGTCCTTGGCCGAGCTTGGCCGTGCTCCATTCCAGCTCCATTCCTGTGCATGTCAATATAGATTGTGTACTTTGTATGCGGATTTTGTAGATTCCGATCTTATCTACATCTGTATATCACTACTTTTCGAATCTGATACATACACATAATAGTGAATATCCGATCCATATAACAATACCCAGCCACTACACATGTAGCTTCATAACCCTACAATATAAGACATCAACAACGCCCACGCGTCTCCAATTTTCGGTCCCCACTATTGATCACGATCAGATAAGCCAGACAATCCACTCGGGCACAAAAACACGCGACGCGACTAGCAAAACAATCCGGATTTACGGATCTAATTGGTTTTGTTATTGGTCTAGATCCCGGCCTTAGCATCTCATTCGCCAATTTATAGTCTATTTTTCATGGCGTAAGGGTTTGCTCAGCTCCCCACACGGGTTCCATCTGCTGTACCTGTTAACATGTCCCAAGGGTTATTCTCAAGCGTTAATCTCGACTTACTACATAACGTGCCTAGGTAGTCCATGGCAATTCAAACAAAGCGAGCAAGATGTGGTAGCTCCTGTCAAGTCTCAGGAATGAAGGATCGTTTACCCTGTATCCCATAGGGAAATTTCTTAGAGTGGACCGAAAAGGGAAGTGCCGATCATCTTAGCTGCGTCACGCTTAGGCAGCCAACGTCAGGGGTCTTTGTTTGACCATTTTACGGAGTCAAGTCGCATTGGTATAATATCCAGAGAGTAGGAGCACAAGAACCCACAGTCGTCTATATTGTACGGTATATTATTGACACTGTTCCCAAGGGTCGAATGCAATGTGGCGAGTAATCCCTTGCAAGTGCCATCGAGATATCTCCACCTGCCAGGTTTGAGCTTTGGATGCACTGGCAACCCCACATACCTCTAGACTAGTGGACTAGTGGGAATACTAGCAGGGAAGTGCCTTGCATCACCACGTGCTAGCGCGTTCTCATGTTTCGCGATCTGTGCCGGGGAAACCAACAGTGGGGGGAATCAGATAATGCGAAGGCACATACCCGAAAAAGGATTTCCAATGCTTGCAATATGTGAAGGACAATATGTACAGATTTTCGAATTCTGAAATCAACAGTTACTCTACCAAACGCCAGGTATATTCTCAGTCAGAAGCAATTGTGCGGCGCAGAACATTCGAAAAGAAACCCCAGCCAGGCAATGCATACACTGGTAATGGATCTCGGAAGAAGACCCCTTCAAAATATATCCATATGGTGCTTAGATTCCTTCACGGAAGGAGTCGGGCAGGATCCGGTTCTCGACACGGCGCATCAGCTTGTTAGTCTGCTCAGCCAGACTCAGGGTCAAGATCTAGAGGTGGGGTCAGTACATAAATACCAAAGCAAGGCTCGACTCCTGTCACTTACAGTGTGGGGAAGGATGCGGGCGAGGTGGGCGAAGAAGCCCTTGTAAATGGCAAGGGGACCCTCAGTGCGAATAGTTTTGAGCAAGCAATCAAACACACCACCGTACAGGTTTCCTGTCTGGTTGTACATACGAGCCATGATCGTGTCTAGAGTGAAGAAAGTCAGCGAAGAACGTATATCCTCATGTTCGAGATAACATACCAGGGGGGTGCATGCAGCAGCACACAACAAAGCCAGAAGCTGCACTACTAGCCAGATGCAAAGCAGGACCTTCCTTCATGCCCAGGTGGCGGGTCAGACGGCGCTTGGCAAAGAAATATGTGGGAAGCTGTACGGCACTGCCGAAACTGGTGCGGATCATAGCAGCGTCGACACCACGGTAGATGCCCCTAATACCCTCGCTCTTGTAGATCTTGCTAAGGCCATCAAAGGAGTTTTTATAGTTGTGCTGGGTGCCGACGGGGAGGAACGGCGAGTAGGACTGAAGACGGGTCTTCACAAGGAAGAAAGGCGACCCCGCTGCGGCACCAATAACACCCGAAGCAGCTCCTGCAACGACATTGGCACCGAGGGATTGAATCTTGGGATCATTGTATATAGCATTTGTGAGGTTTGCGCGGATAGGTTCGTAGAAGCCCAGACGGCAGCCGTTAAGCAAGATCTGGTAGATATACTACATGACCTGAATGTTAGACCAATGCGCCTTTATATGCAATTTGAAGAGGACATCACATACAGCAGATCCAATACCTCGGAACAGACCCCGAGGCCCTTCATTCTGTAAAATGACTTTGATCCCATGTAAAGGGCCCTTGTACATCTTCACTGCCTGATTTTTGTTCTGCAATTCGCCCTGCAGTTGAAGGCTTGTAACCAGTTATAGTCAGTATAATGGTAGCATATCGGGAGTATCATGAAACCAACCGAATCTTAACCGTCTCGAAACTATGGGTGACAGTGACTGCACCGCATGCTGCAATGCCACCTGCAATGAACGCGCTGTTTAA
Source organism: Penicillium paneum (assembly GCA_023627375.1). NCBI lineage: Eukaryota > Fungi > Ascomycota > Eurotiomycetes > Eurotiales > Aspergillaceae > Penicillium > Penicillium paneum. Next base: position 536,394 of record JAMAFK010000010.1, on the reverse strand, counting down.
CCACAATTGTTGTTAGCGTAGGCTTTGCACACATGTCGTACGTAGATATAGCATACCCCGCAGTAGTAGACATAGCGCCTTATATGTGACTTGCGCAGATTTGTCGGTTAGCGGAGGAATATCGGACCTGGATAAAATGAATGCGGCCAGTAGCGGAGATTCCGCGGGATATGTGTAATTTATTGAGGCTGTATAGCCAATTCGTAATTTGCAGCGTAGGTGAGAAATATGAACGTATGCACAATATTTCCACCTAGGGCCAGATCTTGCAGAAGTTGAGTCAAGACGCGCCCTGAGATAACCGTGGACATAAAAGCTTACATGCGGCGAACTGGGACTCGGTGAAACGCTCATTGGTCAATTGAGCCTGGGGCCTCCGGCGTCGGCCCCGGAATCCTTATGTCAGCCTAGGCGGTGAGGCGCGCAAAAATACCCAGTCGCGGAGCTTCAACTTGGAGCTTATCAGTTTTACGTGGGCAGCTTTTTCCTCTTTTCACTTTTCCCGTCAAGCTCTGATAATTCGCATTCTGCAATTACTTCGTATAATATATCTTCAGTACCCTCTCTCACTTCACCGACCATACCGCCATGGCTGAAGGCCAATCAACACCTCAGCAGGCTCCGGCCCCCGCCCAAGCTCCCCTCAAGTCGCAGAAAATCACGGATATCATTGATACCTTCAGACCATCCAAGGTACGTCCAAGTGAATATTGGAATTGTGGCACTATTCTGATAAGATGATTCTGTAGGGATTCCACCCTTGTAAAAAAGACCCGTCCAAATACGTGACCTCTCTGGACTTTGACGACCAGGGCGACGTTCTGATCGGAGCCGGGAACGATGACAGTATGCATGTTTATGATGTGAAAGAGGGCAAATTCAACAAATCGGTTGCTAGCAAGAAATACGGTGTTCATCTTGCGCGATTCACCCATCACTCTCGCCAGGTCCTTCATGCGAGTACCAAGATTGATAGTATGCGACTGAATGGCTTTGCTTTTGGCTACCCAGCTCACCATTAACAGATAATTTGCGGTTACTGGATCTTCACAATGAGGGATACATACGATATTTTACCGGCAATAACGACCAAGTAACTTGTCTAGCTCAATCCCCCGCCAGCGACGCCTTCATGTCGTGCTCCAAGGACAATACTGTGACACTATGGGACCTGAATTCCAGGAACGCGCAGGGAAAGCTCAACCTTGCGACACCATATCTTGCTGCCTTTGACCCTTCGGGTACAGTCATTGCAATCGCCTCTCAATCCACATCTGCAATCCTTCTTTACGACTTCCGCAACTTTGACAAGTCGCCCTTCTCCACTTTCGACCTTGCACAATACGAGGAGAGATTCACCCCGTCGACGCGGGGACGAGCATGGACTCGATTGGAGTTTTCTAACGATGGAAAATATTTGATGCTTGGAACAGACTACCATGGTCACTTTGTTCTAGATGCCTTTGATGGTACACTCAAGGCTTTCCTGGCCGGCAAGAGTGGATCATCTGGCCGTGCTGCACCGGTGTCTACGACTGGCAAGCCTCTCGGGCAAGGCGACGCTTGTTTCACTCCCGATGGTCGATACGTTATTGGAGGCAATGGTGATCAGCACGGTATGCTCGTGTGGGACTTAGGACAGATTGCCCGGGGGGATATCACACTGCAGCCTTCGGCCAGGTTGTCTGCTCCAAATTGCGCGGCCATGGTAGAATACAACCCGCGTTACAATATGATCGCCAGTGCCGACAAGGAAATTATCTTCTATGTCCCTGACGACCACGGCAAATCTTCAGAGAAGTAAATCAAATCTAATGGCGGGATGGAAAGGACCGAGTTCTCCGATTTTCTCTCAACAGCAAATCATTGTCTAAAATATACTGCATGGTTGGATGCCCCGCAGAACAATGGCACCGTGTTCCCAAATTTTCAAGGTCAAGAAGAGCGCCTTCTATCGCAAGGGTCTAGCAGATGACTGATCCTCTATGCTCATGCTTTTCGATCTTTGTCTTTGCCCACCAAACTTCGTGCTGTGTCACAGATCCAAACGTCAGGGCCTTTTAGATCATCATCGCCTTTCCTGTTGTCCTCGACGGTGGCCTCAATTTGTTTGTCAATTGTGCGATTGCTGGAAATGGTTGTCAAGCCGGTGACCCAGCCGTACAAAAACACGCTATGATTGATATCCGATAGGCCTTCTCCAACTGCCTGTACCACTGGATGAAGGTTACCTTGTGTCTTGGCCTCATCAATGACTGGCTGGGCTGCAACCACTTTGATGGGTAGTTTCCAATTTGCGGGCACCTGATATTCAGACAATTCTTGAAACTTCTGGAGAATGGTCTCACGATCGAGTTGGTCGTATGGTGGATCTCCCAGCAACATGCGAGTCCGGCTCTTCTCCGTCTCTGTCCCAATGATCCCGACAATTTCCTGGAAGCGCACTGCAGCCTCTGTCGTGGATACGAGCTCACGACCATCCATAGCCGGCCAAAGCTCAGAAGTGAGCAGTGGTTTCTCCCGCTCAACTTCGATTTGTCGAACGATGGCTCTATGGAAATGGGGTGATGGCGGGATGTCCTTGATATGAGACAAGTCAGACACCAAGGCAAGGAGTAAAGTGCAGTCGACATTCAGAGTCGAAGTGAAGTTTTTGAACGGTTGAGGCAGTAGATGCTCTAACCCGGTGGGAGTCTCTGCTGGCAGACTCCCCTGACAGTCAACCCGAATACCATACCTCCGCATCTCGTTCAAGACAGCATCAATTTCAGGAACACTTCCCTCTTCAATCTTAGGTATAACAACCCGTAGCCGAGGATGTTTATATTTAACACGCGTAGCATCAGACGCTCTCTTTAGATCCCGGGCGAGCTTAATGAGCTCCAACTCATCATCGTCATCCTCATTCCCATCTTCATCAAAATTCTGCAAAATAGTCCGTCCTTTGCCCCCGTCAGACCACTCATCGTCATCACTATCACCCTCCCAGCCCTTCTTCGCCATCTCGAACAAAAGCCGGCTCTCCGAGACAGTAGACACCTTGACCCACTCCTCCCCATCGTCAGCCACAATATCCACAAACACACTCTTGCGCTTATCTTTGTTAGGCTGCTTCTCAGGCTGCGCAGCACCATCAACCTTCCCTTTCCTGGCACTCTTCCTCTCTGTCGCCTTCGTCTCCCCATCCCAGTAAAACCTTTTACCCAGTGCAACCAACCCAGAACAAGACCCGCTCGCGATCCTCCAAACAGCCTGGTAGAACGGCAGATTGGACGAGCGAAGCGCATGCACAAGCCGCATTTCCAAATCGGGGTCACGCGACCCCGTACCCCCATCTTCCGTCTGACTTGTTTCCGGCCCCGCAGTGGTCCCTATCGCCTCCTCAATCTGCCGTCCTAGCTTCTCCAGCATCCTCAGCTCGGAGACTACGCTGGAGCGGAATTGGCGCACCTCGACGAGCTGTGGGTTCCGCAGTGTGGCCGCAAGGAGGGATTGGTACGTGTCGATCTGGGAGAGTAGGTCGTTACATTCTTGGTTCAGCTGGGCTGAGAGGGTCGTGCTAGCCCTGGAGTTGGATTCTTTTGATTGGGGTTCTGGCTTCGCGGTGGCTGCGCTGGCGTTGTCGTTGTCGCTTTCTTTGTCGGAAGTGGAGGATGGGTTTGCGGGGACGTGGGGGTTCACATAGGATGCCATTGTGAAAGCTCAGGCACTGGTTACACGCATGTGATGTTTGAAGATGGTGGTATTGCCTTGCATATGCAGGTGAGGCGTATGCTCGGGTTGTTGTCTGTGTTGTTCGAGAGTTAGAGCTGTTGTTTGAGGGTTCGTGGGGCAAGTGCGATAAGACTTTTAATTTATCGGTCCTTATGGAGTCAGGATCCTTTCTAGCTTGGACAAATGGTATGTTGAAATGAATTAGTTTATATCTTGAAGGACGACAGAGACTGGGGTTCCCGAGGTCCACTTGAGGCTCTCCGGATGACTCAAAATCCAGGGCCTCCAGGTGCTTCCAACCTTACTTATAGAAGGTTCTAGCTATAAGAAAAACACGTAAAAAGACAAACAAAACCCGTTGAAAAGGTTGTCAATAACATTTCGAATATCATCTAGGCCAAATACATTGGGTTATTGGTGAACCGATTTGACAGTTACTACTAAGGATTCTAGACTGTTGGTAGTAGGTATGGCTAGTGCTCGAGATAAATTCGCTCTGTGTGTACATATAGCTATATACATATACACCCAAATTCAAATAAACAAATCCAAACAACTCTCATTGACTTATTTGTCCTTCTTGTTCTGCAGTCGTTTTGCACGGCTAGAACGGGCTGCCGCCGCCAAGAGGGCATTTGTCTATTTCAGATAGTGTCTCTTTGATTCCTTATATGGCTATGAAAGACTTCAGTTCTTCCTTGGCCCTTTCGACTTGTTCGTCGGTTGGTGCAGTGTTTCGGAGAAAGCCAATGACAATATCTTCGCTTCGGGGGTTATCAACCCAGTCTGGAACGTTTTCCAACGACTCGCGATTGTGGCGGTAGTAGCTGAGGATAGATGCGAAGCTCTCGCGAGCCTGTTAGTCACTCATGGCCAAGATGATCGGATAGGCAAGTTGGTTCACATATGAGATCACTTCATAACATAAGCATAGATCATCTATTGGGTTCCAACTTTAATTACCTTTTTCAGTAATTATCGAATGCTGTCAGAAAGGAAGTTTGGCATTCAGCTGCGGCGGTGTACATACATGATGATGTATTGAAGAACCCCGCTGATTGTCGGGCTCAGTCTTGCATATTATCCAATAAGCGCTTTACCGTTGCGCTGACCGTATATTTCTAAGCCTCGTAGGTCGTAGATTCAACTGTTCGCAGAGGCCACCATTTATTGAATTGAAGCACAACTCAATGCCAGATAAATACTCAATCATAACTCAAGAAGCTCATCAATTGGATAGTGATCATCGAAACTCTCTCCATCCTTGGTCTTGAGCGTCATAAGCTCGTTCATTTCTTGCTGTTGTTCCTGGTCCAAAAGCTGTATCCGGTCATCAAGAGAAGTAAAGGTGCCATAATACCGATGATCGATGAATGTCCAATAAATCTCATCGAACATGGAGCTGTACCTTGCTGCTAAACAGACCCAAAATAACCCAGTCTTCATGGAGTCTTCCATGCGTGGAGACAGGCGCTGTGACTCAGAGAGGAGTTGTTGTTCTATCAACTTGCTTTCATAGTCGCTTAGGACTTCCAAAAAGGCACGAAGCCTGGGAGAATAACGGGCTAGAAACAGGTTGAGATCACCCTCCCAGTCCTCAGGGCTTTGCAACAAGAGCCACCAAGGGGCTACCCATGTAAACTCAGCAGGTGCAGCATACGTAAACTCCCAGTCAATAACCCCCGTGGCACGGGAAGAATCGAGATCTATTAGAATATTTGAAGGACGAAGGTCGTCACAATATAGCCGAAAGGGCCCTTGTGGATGCTCGGTGCAAAGTTTCTTTGTAATATCCAGGAACAAACAACGTGCAGTGAATTTCCTCCGGCAGTCCTCCTCGCTGCTAACAGCGTCTCGTTGCTGTAACCGAAGATGGGCGAGATGCTGCATAGCGAGCGATTGGAAGTAGTCTGTGGCCGATTTGAAGGTGTGCGAGGGGAAGATTTCTTCGGGTAAATTTGCAGACACCATTAACTCATTCATGTTGAAGGTCAGAGGTCGCCTGGTGATAAAGAAACCTCTTTCATTCTCCTCAAGCGCACCAATAGAATCAAATTCATGTTTCGAGAGCTCCAGGACAAGCGCGGCGATTTCACGATAAGCCCGCTTCAAGCTCCGATCGCTTATTTTCGGGTTCAGGACTGGTCTTTCCTTTGAAGAAGGATCTTTGAGGAGTTGCGATAATGGTACTCCTTCCAGAAATGACATAACAATGTAAGGGCCCGCCCAGCAGATACCGGAACCGAACACTTCAGGAACAGTTATCGAAGTGGTCTCGCGTATGTATCTCATTGTTGCAACCTCGATTTGGACCTTCTCCCTGCGGAGGATAGCCCTTCCAAGGGCAGCGACACGAACAATGACATCTGGTCCATCATCATATCTGACCCAATAGCATAAATTGAAAGCACCACTTTTCCACAGACACGCAGTTACAATTTTACCAGGTCGATGCTTCTTAGCAAGCTGCATAGATAAAATTTCTGGGCTTCGGCTTGACCAAAGTTTCAACCAAGCAGCAGCCTTCTGTTCATTTTTCTTTTCAACAATATTATCAAAATCCATAGTTAGATTGTTTGAAGTTGCAAGATAAATGGGAATGATAACAGGCAGTGATAGTCAAAGAGTGATAGTCAAAGAGTGATAGTCAAAGAGCGATAATCAAAGAATGGGGTTCTGTCGTAAACAAAAGGGGTGTTTTGGATTCGATTCGAATAAATTCGTACCGTACTAGCCACAAATAACCAGTGGCTAAGAGCAGAATTGAAGCAACACGTAACACATAGCATAACTCAGCAAGGCCACTTCCCTCGGTCAGTAGTTTACATCCCACGAGGCCAATAATATGTGTTGCTTCATTTGAGTTCCCCCTACACTTCAAATTCGTAGTTAGATGTCAGCATGGCGACGATTGTTGCCAATCTCGCGAATACAATTAGTTTACTATCTCCTATCTAAGATAGTTACCGAGCTCGGAGGTGCTACATACATGTGTATCTGAATCCTCTATATTCCTTCGCCATTTTATTAGCTTGTCCCGAGAACGTAGCCAAGCAACACGATATAAGCCAATAATATAAATAAAAAGCGAGCTAGGAGAACTAATTATTTGACATAAGTGTGAAGCAAAGACCAACGCCATGACATGCTTGCATCCTTGCCCTGGAGGCAGGTTGTACATTAAGTAAAATGACAACCCCATCAATCCCATCAATCTACCAGATGTCTGGTCTTGATCGGCTTTTACACTAACCAGACAAAAGAACCGTAATAAAAAAAAGACCAGTTAATGTTCAGTCTAATCCTTGTCCTTGCCGGTGAGTTTCTGTCTCTCGCTTGAATTGCGAGGAGACTCTTCATCATCGGACCACCTCTCAGCATCCTCTTCACCGACTGCGAATATTGTCTCTTCGTCGAGTGACTCACGATGGCGGGGTGCCGAGGAGAAGGGCTTGGGAGGAACTGGGGAGAGATCACGGCCCTCGGCGGCTGAGCTGCCAGGATAATCCGGGGGAGCATCATAGGCATCTTCTTCATCCAAGCCACTGCCGAATGATCGAATCTCGAATCCATCGTCGTCTTGAGCAAGCTGTAAGGAATGTTAGTACCTCAATTCTGCTCTTGCTTATATAGGGAAGAGTTGCATACCTCATCACTCATGGCGAAGCGGCGGTTGTTGACAGTTGGTCGCCACAGATAAGCCACAAATGCGATATCAAACAAGTAAACCAGGTTCAACCAGCCATCAAGAACGAACCATCTCGCCTTCCAGTGCTCGGGCACAAAGCTGGCGTCACTGCGTCCAGCGAAAGCGAATGAGTTGATGAAGAAGAAACCGAAGATAACAATGATGCTGCCGAGAATGCACCACCACAGCTTCTTGTACATCATCGCCTTGGTCTTTTGCTTTCTGTCAATAAGATCCTTCATTGTCGCGTTCAGGGAATTCAAAGTCCACACGTAGAAAGCTGTCAAGGTTCCGGCAAGGGGCAGAACAATCAGAAGCACTAGAGGACCGGCGCTATCAGGGGTGATCGAAAGACTGGCAACCGAGTAAACGACGGCGAAAATGAAGTGACCAATAGCCAAAACGCGAACATAGATCATGGTACGGCCTAACGAATGCTTGACCACGCCGTAGCCCATGCAGACAATTAGGAGGAGGAAGAAAGAGAAAGCATTTCTGCCCGCATTGAGTACTGCTACAATGACCATGAGGGCCTTTGCGCCGCCATTTAGACCATGGCGGTTTTGGTATTCTAGAAAAATCAGATGAAGTCAAGCAAGGAATCGATTGTTGTCTCTTACCATAGAATCCCCACGTCATCAGCTGCTCGACGATCAAGAATACCACAATTGCGGTGATATAGTTTTGGACCGGCACTATCCAGTATTAGCATGGCTCGGATGGTAGAAGGGAAGTCAACATACAAATGTCATAACGGTTCTGCACGTAAAGGAAGGCCCAAAATCTAAGATTGCGCGTAAGCATTTACTCCAGAACCCATCGAGTCCGTCGATTTTGCAAGTTACATACGCTCCAATAACAGCGTACACGATCGTCAAGGCCCCATAAAATGGAAGCTTTGCGATTTGTGCAGCGGGAAGTTCGCCGTATGAGTTTCGGAAGGTAACCACTGCTTTGTAGTCCTGCCCAGAGTATGCATACGTGCTGACGCAGTAGAATCCAGTCTTTCTGACAGGGTATTTCACGGCGTCGGGGTTGTTGAGGTGGATTGCTTTCGAAATGATAGGGCTTTTGGAGACGTCAGTGGCATTGCTGGTGAGAACAAAAGAGCCGAGCTGTTCTTGAGTGCATATTTTTGCCTCAACATTAGAGGCATCACAAATTGTTTCCTTGACCTAAACCCAATGATTAGCCGCGGCGGTTGTGCCCATGGAGTTGACAGACATACCTCAGCATCGCCGGACCGGTATTGGCCAATCAATCCCTCATCAGACCATTCGAAGATTACCAAACTAGCCAAAGGATCACTTTCCTGAGCTTCCGACTTGGTGAACTTCACCAAAATGAAGGGATCAACATCTCCTCCCCAAGCCTTGCGACTGTACATCCCTGAGCATCGTTGTCGGTGCGCATCGTCGGATTTCTGTAGAACAACGTTAGACCCTGACAATTTTTCATAGTGGAGTGCAGGGACATACTAGTTCAGCATCATTAGCAAGCGCATGGCTTGCCAATAGGGCCGTCAAGCCCAATGTCTGGAGCCAGCCCTTCATGGCGACAGTAGAGTTGAAGCGAGACTATGCTCCGGGATTTAGGATGAGGTCTTTGAGACCACACAGCATCAAATAAATGAATATGAGCAAGAATAAAGAGAGCCGAATATGGTAAGGCGTGTTCAGAAAAAGGGTTGTAAGGCTAAGGTGTTCTTCTTTAACCTGATGGCCCCAAACCGGGGAAGCCGCGCGTGGCCATTATCTAAGCGGGCACCGCCACTATTTTTTAGTCTCCAGCTTTGGTCGACCTTTTTTCAATGTCAAGTCCAGAGTCTAGGTCTAATAGCCCAATACGTTACAGCAGTCATTATGCCAGCAAAAGAATTGAGCAAGTCATGTATGGAATGCAAGAATGCAGAATTCGACCTCATTGCCCGAAAAAGGCAGCTTTGCAAGTATGCGACAAGTCTACAATCTACAACCCTCCAGCTCATAGTTTCTGACTTCCTTTTTTTCTAGCTTGTGCTTTAGGCGCTTCATAGCACACAAAGTCCAGTCACGCTTGAGCGTCTACAGAGCTTTTGGCCTAGATGGCCCTAAAACCCAGTTGCTTCTGCCTGTGTCTTTTGGCGTTTCCTCCTCGGTCTTGTTGCATATATTGAATACCGACCGACAACATCGCCTGAACAACGGACGCCCGCTGGGATACGATTTCAAGATCCTGATCATCGAACCCTCAACTGTTGCGGCTACAGGCGTTCCATTCGATAAGAACTACGAAGCTCTTGAGAAGATTTTCCCGATGCACACTATAAGTCGGATACCTTTCCATAGCATCTTCGACTATGTCCCGGAGGTGGAAGATATCATGCAGGAATATGCAGGATCAAATATCACAGACGACAGCACTCAGTCGAATGAAGACCGCTTAGCTGCCTTCCGTGCATCTATTTCCTCCCCCACTTCTAGGGTCGACGTTGACACCGTCTTGTTGACCAGATTGATCGTTGAATTTGCAAAAAAGTCTGGCTGTGAATCTGTGATTTGGGGTGACTCGGACAGCCGTCTGGCTGCGAAAGCACTTGCGGGTGTCGCCAAGGGACGTGGGGCTTCCCTCACCTGGCAGGTATCTGACGGCATGTCTCCTTGGGGCGTGCGGTTCGAGTACCCGCTCCGTGATCTGTATAAGGCTGAATTGCTTCAATATGCGAGTGTCTGTGCCGAGCTCTCTGATATCGTCATACCTGATCAGCCGCTCTCCGAAAATGTCCTTACCAAGAACCTTTCTATTGACGAGTTGATGCTGCGATATGTTCAGAACCAAGGTGCAAAGTATCCCGGTGTCATGGCGAATGTGGCCAGAACTGCGAACAAGCTCAACCCGCCCACTTCTGAAGGTGCACCAACGTGTGCTCTTTGTGCTAGCCTAGTGGGAAATGTGAAGGGTAATTCTGGAGTTACTGTTGCGAATCAGGCAGAGGATAACCACAGCTCTCAATTCTGCTACGGATGTATGAGGTCTCGACCTGGGGAGCTTTGCTGAAGACAAACATTCTTGATTCATTAGAAAATTAAATGAACTAACGGCGAACATCCCACATTACCTCAAATAATCGACAAACAATCTTGGGGTATCTGGAAATTACGATCTCAATATATTCATGCACATGCATTACCTCGCTCCACCTCGCTCCAAGTCATCTTGTGGACGATCCGCACCACCAAACCATCTGCCAAATGACTTGTTCCGGGACTGTTTGGCCGGTTGAGGGGCATCGTTGCTCCGTCCCCCATGACCTGAAGGTCGCACATCGTGATAGGCCGGTGGATGGCTACCCACGACTCCATCTTCTTGTCTGTCAAATGTATCGGGAAGACTGTGGTCGACTTCCACTACTCGGTCCTGCCTTCTTCCGCTCTGCTGTGAGGCCGCCTTGGCACCCTTTTGGCGCAGATGAGTTTCGAGAATGACTGCATTTCGGGTATTCGCTTTGTACACTGCATCGGCAAGATCACCAATGAAAGGGACGAGGCCAAGGACGAAGTCGAGTATCACATTGATCAACATCTTCATGCGCAAAGCAGCAGGAAGTCCACCTTCAATTCCTTCGCAAGATTTCACAACCATCATCGCAAGTGCAGCGTCGCCAACATCGCCAATGCTGTTGTTCATTTGTTAGAATTGGTTTCCTCCCGGTGCTGGTGTAATAAATCCCGGTGAAACTCACAATGGAATTAGACCAATCACACTTCCCCAGCCGAAGCGGATTCCGCACAAGCTGAAAAGAGCATAGTCCAGCTGGTAAGCTCTGCGTTTAACCTTGGTCAGGACCTTAGCATCATGCTCAGAGAGCCCCGGCGGGATGGCCTTGCGACGCTTTTGGGTCTTTTTTCCAAATGTACGACCGAGGCGTGAAGCAGGAACTTCTTCGAAGTAGGGGTCCTGGGTAGATAGAAAATACTGGGTCAGCCTGATCTTCCTTCGCAAAACTGAATGAATGTCAGTCGGTCAATTGGACTCACCTCAGTACCGAAATGATTCTTAGCGGTTTCACCTAGCACCTTTTTGCTAATCAGGGACACTAGGATTTTCGACATCTTTGTTTTAGATAAAGTGCGAGGTAAAAGTAGTTGCGGAAATTGAAATATTCCCGGGAGAAACGCTGAAGAAATAGACGAATGTTGAGCAAGGGCAACTAAAATAGACCATGTAGCCCTTGATCCTTTCAGGGCCTAAACACTTCCTGGTTGGATAGATAGGTGTTTCGGTAGGCGCTCGTTTCACCTATATTCGGTGAAGACAAAGGGCGCGTAAGGATATTTGAGGAAGGTGCTTGACTTTGAAACCAGGAGGATTAATATAGCAACTCCCAAAAAAGGCACCAGGAGATCAACAGTCTTGCGCGACAACACGTCATAACCCCGAGAATCTTGGAACCCACAGCACAGCCACATTCATATGTGGCACGTTATTTTGGTTCATCACCGCCACACATTACCTTAGTCACCCGATCACCATCTTGGGCAGCTCCGATCATTGCTCTGCTTCCCAACACCGCAACTCTTCTCTCTGACTTGATTGGAACCTCGACTGCTTTCGCATACTGTGCTTCCTGCTGAGATTATTCTCCGCCATATTCCATTTACCATATCTACACAGCCCTGGGTTGGTCCACCCTCCCTGGAAGCTGTTCCCTCCACCTGTTGCTTGCTTATTTCGACTGTTTGCGCTGTCGGATTGAGTGAGCACTTATTTCTCAGCCACCAAGGGTTTGAAATGCCAGAGTCTACCTATCGATATGATCGAAACAAATATGCGGTTAGAAGATTGTGAGTGCTTGGTTGTTGATCGATCGAAATGACGACGGGCTGCTGACTGAGGCCGGTGGGCCGTTGCTAACAGGGCTGGATGATTTGTGCGTCCGTTTCATTATCAATCTTCCGCGCGAGGAGCTTGAGTCGGTCGAACGGATATGTTTTCAAGTCGAAGAAGCACAATGGTTCTACGAAGACTTCATTCGTCCGCTTGACCCCGCGCTACCGTCAATGAACTTGAAAACATTTGCTATGCGCATTTTCCAACATTGCCCGCTTATGTCTTCATGGTCTCATTATCATCATTTGGCTGCCTTTCAAGAATTCCTTGATTACAAGACGCGCGTGCCGGTCCGCGGTGCGATCATGTTGAACCAAGATATGGACGAGGTTGTTTTGGTTAAAGGCTGGAAAAAGGGTGCCAACTGGAGTTTTCCCCGTGGTAAAATCAACAAGGGCGAAAAGGATCTTGATTGTGCTATTCGTGAGGTCTATGAAGAGACTGGGTTCGATGTTCGGGAGGCCAACTTGGTTAAAAACGACGACGATGTTAAATACATTGAGATCACGATGAGAGAGCAGCATATGCGACTCTACGTCTTTCGAGGTGTACACCGTGATACTTACTTTGAACCGCGTACCCGAAAGGAAATCAGCAAGATTGAGTGGTACAAGCTTTCAGAGCTGCCAACGCTGAAGAAAAATAAACAGCACGATGAAGGACTCGCAGTCGCAAATGCGAACAAGTTCTACATGGTTGCCCCGTTTCTCAGCCCACTAAAAAAGTGGATAGCGCAGCAGAAGAAGCTTGATGCGAGAGCCCAGCCTGGTGCAAATCAAGTTTCACAAGCTGAGGGATATCTTTCTATGGATGAGAATGGTCCTAACAATGGCACTCCAGGGATGTCCCTCGCAAAAATGGCTATTCCAAGTGATCTTCCTGAGGTGACATCGGCACAAGATGCCTCGGATCACCTCAAACGCCTTTTGAACATTTGTGCCGCACCGGCACAAGTTAATACACTAGGCCTCGAGCCAGCTCGGGCTTCTGTCGTTGACCCATCTAAGGCGAGTGAGCTCCTTGCCTTGTTGCAGCGTGGGCGTCAAGAGACATCTCCTCAGGATTCTCTCAGTAATGCTGTGGTACCACCTAATGCATCTCAGTTCAACGCCCAATCCACAGAACAACGGCCTCATTTAGGCCCGAATTTCTTCCCGGGCTTCCCTCAGCAGCAGCAGAACATGGGTCCATCTCCTTTCATGCGGCAAAACTCGACACCATTCCACACCGTGCCATCTCAACCTCATATCCAGCACTTCTTGAGCGGCCCACAGGCTCCTCCTGGCAATGAACATCCGACTAGTGCGCCTAATTGGTATCCTAAACCTAACGCGATACCACAATTCCCCCAAACCACCATTATGTCTCAATATCAGCACCATAATCAACCTCCTATGGCCCCTGGTGTTCTAAACCCGAGCCACATGCCCGCACCATTCCAACGGACAGGAGACCCTGAGTTTTCTGAATCTGCTCAGTTATCTCAAACTCGGGGCCCAGTCGTCCCACCGGCGAGCAAATTGCCTCCGCCGAAGCTCACAAGCCATTCCCTGGCACTTTTGGAAGCCTTCAAGGTTAAGACTCCCAAGGGTCCGGGTCCAGCGAAGTTGGCGGCTCCCATGCAGGCCTCTTCTCACGCGCGTAAGACGTCTCAGCATCAGGATAGTCTTTTGGGTTTGCTCAAGGGTGCGCAAACTGCCCGTGTTTCTGAACCACTGGAATTGTCAGGCAATCCTGTTGTACCATCTGCGGCGCCTTCACAGATTCTTCAGCGTCCTCGCGATATCCACAATCTACCCACGCACCAGACTAGGGCAACGAGAAGCCTTCCGGGAGCAGGTCAGACGTCGGCTACCGTGTCTGGACCGTTGAACGTGCCACAATTCGAGACATATGGCAAATCACCTAAGTCAAGCACTGGAACAAACCGAAAGAACCACGTGAATCGGCGAGAGCAACCCCAGCTCCAGCAGCTATCCTCGCCGATTACAATTCTATCGCGACCCCATTCTGCCAAACGGGAGGTATCCTCGTCGGGATCCGGTGCACAAGCAACCCAGGTTCTGCCTGCGAAGATACCCGAGGCGCCTGAGCCTATCAGGAATTTCCAGCCGCAGATTCTGCGTCGGTCAGAAAAACCCGGATATGAAGCATTAATGGCCACAGCTCCTCACGCAGAAGCTATTGAACGCAAATTGAGTTTGCCAGGTGTTGGAATCGAGACCCAGGGCCTAGCCGCACAGGGCAACTTTGACCGTCGACCGAGTCAAACTGCCGAGCAGAAAGCTTCACTTTTGTCACTTTTTAGCAAGGCACCTGTCTCTCCGCCGCCCGTTTCGACCCCCGCGTTCGACTCCCGAGCTGTCAACCAGCAGCCGGCAGCATTCTCAGGTTATGTCAGCCCAATCTCGTCCCGCAACCGTCCAAGCAGCGGTGATTCTATTTCTCGGCATGATACGCCATCCGATGGTGGCGCACACACCAATAGTCAACAGGTCTCTTCTCCGAGCAACAAGGCATTCTTGCTTGGGTTCTTGGAGGGAGTGGCCAAGGGCAATAAGTAGCTCCGTGGTCGGCCGGTTACAAACTTACCTAGGTGGCTCAGCAGTAGAGTAGCCCCTAGCTAGGCACATGTGACATACATAGGAACAGTGTAGTATTGGAACCGATTATTATTTTTACACCTTAATAATTGTAGCTTCTAGACTTTGGAGTTGGTTATTCAGGACGGAAGGAGTAATAACCTTTCATACTGCCACGATTTACCGCCCAACGTCATCGAGTGCTTTGTAAAGAAATAGATTAACTCACATTGGCTCCGATACACCAACTCAGCCATGATGCGCCCGCGCCCCTCGGTCTGTGGCCGCTGCCTGGTCCGCCTCAGGCTATTCTCTACCTCAGCACATCGTATTGAACAGAGTCAAAATGCGCCCTTTCCGCCGACAGCAGGGTATAGCCGACTCACAAACCGCGGACTGATTTCCATCACCGGCACTGACAGCACAACCTTCCTCCAGGGTCTGATGACCCAGAACATGCTAGTCCCCAACGATCCAAACCGAAACATTCGACGCACAGGCGCATACACCGCTTTCCTCAATTCGCAAGGTCGAGTCCTGAACGATGCCTTCATTTACCCGCTCCCCGGCGCAGAGGCCCAGGGTGCCGATTCAGGCTGGCTAGTGGAGGTAGACAAGAACCAGGTCCCCATCCTTCTGAAACACCTCAAGAAACACAAGCTGCGCGCGAAGCTCAAGCTCCGCGCTCTGGAAGAAGGCGAGCGTACAATTTGGTCCTCTTGGAAGAATCACGCCGAGCCGCAACGGTGGGCTTCATATAGTCTAGAGTCGGAATCGCCGTCACCTTTCTCACCCACCTCCGAAATTGCCGGTTGCATTGACACGCGTGCTCCGGGCTTCGGATCCCGCATTATTACGCCTGGCTCGGACGGTCTGCGCACCTACTTCCCGGATGAGGCTCAGGTCGTCGGGTCCGAGGTGTCGCTAGACTCATACACCGTCCGTCGCTTTCTGCACGGTGTTGCGGAGGGCCAGGCGGAGGTTATTAGTGGATCGGCTTTGCCTTTGCAGTGCAATATGGATATGGCTGGGGGTATTGATTTCCGCAAGGGCTGTTATGTCGGCCAGGAATTGACGATTCGCACCCACCACCGCGGCGTTACACGCAAGCGTCTTCTGCCAGTTCAGCTTTATGATTTGGGTCAGGATGGGCAAAGTGCCCCGGATACCCTCACATATGATCCATCTTTTCAATTGGCTTTACCCTCTGGTGAAGCGGATATTATTAAGGCTGGTGCCGCTACTCGCCGAGGCCGCAGTGCGGGGACGTTCCTTCATGGAATTGGCAATATCGGACTGGCGTTGTGCCGTCTTGAAGTTATGACTGATATTGCGCTCATGGGTGAGGCTCCTGCTCGTCCTCATGAACACCACTTCAAGCTATCCTGGGCTTCGGAAGCTGAACAGCCTAATGACGTCGGAGTACGAGCTTTCGTTCCGCCCTGGCTTAGACAGTTTATCTCCGGTGGCAAAGAGGAAAACCCCGCTCCCCGTGATCCTGAAGAAGAAGAGGAGCAATTAGAGGAGCAATTAGAGGAAGAGGAAGAGGAAGCCGAATCCCGCCGAGACTAAGGTTTTTGAGTGCATAGTCACTGCACACATGTATAATATAACACAACACAAAACGTCATATGTAAATAGGTCTTGTATCTCTATTCAACTCAACGTTGCAAATACAACGTGCTCTGGGGTATCTCTTGAATCTAAATACAATGGTAGAATTAGGATAAACCTTTTCGAAAATGCAGAAATGAAGCTGCCTCCATGCGAGATTTAGGTGCCTTTCGCTGCCGCTGCCGCCGCTGCGTCTGCAGCCTCGTCTTCTCGTATCATCTCTTCTTCGAGGGCTTTGCGCTCCTTCTCGCGCTGTGCGCTCTTCAGCCGCATCATCATGACCTCTTGTAGACTAGGCGCAGCTGGAGCCTGAGTGGATTGGTTGAATGACGTTGCATTCGGGGCAGCTGCCGCAGCAGCTGCAGAGGCGAATGAGCCAAACGAAGGCGCTCTGTCAGACGAAGGGGCTGTTTTCAAGCCCTGGAAGTTGAATGATGGTTTAATAGGCCTGCTGGAAGTGTCGACAGCTGGCCCTGGTGGTGGAGGTGCGGGCTCGGCCTGATCAGGCTTGGATGATATACCAGGACTTAGATCTGGTTGGTTGCCGGAGGCCCAGAAGACAGACTCGATAAGACCCCATTCGACATCTTGACCAGCATGTTGACGAAGTTTTTTCTCGCTATCGAGAACGGCCGCGTGCGCGCTCACAATAGACGTGAAAACCACCACGCCCGTCGCAACAGTCTTCTTCTCCTTGTTCTCTCCGATCCGTTGGCGTTTGTCTTTAAGTGCAAGGGTATTCTCGATCTTCCCGAATGGCTTGAACAGCACCGCCAACTTATCAATATCAAGTTCCAGCCCACGACCCTCCCGCACCCAGCGCACTTTCACCGCACGCTCGAGCTCAGGGACTTGCGCGCCACCACCCTCCTTCGAGCGATCCACGCGCTGGCTACTCCGATCCGCCGCCCTGCGAGCCTCCTCTTCCTGCTGTTGAATCTTCTTCCGTTCATCCTCAAGCTCCTTCTTAGCCTTCTCCTCAGCCTCGCGTCGTCTCCGCCGCCCATCCTCCGCAATTCTGTCAATCTCTCGCTGCAGCTTCTCTTCCGCATCTTCATCCCCGTCCGCCCCCCATGATCTCTTGACACCTTGTTTGACACCGGCGCCACCCATTTCGGCAGCGCCTGCCCTCTCCCGCGCTTCTAAGTCTTCGCGCATCTTTCGTTTCGCCGCTCCCATCATGTCCCGCTCGCGCTGCTTGCGCACCCGCGCTTCCCGCGCATTGTCGTAGAGCTGCCGCACTGATGTGTCGGAGAGGACATCGTAGGCAATTTGGAGGAAATGGAATTTGTCGATATCTGCTGCGGTGGGGTTTTTGATCTTGTCCGGGTGGTACTTTAGTGCGGTGCGGCGATATGCGCGGCGGATCTCGGTTTCAGTAGCTGCTGGTTGAATGTCAAGCAGAGCGTAGAAATCTTGATTCGAGGCGGCATGCGCCTTGAGATCGTCGTTTGGCATTTTGGTAGTTTATGCGACTGGTGTCGCCTTGGAAGTTTGCGGAGATGAAGTGGAGGGTTTGATGTTGCGGTTTTCAACTATGTGGTTGCTTCCTTAGGGTGTAGGGCTATATAGAGCACAGTGATAGTCCCGAGAGAAAAATCACCCTTGATGAGAGCCTTTGAACGTGAGGTTATTGTTGAGATTGAAACTTGTAGGTTCGAGTTCAGAAGCTTGGGCGGTGGATGCGTTTCGCCTCAGGCCGCCAACTGGTATACTATGAGATCCCAATTGCGAAATAATCAGGAAATCTGTTATTTAATCTGCTGGATTGGCCAAATAAACCATTCAGGACTCGAAATTTCATCTGGGCTGTTGTTTCACATATAAAAAAGTAAGTCCGATTGTTATTATGACTACGATTGTAGGATCGAGTGTAGATATATATAAGGCCTGGGCACGTGCGCATCTTCAGCTTCTACTCTCAATCTGTAGATGGTAGCTCTTTTACCACGAGCCATGACCCATTCGAGCCAATTGACAAGATGACAGCCATACCACCGTCTAAGATTGGTGTTACAGCTCCAGCCAAGCTTCAATTAGCCCTGGCATTGGCTGTTGTCAAGGGTAAACCACCAGGACAAGGAGTGAAAGGTTAGGCGAACATCCAGTTTTTACAGACTCAGACTTTTCGATTACTGACTATACATTCTAGAATATATTTTGCAGATTCGGCAGTTCATTAAAAAGGCCAAGGATTTGGGCCAAGTTGTTGCGACAGACAAGTTCTTCGATAGCGTCTCTTTCTGGCAACAGGCATACGAACGGTCCGAGGCAGGACAGAGCAAGCTGCAAGATCAAGTCCATGAGCTTAACCAGCGTATCGAGGGCCTTCTTGCCAAACTGCGTGTTAATGTCAATGTCACTGCAAATGGCAATGAGAGCTTGCCGGCAAACAAACGCAAGGCGTCCGCTGTTGGCAAGAATGCGAATAGTTCGAACATGGCCAGGAAACGCATAAAGCTACCGAAAAGTATGCACAAAAGCATACCATTGATGGATGATGATGATTCAGGAGAAGAAGATGGTATTTGATTTCCCTTTCATAGACCAACTATGACGAGAACTAATGTCATTACAGTCATGTGTCTCACTAGGCACCTGCATACAGTTCAAAAAGCCCTGCAAAGAAGGTCAACTAGCAACTCCGAGGCCAATTCTCTGGCTGTGAAGGCAGTCATCCTCTGCAAATCTGCAGAGCAAAAACTAATCCAGACTATCCAGAAGGAGAGCAGCATGACGGATACACATGATGTTATGAATGGCGTGACAGTTGCTTTTCATCTCACACACAAAGCATTGCACAAAATGAGTGGAGCTGAGAATAGAACGCAGCACGAAGGCCAAGTAATCTACTACTTAGTAGGTCTGTTCGAATCAACCATGACAGCACTCACTCTGCATTGTACCTCAATATCTAAGCAAAAGCCAGTCACCCAAAACACAAAATCGAGTGGAGACACAAAGTCTGCAACGCAAACCGAAGAACAAAACAAACACACAAAAAAGAAGAGCTTACCTACGAAGAATGAGATAACCTCTCGCCTCGCAGACCTGCTTTGCACGATGGCACTCTCCCTCAATCTAACGCGGACCGAAGACCAAGAAGTAATGGAAGGGTTTCTCTTCCTTGTCATTGATCGCATGGGCAAAATGCTAGCTCTTCACGTGTTCCATGACCTGCGACTGCCAATGGGCATCTGCCCCGAGATGACGTTCCCAGATGGACTGGAGGCCATGACTGACGAGGGTCTCCGGCCGAATGAGGCACAACTGGAAGCCAAGTATGTAGTTCGACTCCTGGATAGAATGCTTAATGCTGAATTACGTCAATCACCACCCGAGGTATCGGCTGCTCATCAATTTGCCGCAAATGCCAAAGATCGTCTGCAAAAGTCTCTCCTCCGGGCTGTATTCGGATCTGATGATCATCTGTTTCGGGAGGGCATGCGGCGTCCGCATACTCCGCCTCCTCAGTTACTTGAGAGTCAACAAATGGACCAGAGAGAGTTTTCGGATTGGCTTACACAGGAGCTGTGGCGGCTTGTTGGTTGGGATGTGTTGAGGACCGTGGTTGCTCCAACCTAAAGACTCAGATCATGCCTACATTTGTTTTACGTTTGTTCCCCTATATTCCTTTATACCTCATTTTTTATTGATAAAATTATATCTACAGATCGTATAACGATATTTATGCTATAGTATGTACTTATTCAAGTTTCAAAACACGAACTGCATTGCCACCCAAAACAGCAGCCACAGCCTCCTTTTCCCACTCAAAAGTTGCATCAATAGCGTTATAGTTTGTTGTCACACTGAGCCATTCCTTCTCACCCTCATTTAGAGGTGGGAAGAACGGATGGTCGGTACCTGTGTTGTATATTAGCTTGACGCAGTCCGCTTAGCAGAAATATAAAACATACCAAACATAAGACGATCAGTACCTTCCCCGGCAGCAACAGCAGCCTTGAGCCCAGCAGTGCCATAGACGACAGCATCAAGGAAGATATTTGTCTTCAAAACCTCCCAAATACTCCTTTGCGGGCCAGGAACATCGCCACCATTCTCCACAAACTTCCGTTCATGCATAATACAGCTCTCGATGCGCCCCGCCAAAAACGGCAAAGTACCGCCCGAATGCGCCAGCAAGATCTGCAGCCGTGGGAATTTGTCAAAGACACGGGACAGTAGCATGCGGGTAACCGCAATAGTGGTCTCAAGTGGGAATCCCAGCGCCAGGGGGAGGACATGACCGTAGCGCTTTGTCACCTCGGGACCACCAAAGGCCTCATCAGGGAGACCGTAATGAGGATGCAAGAAGAGAAGGAACTGCGTTTCCTCCAGAGCAGCCCAAACCGGGCCGAGCGCTTCATCATCGAGACCATTTCCCAGTCCGGAAGTCCCCATAATCACGCCGCGGATATGAGGCAAGGTCTTAAGTCTCTTGATTTCGTTAACGATGATATCCGCACTGGGTGCGCTCAGCGGCAAAGTCGCAAACGCAAACAAAGTCGACCTCCCCTGTAGAGGAAGAGTGTTGTCCGGGTCAGTGGACTTATTGTTCTGGGCACAGGTTTCCTCTAGATCGTTGTTGATGCGCTCGGCCCATTTCTGGGCTTCGGCGGGATCGAGGAAGTCCAGCCAGGGATTTGCGAGAGAGATCACGCTGCAGTCAATGCCGTGCTGTTGCATGAAGGTTAGCTTGACATTGATGTCGGAGTAGGATGTGTCGACGGGACGGCCGCGCTCGTCGATTGGAATGGAGGGGTCATCGTCTGATGACAGGATTATCAGGCGCGGTTCTCCGCTTGCTGGATCGTGGATGTAGGGAACTGTCTTGCGGGCGCGTAGCATCGCCATGTACGATGGAGGGTACACATGGGTGTGGACATCGACTACTAGAGGACGCGACATAATTGGGAGGATAGAATAGAGGAAAGAGAAGAAGAGAGTAACAGGGGTTTCCACGTTTGGATATCCAAGTGAGGGGAGGGATAGATAAGAGCTGTTGAGCGGGGACGCCCCTCTGAAGCGCGGAGATGTTACAATTGCTTTATCTCCGATAAGTCTGGTCTCTGGTCTTTTGATGTTACGTACTGAAGAGGAATCCAATTTGATGCTATCGCTTGATAGAGATATACAGCTTATCATTAATAATGCCGATGCCCTTCAAGACTTGACTATAATTCCATTCCCAGTTCATTCACGGGTAACTATCAATTTCAGCACCGAAACAATCATCAGCATGCAAATTGACATACATTCATGAACATTAGAGGTCGGAACCGGCAAGAGTGATAGGCTTCACGTTGGTGAAGTTGGGCACATCGGCAAACACCTTCGCACCGGCAGGGTCCTGCAGAGCAGCCTTCACGGACTCCTCGCTCTCCCACTGCAAAGTGGCGAGAAACAGATACTGAGGCCGCGAGCCATCAAGCGCGGTGGTGAATTTGGTGACATGCCAGCTGATCAGGCCGTAGCTCTTCCAGACGCTTTCGACGAATGGCATGTGGGTTTTCATGTAGTAGGCCTCGTCGAACTGGATGTCGACCTCGTTGGGGTACATAACAAGGACAGTGTGTGTCATTTTGGCGAGAAAGGGATTTGAATAAAACAGGGAGAGATATGTGTATTGGAAGTGGAGTTGACGAAGGACGCCTTTGGGTTTTAGCTACTGCCGAGGTACGTAACTACTGGAGTGATCCCCAATCAGCTTATTAATGTAGAAGTGGGCATTTGGAACCTTCGAGGCCTCGGTGATATACAAAGTACAGAGTACATGTTGGAAGTAGCCCATTGAAGATATGAGACATAGGCATATTCGAAGCATAACTAACTATCCCATGCTCATTTAACTATTCACTGCATCCCGAGTCATCACCAAGGATTAGTAAGCTTAACTAGCCCCGCCTAACCGTGGCGGGGGAGTAAACAATGATGCCTTGATGCCTGATTTAGGCAGAATAATTAATATGAAGAACGGTGTCATAAGCGGTCAACACCCAGGCCTCATTTGTCCCAACCTTCACGATGGCTCGACTTATCAGCCTCCGAGCTGTGAGATGGGCTGTGGTTGTGCTCGCCCTGGGAATTTTGTACAGGGCCTACGTGCACGATACTATCTTTCTCACAATCGGCATCGGCCGAGAGATCCAACCGATTGACGAATTCCCGTGGACCTGCACTCGCCTCCAGCATCCTCTTTTAGAAGGATGTGAGGATATGTGGCTAGATGACCAAGGGAGGAAACTGTACGCAGCATGCAGCAATATAGAATCCAGACAGGGATGGAGCCCGGGTGGCAGAAAATACAACATCTCCGCGAGATCTCGCACGGATCATATCGCGGTGTTGAATATTGACCAACCCGGCCCGGACGGGCTGTATGGCCTCCATCGGCTCAAAATCGGGGGTTACCTCGGCGATCTGGATCTACATGGATTTGACGTGCGCAATATCGACGGCAGACTGCGATTCTGGTTGATCAATCATAGACCCCCAGCCGATCCTACATCAGGGAAGTTCCTTGATGCTTGGGCCGTTGGAGCGAATTCCACAGTTGAGATATTTGATTTGAACGATGCCGCAGAGACACTTGAGTATGTCAAGACTATAGCCAGCGACGCGATCATCTCGCCTAACAACTTGGCCGTTGACAAGGATGGCTTGGGGATCGTGATTACCAATGACCACAACGCCAAGGTCGGCACTTTTGCGGCGTTGGGAATGTTGATTGGCGAAGGAAGCCTCACCTATTGTCGATCTGACACAGGAGAGTGCCATATCGCTGCCAACAAAGGCTTTTCTTTTGCCAATGGCATTGTCCAGGAGAACGAGCTTTACTATGTGGCTCATTCAGTGACCGGAGTCATCACTGTCCACAAATTAGTTGGCGACCAACTGATTCAAGTTGACAAGATTTACACGGGATACCCGATCGATAATCTGTCCCTCGATGCAGATGGGAACCTCCTGGCTGCCGCATTTCCTGATTCCATTGCGTTTATGAAATCTGTAGAGGACCCATACGGGTTTGTTGCTCCTGCTACTGTTCTCGCGGTCAATGGAATAGCCACTCAGTTGAGAACTCACAGCGGGAAGGATTGTAATGTCACGAAGCTCGTGGAGGACAGAGATGCCAAATGGCTTCCTAGTTCAACTGTTGTGGTGAAAGATGTGGAATCGCACCGCCTGTTCCTTGGGGGGGTCTGTTCGCCATTCATCACAGTATGTGAGCAGCGTATATAGTTCCTCGGTGTTTCTTATTTTCAGCTTTGAGATTGCGAAGATCTATGTCACTAGAGGGCGGGGGATATGGGTTTGATCTACGCTGCCAGTTCAAGATCAGATGTACAGCAATCAAACCAGATGGCCTGATAACATTCCCTCGATGTTACAAACAGTCAAATCTCCAACAAATGGAATATCAACTCTTATCTCCTGGCTTATCTGCCCAGCCATCCCACGCTTATCTGTCGATGTATGCCGCCGACCTATGATATTCCCCTTCTCCGACTTTCCCCTCTTCTTGAGATCTTTTCTTTCCATTCGTGCGCTCACTTTACGGGCTTCTGTCACTGTCTCGGTTCCCTCTTCAGTAACAGAGTTCATATAAATTCCCAGAAGCCGTGTACGCAATGACCGCCAACACCCACCCAGACAATCAAGCGTCTGCCGCGGTAGATAAGGATGATTTGAAGATACCAGTATGCTCTGTCTCTGGTCATTCCAAGCCACGACTAATGAGATCTGCTCTAGCTGATCGACTTCGGCCCGTTCTTCACAGGCACCCCATCCGATAAACATGCCGTCGCTCTCTCCATAACTGAAGCCTTCAAAACATCCGGCTTCCTTTATTTAAAGGCCCATGGCATTCCACCATCTGTGGTGTCCAAGGTGTTTGCGTCATCTGCCCGTTTCTTCGCCCGCCCCCAGAGTGAAAAGGATTCCCTGGGCTGGACGACCCCACAGTCGAACCGTGGTTACGTCGCTATCGGGCGGGAGAAGTTAACCACCGTCGACGAGACAACCGGAGTTGACACTCTTCGTGCGTCCGCACCAGACATCAAGGAAACTATGGAACTTGGTCGTGAGGGAGTCGAGGGCCTGCCCAATCGCTGGCCCGATCATCTCGACGACGAAGGAAAAGATTTCAAAAAAACCATGCAGGCATTCTTTGAAATGGGAAAGACCCTACATAAACATATCATGCAGGCTATTGCATTGGGAATGAATTTGCCGGAGCACTTCTTCGACGACTCTGTCAATGCCGGCGACAATAATCTCCGTCTGCTCCACTATCCTTCTGTCAGCAAGGAAGTCTTCAAAAATAACCCTAACCAAGTTCGCGCCGGCGAGCATAGCGACTATGGTTCAATCACTCTACTTTTCCAGGATCGACACGGCGGTCTGCAAGTACGCAGTCCCAAAGGAACCTTTGTGGATGCGACTCCCATTGCTGATACTATTGTTGTTAATGCTGGGGATCTGCTTGCTCGATGGTCCAATGACACCATCAAGAGTACCCGTCACCGGGTAATTCAGCCACCCGTGCCCGAGGGCACTGGGGATGATGCTTCGGATTATCCTGCTCGGTACAGCATAGCATATTTCTGCCAGCCCAACAATGATAAACTTATTGAAGCACTGCCGGGGACTTTTGGCGAGGAAATTCAAGTGGCCAAGAAATATTCGCCGATAACTTCAGGCGATTACTTGGTCCAGCGATTGACAGCGACTTACTAAATAGTTGGATGACCTTGAGATTGCCCTATGAAGGTCATTTTCGTTTCGTGCTTTTATTTGCCTTTACTCGTGAGCGATTAAGCATTCATATCTGGAAATCAAGAACTCTACACATCTCTATTTTCATTGAAGCTCAGTACAGCCAATGTATACCCAAGCTACACTTGAAACACCACTCAGTAGACAGCAGGGCAAACAGAAATCCGACCACCATCAGTAACCAGAATATTACCATTGATATAGCCACCCGAGTTGCTAGCCAACCAAACAATCAAACCCGCAAAGTCCTCCTCACTACCACCGCGAGTAGCAGGAATCATCTCCCTCGGGAATGAGCCATCAGAGATTGCGCGACCCTCAATACCCGCGGCCTGGAAGATATGATTGGCCATATCAGAGTAGTACAGACCAGGCGAGATGCCATTAACCCGAATACCGTAATAAGCAAACGAAGTAGAAAGCATCTTGACCAGATGGGTGGTAGCAGCCTTGGAAGAGTTATACGCGAAGCTGAACGGCACCTTGCGAATAAATCCAGCAATCGAGCTCGTGATAATGACCTGCGCAGTCGGGGAAGCAAGAACGTCCTGCTGCGGCGCAGCACGGCGCTTATTCGCCGCCTCCAGCAGAGGCAAGAACGCCAGCACCGTGTAGTACGACCCGGTGACATTCACATTCATCACGTTGTTAAACTCCTCCATGGGGATATTGAAGAGTTCATCGCGGACTTGCGACAGCGGCGGGAGGGACCCGTCTGCTGCAGGTTGCGGGGGTTTCATGAGGGGACCCATTATGCCGCTGTTGGCGATTAGGAGGTCGACGTGTGTTGTTTGGGCGGCTATGGCATTGTATGCTGCCTCGAGTGATTCTTTCGAGGTGATGTCGCATTGGATTGGGATGACGGTGCCGTTTATGGTTTGCGAGGCGGTTTCTTGTAGCGCGTCCTCACGTCGGCCTAGAATGAAGATCTTGGAGACTTCATTGGCATCCAGGGCTTTGGTCATGATACGTCCTAGGCCTGTGGTTTTTCTTTAGCTCATATGTACATGTTTGTATCTATTATGTGATCGGTGGGTTCATACCACTTCCGCCGCCGGTGATCACGACCACCCGGTCCTTGACTGAGAATAGGTTCGATGCTTGGAGATGAGCCATGATGATTAGTTGGATAATTTGATGAATGTGGATAAAGTGAAGGAGAGCTGAGAGTGATGTCTTCTATAGGAATCAACTCCCCGCGATATCGGCATTCTGGGGTCTATTTCCCCGCTTTCGATCGGCGACGCTGCCGAGAACAAATTATACCGTCACGGAAGAACGCCGATCGAGTGCAACAACGCCGACTTTCCATTCATTTAGACATATTGTAAATGTGTTAATCGAAGGCTTGTGAATATTGGAAATGTTAGTAATGTTGTATAATTAAGGGCAGCTCTATAGTTTCTCTTCTGAGCATGCAGGATATCCACATCTAGATTTCCTATTCACAACAAAGAATTGTGATATTGATGCTCTATGAACAACGGTCCTGATGCAGGTAGTTATTAGGCCCGGGACCATTCCAGGTGCTGGCTCACATATGTGATCCTCAGGGCCGCAGGCATATGTAGGGCTTATAGGTCACCGCCAATGTCTTTCTGGTGCAGGAACACAGTCAAGTGAACTCTGTCAATTTGATATTAGGTCGCTGTTAATCTACACGGATAACTTCGCCGGTTGTCGAAGGAGAACGACATACAATAACCCAAGCTATGCTCCACTATTTTCAGTCTATATTGGCCCACTTGCTGCATAACTACATCATACTTGATACCACTCTAAACAGCCTGGTCACATCACTGGGAGATTCTGAATGACAGGGAAGACCCATGTAGCCGTCTAACCTGCATGTAATAATGGCTGCAGCATCTACCCAATATGGCTCTATCTGCATAAAGCATTGAATAGGGTTACTTTGAGCACAATGCACCCAGTAGCTCGATGATAATGCCAACTCATTATCAGGGCTATTACAAAGTGCTAAGCAAAGGACACACCCAGTTGTATCAGGCCCTATGCTACTAACACGGAAACTAGTTGCACGAATTCCGATCCGCTTTAGCCTGCGGAGCCTGTGACAGGTCAGATTTCTGTATACTTCCTATTCGGGTGCTTCGTACTTCTAGACTTTAAAAATAGCGCGATATGATTTGCTCTCAATCCCGGCTAAAGACTCCTTACATTTAAACTTAAGCCACTTTTTCGGCAATGCTCCTATCATATATGACATAGACCCAAGAATCCGCATAAGTGCTGCAGCATAACGAAAACGAGCGGTGAAGAAGCACAGTCGAAGGTGCAGTGGAACACCCATTAACGGTATACCATCATGAAGATAGCGGTAAACTCTGTATGCCCGGCCGGCAAATCCTCATAGTCGCATCTTCTGGGCAGATATGTAAATGTGCCACAAAAGAAGCAAATCCTCCCTAACCCCCTTGCTAATTTCTCCCTTCTCACAGCTCCCAAAGTTCCCCAAAGCCCAGTAAGCACATTTTCTAGAGAAACTACAGAGCTGCCACTGATGATTCAGTCATGACTCAATGGATCGGATCCCTGACCAGCCAGAATGGCAATTCTCTGGCTGGTGTATTCATGATCAACGGTGAGCCATGGGTATTCGAGAAGAATGCTCGCGGCCAACCGGCGGTTCCATTTCAACGGGCCCCTGCAGTCGTGAATATTCCTTGGAAGGAGCTCGAAAGCATCCGCCAGTCTCTGCAGAGTCGTGAACCGTTCACCGCGACTGTTATGGGCTCTACTATGGAGATTGTTTGGTCTAATGGTGTGAGGATCACTGCGAATGTGCCCCATTGCGATACCTATGGTTACTTTTCGGGGGAGGGTGGCTGGCGGACACAGTGAGATCTGGTATTTATAGAGTTGAGTTGATAAACTGCTCTGGCATTGTGTACTGCGACTTCGGGACATTCTATATAGGAAAGACTGCCTCACCATGAATTCCGGTGACAGAGCAATTCTATTTCTACTACTCTCATTGTTACATATTTGTTTTGCTTATGGTTCAACTAAGTTCCGTATAGCCTTTCCCCCTTGTTCCCTCAAACGCTATCCGGCATTGTCCGGTCGGATTCGATTTCCACCCCCACAGATATCTCGAATTGTACGTTAGCCTGCTCAGGTCCATGGAAAGCTGGCAGTACTTCGATGTCATCTGTTGCCGGAGCATCCCGGAGGCTGTTCTTTAAGTGGGGATTGCAGTACATTGCAACTACTTGACTAGCCAAGTATAGGAAGAACGTCCGCTCTGACGAGGATAAACACCATTCGGAATTCATCCCCGTTCAAAGTTATCCACATTTTAGCTCTGAATATAGTGTCTTCACCATTGTGTGATTCTCTAACGACCCTGACTTTGAATTGCCTTGGCTGGCGATGATATTGGCTGAAAAAACACTATGTACACTACGCAAGGTCCGTATCTATCCGGCTTTCCAACAAATACAACGAACCCAATGCTTTAATACCGGGGATAAAGGAGCTTCTTCTTCTGTCTTGGATTCAAGCGACTTTTACCTTCACCAGAGATGATCTGGGACAGTATCATTTTGTTGAGCCTATTGAGCTCACTGCCTTTCACGGCTGCTTCTCCGAAGAAACACCAAAATGGAGGAACTACAACCACTGACTCGCCCCTGCCGACTGCAAATGCATCGGCTTCAGCGCCACCACTTCTAAGTTTCAATAGCTCCATGCTGTATGTACCATTTACTGGAACTCCGACGACCACAGCTGCATTGACGGCTTCTTCAATCGGAACAAGCATCTCTCGCGGTGGGGTTGCACCCGGGGCGACATCATATCCTAGTGATGGAAATCTTCACTATGCCGAGCCTGCTCCTTATGTCCCGGCTGGTGGTGTCGGGACCAACGGAAGCACGCCCGTCTACAACGCGAAAAGCGATTTCGACTACGAGTCTTTAGTATGTATCCGCACTAAATTGACCGAAGCAATGTTCTGGTCCAGGAGCTAACCTACAGCACCAGGCTCTGGCTCTATACCAGGAATGGATTGAGCTCGATCTGTTCCAAGACGGGCTCAGGCGTTTCGACGAGGCAGCCTTCCGAGCAGCCGGTTTGACCACTGCAGACCGTGAGCTGATCAGATTCATGGCGGAGCAGGAGATAGGCCATGCCACTATGCTCAGCAACATCCTCGGAGCCTATGCCCCGCAGCAGTGCAACTATATTTACCCGTACACCAACGTCAAGGAGTTTATCGACTTCTGTCAGAAACTTACTCGCTGGGGGGAAGCTGGTGTGTATGGGTTCTTGGCTCATCTTGACTCGCGCGAGGCGGCCACTCTTTTGACTCAGTCCATCACGACGGAAGCACGGCAGCAATTAATCTTCCGCCAATTCGAGGGTCTCTTCCCGATGGTGGAATGGTTTGAAGTTGGCATACCGCAGTCCTGGGCTTGGACGCTGCTGGCACCCTTCATCAGCTCTTGTCCTGAAAATCAGACGCGTGTAATTTGGCAAAATTTCCCGACGCTGATGGTGGTTAACCAGCCCGATCCGTGGAGCCCCGGGGCTTTTCGCAATTTCCCTTCAAGTAATAACCGAACTATTACTGGGAATACCGCTACTGGGTACAATTTTACTTCGGTTGGTGATCATATTTCAAGGCTGAACACGACTTCCGGGTTCAATCAGACTGCAGGCTTCATGTTCAATCAGACCACTGGAACCAACAATACTGTCGGACCAGGCGTCAGCATTCCCAAGTCATCGAAAGGCTTCACAAGATTCAACTCGTCCGGTTCAGCTAATGGCTGTGGCGCTGCTGTTAGCAAGGTTCGCCCAGTGCCTCTCTCCGGCCCGGGTCGGACGGTGTTATTGGAGTGGGATCTTCCTGGGAAGCAAATTGGTCCCAACAACAGCTACATCACCACAACCCAGACGGCAGCTGGTAGCGCAAAGTATGTTCTTTGGGTGTCGCAGCTGAACATTACCTACACCCCTCTGGAAATTGTCAATGGTACCAACAGCACCAACAGTACCAATGGTGCCAACGGCTCCAATAGTACCGGTACCTCTGATGGTATTCGAGGATATACTACCCAGCCGAGCCTGGAAACCTACCAAGGTGACCCGGCTTTCAATGGTACCATCTTTATTGCCATTACAGATAGCAATCCGTTCGTGAGCCCGTTCAATCTGAGCTTGATTAACCCGCATGTGGTTGCTGGTCCAGCTCTATACCAGGCTGGTTAATGAGTGGCTAGTCCGTATTTACCGGGTGTGTTAAAGGGCGCAGAGAATTAATTAAGTAGAAGTAATAATCAATTTATAAAATTTTGTTTCCTATTACTAGCGCAAGCCTGAGAAATAACCAACGGAGTCAACTGGCGATCACCTTAACCCCGGTTTACGGGGCTTATCGCCGATCCCTCAACCTCAATTTCTCCACGTCAGTGTTTGTTAACTTTTTCCCCCACCACTCGTCGTCCCTCCATACCAGCCTGAGCAACATGGAAACACCGAGGAATCGAAAACAGCGCCGTGCAGCAGCTGGATCTTCCTCTAAAAATGACGAACCCGAAATAGCGATGGCTTATCCCCAACGCAATGATCCGACCAAAAACAAACCAACAGTCGAGCGCACATTATATGACATCATTGCAGAGCGACAAGGTGCACTCCACCAAAGGGGGGGATCAATTCCAGCTTCGGTGGAAGGACAAGGCATACCGTCACAGTCAGGGGGAACCCGATTCGTGACAATCGACGCGTCTGGGCAATTGGTCGACACCGAGGGCGACATCAGCAGCCATCTCTCATCCAATGCCTCCCAAAAGAAGACAAAAAATAGTCAACAGGGCACGAATGATAACACTGTCAAGAAATCCGACTCCGAATCGGAACCCGACAAACCTCTTCCGCCATTCCTCGACACAATCCTTCTTTCCATGCCTCTCACAACCCTCCACCTCACTCTAGGCTACCTCGCAGCCCACCAATACGCTGAAAGAATCGACCTTCCAAAACTCTTGAAAGAATCTGTGACAACCGCCTTCCCTCTCCTCACTTTATTCGTCCACCTAGCACACGGTCATATCGTCTCCTTCAAAAAGCGCAACTCAAAGGATGCAAAGGGAGAGCCTGCTCCTATTTCTTTATTCCCATTGACAAGCGATAAATTCACATTTTCATTCCTACGAAAGCTGGTTTTCCCACCTGCTCCGCGGACTCTGGTCTTTCTCCCTCTTGCTATGCTGCTGGGCGCGCACCTTATCGCTATCACAAACGGAGAGCCGTATTACGCGGTTATGAAGAAGGCGCCTGCTGTTGGGACTATTTGGATTTGGTGCATTCTGGAGTTGTCCTTTGGTGCAGCTTTTCTTGGGGCGCTGGGACCCTTGATTTGGGGCGTGTGGTGGATGGGGTATGGTATTATTTAAGGCTGGGGATCAAGAGTATGGATATACCATAAATAATGGTTGTTGGGGAGGGGTTTGATTACTTTGATGAAATCCGAAATGGAAGTCTCAAGATAGGTCCCTTCGATCTATCCTAATTGTATAATAACAAAGCGTCTATGAAGGCATCCAGCATAAAGCATATCTATACCAAAACAATCGAAGGTTATACATCGAAAATTCGTTTTTACAAATTAAGCCTTTCACACCTTTTTCCGCCTTGTATCTTAGAAAGAGGAGATGGCGTCCATGAAGAATATATCCAAGAATACCATTGAAAAGACTACCAAAATGACAAGACCGAATAAGCGGCTTACTATCCTTGTAATGATAGAGAGACAACGGCATCAGCATAAAGCCCCTTGTCCAAATATCGATTGATGTCAATCAAGTAGTTGGCGCATTCGAAGAGCAGCAAAAGACCCTATAAATCTTCCCTCTAAGTCCCAATGTCCAAATACCAGCATATCCCCTTTTTTAGTTACTACTCATCTGTCAATGTAGACAAGAAACCGTCTTCGCTAGTTTTCAGAACATAGACCCCGTCTAGTTGTCATCATTCCTGCACAACCTCTCCATCCCAGTCCTCTGGCCTTGTTCCTTCATCCGACCCCTTCTCACCGACTAATAGAGCCATGGCATACAGGGCCTTGCCGTTAAGGTACATTGAGGTAACGACAAACCTTTATCGAGATAGACATCACCACTTTTTCACAGAAGGGCGAGCAAAAGCTCGCTTTCCCTGTCTATGAACTCAGCTCGGATCCCGGTGGGAAGAATTGGGAGTTCTATACAATCACCCTTGATGACTGATTGGGAAGCTCTCATGGTTGTCATCGATGTGGTTGTTGGTTTCGCTGTAGATTCATGGGCTCTAATTGACTAATTTTCATTATCGGTGATTCATTCTCAAAATAGACTATGTTGACGCCGTGGATCTGATATGTCTTAGATATTTGGACTTTCTCGGCGCAGGTCCAGCTCAACAAATGCAAATTCAGTTGGCCGCAGCCAACTGAAAGACAAATATTGTAATTGCATTGCTCTCGTGATTTGGAGGATATTTCCATTGGCATCTTGTTCTGGGCCATGTATATATTCCAAAGGGGCTCTGCCACCCTTGTTTTGGCCTCCTGCAAGGTAAAAATTGATATTTCTCCTTGTACCCAAAGAAGGGAAAGGTATCAACCTCGAGAGAAGCAAGGACATCGGCCTAAATATGAAATCCTGTTCCCGTAGACCTAGTAGACCGGACGGGCTTTCAAAAGTCCATCGGGCCGATGTAACATCCCGAACTATGTCAGGCAGATTAAATCCGTCAAGAGCGGCCCGCGGGTTCCATTCCGATCCGGAAACAGCAAGAGCCAGAGCCGCTGTATTCCGTAGTTACCTTGAATATGTTACATATTCATGCTATATAATTTCTCTGGGAGCTCTAAAGTCCAAACCCAATCAAGAACAAAAACTAGCTTCAAATCCAAGACACTTAATGCAACCTAATCGAGGATCAATAATTAACCTATTTAGCTCCGTCGATCCCCGCTCTAGTACCAAGGAACCTCCTTACAGGGAACCTTGGAACCGAACGTCCATCGGGTTCCAATGGTTCCCCCCGTGGACGCCTGCATAAATATTGGTGCGGATGCACTTCATCGTGGGATTTTCAAGATCGGTCTCGGATTCGGATTCCGTACGATCCAGCCCCACGTACTTTGTTGGACCTTGCATGTGCATGATGCGAACGCGATCGCCGTGGGGCCGTCGAAGATATTACGTACAGTACTAATTGTTGTTTACACATCACATTTTTTTCTGTGCGTACGGTTTACGGCCGAGATCCGAGATCAGGAAGGCCTGGGACAGGAAAGCGGGGCTTGGAAGTGCGTCTCACTGCATGCTGCGGAGGTGGCTCGGACATCTGGAGAAGTCTAGGTTTTTTTTTTTTTTTTTTTACTTTGATCACTAGACATAGATTTGTGTCTGAGAACGTGGGTCTTGGGTGATTTGTAAGGTTCGAATACAAATAACTACGCAGTACGATTTGGAGAGCCCGCCGATATCTGGACAATACTAGTGCAGATGAATAATAAAAAAGTCATTTAGAAACCATCATAAGGAGGTTCAGTCTGGATCGTAAAGATGAACATGTAATAACCACCCGAAAACAAAAACAAAACTAAATACACCAACCAAATGTCTGACAACGCCATGTTCTAACCCAAATACTTTCCCTGTCTCATTCACCGCATTGCTTCACCGCCAAATGAGTAGGAACGACTTATATATGCGCCATAGATAGTGCAAAATATTACTCCATATGCCCCGCTTCATTAATTCAGACCGCAACCCGCCCCTCGGGGATGAGAGTAACAGGCGACATCTCAGCAGCGGGCAGTCCACGTCGAGCCGCGGTGACTGCAGCAGAGCCATCACCATCGAATCGCGACAGTAGCGACGCCACCATCTCACGGTAGGAGTTCATCTGGGACAGCCTGAAGCGCTGAATCTTTCCACTTGCAGTGCGTGGGATCTCTTCCACGAATACAACACCTCCATCGAGGGCTTTGTAACTAGCCAGCTGCTTGCGCGCAAAGTTGTAAACTTGCTCGGCGGTTATGCGGCGCACAGACGGGTCACGAGACCGCACGATGAAGGCGCGGGGCACTTCGCCCACACCGTCTTTATTCACGCCTATCACGGCGGCATCAAGAATTCCTGGGTGTTGGAGGAGGATGCCCTCAACTTCAGCGGGGGCTACTTGCCATCTGTAAAATAATTAGCATGGTGAGTTGATGATGGATTTGGGAATTGACGATGGACTTACCCTCGTACTTTGATAAGCTCCTTTGTCCGTCCAACAATGTAATATTGGCCCTGCTTGACGTACGCCACATCTCCCGTTCGGAACCATCCATGTGGCTCCAATGCGTCTGTGCGACCTTTGTATCCAGTGAGCAGACCTGGCCCGCGGACGTACAGTTCACCCGAGCAGCAATCGCCTTGCACGATTTTGCCATCCTGGTCCACCAAGCGGGTCTCATATCCGGCAATACAAGTGCCAATACTGCCAGGGTCGCCCTGCTGGCCCCAGCGAGTCTGGAATGCCACACCGACCTCGGTCATTCCCCAGATCTGACCAGCATATCCCATAGGGTTGATATGGGTGCGGAACTGCTGCATGGACTGGCCGTCGATAGGGGCACCAGCAACACCAACATAGCGCAGCGACGACAATCGATCGCCGATGGGGACGGGCGACTGGTTGATAGAGTGAATGATAGCCGGGACAAGGTAAGTCTCAGAGATCTGGTACTTGTGGACAGCGGCCATGAATTCATTGATCTCGAAGCGTGGCAGGACAAATAGGGGGTGTCCGTAGCGGACAGGGAAGATATGTGTCCAGAGAGCGCCAAACAGATGGAACATGGGCAGCGAGATCAGCCGGCTAACTGGGTGCGGCACTTCATAGTAAATGGAGCGGTGCTGTGAGACAAGCGCATAGTGAGACAGGATTGCTGCTTTGGGCAGTCCGCCTGTACCGCTGGTCGGGTACATGGCTGCAGGCGTGGCTTGTGCGACGATAGGGTCGGAGAATTTCATCCAGTCGCTCTCGCCGAAGCAGAGTAAATTCGCGAAGCTGTTGTGACGCGCGTCGCCATTCATGGCGCAGAACTGTCCTGCTGGTGAATATCCTAATTCGGACCACAGGAAGAGTTGTGCGCAGTGGTCGATGGCTCGGTCATCCACGAGGCAGACCTGCGCTGGGTGGATGCCACGGGCCGTGGAGACATCAAGGATGGAGGGGAGGGCATCGCGCGTTGTGAGGATCAGTTTGGGCTCGGCGAGACTGAGGATGTGGTCGAGTTCTTGGGGGTGGCTCCGTGGGTTTGATCCCATGTAGACACCTCCGGCGCCGATTATACCGAAGAAGAGTGCGGGATATAGTATCTGCATATGACAGGCCCGAGTCAGCATTCCTTCTTTTATTTTCCGAGCATCTTCAGTCCAATACCGGACTTGGGACTGCAAGGATGTTCTCTTCTTTCTTTTTGTCTTTCACTCACGCTATTTCCCAGGTGTACTAATACACAATCCCCTGGCTGGACATTATGGGCTTTCAAGCCAGCGATCAAGGTCCGGACTAGCTGTCGGAATTGGGCAGCCGTGAATGATCGGGAAGGATCCTCGGCATCAATAAACAGCGGTTGATTCTGGTTGTATGGCTTTGGGCCATCGAAAGTGAAACTCAGCAAGTCCGAATAGACCTGGGAGGGCATATTGTTCGAAGCCATAGATGTGGAACCCATTTTGTATTTGGAAGTAATATGAGAGTTGTAGTATATAATGAATCCAAACGGAAATCCCTGGGGGGGGATTATATAGGTAAATGTATATTTTGCATTTTGCTTTCTCTTTGATTTGAATTCCCTTGACATCTCCTCTGCCCCCCGGTCTGTTCCACCTTGTTCCAGGATTTGGAATACATGGCTTATGTAATTATGCTTAGTCTCCACTGCGTCAACTGTAAGGTGAACTCTTTACTATACGGAATAGAAATAAATCAGACCTCAAAAACAAGGAGCTGAAAAAATTGAACCTCGAGAGCAAGGAATCGAAAGTGTAGAAAGCCAATCATACTGTGTCATCGCAAAATAGGATCACAACAATATGGAGTACATAGGGTACGGTGTACTATATCGTGTCTCCACCGTGCGTTCTTAGCGCCATCCAGTGTGGCGGGTTCAAATCCAATAAATAGATCGAAAATTAATAGACCAATGTGCTTGTCACTAGCCCACTAGCCCTTGGCAGCTGAGCCACATCAGATCACCCTTTCGTCCGTGTCCCTATGTTCGCCGACGGTTTCTGTCACCTTGCGTGAGATATACTTTGGAAATGTGTTCATAGAGATCGACCGGATCGTGAGATATGCTCCAAACTCTAATCCGATGAACTCACATTCTCATTTTAGGGCTATCCTAACTCTTTCTTCAGGTTGCCCACGAGCTTAGGCAGGGGTGTGCTACATCCCGGTATTCCGCCCGTTCTATTCGCCTACAATATCTTTCAGGCTAATTTAACCCCTGCTGCCATCAGAGGCGTGGACCGTTCCCCGCTCCTGTCATTCATTGTTGACATCCCGTGAAGGGATGCACTCCCCTTCCACTTCCACTGGTTGTTATGGGCCCAATATTGCAATGGATGCCCAAGACCTGCAGCTGATATTCAGTGGAGACCGTCAGTATATTGTTGCCTTCGCTGTGGGTCGTAGACATTGAATCTGAGAGCGGTTTCCCCTCCCGAATCCAGATCCAGATCGACTAACGAAACCGTGCTCCACACCCATCCGGTTATGTACTGCACCCGTGCATCGCTGCCAGTACCTCGGCGTTGGGTAGGGATCGGCGTACAGCTTCGCCGTGGAGGGGCGGGCATTGCGCCCTCAGCTGCATCATGATGATCGACCGCGCAGACGTAGCGCTGAAAACCAAAAAATAAGCAAAAAAAGAATTTGCCAACATGAACTGCTCTATCATCCGGCGGGTTATTGCATTAACTCATGGCACGATTCAGCCACACCTCTATAGATCCACATTAGCCTTGTTATGTCGTAGTATAATGTAATTGTGGCTAGTCAACGCCATCCCTATACTGCAGATCAGTTCTTTTATTGAAGACTTCCTTGACCGTATGATCAGGCGCACTGGCCATCATGTCCAGTGCTTGCATCTCATCTGGACTAGTGAAGTCGACCCTGGTCAGGTTGCACTTGGTCCGAGGTGGTGTTTGGGCGCATCTTGCCCTGACTGGCCCTCGGTTCGGCTACTGTGGAGATATCGACTGTTGATTAGGTTGCATCACACCTCAATGAGCGCATTAATTGATCTCCCTTTCCGGTTCATCCCCGAAAGGAGGTTCCACCCCCTCTTGATGGATGATCTGATAGAGTTCTGACAGGCTATAGCGTGGAGTCTTTCAGGTATTGCGTCAGACACCTCCCCGAGGTGTGAAGGACCAAAATCAGCTGAAAGCAAGGGAGTAGGATGGTTCTTTGTTTGCTGATTGGTAACAAAGACTTGCAATAGCGGCCTGGACCCCGAGGTGATAGTGTCATACACCGAGAAGGGATCCGAATGGGGATAATGATAGCCAATTAATAGAATCATATGCAATGAATTCCTCATTTTCAGACCAAAACTCAAAAGAGAGAGACCTTGATGGCCGAATAGACCCGAAAGGATGGGAAAGGATGTTACCGTTCGCGGTGATGCCCGGTGACGCCCAAAATGGAAAGACGAACTCCATTGGGAAGGAAGGACGTGAAGGTAGGAGCCATGCAGAAGGGATGTGAGGCTGATCTTGGTGGATATTGGTAGAGAGGGGAAAAAAAACAAAGGTCCTGGTCAACATGATTCACTTCAAAATGGAAGACTCGCCCTGGTTGGGTTGTCAACTATTTCTTTCAGTCTCTTTCACTTCAAGGAATCCCTGGCTTGATTAGTTCATCGCAGCCTCCAGTCATCTTTTGAACTTTTTATATGATCCAGTTTGATACCTCGGGAACCCATCATAGTTATGTCAGAGAAAACTCCCATCACTATGCCTCCAAAGGTGGTCGTTGCGCGACACACACCAACTGTGAGCGAGGCGACTCTCGTCAATGAATGCAAAATCGATGAGAAGTGCTACTCCAAGGAAACCGAATCCGTACACTTCGATATTGCAAAGGAGATCGATGTTGAGGCACAGACCGAGACCAACCAGCGCAAACCCAAGTTGTTTGCATCCACCCGATATGCCATTCTCACACTATACCGGCGGCTGTTCACGCTAGTGTTTTGTGCAAACATTGCAATGTTTGTGTATATCATGTGCACTGAACAGAAACTCCTGGCCTTAGTCAATGCCACAGCTGCCAACTTGCTTGCCTGCGGCCTAGCCCGCCAGCCACTGGTGGTCAATGCTATATTCGTCATAGTATGCTCGATGCCGCGCTCAGCACCGCTTCTCCTCCGTCGGATCGCCGCAAAAGTCTACCACTATGGCGGTGTCCATAGCGGCTGTGGAGTCGCTGCCCTAGTGTGGTACGTGGGATTCGTGGGCGTGCTGTCCCACCAGTATTGGAAGCCATCAGCTGATGGCTCGGACATTGGCATTTCAGCAGCATCAGTTGCATTGGCTTATGTCATCTTGGTCCTGTTGCTGGCGATCATTGTGGTGTCCCACCCCGCATTCCGAATGAAACGGCATGATTATTTCGAACTCACTCACCGTTTTTCGGGATGGCTTGTCGTGGCCTTGTTTGTCGCTCTGTTGATCGTCTTCTCCCGCAACGCTAGCCAAACCACGGGCCAACCACTCGGAACATTCATCATCGAACTGCCAGCATTCTGGTTCCTAATGATCACTGTAGCAGCCATCATCCAGCCTTGGCTGTTGCTCCGAAAGGTTGCGGTGCGGGCCGAGCCACTCTCGACTCACGCCACCCGCCTGCACTTCGACCATGCTATTACCACCTTCGGAAAGGGCATCCAACTAGCCAAGCACCCGCTTCGGGATTGGCATGGGTTTGCCACTTTCCCAGACCCCACCCCCGCGGGTGTCCACGGCAACCCGAGCTTCTCTACGTTGGTGTCTAAAGCTGGTGACTGGACCGCAGAAACAATCCAGAACCCGCCTACCCACCTCTGGAAGCGTGGGGTGTTGATTTATGGCTTTGCATATGCCATGCGCGTTTTCCGGAGAGTGATAGTCGTCACTACCGGATCGGGCATCGGACCTTGTCTGTCATTCCTCGGCGATGACAACCGACCCGCACTGCGTGTGCTTTGGCAAACTCGTGCTCCTCAGAAGACCTACGGCGATGGGGTCATGCATATGGTCCACAAGATGGATTCAGCCCCCATCATCCTAGACACCGACAAGTGTGGCCGTATGGACATGGTTCCCATCATCTTGCAGCAGATCAAGGATTTCCAAGCTGAAGCGGTGTGCGTGATCAGTAACCCTGTGCTGACGGCGCGAATCGTGTATGAGCTTGAATGTCGAGGAACCCCGGCATTTGGCCCAATTTTTGATTCCTGATTCATATTATTGCTTGTCTGTCTTTGGACTGTACATACCTGATTTTCGCTTCTTGTTTTTTTTCTTCGGCCCCTTTTTGTTTGTGTTTGTGTTTTTGCTTCCCATCTAGGAGCTTGTATCTTTCGAGCATCTTGCGATATATCCTCTCCAGCTTGCGGCGTTTATTGGCGGGACAATTCTTTGTTTTTTTTCTAATATTTTTGAAAGGATGTTGAATTGCAAGACTCTATTCAGGGGGGCCCTGTTTGTGTACATATGTCAGCGCTTCCTGGGGGAATTTGGAATAGCACGCTAACTATTTATGATCCTGCTGGTACCCGTTAGGCAATTTCTCCTTAAGCGACCTATAGAAGGCAACTATGGTGAACTTACCCCCATAAAAGAAATATGGATGTACGTGATAGCCGTACAATTCCAAATACTTACTGACCTTCTCCACCCATTATAGTGGGGATAGTTATGTGCTGACGCTTACATCAAG
Source organism: Penicillium paneum (assembly GCA_023627375.1). NCBI lineage: Eukaryota > Fungi > Ascomycota > Eurotiomycetes > Eurotiales > Aspergillaceae > Penicillium > Penicillium paneum. Next base: position 496,137 of record JAMAFK010000010.1, on the reverse strand, counting down.
CAGATGTTCTGTCTAGTTTAGTCTATCTTCGCGTGTCAAGTTGATCTAGTTCAGGTTAGATTTCATGCAAATTCTCGTATGTAGAGATAAAACCCTCAGTATAACTATCTGTTGTATACATAGTCAGACGGATGCTTCGACATCTGCGGGGATATTTCCCTAATTTGGCAAGGATGTACTGAGCGAAGTACACGAGGCTAAATATATATACGACGGATGCGATTTCTCTAACAACATACAAAAATATATACAACATATAATCGAGTATTCGATATCCAAACATAAATCCTAATTAACGATTCCAATTATCGCAAGAACTGAAAAGAACTCAACCTCCAACGGTTACACAAATCCACCACATCGTCCACACTATGCAAGGTCAGCAGCCCAAACCAGCACATGCATGGCACTCATATCCAAATCAGTATATATCGAAGCTGATTGGATGGGACACATAAGCACGTAGGCACATAAGCACATCATTCATACATGTGAACCTTAGAAGATGATTCGCCCCCCCTAACAAGAAAGAAATACTACGGACATACTCTTTATCCGACGACACACTCTACGCTAAACTACTTCAGGTATGTCTACCGCTGGCCGCAATTGCCAACCAGCCTGTGCAAATTAGTAACACACCTATCATATGACTTATTGAGATACAACGAGCATTAAATACCGGTCGCATTTGATTTATTAGAGACTCTCTACCATCTAGCATTTAATGGCCGTCTTTAGAATTAAAATATCTCTATGAATGGTAGTATTCTGTAGTTGTTTAGTGGTGGAATCATGAGTCATCAACGGCCGTTTCAGGCCTTTTCCGCTTTTTCTGCTTTTTCTGCCATCAACCTAGAACAATCAAGACGAGACGATATCTTTAAAAGACTGTTATTCTTATTAATTTACATGCTCGATGGTGATATGTCGAACGCCATGGTGGATATATCACCGTTATTCTAACGAGATGTCACTGGTACGGTATATTACCGCCAGAACGCCAGTTCATAGTTCGGAGTATAAGTATTCTATACATTTGAACTCCGTATGCGCCAATTGAGTATGCCTAGGTATACTCTATGTAGAATGACCATAGCCTCAACCAATATCACAGTCATAAGCCTTCTTTCAGATGGAAAGTTCTAGCCCAAGTCCCCATAAATGTTTCTTACCGAGAGGCCTGAGCCCCACCACAGACGTAGTAGTGTAAGGATTCCCCTAAAACAGGTTTCGTAAACCCGTTTTCTCTTATTTCGACAACAGATGTGCTATGAGAACTTAACCTAAGTCTTATGTCGAAGTGATCAGCTATACATCAGCTGGCCCATCTAAAATGGGTCAGCCAGGAGATGATGTCGAGCAAGAGAGAATCCGGGATTTGTCAAAGTTAGTGATCCCCGCCCGATTTGCGATCTCCACTAACGCTCCTCGACTTCTATAGGTATTATTGTACTTTTGATCAACCAGCCTCGACAAGCTCAGACCCCGAACTACATGGTATCTCACAGGACATAACCTCCCCTCGCCTTTCAGATGATACCACCTTGACCGCATTGACTCAACTGGGTGTCTATCGCTTTGGATGCAATCGGTCTTTTGTTTCAATCATCGACGGAGAAAGTCAGCATGTCATTTCAGAGGCAACCGCGTCGATCTCGCTTCGAAACAAAGATCTTCATCGCGCGAATGATGGCATATTCCTCGGTGTCAACACATTGGACTTGCAATGGGGAGTGTGTCCCCACGCCATTCGACTTTTCACTGGACAGGATACCTCCCAGATACTTGACACGGAGAACATAACGGCGAACCAGACACGCAACATCATTCGCGATTTCACCAAAGAGGATTTCTACAAAGATCGCCCGTACGTCCAGGGCTGGCCTTTCTTTCGATTCTACGCCGAGGTGCCATTGTACAGCCCTTCCGGGTTCGTACTAGGTTCATATTGTGTGGTGGACAACAAGCCACGAACGAAATTCGGAGACGAGGATGTGGCTGCCCTTCGAGAGATTGCCGACTCAATTTCAAACCACCTGGAAAATGCGCGGATCGTTCAATATCATCGTCGTTCGGAGAATTTGGTCAAAGGGTTGACAAACTTCGTCAAAAGTCGTTCGAAATTTGACCCCACTGGCTCCTCCACTCAAGGTCAGATTGAAGCATCTGCGAAGAAGCTCAATTCTGAAGATTTCAGGCCAATAGTCACCCAAGGCGATGTGGGCGGAACGCTCGAATCTTTGCCGGCGGACAAGGATATTGGTGTCTATTCATCCTTTTACCAAAGTTCATCCACAAGTCTCAATGGAAAAGAAGCATCGGTATTTTCGCAAAATATACCTTCTGTGTCAAATTATACACTGCCATCGTCGCTTTCTCGAACCTCGGACCGAGACGAACCGCTTTCATCTTCCGTGGAAGTGCCCTCGGAATCATTTGTGCCTGACAATGTATCTGTCACTGAACGAATAGCTGCGATTTTTGCCCGTGCCAGTCTTCTGCTGAAAGAATCTTTGGATCTGGACGCTGTGGTCTTTCTTGATGCCCACCGAAATGACCCGCAATTGTTAGTCACTCTTTTGGATTATTGACATATTCTAATTTTATTTTAGCGAATTTTCTGGACGGCATGATGATTGGGATGCCTTGTCGGATTATGCGACAGATTCTTCAATAGCTTCTAGTCCTTGGGGTCCTAATGCAAATTCGCCCAAAGATGCAGAAAAATGTTGTGGCTCCCTGGGTCAGGCTATAAGCTGGAGACCAGCAAAGAGCAACGCTGACTCGAAACGCCTGGTCACAGTGACCGAAGAGTTGCTGCATTCGTTGATTACACATTTTCCAGATGGCTATATCTTCAACATAGACAGCAGGAGCAATCTGGCCAACCCCATCGACTCCACATGTGGAGAGACTTTGGTTCCCAATTTTGAGACCATTGAGCAGATTTCTCATCGTCTCGCTCATCAGCTCCCCGGAGCCAAGAGTGTGCTTTTCTATCCTCTATGGGATTGGAACAAATCGAGATGGCTTGCAGGTACACTGGCATGGGTGAATGGAACCCATCGTCCTTTAGGCATAGAAGACCTACATTACTTTAAGGCCTTTGGAGATTCTATGATTTCCGAAGTATCTCGGATACACTGGACCGCCAGTGAGAACTCGAAATTTGACTTTGTAACTTCTATCAGCCATGAGCTTCGCTCCCCACTACACGGCATCCTCGCGAGCGCAGAGTTGCTACATGACATTCCGCTCCAGACTGCGCACCGTGATATGGTTAACATGATCTCAACATCGGGGCTGACCTTACTAGACACAATAGACCACCTGTAAGCTTCATTCGCCGTCCGTCTAGCGAGACCTTTTACTAACGAATACCAGGCTGGATTACTGTAAAATCAACAACTTGGCAACCACGCAAAGTCTCAGCGTAACCAACACTGAGGATTCTGGAACAACCCTAATTTCCGACTTCAATCTCAGTTCCTTGGTTGAAGAAGTCGCTGTTATACTCCATACCAGCCGAAAGGCACCCGCGCCTATCTCGTCTCTTACGAGTGAAATAGCTACTGCTACCTCGTCCTCGCAACCTGCCTCTCGTATTTCTCAAGATTCGGATGAATTGTCAGTGGTAGTAAACATCGAGCAGTCCAGGTCCTGGGTTATCCAATCAGTCGCTGGTGCCTGGAGGAGAATAGTCATGAATCTCCTCGGCAACGCAATGAAATGGACGCAGACCGGCCTCGTCGAGGTATCATTGGCACAAGCCGCAACTCAAAGTCAAGAACCTCATCTCGTCCATCTCCGCGTTACAGACACAGGCCAAGGAATCTCACAGGACTTTCTCAGAAACTCCGCGTTCTCTCCATTCGCTCAGGAAGACGCTCTATCAGAAGGTGTTGGGCTTGGACTCAGCGTCGTGCGTAAGCTAGTGACTTTTCTGGGTGGTCACCTCAAAGTGAAGAGCGAAACTGGTGTTGGTACCCAGGTCGATGTTTACATCCCTGTACGGCGTCCAAGAAACCTTCTCCCCACCAAGCCAATCGACGCTGCTTCCTCTCTAGATAACAGACACAAGGACACTATGAAGGCATGCCTCATTGGGTTCAACGGTTGTCCTGACTTGACGGAGGAGCCCACTGGTATTTTGAGCTCCGATGCGAAACGAAAGCTTTCTATTCAGAGTACCCTCGCCAATGTTTTAAGGGTACAACTGGGATGGCATGTCGCACTGGCGGAGTCACTTGAGAAGGGAGAGGGCGATATCGCGGTTATCGAGGAGGCAAAGTTCAACGCTATGTTGAATGACCAATCACCCTCGACTATGACTGCTGGCCGTGACTTCAGATTCTTTATTGTCTTGGGAAGTACGGCATCATCGCTAGGCTACTCTCTTCCTCCGAATGCCGTCCTAATGTCACAACCGTACGTCCAGAGTTTACGCCCTTTTGCGGTACTTGAGCTAACTTTCGATGCAGATATGGACCTCAGAAGATTTATGAAACCGCTGAGAAAATCGTGCATCTGCACAATTCACAACCTCAAATACGCGGCCTTGAAGCTCCAATTGCCGTTCCACCAACAAGCCATAAAATTCTTCCGTCAAGACCTACCCCGTCGATCCTCCCAGAAATATCGGAAGGTCTTCCACAACAGCCTCCAGTTGAACTGGTCTGTCGGAGTAGTCCTATCGGAGGCCCTCCGATAAAATCGAATAGCCAAATGAACGATATGCATGTTCTACTTGTAGATGACAATGACATCAATCTCAAGGTATGTTATCTCACTGCAAACTCGATTACGCAAAATTTGCCCTCGCTTTTTGTATATCGGTTCCCTCAATTAGTTCCCTGTGTCTGACTCGCAACCAGATATTGGCCACGTTCATGCGAAAGCTTGGATGTAGTTACGACACAGCTTCTAATGGACTCATTGCATTGGAACTTGTTGAAAGTTCAAGTCGAAGATACGATCTGATATTGATGGGTTCGTATACTTTTGCTAAACACCCCTCATCCCGAAAATACTGACTGCGTGATTCTTAATTCTAGACTTATCAATGCCTGTAATGGATGGTCTGGTTTCAACCAGTAAGATCCGACAACACGAAAAAGATCATGGTCTCGAACCCTCCCGTATCATGGCTGTTACAGGTGTCGCTTCAGCCACCATGCAACAGGCGGCGGTGACCGCAGGTGTCAACGAGTACTTGATCAAACCTCTCTCTCTCCGTAAGCTGAAAAAGCTTATCGAACCCACATTGTAATGCATACTCTCGCCTGTGAATATACAAAAGCCAGCTCCGACCATTTCCCGGAGGCTGTCTAAAGATTCGCGATTAGCGTTGGCCTTGTCGTGAATCATGATACTATAGCATACGCCCAAGAGCAAGAAAATGAACAGCTCGATTGTACCTCATCCTTAGCTAACAGCACATATTCACATCCGCATTGATAGTTTCCTTCATCAATATCAGAGACCAAATGTCGCTGTTCCAAAGCCCTAGAAACACTTGTATACACACCTAGATGCTGCTGCGAGAACCCCATATAATTTCATCCTTTTGCCATTCAAGGATTCAAAAAATCCTATCCCTGGCCTAGCCCACGTAATCTCACACGTAATCTCACTCCGTAAGACCCTCAGCCAACAAATGCGGCGTTATCTGCATATCATCGTACCCACAGTCTCGGAGGTCGTCATACACACCAAGACAGTCAACCATGATTCCAACTGTGCCGTGAGTCATCAGCTCGGCGCGCAGCTCATACACCAGTCAGGTGAGATTGTTGTGCTTGTGTAGGCGCAACTATTGCGAGACCGGCTGGTCAGAGTTGCTTTTTTGACACTCTCTACCAACTACTTCGGGTATATCTACCGCTGGCAACAATTTTCAACCAGCCTGTGAAGCTATTTGAATCGATAAAAATAGTAGTAGTCTTTTTTGCTTTTTTTAGATGTTCTTTTCATAGATATCTTCTTCCCATTCATTTTCTAGATAGATGGCAGCGTAATTTGTGATTGAGTTAGACTGAACCTATGTCAGAGATTCCGGTTTCAAGGTAATTTGCAGATGGCAATTGCAATCGACGTACGTGAGTGCGTATTTAGAGGCTAAAAATGAAAGAAGACAGTGCCGAAACAACTAGCATTTCTTCACATCTGTCTCCTTGACGCTGAACTCCTCCCACGAAGCTCGGTCAAATCCGTTCGGGCGACTAGACCGCACAAACTGATTATCCACTCCGCCAATGACAACCACTGGCTTCACAATCTCGATATCCGCACCATATGCGCGCGATGTCCATAGCTCTGTCAATGGCTTGCGACCTTCCGACTCAGAACCGGCAGGCTTGTACAAGTGGGGGAATCGCTCCTGCATGCCCTTCAGCACGGTCGACGAGATGCGGTCAACGCTGTCGCAGTGACGCAACTTGAAGAACTCAGGCGGTTGACCCTTACGAAGCTCCTCCTGCACATCAGCGGGGTATTGGCCCATTGCAAAGAGGAGAAGATCGTAGTGCATCAGCGAAGCTTTGCCGTGGTAGGAGCCACCGGTTTTCGCGCGGTGATAGAGACCAGTCAACGCGGCGATGGCACCCATGCAGCCTGTGCCGTAGTCGGAGATGGGATAGGGAGGTACAACGGGTGTTGAGAGGCCCATGAACTGGCCTTGAGCCCAGGCAATTCCAGTCACCTGTAGCTGAGGTCAGTTTTGATTTGAACGTTAGAGACAGTATGTGGTAACTTACGCAATCTGCGATCTGCTGCCATCCAGCGCGGCCAGCCCACTCGCCCTCATATCCGAAGCAGTTTTCATTCACGTAAACAATGCCTTTTCCGCGCTTCTTGGCCAACGCAGCCATGGCCTCTGCTCCATAGCCAAGCTTATTCAGTGCTCCGGGACGGTAGCCATCTACGATGACATCCACGTCATCCAGGAGCTTCTCAAACTCCTTTCGTCCAGCCTCGGTCTTCAAATCAAGATCTGCTGCAATCTTGCCCATGTTACCATCAACTTGGAAAAATGGCACATCGGAAAGGTTTGGACTGGTTATCTTCAAAACATCGGCACCATATTCGGCTAGAATGCGGGTAATAGTCGGGCCTGCGATGATACGGCACAGCTCCAGTACTTTGATGCCCTCGAGGATCTTCTTGCTGCCGTTGCGTCTAGCTGGGAAAGGTGTTGGAGGAAGATCACCAGGCAATTTGGTGACTTTCCATGCAGGCTCTTGGACATTAAGTTTTCCCTGTCAAATGATTAGCTTGCTTGTTGCAGTCGGCTACAGCATGCAACACTTACATGGGGAGTCTTGATAAAGTCCTCATGTTTGTAAGCAGTCACACCAGCCTGGCGCTTCTCTTTGTTCATCTCTTCAAGCTCCGCAGCTGTATATTGCTGTACCTTGCTCTCAATAACCTTGATGATCTCTTCATAGTCAGTCAGGTCTGGTCGTTGGCCCTCGAGCCCAATCATGTTCAAGGTTGTCGTAGCCTCCAAAGAGCCATGAATATGGAAGTATTCGCCTGGGTTCTTGGTCTTGTAAAGATTCGCCGACATACGTCGGTAGCCGTTGGATTGAGCAGCCAGCAAATCCGTATCTGTTACAGTCAATATTGTCTTGTCGCTCCATATATCAGTCAACAATACATACTCTTCAGCTTTGACTTCACAGCCGGGTCCAATTTTGACAGACCATCCACCTTTGCCATGTATGCTTGACATCCAAAGGCAGTGGCAGCTTCGAGGTTGACTTGAATGCCCCGAGGTTCCTCACCAGCACCGAAGCGCAGGTCCGCAATGGCCGCAGCCACGGAACCTTCGATACCCTTCAGGGCAGCGAGAGTCTCGGTCTCTTTAAAGGGAATAGGGAAGTATATTTCATTATGACTAGTAGAGAACGAGACGCGGTCTTTGTTCGCAAGAACCTCGGGTGGTAAGTTGAAGCGTTCCGACTGCTCGCACAGCGCAGAGAAGATGCGGCTGGTCTCAAGGACCGGGGAGTACGCGCTGGGTGGCATTTTGCTTCTTTCTCTCTGTGTAGATACTTGCACTTGAATGTTGGTCGAATGTAGCACAGCGATTTGATATGGGATGAACGCGGTTCGTGGTTGCCACGTGAGATTTAAGTGGAAAGCTCAGATGCGCGGAAGGTCTGTGGGGAAATGAAGTAAGAGCAGGCTATATAAGCCTTGGAAGACCCATGACGACCTCTGATAATCGGGTCCCGAGACGTTGGCCATCGGGTGGCCGCACCCGCCCCATTAGCCGTCGGCTTACATTTATATTAGGATGTACCACGACTTGCCGGCGATGATAATAAATATACGCTGCTTTTTTTCCAAGTATGCCTATCCACTGCTCGAGTTCGAATTGTCATAAAGACAACAGATATCAAACACGTCAAAATGTCAAGCTATTTGACTCCCCGCACGATGCAGATCCGAAACAGACGGCTATCCGGCCCCGGGATCGGATGCGATCAGATCGGAACAGTCACGTGAGGCATTCAGGCGTTTCAATCTCCGAGAGAATATCAGAAAGATTAACTTGCGACTTGGTTATTGATGTTACTTGACTGCTTCGGGGGCAGAAAAGTGGATGATAAAGTCCTGATATTATGTTAGTTCAATTATGAGCCATTGCAACTATACAGGCTGTGACTTCTATCAAATGTATAGTAATCCGTACCTGTATTCCAAATCATGGATCTGTTTGAGGCTCAGGTACAACCGAATCATTGCATAAGTCACGTGACCTGTAAAATGTTAACCCCGAATCTCCAATTTCCAATCTCCGCAGTGTTGCGACGTTTCCAGTAAGTTGTATGCGACAATGCTACTCCGAACAAAACTGCGGCCGAGGGTATTGCGGCTCACGGCTTATCGACCGACCCGTTTCAAGTCCGAAATTCCATTCATTCATATTGAAGATGGAACCTTTTACAAGAAATACCCAACCTCCGAAGACTCGTCCAATCCACCTCTTTTCCCAAACCTGAACTTCACTCTACCCGCTATTATTGTTAAAGGTTCAGTCAAAAGGGCACCCCAGCAACACTGGGCTATAATTGGTCCAGCCGGCCGAACCGACCTCCTACATATCCTCCGCGGCCAACACATCTGTATCCCGCCCAAGGCACGTTCGTATCCGTACCTCCTCACAGACGAGATCGCCGAAAAAGACCCACGGCTACGTGTGGTGGAAAATGCGGTCCAATATGTCGGATTCAGCGACGAGGGCTCAGGGGCCATTGGGGGAGTCCGTGGCGCATATCTCAGTGCTCGCTATGAGAGTTACCGGGAGGAAACCGACTGGACCGTGCTGCAATACTTGCGTGGTCAGACCTCCTTGAATCCGATGGAGGGCGATGAAGAAGGCACGCTACACGATGAACGTTTTCTTCAGCGGACCGTTGAAAGTCTTGAGCTAGGAAATCTTCTCACGTTGCCAGTCTCGAGTCTAAGCAACGGTCAAACTCGCCGAACGCGAATCGCAAAGGCTATTCTAAGCAAACCAGAGCTATTGCTTCTTGACGAGCCATTCAGTGAGTGTTTCTGATTCACATCCGATGGCTGTGACATTCTAACCTCTACTTAGTGGGATTGGACCCGGTGGCAGTGAGAAAAATCTCGAACCTGCTCCATGAATTAGCGAAGAAACGCGCCCCGCGGCTCATTCTAGCTCTGCGCCCTCAGGACAAGGTGCCGGACTGGATCACACACATTATGGTTTTGGGCAATTCTCATAAGGTTCTCCTGCAAGGGCCAAAGCCAGCTGTCGAAGACACACTCAATGTCTGGAGCTACGTCGCAAATGAGTCCGAGCCGGACTCTTTACCCGAACAGCAAGCAGAAGTATTGGAGAAATGTACAGCAGACTTGAAGGCTGGTGTCTTAGACAAAGAACTCCTTGAAGATTTGGTGGCGCATACGAATGAGCTAAAGTCCTCAGAATTCCATGCACCCTTGGGCGGAGAGCCAATCATTGATATGGAAGGTGTTCATGTCAAGTATGGGGAAAAGATAGTACTCGGTAATTGGCAACAAAACGTAAATGGCGAAATGAAGGATGGGCTGCACTGGCGAGTACGTCGGGGGCAACGCTGGGCGATCCTTGGTCCCAATGGGTCAGGCAAGACAACATTGCTATCAATGATTACATCCGACCATCCGCAGGCGTATGCGCAGCCTGTCAAACTTTTCGGACGATCTAGGCTTCCGGAGCCTGGCAAAACAGGAATTTCAATCTTTGAACTGCAGTCCCGCATTGGACACTCATCACCGGAGATTCATGCGTTTTTCCCGCGTCAATTATCAATCCGTGGAGCGCTTGAGAGTGCCTTCGCCGAGACCTTCCTGTCAAAGCCGAAGCTGAACATTCAACGAGATCAAGATATAAACGCAGTCCTGCAATTCTTCCAGTCCCAGCTGGATCCAAATTACATCCCGGGCGAGGAGGTACCTAAAATATCGACTGTCGGTCTCCCGTCACTCACTAAGCGGACTCACGTCAAGCTAGGTACATACGCGTTAATGGATCACATTGTTGGATATGCAGATGAAATTCTCTTCGGTGAGCTCACCACCGCACAGCAACGCATTGTGCTTTTCCTCCGGGCCATCGTCGCCAAGCCGGACATTGTTATCCTCGACGAAGCTTTCTCGGGCCTATCTGCAGTACAGCGTAACATGTGCTTGCATTTCTTGGAACATGGCGAGAGACCTAAACGCCGTGCCCTTAATGCTCAAGCCCGCCCTGCAAAGGAGGAATACCGGTACACTGGTCTCACGGAGGATCAAGCCTTGATCATGACTAGCCATGTGGCTGAGGAGATTCCCGACAGCGTCCGCTACTACATGCGGCTGCCGTCTCCTCCGGGCACTTACAATCCCCTTGATTTCCGCTTTGGTATTCTCCAATCTAAAACTACTCTGAGACACCCTCAGACCTGGGAGGCAGCCTGGTCTCCTCCAGACGCGTTCATCAAGCATGCCCGCAGGACGTGGCGCCGCAAACAACATACTTTGCCGGTACAGGATATGACTGAATTCGAATGGTGGTCGATATAGATAGAAATTTAGATCTGGCATTCTGGTTGTCTGTATTATACAGCTTCTTGTACATTTAATTCACATCCCAATTCATCCGTGACAAATCCAACCGTCTTTCCAGGTTCTCACATTCCTCGATCATATCAACAATAAATAATCACATCATCTAGTCGTGCATAATCAGACTCGCTAAACAACTGCACACAATTTGGAACGGGAAACTTGTCTGTACGTCACAAATCCGCCGTCATCTAGTACAACCTAGGGGCTTTCCCTAGCACGACTCGGCTCGGCATTAGCCAGTTCCTCGCGAGAGCTTTTATCACTCCGAGGCTCGTCTTCCCTTCCGTCTTGCCATGTTGAGCAATGGCGACAGCGAAGCGCCTTTGAACAATCAACAATTAGCCGCGGTAAAGCTCACACCCGATCAAACCACTTACCGATTTGCTGATATACTGCCTGCAGTATGGACACCGGACCGTAGGCTTGATGATCTTGTCGGGAAAGATCATCATGTACATATTTCCGACCGCGTAAAGAGTAAGACTGACACCCAGGAAGTTGAGAACTGTCTCGGCAAATAGTCTGCATAATGTGTGTTAAATATGATCGATGGGAGACCTTCCATGAGTATCTGAGGTAAGTATACATACCCGTAAGCCAGAACCAGTGCTCCATCTTCTCTCGCTTGATATAGAGTATTATAACCATTCTGCTGGTCGTAATTCGGACCCTTGGAGAGAACGGCGAATTTCTGATCCATGTTTCGGTTCAGGAATGGCAGTAGAGAGACAATCGGCAGAATTATATCTGTGACGAAAGATGTGACGACTTTAGTGAACGCATTGGCTATACTTTTGAGATGTTAGCAATTTACTTGTTTGCTTTATGCGAGAGGGAGAACTCACATCAAACCCAACGCAACCTCGAGAACATTATCCCGTGCCGCAAAATTGATGAAGCCCTCCCAAGCACGTCGCACATGTTTCTGGGCCGTTTGGCCAGTACGTAAAAATACATCAGCGCTATCGTCGAGACCGCGCATGTTGGGTGTACGTGAAACGGTGAACCTCATAAATCTCAAAGAAGCATATTCAGGCAAAAACAAAGAAGAAAGGAGAAAACGCCTCTTAAAGAAGCCGCGGACGCCTCTACTCGGCTCAACGCACGGCCCAACCTTATCGGGAGTTGGGCTGCATCCTATACACAAAGGTACATTTGGCATTAGACCCATGCAGCCCAATTCCCACTTCGGGGTTTGGATAAGCGTTGGACCGAGTATCGGCGCTTTGGCATTCACGCGCTCGAGTCATGTGGGCGGGGATGCTGTCTTAGCGTCTTACTACGTGTAGGACATACTCCGTATGTGGTACATACAGGATTTTAACAGTTCACGTCTGTAATTACGGCGTCAATAAACATCTCCGCTTGGGTGTAAGGGCATTGCGTGACCCTCAAAATGGCGTTCATAGTATAAAGTACCCGGTACCTATCAATATACAGATAACGCAACCTTGAGATAAGTACCAAGTACCTTTACTATCATCAGTGCAGATCCTCTACAAATATAGTTAGCAGTGTAAACATTCATAAAATAAAAGTTGAAGATCTTCAATCTTGGCAAAATAAGAATTCCAGCTCTTAATAAGCGAAAGAGATAGTTAACTAACTATCACAGTCCGTTATACCTAAACATATCACTAACATAGCAAGTCCGGATTTATTCCACCTCAACAGATTTCGAGAAAATTCGACTTGATACCCATCATAAAGCCTAGCACTCGCTCACGATTCGGCAAACCGCTGAAAACATACCAGCTCTTATCAGAAACAAGACCCATCAAATCAAGCCGTAGGGCCTGCCAATCAATTGAACAGTTGGCCTCTCTGAGTGAGTTCAACTCAATGAATATCTCCTCTTTTAGCCGCCTCTGCCAGAAGCAATCAGGCAATGTCCACTGCAACACAGAAAGCATATTCCGTGTGTCTTTCACATCATCCACTGTATAGTCAATAGGGCAGATGAGCTCGGCAATCATAATCGCAACCTCCAATGGTACGTCACTGTAACGGGATTGCACACGTTCCTTCTTGGTCTTCCTTGCGCCGTCAATTGCTTCTTGAACCTCGGGCACCATGAGAGGACTCCTGTAAATATCACAGGCATAATTAGAGTCCTTGGGACTCCAATCCTTCCGCCGCCAATAGCTCGACCGAGCCCTAAATCTCAGCTGTTTAGGCCTCCATAAGGTGAGCTGAAAATCCTGGGCTCCCCACAATCCACGGCTACGCCAGTATTTTCGGGCAGCGCGAACGAATTTCTCCATGTTGCTCTCAATCAATTTCGTTGGTATGACGTGTTTAAGAAGAACCCAGCAGTGGACATGGACAGGGAATCCGACATTTTTGCCTTTGTACTCTCTCGGTTGTCTGTCGAGCCATGCTGCATGGAATTGAATGAATGTATCGTCGTGTCGGGGGTTTTTAAGTCTTCTCCCACCAATTCGCGCCATGCTGGGGCTTTTTGGAATAATCCACGGACTGGGCCTTCGTCCTTCGATTGTAGTGATGCCGCTCAGGAAGTACTTGCTATCAGGCTTCTTGATAACTGTATCTGTCAGAGTCAACTGGGCTCAAGACGCTATTATAACACTCACTGGCTCGATACATGCATGACCACATGCTGGGATACTTCGCGAGATCCACCTCTTCTACCTCCTTTGATGGGACCATCACGTGTTGTAGTCTGGCCTTCTTATGCTGCTTCCACTGTTCTTCTTCTACCAAATCAAAGGGACGGAATGAATTCGTGGCTTGAGAGTCAGCCATCCTCAAAAGCTGCACTCCACATAGGAGGAAATTTGAGGGTACCATGGATGTACTAGCCGTGAATATAGTGTTAAGTTGATGGGATAATGAAAGATACTATCAGGTCTATAATTGAAGGCTGAAATAAAAACTCTATGTGATGTAATAATGAAGGCTCGAATTTATGGTATGGGTCATGGATCCATACAGATTTACACACAAATTCCAAAAGATATCTCACTTGTATTGATGATCTATACATAAAATTTGTCCTGAATATGCAAAGCCGTCGACTCAAGGACTCCAGCAATCCAGAGGTTCTCTAACTCGCGGCGTTGGACCTTTACCGCCAGTCCATCCAGACGGGCCTCTATCTCATCGCAATCGTCTTCAAACTCGGTCTGGTCTGCAAGATCCCGGATGAACCAATAGCTTCGTTGCTTGAGAACGAGAGAACATCTTGGGGTTTCCGCAACCATATCAAGCCCGGTGTCTTTCACTCGCGCTATTTGAGACCATAGTCTGATAAGCCCTCTGTAAACATTGCAGTTTTGCTCATAAACATAATTTTCCGGATGTTTTCTGGCGTAATTAGCCAGAGCCTCTGCCTGTTTCACAAAAATGCGACACTCCATTTGGAAAAATTTTTGGCACGGGGAACGTGCTGGCTCGCGGTTAAACATCTTTTTTGGAAAACTCGGAGCTAAGCAGATCGGGAAATTGGGACTTACCTAGGTATTTTTATCAATGATAAATCGACTGGACTGAAAGAAAATGAGCGGACCTTATTCTGAGAGAATTGAATGTGCTTGATCGATTTACTCGGGAAAGTGCTGCAATGGAGGCTATTTATGAAATTTTCGGTTGATATTCACCTACCTGAATATTGAAATCCTTTCTGTAGAGAAATAAAGGCACGAAAGGCTATAGAAGCCTTTGTTTTGTTAACATTCCTCTTCGGGTGGTTATTCCATTCTTTCATGTCTCCGATATTGCTAGTTGCGCTAAGTCAATGACTTTGTCGATTGGCTGAGAATTAGTTAATAGAGATAAAAGATAATAGCTCTGCTTGGGTTCTTTGTGTTCGATTCTCTTGAGGATCTAGAAAATTGCTAACAAAGCGATCCTGGCTAGGTAAAAAGACAAAAGGCAAAAAAGAATGAATTAGATGGTACCTCCCCCTTCATAGAAAGGCAAAAGAAAAACTCCCATGTAGTTTCGATCCTATCTCACACAGCAGACTGATTATGAGTAGGCGACTGGTTCAAATCACCACTGGGACTGTGAGAATTACTCGGGCTTGGTGTTCGACGCGGCCAATCACCCTTCTCGTTAATCCGTGAATCGCTTGGATTGTTCGTGTTGGTGGCATATCGGCTGGAAAGCCTGGACCAGACTTTGGTATGAATGACCTTGAACAAAGGTCGCATATTTGACAGACAGGCGGCAACTATCCCGACGGCGGGCTCGATGCAAGTCCACACGCTTGCTGGGACTTGGTTATCTGGTTTATATCAGTAAGAAGTCTTCATATGTCGGTTGGAGAGTAATTCCGCATACAGGTAATATCTTCACCCTGGGTGGAAAGCTGGATCAGGACAACCAGACGAATGATATCGAATATTAGAGTCCTGCATTCTATTAGAAGAATACTCACAATAGAGACAGCACAATCTTACAAAACTCCCAGAATAAAAATTCCGGAAAGACCAAGCTTCTGGGCCTTGGAGATGGGAAGGTTCCACACAATGTGCATTGGCATCAGGAGGATGATTGCGTCCGTTGCGATGTTGGGGACTTGAAGACCGTAGTAAAACTTTGACAGATTCATGCAACCACCTTCTAGCATGGGATGCCACAGCTTCTCGGTAGGGATACAAATGAAGCAGCCCGCGAGAATACCGCAGGCAGCCCATAGAATCACAATCAGAGACACAATATTGACGGCGTATCTCATGTTCTTGATAGGGAACAGTCTTCGGTAAAGCATAAGGATAGATAGTTTGATGCTTGCAATGCAGCCGGTATAGAGGATCGAACCTGTGAACAGTGTCTGGGGTGTGTTACTATACGCATGCGATGTATAGCATTTCGGATGCAATTTCATACCTTCAAGTAGACAACGAGCTGTTCCGGGGAGATTTCGACGATATGGGTTCCGAGTCCATTGTAAAGTACTGCCGGTCGTTAGCTCCTGGCTGATCCGGACGTAAAATATTCAACGTACGAACAACTCCGGCTATCGATATACCGTATTCGAAGATCTGTTTGCAAGTTAGCCTTGACGTAAACATTCGAGACGTGCTTCTCACCAGCGCAATGATAATGAGCCAGTCATCCGCAAAAAGACCGCTGCCGTTGATCTTTCGAGAGATAATGCGGAATCCAACTGCGGTAGTAGACAAGATAAAGGCAAAGCAAGTCGAGGTGATAACCACATGGCGCAAGTTATCATGGTCATAGCCATGGATGGTCTGGGCCACTGAATCTGCCATCTTTCATGTATCATCAAAGTATAGAGAGCGACTCTTTAAATGAGTGGAAGCACCAATATCAGCGCGGTGCAGGGATCCCAGATCAACTATATACACAGAAGCGAACAATAAACCCTCCAAAGAAGGAAATGAACAGGTCTCACCTTCTTTAACTCTAAATATTTCGAATATAACCTCAAGAATGACTGCTCTCCCACAGTAGTAGCTGATATATATCTCACCCTTACATATTAGCCGATCAACGTCAGTGTAACTAGTCAAAGCCTACTCGGGAAATAACAAGGGCTTTGACACTATCAACCTTTTCCGGGGAAGAGATTCCAATTGATGCATCAGCTTTGCCGTGAAGATATCTACGGTCCATGCGCCCCTTCAATGCATCGCCTTGCATATTACCATGGCTAGCTTGACAGCCGGGGCTGTAGTGTCGGATGCACATAAGGGACTACGTAGACTCTCCAAAGGAATAGATGAGCCACTTAGTGGATCATCGTGGCGCTTCGACCCAAACCCCCGGTGAGATCGGTGTCAACCCGCCAGTTTGGTTTGTCCGATCGTGCGATCGCACGATCTCTCTCGAGTTTATTGGTATGATACATCCCAGGGGCGACTATTGGTAGTACTCTGTAAGTACTCCATACTCTACTTTAAATTGCGCACTGAATTGCTACCTTCCGTGCCTTGGAGGGTGGCCTACTTCCATCGCTTGGATACCCGGGCTGGACTTGATATTTGGTGAGTGAGACCCTCGAGTACTCTTATTGAAGTTTTAATGGTTCGCACTCGTCTATGGACATATGTACCTAAACAAAAGCTGTGAAAGGGTTAATTATTGGCTGAGAAACTTTAGAGCTTGAGTAAATCTGGCGATAGGATTACATATTGTCAATAACATATGAATTATGTCATTGATTCTACTGGAATTGATCAAATCTTTCTGTTGTGTTCTCTGCTTGTGCCTAACCTGATACCACCCCTCACCATGTCCTGTTTACAACGAGGTGGCAATATGATAAATCACATTCCACCAACGCATACACTTATCTGCAACATTGATGAGAGCAGTAGATTTCGTACTAACTGCCAGCTTTGATTTTGAATTCTTGACTGTAGATTGACAAAGCTTGCACGCTACGGAGTACCTGTCCCTAAAAGTAAGAAAAAAATATCTTGAGATATATCAAATGATAAACGCTATTACATCACAATATAAACTATATACATGGATATGGGACACCCCATGCCATCGCCCTCTCGCTAGACATGGCATCATATCTGTGGCGGGCCATACGACATTGGTTCGGGAGTAGTATACGGCGAGAGCAGAGTCGCCCCCCTTTCCCTAGCCGCTCGCGAGCGATACTCCTCACGCTTCTGGATCTCCTTCTCGTCCTGAATCAATGTGCAGCATATACAGCAGGTTGCCCGCACGCAGTCCGATGCGATACTACCCTGGATGCCATATGCCTTTCTCGTTCTAGTGTGCTGGACCGTGGCCAGTAACCCTGTTGTGCTGATGTTAGAACGGTGCTTTTTTCTTTCTCAATTTCTCGGTCGCGATATTGCACATCGCTCTCAAGCTTGGAACTGAGGTTCGAAGTCCAATTGCACTTACATTGACATCCGCATAGTAGTCCCATCGCGGTGCACGACCCGTTGCAGGTCTCATAGCCGAGCATGTTGGTCGGGTCTTCCTTCCTCGATTTCATCGAGAGTCGGTGTTGTGTTCTCGCATACAAGATGCACGGACATAGCAGTCCCAGACAGCAGATTCCGAAATTCGAAAACTCGCACAGTCCGTTGCTCCAACCTCCGCCCCTTATCTCCTGGTTTGGATGGGTGGTTTGGCCGGGCTGGTGGTATGCGCTCAGGTCATCCGGTTGGGGAGCATGCGATGTTTTCGGCTTGGTAATCGGAGGAAAATATGGCGATATCGGTGACTGTAGGGGATTCTCGTCGGGAACAATGGGCATGCTTTGGCTTCTTGATGGACCTTTGGGGCTTACTTTCAGGGGTAGTGGCCCTGGTGAGTTCGGGGGTGGCGAGCTGGGGGTTTCGGTATAAGAGGCATATTTCTGGGAGCTTATTTCGATGTCGCGCTGTTGTTTCGGGGTGTGGCTGTATGACTGCGTCGCATATGGATGATTCGCATATGAGTGGGGAGACATCGGGGTGCTGTTCTGTTGTCGTTCGGGTATGTTCGCATACTGAGGAGATATGGTCATGTCAATCTGTTGGTGCCATTGGTGTTGCTGTTGCTCTGGTATATTTGTATACGACTGGGTCGCATGTGCCTGGGGAGACACCGTGTGACTCTGCTGTTTGGCTATGTTTGCATAAGACTGGCTGGGATAGGATTGGGTATGGTGCTGTTGGTGCTCGGGCGCGATTGCGCACATCTGAGGAGATATCGAAGTGCTATGTTGCTGCAGCTGTAGCGGCTGCTCCTGGTTTTGAACCAAAGGCGCATGATTGGCCGGGTGCTGCTCAAGGGGCGGACATTTGGCATAGTCCGGGATTATTCCCTGATGCTGAAGTTGTTCTTTCTCACTCGGCGCATAGGACCATGCTCGCTCGTTCTGTGGTTTTTCCACTGGAGGATGCTGCGAGTGCGCATTTGCGCCCGCTGGAGGAAGTGCTGATAGACCCTGTTGGTGCGATGATGGGTGCATTTCGAGTGGTGTTTCCATAAACGAATACCTCTCGTGATTTCCTCCAACTGTGTTCACATTCAAGCGACTCATTTTGAAGTCAAGACAGTAGATTTCTGGGACTTGCTATCAAGTGAATAGATATGACTCTGGTGGATATCTTCTCAAGAGTACAATAGTAGATTTGGCCTTGAAAATAAGAACTTGCTCGAGGACATGCGATGGGGAATAGGACGTATAAGGTCTAGGTGCCTATAGGGCCTCGAGTGTGAAAGAACGCGCATGGTGGGAGGAAGCCGACAGTAGACTAAGGAGTCGTAGACCATAGGAGCCTTGTCAGCGGGGAGTACAAAAGTCGGAGGTCTGCGGGGATCTCCTCTCTTTTCTTTCTACGAAGAAGCTGGTTCGTTGAAAGGACCATCCTAGTCTTTTCTTTGGCCCCTAATGCATCTGTTTCACATCGCCGAGCACTCTGGTTGGGTCACGACGCGCTCGGCTGCCAATCACTTATCTCATCACAATCACATCTTAGGCGCTGTTGGTCTTGAATATGTTGGGAAGTTCGGTGTGTAGCATATCTTGGATTTATCCATTTTAATATGATAAATGTGCTGAGTCAGTAGCAAGTAGGCAGTAATCCCAGTATCAATCCATATCTACGGGGTGCAGGACTCTTTTATACCTCTGGAGATAAGGTCGCTTCGTGGCTTTTCAAAGTGGGGTGCTCTTAGTTCTTCTAGTTCTTTAGTTCCTTGTTATGTCTTTTTAGTCTAGGAGCTTAACCCCCACTGGGCTAGTATTTATTAAGGTACGGAGTTCGTCCTAAGATAAAAATGTCAAGATGTCAAGATGTCGAGATGTCAATGTTACAAAGTCCCCGTGAATCACCTATTAGCGATCGACATGGCTGCACACTATGAATTGAGACAGATGATTGGCAGGTAGGAATCAGAAGATACATAAATATTTCGTTGTAGGAAGTTGATAGATCTCATCATAGAGAACCTTGGGAGCCTTATTGTACAAGACCTCTGATGTATATCCCTATTACATCCCTAATATTATCCCGAAATCTCGAGATTCAATGTACTATAATAATATCAATCGCAGTAGTCTGGGAATCCTAGTTAGGGGCGAGTAGTCAGGAAGTTCGTAAGACGTTGCACAATGATAGGCCGGGACTGTAGAAGCTGTACTTGTTTTGTCTCGTGGACTACCATATATTTCGTATGACTTCATTTCTCTCTATCCTCCTCTTCTCTTCCTCTTCCTCTCCTGATAAATCTTCAATATCATCTTCATCTCATTTTATCTCATTTTATCCCAATTTTGGTCTGAATCGGATCCACTCAAGGGCGGTGACGATCCCAAGGCCTGTCTCTCGCAAACTTCAAATTTCCCTTTCCCTGCAACTCCCCTTGACTCTTTTGATCCTCCGGCCTTCTCACCGATTTGCGGCTTTTCCTTTAGCCTGTAAGATCTCTGTCTGCCTCAACGTGCCCATAACTCTTTCCCCTTGATCGCCAATAGATAGACATTCCTCTAACCCGCCTATCTTTCTTCCTTGTTCTAGGCTTCTCTCTTAGTCTTAAATCTTTCTTTTTTTACTTACGCCTAACCATTCCGGTTTCCGCTTCCATACCATCCCGTCCTGTGCTTGACCAATGTCCTCTCCATGTCAAACTCGCCGTCCGTTCCCGAAGATACCTTGCCTAGTCCCCTGGTGACACCTGCTACACCGGCCCAACATGATTGCTCCAATCTCGTCGGGGGTGGCCCACGTCACCATTCGCCGCCGGCTCATTTGTCTCAGGGATCTGGGGAGGTTTTATCACCGTCGCGCGCGGAATCCCCCACCGCCCATTCCTGGTCTCAACCCATCTCCCGAATATTTTCTCTAAAAAGAACCGCTACCACACCTCCGGAGAACACCGCGCAGCCAGATATTGTCTACAGGCCTCAACTGTCCGAACGTGACAGTATCTTCGCTACTCATTACCTCCCCTCTGATAGTGCTACCAATACCCCACAACTACCCCCCGAAAAGGCCTTGGGCAATGAACGCCAGGTCAACTTGATTCCTAGCCTTGACGATGCATCCGTGTCTCCAAGTGCATTCTCCAAGGTCTCTCCCCACCGTTATAACGTCGACCCTTCCCGCATGGAAGTTGACGTCCACAGAACCTCTCCATTGCGTTCCTCTACGCTCTTCTCCTCCACCGATCTCCCTCGTTTGTCTCTGCTGCGCACATCGACCTCGCCGACTGGTCGCTCAAAGAAAACGGAGGTAGAGACGGGTGCGCAGCCTCATTTGGCCGGATCCCAGCGGTACAAGGTGCCATGGGATAACACAGGTACGAAGACCAGTCGGTTCCAAGGCACTTTACCTGAGCGGAATCTGTTCCCGTCTGCACTAGATGATGTCTCTCGTACCTCTTTGACCATCCCATCCTCTGGCCACGAGGGCTCTCAGGTCCGCCAGGATCCCTTATCCTACAGCCAGAAAGAAGAAAAACTTCAGACCCCTGTGGCGCTTGAGCGGAGCTCTAGCAGAGGCCGTCGTGGCCGAGTGGACAGCTCGATTGAGGCCAATTTCACAAACCCGGAGCCGGCCTCCAATGTGCGCAGCCGTAAGTCTAGCCACTACCTTGGCCTTTTCAAAGAAAACACCACTTCTTCACCAGATCGCAAACGACGGGAGGATCGCGGCCGACCACAAGATGAGACATTAGAGTCGAGGGATCGCATCATGGAACATGAACAAGAATCATATCGCTCAGAGCAGGAAACGTCGCTTCTAAAAAGCAAATCACTCTCCGCACTTAGCGATGCCCCGTCTTTCCAACCTCCGACTGAATTATCTCAGACCACATACGATGATGACCCCTCCAAGCGTGGCCCTACAGCCTTGCCTCGCAGCCTGCTAGAGGAGATCCGAAACTTTCATCTTACGCCTGGTGGTAGGCATGGGTCCTCTTTCTCAAAAAGCATTCCCACTCAATTTTCAGAGCGCGGTCGTGACTACTTCCAGAGCGATCTTCATGCCGAGGTATCCCCGTCTAACTCTTTCGAGGAAGAGGAGCGTCGGGTTGAGGAGGAAGAAAACGAGCAGATTTCTTCTGCCGTTTACTTCCCCCACGAGCGTACGGTGCCTGATGGGGTTGAGGGTCTACAACAATTTCCCGATAGCCCTCTTCATGTACAGCCGGGTCAGCTGTCGGCTGCAGAGAAAGGTCATGAGCTGATGTTAGTACCTCAAGAGCGTAGCGATACTCCCAAAAAGGAAATCAGCCATGTGGATATATCCTTTCGATCTAAGAATGAAAGTAAGATCCTTTATGGCGATATACATTCTCCACGAGAGAAAGTTCCAGGAGAGCATTTGAGTACCATCTCTGAATACAGCGATTCAATCTACGATTCCGAAATCGAACCCCATTCAGCAGATGAAAGTATCCCATCTGCTGACGAGGTGGAAACCCCGAGTGCCACGCCAACCCAGCGTTCTCGGCTTCTCTCTCATCCCAAACCCCCGCCCCCCAAGCCCCTTGGTGCCGTGGAATTGAAGCCCTATCGACATCAGGTTGGCGGGCACACCACTGTCTTTCGCTTTTCCAGACGCGCTGTATGCAAACAGTTGAACAACCGCGAGAATGAGTTCTACGAACGCATTGAACTGAGGCACCCAGATATGTTGGTATTTCTTCCAAAGTATGTAAAATCAATTCCACGAAAATCAGACGTTATCAGCGTATCAAATACTAATATTCTCGTCAGATACATTGGAGTGTTGAATGTCACTTTTTCGAAGACATCCAAGCGAAAGGACCAGGTCGATTCTCCCGAGAAAATAATTTCTGAGACGGCAGTAAATGGGACTTCAACTCCCAGCTCTCAGCCTCCCGAGTCAGCAAGTCAACAACCGCCACAGCGAATTGTTAGCCAGTCCCAAGTCACAGGAGTCATCCCCAAGGTCATTCTGGAAAACAATCGCCATATTATCCCTGCCGATCTTTTTACTCGTCAGCAGCGACCGCGGACAGCAGATGCTTCAGTAAGCCGCGCACGATCCGTTGACGGCCTGAAAGGTATGTCAGCGGAGTCTGATACATCGGCTATGAGTAAGCGGGCCAAGATCTGGGGCGCCACGACCGTCAATCTCAAGCTCCAGGAGCAGGTTCTCCGCGAGGTATTCAGCCCTCCTGCTATTCATCATCATCGACGACGTGCTCGTGGTCATGTCCATTTGCCAAGAGCTAATTCCGATATGCCGGGCGCCGCCCACCGCCGAGAGAATCTATCAGAAGACCGCACAGCTACCAATCAACGACCAGTCCCTAGCCCAGTCGCGGCTCTAAAGACAGACGCCATTGACATAAAGGTGACTCCTAGTGAAGGCTCTGCTCTTTCATCGTCGGCTTCGACTGCCCTAGAAGCCAATCAAAACCGCCTAGAAAAGATCCGGACCGAGGAGCCTAACCGAGCAAGCTCGCTCTCTCGGGTTCATCACCCAAGACGGCGGCATTCCGGGAGTGGCCTCCGAAGACGTGGCACCATGGACTCTAACAACAATGGAGAACTCATGTTCTTTGATGACGATGATTACGGCGGTGACAAGGAGGATGAGATTTTCTCCATGGAAACCGATGCCTCAATGTCGAATGCTTCTTCCACGGCCAAACGATCAGCATCCCCAGTGTCAGAAAAGAACTCGATTAATGGTTGCCACGCAACCGAAGCTGCTTCCGGCAGAGCTTCTGATCCAACGCGCTTCAGACCACGAGAGCCTATCAACACGGTGCTGCCCAGCAACCCCAAAGAGGCGCAGCTGAGAAAGGACGAAAGAGTGCAGTTCTTCCTCCTCCTTGAGGATCTGACAGCTGGTATGAATAAACCATGCGTGCTGGATTTGAAGATGGGCACCCGACAATATGGTATCGAGGCGAATGAGAAGAAGAAGAAGTCTCAGCGACGGAAATGTCAGTCCACTACTTCGCAGCAGCTAGGTGTGCGGCTCTGTGGCATGCAGTCCTGGAACGTCAAGAAGCAGGAGTACATCTTTGAAGACAAGTATTTCGGGCGAGATTTGAAATCTGGTCGTGAGTTCCAAGATGCGCTCACTCGATTCCTATACGATGGTGTCAGCTATGCCAGTGTTGCCAAAAAGATCCCTGTCATTCTGGAGAAATTAGCTTTGTTAGAGCACATGATCCGACAGCTGAGTAGCTACCGGCTCTATGCGAGCAGTCTGTTGATTCTTTATGACGGAGAACCACAAGCTCCACCTCAGCAAGAACCGCCCCGTTCTAAAAATGGAAACCATGCAGATGGCCAGAGCAAACTGAACGTTCAACTGAAGATTGTCGATTTCGCTAATTGCATCACTGGCGAGGACAAGCTCCCTCCAGACACACCATGCCCACCTCACAACCCGCAGGACATTGATCGTGGATATCTGCGTGGCCTCCGCACACTCCGAATGTATTTCCAGCGAATCATGAAGGAGGTCAGTCTGGACGAATTTGTGGAACGAGGTGAAGGTGAAGTCGCGCTGGGCTCTCAACCTGAGGCTCGTGAGAGACCCTCTTCTCAATATTGGGATGAGACCATGATAGAAACCGACGCGGGCGAAGTCAGTTTCTAGTTCCTTTTCCTTCTCGCCTTTCCGCTTTTTTTTGTTTTTATCATGTCTCGGCCTACTGCCGATACGTGGCGTTCGGAGGGTAGATCCTTCCACATTGGAACGCCAGCATTCATATGCACCAGTGCCTGATCTCGCCTGATCGTCGACACTACGAAATAACGACCCGGCCCTTCAATGGGTGTTTCTATGATCCCCGTCAACGCTTGGATGCATTTAGAGTCGTTTGAGGTTTTTATTTTGCCGTTGGTCTTGTCTTTTCTCTTCTTTTTGTTTTCAGAAGCCTTGTCTGTTTTCTCTTGGGCGTGTATCAGTTTCTTTTCTTTGTGTTTTATTGATATTGATAATACCCCCCAATGTCTCCAAATCCTTTTTTTCGGTCTGCCTGTCGTTATGCTATGGTCTTACTTGTACATGAATATCCTTTTTATCTCTAGATGGTGAATTTCCCTTCATTTCCACCATCTCACAATATAGGTATCCCGTTAATCCGTACAATGACGTGATCGGATATAGTAGAATGAGTCACGTGTAATGACTCCAACTCTCTCCGCTCCAGTCCTCCTCAGCTTACCTTGACGACTACGGCTTTTTAGCAACATATATATTACCTACCTATAATTCTGCAGTGAACATAACTCTCTGGGATCGAAAGCTGAACTCCAATGACGTAGCATTGAACAACGCAACCTCAGGATCCACCCAGCAGACACCGCTCCCCACCCTTGAAGCTCCATCACATGGACAATCGTACTCAGCATACATATCAAGCCAAATCGTGAACTCCATATAATTCTATCTCAAACGCTCTCCGCCTCCCATACCCGTCTGTACCACCCATCTCACACTTCCCCTCAGGCAAAGAGTCGGTTCCACAGCCTAGCGTAACCGGTGCGGAGAAGGCACTATGACGATCGATAAGCGCGATTTCGACGCGAATCGCCCGCTCCTCCGAGATATTGATGCAGAACAAGATACAACAGACCGAAACGCAGAGCCATCATGGCGATATTCACGACGAGGCTCACGGAGCTCCGGTGTTGACGGACTGAGTGATGACGGGCTGTTGAGTGATGTCGTCGAAGAGATTGTCGAGCGGGACAGACGGAGGATCCAGAAGGAGGTGATCCGAGTGCTCAGCTTCGGTTGGGGTGTTGTTACTTGGTATGGGAAACTCTTTTTCCTTGCAGTCATGCTTACGAGAGGATTGGGACCCTGGAAGCTGACTCTTATTTGTGTTTTGCAGCTTGGGAGCCGGCAGCATCACTGCTTTTTCTCTGTATGGCCATCTTCTCCTTAACCGACTCCATTACTCGCAGCTCCAGGTTAATGCCGTTTCCATCGCCGCCGAAATCGCAATGTACCTTCCCGTCCCTTTGTTCGGCTACTTGTGTGATCGGTACAGCCCGTCGCCACTGGCCATGTTCTCGGGGCTGGTGTTTGGCGTCGGGTATCTCCTCGCTGCATACACGTATAAGAGCGGTCCACCTACTGATGCGGGTGGCTCCGGTTGGCCGTTCGGGGTGATGATCGTGGCGTTTATCGCCATTGGTATGGGGACTAGCTGCATGTACCTAGCAGCTATCGCGACATGCGCCAAGAACTTTGGCAGAGGAAAGCACAAGGGGATTATGCTTGCTGTTCCGATTGCCGCGTTCGGTCTCAGTGGTATGTGGCAGAGCCAACTTGGGACGTATCTGTTCTCCGAACGCCTCGAGGATGGGAGTCACGGTGACCTTGACGTTTATAAATACTTCGTCTTTCTGGCGGTGCTTTTGCTGGTGATTGGAATCATCGGTACCTTTGCATTGCGCATTGTGGAGGATGATGAGAAGTACATCGATGAGACGGTTGAAGAACTAGAGCGCAGTGGATTGCTGGAGGAGAGTGATTTCTTCCGGCCACAAGCGATTGAGTACGGTACGTTCTCTGATTCATCTGACGAGGAACAATCGATCCTCTCCGATGAAGAGCGTGAGCAGCGAAGGCTAGACAAGGAACGCGAGGAAGAGGAGCGCCGAAAAAGAAACTGGCTGCTCAACTATGAAACCCGTGTCTTCCTCCAAGATAAGACCATGTGGTGGCTGGCCGCAGGCTTTTTCTTGGTCACCGGCCCCGGCGAATCGTACATCAACAACGTAAGTTCGTCTCCAATCTAACTCCGACCCATGGCTGACCTATTACGCAAAATAGCTGGGCACAATCATCCCAACCCTCACACCTCAATCCTATCCCACAGGCGCATCACCCCCAGCCGGATCCCCCTCAACCCACGTCACAACCATAGCCCTAACTTCGACCATCGCGCGCCTATTAACAGGCTCACTTTCCGACTTCTTCGCACCCCCAGCAACACACCTCTTCCCTTCGATTGCCGAAGGAGCCCGATACACAATTCCCACATCCTCTGTATCCTCGCGCATTACTCTATCCCGCATGACCTTCCTCATCCCCTCAGCCTTCCTCCTCTCCCTAGGCTACCTTCTCCTCGCCTCCCCTCTCCCATTAGCGCACCCAGGCATCTTCAACCTGACAACCGCACTGATCGGCTTCGGGTACGGCAGCGCCTTCTCCCTCGCGCCCATCATCATCTCCGTCGTCTGGGGCGTCGAGAACTTCGCCACGAACTGGGGTATCGTTGCCATGATGCCTGCGGCTGGTGCCGCGCTCTGGGGCATTGTTTACTCCGCGGCATATCAGAATGCCATGGATCACGGCGCCGGTGATGGCACTGATGGTCAGTGCCATGGATGGCGATGCTATGGGTTCTGGGCTGCTGGCTGCACGGTTAGTGTTTGGGTTGCTGTTATAGCCTGGTTGGCTGCCTGGAGGGGGTGGAAGAGAAGGGGCGTTGTTGTTTAGTGTTTAGTATGGAAGCATTTGATTTGATCTTGTTTATGTCCTTGATGTTTTGATATATGCGTTTATATGGGCGTTGATAATGGGTTCTATGCATACATGTGGGTTTGGCGTTTGCATATAGCTAGACAGTTTTATTGTCTCGATGCTTTCTATCATATTACGAGGATGTCCAAATACAACATTTCCATAAAGAAAAAAGGTGATCACTGCGTCCTGTACCAACCGCCTCATAACCAAGGAAATCTGTCTCATTTGGAGAGTAATATCCAACTTTCCAAAAGAGGGGCGAGGCAGAGTACTACAAGCCCAATTACTGGAGTGATTAACCAAAAAAAATCCGACACCCCAATTGGATGCGTCCAGAATGCAAATCTACGCTCCGCAGTAGCTCAAGCCAAAAATGGCAACGAGAACCAAAATGAACCAAGTGAGCCAAATAAGGCCAAAAACAAATCTAAATGTCCGTTGAACTCGGATCGAGTCCAGTGAACACTTTGTACAGCCGCTTACTGGCAGCGGGTCCAATGCGCGCATTCGTCAGGGAGCCGTTCTTATTCGCAGATTTCTACAGCAGTCAGTAAAAGAAACCGAAAGAGAAAAAAGCAAAGCCAGTAGAGATATAGAGAAAAAAAACCCCAGTATAGCAATTGAAAGAAAAAGAAACCTACCTTGATATCCTCCAGCATCAAAGGGCCATGCATCCGCATTCCACGAGTCAAATCCGCAACACATGGATACTGGCCCACAATTCCATAAGCCATAGGAGCCGTTACGCGGCTAACCTCCTGGATCATCTTGATGAAAGTATCCTTCTTGTCGACACCGGACTTCACCTGCCCGGTATCCATACAGAAAGCAGCATTATTTGCTTCCTGCCGTTCACGACGGTACGGGACTGTCGAGATGTGCTCGGTAAAATTCTTAATCCACTCCGCGGAGTCGGCTGGTGCGGTTGTGTGGTGGATGAGACACGAGTGCGTGACCTGTAGTTCGAGCAGAGCATCTTCGACAGTCTCATCGTCGACGAGGGGCGTCGCATCAGGCTTTTTCTTTGGTTTTCGGGCTCTCTGGGCTGTGGTTTGTTCCTCTGGTGCCGTTGTTTCAGCGAGTTGGCGCAGGACTTCGGCTTGGAAGGCTCTGTTGCGTGCGTTTGCGTTTTTACGCATTAGAGCGGTCAGGCCTTCGATTAGGTAGATGGGTTTACACTCTGGGTAGGCGCTTTTTATTCGGAGGACGTGAGTTTCTAAGGTTTCTCTTTCTTCGTCGTCTGATGGAGGGGCTATCATGTTGATGAACTCTTGCGCAGATAAGAGACACAGCACGTGGTCTTCCTTTTGAATGAAGAATGGACAGGGCTCCCAGTGGCGTAGAGTTCTGTTGTAGGTAGCGTTCATTTTGCGACGCCATTTTACTACGTGGGGAATTGCACTTGTGAAGAATGTATGTTGGACGCCGAGTCGTTTCATGAACTCGACAGTTTGAGTGCCAACGCTGCTGTCCTCAAGGGATGTGGCCATGTCGACGATCATCTCTGGTGTAGAATCCTTTTTGTTCACTTTCAGCTTGTTGACGCTCGCGATATCGGCAGCCCGTTGCTTCTCTTTCGCTTTTTCCTCCTTGAGCTTGAGCTTGCGCTCTTTCTCCAGCTCGCGTTCTCGTTCTCGTTGTAGCTTTGCCTCTTCGCGTGCTTTGGCCTTTGCTTCCTTTTCAGCGGGAGTAACCTTGCTTGTCTTCTTCGCTGCCTTCCGGGGTACTGCTGGTTCATGAATCTCATCGTCGGAGAGGACCTCTGCAGCCGTAGATTCCAAGCTGATGCCTTTCTTTTTTCGAGTACCGGACTTTGTTTTAGAGCCTGAAGTGTCTTCGTCAAGGCGAGATAACAGGCGAGCAGTCGAATCGGAGAAGATAGTATTCGAGAAAGTAGGTTTTTTCAGTAGATCAGAAAACTCCGGCAAAGAAAATGGATCACTGAATTCATCAATATCGCTACGCCCTCGCAAACTCGAGGGTGGAGGTTTCGTGGGATCCATCAATAAGTCATCGTCATCAAGCGCAATAATATCCCGGGTTGAAAGATTCGGTTTCCGCGACGAAGGCTTTGACGAAGGCTTTGTCAGAGGAACTAGAGCCGAAGAGGTAAAGACAATTGGGTCCGACTCTTCAACACGCGACTGTGATGGCTTTTTTTGCGCCGCGGCCATTACTGGCGGCAGGTCAAAATCATCATCGGAGATTGAAAACCAAGGCTCTGCCGTAGAAGCCGGACCCTGAGGCTCGTTTGGCGTGGTGCTTTGTCGCAGAGAAGAAGTGTCTTGATCGCTCACTCGCCGTTTCTTGGCGGGCTTGTCGAAGACGTCCTCATAGTCGAACAGGGATGTATCGAACGGGTCTGACGAGATCGGATTGAGCTGGTGGGATGCATGTCGCGACGGGAGTTCGGCTTGCTGTCGCGCTTTTGGCGGCTGGGGTTTTGGCGGGATAGGAGGATCGGAGGATAAAAGGTCTATTACTTCGGGCATGTTGAGGGATCCCAATGCCACTAGGGCGGCCGATTATGGGTAAAGATAGAGGGGGACGCGACGTCACCGCGACCAAAACACACGGTGTCATGTGACTTATATGTGATTGGGGTAAACAAAACATTTATTTAGTACATGAGATGGGAAACTGGTGTTACTTGGGAAAGAGTGATCTATAGATTAAGATAAAGTACAAAATTTAATGCCTGACGTGAACTATGGATTATAGCACTCGAAGTAAAATTGCAGCCATCACTGCAAGAAGAGCCCCAACCAGTGCAAGAATGACGAAGACCTGCTGCCACCCATTAAATGGCCTTCTTTCAGCTTTGAGCATGGTGGAAATCTCTTCTTCTAGCCTATCGCCCATAGCAGTGAGTGAGAATTCCTGTTGCGCCCTGTTCTTGCCAGCAAGAGCCATGCGCTGAAGATCCTCCTCGCTCAGTCCGTAAAGTGCCTTGTCCATCACAGCAGTCCACTCTTCATCTGCGTGGGCATCCCGGAGCCAGCCCGTTTCACCCTCGACAATCGTCTCCAATGGACCGCCAGTATTAGATGCCAGCACTGGGAGACCAACGCGCATTGCTTCGACAGGTACAATGCCAAAGTGCTCGTTGATGGGGGTGTAGAGAAGGAGCTTTGCTTGTGCCAACAAGGTATCTTTGAATGCAGTCGGAACAGAAAGAAGGAAGAGGACGTCAATGTTCTCTGGGATTGAGAGTGCAGATAGCACTGTCCTAGATGTCGCGGTCTTCAACCCCAGACTGGTCGCGAGCTCATCCAGCTCTTGGTGGTAGTGAACATTCTCGTGGACACGATTGTCGTAACCGCCTACAAAATACCATGTTAGAATTTATACAAACCGCAAATCCGTGCACAATTCTTACCCGCAATCACCAACCGCGTCCCTTTCCTCTTCTCCGCGCCTAGTCCATTGTAAGCACGAATCGCCAACCCCATATCCTTCTTACGCTCGAAGCGATTGACGCTGAGCAGGATCTTCTTCCCACCCCAGAGAGGGTCTTCCTCCGCTTTCTCGGGCACCGACACCCCGGGATCCATATCGACACATGGATAGACCACCTCCACATCCCCCAACCGGTCCGAGCCAAAGACATCACGCACGACCCCACGGGAGAATCTGGAGTTCGCAACAACCCGATCCGACGCGCTCATTGCCCAGCCTTCAAACCAATCAAACGGAAACCGGTACAGCACCTTCGCCAAGCGAAGAAGCGAGCCGCCTTCGTCTCGGCGCGCGAGCAATTGATCCGGGAAGTGACAATAGAAGAGGATGCGCTGGCGTCGGGACTGGCACGGGCGGCCAAATGACTTCAAAAACGGCACACAGGCCGGCAACTGGTCCACAATGAAGATATCGTCCCGGTCATCCTCGTCCTCGGTGGTTTTAGTAGCTGTCTCCGGGGTGCCCCTTGTCCCAAGCTCGCCTAGTAGTGACACGGTAAGATGTAGCTGGCGCAGAGCAGCCATGAGGATGTGGAGTCGGCCGCAGACATGGGCGGGAAATATGGTGTTTCCGCGCACGCGGACGTCCAACGTGCCATCGCGCGCCTCGTCGAAGCAGTGCGCCTTATCGCGGTGGGAGGTGTAGATAGTTACGCGGTGACCTCGGCTCTGAAGAGCTAGGGCGACGTCAATTATTAGCCGCTCGGCACCTCCGATACCCAGATCCGGGTGGATTATGGTCACATTGGACCGTTGGAGGCCCATGGTGAGTTGTTTTTAGAGCTTGGAGATTGGAGCTGCCGTTGCAACCAGCTTGAAGACACGTGGGGTATACGCGTCATGTGATGCGAATATGCCAGAGTGTTATCCACAAATTCAATAGATTCACTTGTCTAATTGTTTGTCTCAATGATGTTTTGGCTCATTGTAACGGCCAATACTTAGGGTATAGACCCTTAGATTGCGGTGTAGTTAACTAATTAAGGCCCTGGTGGGCTTAGTGTTGGTTGACGGACTACAATATCATGCCGACCTCGAAAGTATTCGTATCAAGTAAAAAAATTGTATGATAACTATCAGTTAACTAAAGACAACGTAGAATGATGTCTTGCCAAATGGTTCAAAAAAGCAGAATGAAGCGCGAATAATCTACTTGCTCTTGACTCAACCAGATTCACGGAGTGGATTTTTAAACTCATCAGATTTGTACTCTACAGGCTCAGCGAGAAAAAAATAAACATGCTGGCATTGGTAACTTCATTGATAAGAATGCAGGAAACAAGAATCTCAATATGAACGAGGGAACATTCATATGAGTACAGAGAAAAGCAACTGAGAGCTAACAGGATACCCCCGATTTCGACATGAAGATTCAACGAAATCTAGAAACAGCCGACGGAATGTACAACATCGAGGTTATTCAGCGTGGGGACGATAAGGATCTGAAAGTCATGATGGGTTCATGAGTGCAAGTGGAAAAAAAGATATGTGAAGAACGGAGTGAGAAAAGGAGGACAAGGTATTGACGGAATCGACAGAGGGAAGTGATAAAAACGTGAAAGCTCATAATACGGAAATCGGTGACGAACTGATTGGAATCAAATAAGAAAGGGGTATGAAACAAGGGACGAATAGGAAAATAAAAAATAGAAGACAAGAAGAGTGACAGAGAAGGTAAAAAGTATACAACCACGGAGAACGATAAAAGACGAATGAGAATGCGATTGCTTTTGATGCTGGAAAAGCTCAAACGCGAGCAATGTCAGAGTCAAAAACGCCTAGAAGCAGTTGAGGGTGCTCTTCTTCTTTTTCTTGTTGAGAGCGATCATGCGCGCTTCGAGTTGAGCGCGCGCAGCCTCGGCTTCACGACGGGCAGTGCGCTCCTCTTCGACGGCCTGGAGGGACAGACGGGCAGAGTTGCGTTCCTTGCGGAGGTTGGATAGTTCATCCTCGAATTCCCAGGCCTTCTTCTTCCAGGCCTCGCAGTCGGTCTTCACCTTGGTACTCTGGAGTTCAAGGTCGCCGAGAGCCTCTTCCAAGGTGGCGGTCAGCTGCTTCTCGGCGTACAGGTGCTTCTCAATTGTTCGGATGCGAGCCTCCTGCTCCTCGACCATTTGGACGTGAGACAGCTCTTTGCTGGCGTGTCGAGAGCTGGGCGGGGACACACTCGAAGCGGCGTTGGAATGCGAGGCGATGGTGGGGAGGGGAGGGAGAGGGATCGCCGGTGGAGGCGAGGGAAGAGAGGCGGCGGAAGAGCTCTTGCGAAGATTGGAGGTGAGGGAGCTGCTGCGGTCATGAGAGCCTTCGGTGTTCTTGATTTGAAGCTCAAGTTGCTCGATCCGCATCTGGTACGTCTCGATGTCGCCTTCGTAAATCACAATCTTGGCTTTGGCATCTTCCAGGGCCTGATCACGCTCCTGCTGAATGACGGACAGACGGTTGTGGTGCTGATCGAAGCTGTTTGTGATTTGTTCCTCCAGCTCCTCCACGAGACGCACGCTCTTCTGCTTCTCGATTGTGATCTCTTCAACCAGGGCTTCCTTCTTCTTGACCTGTTCTTCCTTCTGGCGAAGAGTATCCTCTAATGTAGCCACCAAGAGAGCCAGCTCATTAACCTTAGCATCCTGGACGTTGTTCTTCTGGGTTATTTCGTCCAGACGGCTCTCGGCATCGGCTTTAGCCTCAAGCTGCTTGCGAAGGTCTTCATTCGTGTCCATAAGCTCGGCATACTTGTCTGAGAAGTGCTGCTTCTGGACCAAAACATCACGGATCTGATCCGTCAAGTTCTCAGCTGAGACTTCGGAGTTGAGGAGAGTCGACACCGCCTTGAGCAGGTTGACCAACTCGTCACGAGACTCTGCAATATCATTCTGCAAAGTCGCCATAGATTTCTCATGCTCAGCATCCTTCTCAGCCAGACGAGCATCGTACTCGGCCTGGGCAGCGGCCTTGGTCCGCTCCTCCAACTCGGCCAGTTCACGCTTGTGAGATTCCTGGAGTGTATTCAGCTCATTATTGTGAGAATCGACGAACGATTTGTGGGCGGAAATTTGCTGCTCAAGCTCGGCCATCCGAGAAGAAAGACCCAAGTCAACAGCACCGGCATTGGTCTCTTCCTCGACAGTGGTCTGTGAGGCCAGTTTATCCCGGGCATCGGAGAGGGATTCTTCCAGGCCAGCAATCGTAGCAAGCTGAGTAGCAATAGTAGACTTGTGATCCTCGATGTTGCTCATCAGACTATCCACAAGCTCCTGCTGTTCGGCGCGGCCACCCTCAAGCTCTTTGGCAGTGACTTCTTTCTCGGTAGAGTCGGAATCGGTAACAGCACGTTCGGAGCGCATAGCAGCGACCGAAGCTAAAGCACCCTCCAGCTCAGCAAGAGTACTAGTGAGCTGCGACTCCGAGCACTGCAGGGACTCTAGAGCACTCTTGTGTTTGCCTTGCCACTCCGTGAGCTCTCCCTGCAGAGCACCGATCTTCCGGTCCTGCTCCTCGGCACCGGCGTCGAGTGCCCGGCTAGCGTTCTCTTGGGACTTTAAAAGACCCTTCAAAGTATCAATTTCGGTCAACAGCTCCTGTTGGCGAGTTTCATGGGCGTCTCGAAGGTGGTTGATCTGCCGTTCCTGGGATACAACTTGATCGCGCAGTTGCGACACTAGAGCCATGTCCACAGGCGAAGCACCCTGCAGACTCGAGCGTTCTCTGGTCAGGCCAGAGATAATAGTTGCTTTCATTTCCATTTCTTTTTTAACAGCCTGGTTCTCGGCTTCTAGGGATTGGAGGCGCTCCATGCGGCTTTGCAATTCGTGCATGGTTTGATCCAGATGGTAGTCGAAGTTGAGCATAGCGTCCGGCTTGTCAGCAAACTCCTCCGACGCAAGGACCCGAAGGCCAGTAAGGGCTCTGGTCGCACGGTCAACTCCTGACAGAATGTTCTGGCTAGTCATGCGGCGGATCACTTTGATACCGGGGGTTGTAGGGGGTGAGCTCGACTTGGCGCGAGCCTCGGCCTTCAGCTTTTCGACTAGTCCGAGAATCTGCTCATGCTCGTTTTGCAACTCCATATATTTCTGGGTCATGAGCTCGGCACTCTCTTGATGCTCGGCGAGCATATTACGCATGTTCTCGGACTCTTCGGAGTCCACCTGCACCTGAGGGGTTGAGGGCACGGATGAAATTGTCTTCGATTCGTCCTCAGAGAATGCGCGCAAAGTGGATTGCTCCCCGACCGAGGATAATTCCGACGAGAGTGATTGCGAGAATGAGTGTGGTTCTCCAGGCTTCGAGGTCGGAGTGCCTCCATTCCCTAAAAAAGTCACCGGGCGCGGTGAAAGTTGGTTTTGAACACTAGGTGCTGGGTGGGTGGCTTCGTCAATTTTGTCTTGGCGAAGCTCATCAAGAGCCTTGAGAGCCTGCTGGTATTTGTGTTCGAGATTCTCGAATTCACCAACGGTATTCTCGTGCTGCAGACGCAGGTCGAGCAGCTCCTGGGTGACAGTCTCAAGCTTGTCGGCAACGAACTTGGACTGAGCGGGACTTGCGATCGGGTCCTCACGAAGAGCCTCTGTGCGACGTGCTTCCAGCTTGCTAGTCACGGTTTCCAGAACCTTCAAGTCCTCACCCGTCTCCTGCTCAGATTCTCCGATAGACTCGAGCTCGGCCTCTAAAGTCGGCTCGACAAGATCCTCGTCTGATTCCGGGATGGCTGTCTCCGCTGCTTCACTGAGAACGTCCAGAGACGGCGTGTGTCTATGGGAGGCCTGCAAACGGCTGGGCTGGTAAGAGTGTTGGTGGTCAGTGCCGTTGGCACCGTCGTGTCTATCCCCACCATCTTCTTGGTCCAGCTCGCCGAGTATGCGGTCTAGCTGTCCGAGGCCTCGTTGGCGCTCAATGACATGTTCCAAGCGCATCACCTCGCGCTGCATAAGTTCCATGTCCTGATCACCCTCCGCAAGTCGCTCTTCAAGTGTCGAGATGTATTCCTCGCAGCTGGCTTCGTTATCGCGGGCCCGGCTTAACTCCTTGCGCAATTCGGCAACAATAGCAGCGTGTTTCTCCTCGCCTGTAGAGTGGCCATCAAGCTTAGACTCCAATTCGTGGAGGTAGTTTTCGGTGTTGAGTTCTCGGTCCGTTAACTTCTGGACCCGGGCCTGGAGCTGTTCTTTCACTGTCTCGATATAGGCGCACTTGGTCTCGCGTTCGAGCAAATCACTCTCCGTGATAGAGAGGGAGGCGCGTGTTTCAGAGAGTGAAGACTCCAGGCTTTGAATGGTCTTTTCGTACTCTAGAACCATCTGCTCCACAGACTCGGCAAAGGACCTGGACCGCTGCATTCTCTCAACCGAGTTCTTCCCAATTTCGGAGGTAGCGTCGTCCGTTTCGCCATGGGCAGCAGGCGAGTGCGAATCGTTGGCCATATTCGAAATCAACTTGGCGTGGCGCTGGCTGAGGGAATTGTAGCTTTCTTGTACATCTAACAACTGATTCTGCAGGTGCTTTTCGCGTTCGTTCTTACGTTCACTTCGTTCGGTGGGTCCTCCTTCACGTCGCTCGGTTCCTTCAGAGTTGCGGATCTGTAGGCGCAAGAAAGATATCTCGGACTTGAGTCGTTCAATCAAAGCCTGCTTGTCGCCCTCGTCTGCAATTTGCTGAATGTGGGGTTTGCTTTGAATGGCCCTAGCCCGCTGAGCATATGAGATTGTGTTCAAGGTCTCGCTCAGGTGGAACTCGGCGGGAGTCACACAAGCAATCATATACGTGAAGGCGTTCCCACCGAGCGAATCTTGAAGCAGTCGGGTAAGCTTTGAGTCGCGATACGAGACGTGAGAGCCCTGTTGGCGTGAGGAGAGCTGCGAGATGACCTTGCCGAGCGCAGCCAAACCAGCGTTAATCGAGATACCCTCTCTGGCGCGTTCTCCGGAGGCGCCGGTGTTTTTCAGTCGCTCGCTACCTGCCAAATCCACAAAGTGCAGTTTGCTATCAACGGTGACTGTTTCCCCGGCGTTGAACGTGTCGACTGGCATCGACATGCGCTTCTCCTTTATAGGGCTCGGCGTCGCATGGATCGATGCGGACTTGCGCTGCACAAGGTTCAAGCTGAAAACGGCATGTGACCGAGACGATTTGGCGTTGATTGCTGTGGAATCCGTTTGACGGATGGCCGAGCCAAAGTTCAGGGCACCGATCAGATCGTCGAACGAGTTAATGTTAACTTGGTGTAACCCAGTCAGAATAATACGGCCCTTCGTATCTTCACGAATCGTTACGTTGCTGCGATCGGTTGTGGCTGTCGTTTCGGGGAGGAGTAGATCTCTCAGGTGCTCGTTATAGATCTGTAAGACAATGATCAGAATAATGCGCTGGGAGCAAACAAGCCCTAAAGTAAACGCGCACCTCCACATATGTGGCCTTCAGTTGCCAACTCTTTTCTTTCTCCTGATTCAACTTCCCGTAGTTTCCGGCAGAAGTCATTGAATATCGTTGAGGTGTTCGGAGGCCAGTAGTCGGATGCGAGCTATTCCGGTTATGTTTCGAGGGCCCGTCCAGTTTATCGA
Source organism: Penicillium paneum (assembly GCA_023627375.1). Classification (NCBI taxonomy): domain Eukaryota; kingdom Fungi; phylum Ascomycota; class Eurotiomycetes; order Eurotiales; family Aspergillaceae; genus Penicillium; species Penicillium paneum. The sequence continues at coordinate 458,577 of JAMAFK010000010.1, read as the reverse complement.
ACAAGACCTGTGCAGCACGGGGGATGATACCTAAATCACAATGCACATACACGGTCAGTCCCTGAGTTGATTGGGAAACCAACATATTTCAAACTCACCCATATTCTGCATGTTATTCTGTTCAGTGGGACCGGAGGTACCCATTGTGAATGACTTTCCCGCGCCGGACTGGCCATACGCCATAATGGAGACATTGTAACCCAGAACGAAGGAGTCAACACTATCACTAACATATTCCCAGATTCCCTCCTGTTCAGTGGTTTCAGGGAACACGCGATCAAACACAAATAGTTTGCGCGCAGCGCCCACATCGACGGCCAGACTAGTGGGCGCGGTGACGTGGACTATGGGTTTCTGGAATCTCTGGGGAATCAATTCATAACCAGGATCGGTGTTTTTCAGTGGTGGTCGTACACGGACAGCTGCGCGCAAGGTCAGTCCTGAATTCGGTTGCCAGCCGACGCTGTGTATCCTTGATTGCATGGAATGGGCCGATCAGGGGGAAGAATGCACATACCGACTTTGACTGCAGTCTTGCCATCCTCATCCGATGCACGACTTCCACCTTGCCTGCTGCTCATACTTAGACGACTGTTACTACGCGGAGTGCGCATGACAGCGCTGATAGGCCGCGGGGGTGCAGTGGGTGATGCTGGCGGTGAGACGGCCATCTCTCTCTCCCCAAGAGAACCGCACCAGGTGAAACGAAAATAGAATGGATTCGAAGTGCTAATCGATAGCGCGTGGAGTCATGAAGCGTGAAATAGGAGATGACTAGAATGTGGAGAAAAGTCAAGTGTTAGCCCCCCTAAGTGTCTTTTTTTCCCGTATCGATAAGAACACATCAACAACCGAACGCGTACCTGTCAGTCCCCTCTGTGAGTTCTGCAGGAGAAAGTAGGGAGGCGGAAATATGATGTCCAGGAAGATGCTGGAGAAATTGGGCACCGTGCACTGCTGAGAATAGTCTAGCGTTTAATTAAGAGGAAGGGTGGTTTTATGCTCTAAGGTGGAAGCTCTTTTTATTTTTATTTTTGCGGATTCAGGGGCAATCAACGTCCCGAGGTCTGGATCGTTGGAGTTCCATGGACTCTGCACTAAGTTTCAAAGTCTTTTCTTTGTATTTATCGCTAGATTGTACTAAGTAGGGGGTTCTATCTACACATATAGCAATGTCCCCTTTCACGTAAATACTCCGACCACATGGTTCAATAGTGTCATGTCATGCCTTGCCTGAAATCTCTTCCAATGTGAACTATTATGGCTTACGCTTATCTCCATAAATTAAAACTGCCGGATGTTTCGAGTCTCCACGTTGTGCCTGTTCGTTTCAGGTTTGCTTGTTAGCTTTATCAGGGTACACTTGAGGGGCTGAAAGGAACTATCCGAGCTCATTTTTCCTTTCGACCCTCCCAGTCACCCACCTTATGGCCCTCTGGATGCCGATCGCTGCGTGTTCACTCCCAGATGGAGCCTAATGGTGTCCAAGACGGGCCAGCCAAACCAATCCGGTAGTTCTCTTAGACCCGGGATCCACCCTAATTAACCGCGATGCGGAGCCAGGCTCAGGTTTGCGGAATCCCACTGCTATCTTAAACGGTTTTTACAACATAGTTAGTGCTCCGTGGTATGTCTATAGGCTTGCTGTCGGCTGGAGTACTGAATTCATCCCGAACCCGAGATATCTAATCTTACTCTTTAAGCCATTAGCGTGGAAATCGCGCTGAAACATGGGTCTTTTTGACTTTCGTTCCTGAAAAAAGGTCCACTATCATCAAACCGTTGAAGGATCCACGATAGCTTTTTTTCGATTTCTGGGCTAAAAAAAATCCTTGCGTTGCATATGCCAGAACCCGAACCCGAATCCTAACACCTGTCCATGGATAAGCACCGAATATCATTGTTTACAACCTGACATGGGGGTTCCAAATCCTCGGTTCGTTCTTAGATTATTTTACATGGCTATGAGCATAGGCATCTGTGCCCTGCCTCTCCGCCCTCTTAGATCTCATGAGACTCCTCGATAAACTCCAACAAAGACACTTACAAGCAGATTCGGGTGGCAGTGTCAATCGAAAGACAGAGCAGATTATCAGTTCCGATCATGTTTTTGGTGATGTCATCCGTTGCCAGCGGAAGTGTATGAGTTAGCGAAAACAGAATCACCACATTGAGCTAACCGGTACTGTAGAACATGTTGATTACATCAATCTCGCGAGCCTCGTCAATCCCAAACCCGCAGTATTCATCATTTACATATTCAGATGGAACAGAAAGGGTGCGGATACCAGCGTGAATGACGACAGCGACATCTCCACCAAAGACCCCAGGCTTTCAATTTGCCGGCCAACCTAATTTGTCGGTCCACAATCGTTCATTGATTTCCTACCAAAATGAATAAGCATCACAGGCCCATAGGCTTTACTGATGCTCCGCAGCGGGGGCAGCATGCTAGTGTGATCACCACTGAGGGTAAGATCACGAGGAGGCATATTACCAGTCCAAAAAGGTGAGCTTTTATCGTTTCTGTCAAATACCAACATACCTCAGAATGCGATGCCGTACTTCTCAGCGTCGCTGCCCCGGAATGGGAAGTAAATCCGATGACCGAGGGCTGAGATTGCGGGGGAGCCCTAGTCGTCCTTTACTTTTCAGTCGGAAAGTACCATTCAGACGTGTATTGCTATACTCCACGCGCCGCAAGGAAGAGTTGATCATCGAACAATTTCAAGGTGAATGCAAATTTTTATCCACTAAGCAACACAAATATATATATTAAAGTACAGCAGATATCCAAAAAAATCACGAATCCTCATGCTCGGTAACCACAGCAGTCTCCTTTTGGATACCGGAGACACCGTAGAAGGTGATGAACGCCATGCCCAGGAAAGCGGACACACAGGAGAAAACCATTGCGACAATCCCCCTCGCCGTAAATCCGGCAGGCAGCCACGGAAGCTGCTTGTTTTGACCGGTCAGGTCGAGCAGATCTTCCGTGTTAGCGGCAGCATTGCCCTCGTAGGAGAGGTTGGCAGCCTTGCAGATGTTAATTTCGCTCTCTGTCAGCGACATTCGCTCTTGGATCTGCTTCGGGGCTTCGATGAATGACATCGCCAGGCCCTGCGACATGTGCCAGTCAATGTGGCAGTGGAACAACCAAACGCCAGGGTTATCAGCGACGAAACGGATGACAAAGTTACCCTGGGGTGGTGCGACGAAGGTATCTCGGCGAGCAGGGTATTTTGGGAAGCTGCTAGAGGGAGTGTCGGTTGAATTGTAGGGAAGTGGGTCACCGTCGGCGTAGTCATTGAAAGAAGGCCCATATGAGGGAGTGCGACTGACGAGCTGGAAGTTGTGCCCGTGCAAGTGGAAGGGATGCGAACCACCGTCCTGGTTATTGAGGACAACCTCAATGACCCCGTTGTGGGGGAGAATGAACGGATGTGTGAATTCTCCGTAGACCTGCGGGTTGGTGGCGTAATCCCCAGATGTGAGGACCGAGTATAATGTTGGAACCTTAGGCATCGTGTAGGAGATATTGTTGAAGAACGCATAGCCCGCACCGTTATTCAGATTATCCATAATGACGGCGACCTCAATAATCATATCGGGTTCTGGGAGGAGCTCCATTCGGTCGTGAGGAACAAGCTTCATGTCATCGTATGGGACAAGGTCGGAGGCAATATCCACCTTCATTACAGCTTGCGGATGTGCTGCATTGCTATTGTACTCGAGCCAATTGGTTTGATTGAGCTGGAGAGAAGGCAAGATTGTATCCAGCAGATTCGAGTCGGCAACCGTCACGATCGGATAGTTTTTATCCGTAGAATTTTTCATGGTGACCAAGATAGAATAACGTTGCGCAACAGCGATGTAGAGAGTATCGGCCTCTTGCGCATCAACGTATACTCCATCAATCTCAACAATGCGGAAAGTGTGATCTTCGATGTAGAAGTACTGCGCCACAAAGGCACCAATATTGATCAGTCGCATCAAATAGGTCTTTCCCGCCTCGACGGGAATGTTGGTGTTCAAAGTGTCGTTGAAGAGGAAGGCATCCGGAACAGGCTCAGCTCCTGTCGGGTTTTGAACACGAATGAACGGAATGTCCTCAACGAGCTCATGGTACCAATCACTCATCGTAACGGTAACCTCATGATCATACATATCGTTAAAATATGCCTCATCATCGTGCACAATCAAAGCCTGTCGATAGCCGTCCGGGTAGCAGGCATCAGTATGACAATGATACCAGTAAGTACCATTCTGGTTGATGGTGAAGTCGTAGGTAATCGAGGCGCCGGGAGCAACTGGGCATTGGGTGGCCATCGATGCACCATCCATATTATTGGTGTCATTTTGGAACATGCCATGCCAATGGATGGAAGTCTCCTTGTCCCCAAGCCCGTTATACATGTTGACAATCAGGCGATCTCCCTTGTCCACCTCAATCACAGGCAGCGGCCACTGGCCATTAATGCCCACCACCTTGCGCTCATGGAGACCATCGGGGTTTGCATTGACCCAGGTGACATTGAAATCCAGATTTATTGTCTTCGCTTGACAGTACTGCACAAGAAGTAGTACTGCCGCAAGGCGGAACAGCATTGCATATACAGCCATGCTTTGTTATTTCGCCGGGGAAGAAGCAGGAGAAGAATTTCCAGTTTCCGGATGAAGAGAGGAACAAAAGGACTATGAGCTTAGGAAAGCTTGGGAACGCTTGGGAACGGAAGTTTGGAATAGTCCGAGCGCAATACAAGATTGATAAGGGCAAAGTTAATCCTTTCCGATCTTTTTGATCCTAATCAGATATGAATCCATGGGAGGTTGGCGACTTCTTATTGGTTTGGTTCCAGGTATACCAACGGTGGACTCAGCCATAAGGCAAGGTGTTCGCTTAAAATCAATTGTGGACGAATCACATTTTTATGAACTTTTGCTCACCTGCCAAATTAAGATATGGCATGACTCCCATCCCTTCAGGCCGGTTATTTTTCCGCAACTGAACTCAGGTGGCTGGACCCTGGCCAGGTGAGCGTTCGTGTTCAAGACTATCCACTGCCACGAATCATAATGCCAGACGCTCGAAAAAAGCTTCTGATACGGGGAACCCTCCAAGAATGCTAAGCTCAATCGGATCAATACAGGTGGGTCGTTGAACATCAAAACGCTTGTTGTCGCCCGCGTAATTTTGAATTTTGAATTTCGAATATCCGATATATTTCAGAGGCCTTATCGGGTGCTTTGCTTTCCGGTGGCTTTATATTATTTGAATCTCTTCTCCCTTCAACTTTGGGGACTGGCAAAGTCATATCGAGCATCATGGGTAATAACAAGGTCTTCGCTGTCACCGGTATAGTTCACCTGCTTTTTGGAAATCACAACTACATACTAAATATTCAATCAGTGTTTTTTATTTGCTTTCGAGAATGTCTCGAGACAACAGTGGTTGTGTCAGTTCTACTGGCATTCTTGAAACAATCGCTCTACGAAAGTGATCGCCAGACGTATAAAAGGCTAGTGAAACAAGTATGCGACCGGCTCTTACTCTCCTATGCAATATCATCTGCTAAAATAAACAGGTCTGGCTGGGATGCGGCTTAGGTCTATTTATTTGTCTCGCAGTCGGAGCAGGCATGATCGGTGCTTTTTACGGCCTCGGAACGGACACATTCTCCAGCACCGAGGATATTTGGGAGGGTGTTCTGGGAATTATCGCTTCGATCATCATCACTGTTATGGGAGCTGCCCTTCTGCGCGTGTCTAAACTTCAAGACAAATGGCGTGTCAAGCTCGCCAAGGCCCTCCAACATGAGCACGATCCTAACGAGACAAAGAAGGGTCGCGTCAAGAGATGGTTGGAGAAATACGTTATGTTCATCCTGCCATTTATCACGGTTCTCCGTGAAGGTCTCGAAGCCGTTGTCTATGTTGGTGGTGTTGGATTAGGGCTTCCTGCCACCTCCTTCCCCTTGGCCGTCTTTTGCGGCCTTTTGGCTGGTGTCGCAGTGGGCTTTGTTATCTACCGGTATGTCGATTCAATTGCCTTTGATAAATATACAACGCTAACATATCGACAGAGGTGGACGACAGACTTCGATGCAGATCTTCTTGATCATTTCCACTTGCTTCCTCTACCTCGTTGCCGCCGGTCTTTTCTCGCGTGGTGTCTGGTACTTGGAGAACAACGCCTGGAACAACATTATCGGAGGCGACGCGTCGGAGACTGGCTCTGGTCCCGGTTCCTACGACATCCGACAGAGTGTCTGGCACGTGAATTGCTGTAACCCAGAGCTGGGAGGTGGCGGCGGTTGGGGTATCTTCAACGCGCTTCTTGGTTGGACCAATTCGGCCGATTACGGCTCCGTGATCTCCTACAACTTATATTGGATCTGTGTCATGATTGGCTATTCGCTGATGTTCTACCGTGAGAAGCGTGGACCTATTCCGATCATTGACCCGGCTATGAACAGCGTCGCAAGGGCCAAGGCCAAGGCGAGAGCCTTTATTCTGCGCCGTCCCTATGAAGATCCGGTAGCGCCCGTTGAGACAAGAGGTCCCGTTTCGGAGAAGCGTGCAGACACTGGTGTTTTGGCTCTTCAAATTTAATGGATCGAGAAGGATCGGGCGGTTTGAATATCGGATGCTTTCAGCGAGAGGTCCACTGGGCGAGTGCAGGATCATTGGGCGAGTAGGCCGAGTAAGCGAGCTTCCAAGGTTTCGTTTTGTACTTTGTAGATTGGATAATCAATTTTCGCATGTGAACTAGTAATTTTACCAGTGGCGCTAAGCTTTCATGCAGGGTCTTCCGAGGTCTTGGTATCTCGTGGACGTAGCCCGTACTTCCCCACCTAAGCACTGCCCGGCCCTAAATCCATTCACATCCATTCATTTCATGGGTTCCGGTAGTCGGAATGTTTTCTCCAATGCAAGGCGTAGAAGTAGATAAGCATCGGTAATTGCTCTCCGAAAATCTGATTCTTCTAAGTCGACCAGCCTAGTCAATACCTGATTGAGGGGTCCGAAGCATGAGCTAACAGATCTACGGGGAATACCCGGAGTTTTCTGACCGGGTATCCAACTGATTGATAGTAATCTTATCATAATACGGTGGCTGTACGGCGTGCATAGTGTACCCGCTCAAACCATTCGGAAAGTGAAAAACTTTGTCAACGTTGGAACATCCACGGAAAACGGGGTAATGTAAAATCCGACACTTTGTATCCCAAGGAATATGCAAAGCATCAGACTATTTTTCCTCGAATCTTGTAGCCTTACCGATGGTAGCCACCTGTTTATACTCAGCTATACGTTGTATAGACAGGATAATGTCTGCCCGGTGGGGCCTTTCCTATCTAGGCTGCTGCCGTTTTTTGAGGGCGCTCAGGCCCAGGATCAGCGAGTAGATGTCAGCACGGGCTCACACAGTGAGCACTCCGCGGCGTGCCCGACAGGGCCATTTATTCCATGACTTGCCATATCGTCTCCATTACTCTATATCGATTATTGTAGGTCACGAACTCGCACTATCAACGAAGTCTTGATAGACCATTCTATCTGAATTACGCAAGGATCGCTGCGATATGTCTAGTCCGGAATCTGGACTACAAGTACGTCGCTAAAGTCTGTATCACTTGAGCAAAGGGATTGGTCATAATTTTTGTAGAAATCATGATTATGGCAATCGCCGTTCTTGCTCGCTCATGGTCATCTTCAAGGCTGTATGTATACTTGGATTGAGCCACCCCCAGCATTGCACCTGGGCAGCTTTCATTCCCGATTGGGTGATCATTAGAACCTCAAATTGGACGGAGGTCGAAGTCCGATATGAATGCTAAAGGAAACTCAGATGACGCTGGTGATCTACCGCCGAAGACTACACGGACTGTGATACTCAACAGTCCGATTAAAACCATCAAGCAAAGGTAGAGCGTCATTCCTATATCCATTGTATATCGCTCTAAGTCTCTCGGAAATTGTAGTGTCTAGCTATCGCTGTCTGGCGATGCTTATTTGCCTCTTCCACAGACGAAGAACGTAGATAGGAATCAGATTCATTTCAGTAAGAGCAGTCTTATAGACGTAGTCGATATTATTGACGTCTAGGACGAAAAATGCGTGGTTTGCGGGGTGTACATTCACAGCGAGAAAACGAGTTTGGGCTTCTGGACGACACTTGCGAATGGGACACTGAGCCTTTAACATAGATAGACGTATAAATCCTAGATAATCTCCAGGGTCGAATAAGCAGTTAGGTGTCTCGCCCAGTATTCGAACTGGTCTAGAATCAACCTCCTGGAGGAATTTGTGGATTGTATCTGGAATTTAATCCATGATACACTGCCGAGTATGTTGTGCTTGATCCCCCATTATGATGCAACGATGCGCAATGTTGCTGAATGTTGCGCTGCAAAGAGTATACCAACGATTTAGTCCAGGACTATATTTATTTCTGGAACCACATCGCCCTATCACAAAAGCTTGTGTGTTGGTCAAAGACTGCATAGGATGGGGCTAGCGTGGTGCATTTTATTGAGGTGAACTGCTGACGGTAATAGTCACGTGATCATCAGGAGCGTGCTGAGTTTTACTCAGCGAGCAAAAAGCGGCAGGGATGGGCACTAAAACAAAAAGAGAAAGCAAGGTCTACGACATGACTATGTGATCTTCTGCGAGAAAATGCCATACTTCGCCCGAAGCACCCTGCTCATATCTCTATTGCGGTGATTCAACGATTAGCGCCACCAAACTTTCCATGGAAGGATGCAAACTGGATCGGGGGAATTTCAATCAGATTGGCTTTTTATCTGATTGATTAGATACATTTAGACTTTTTTTGTCCGTGGATATTCTCGCGTGGTGTTACGGAAAAGAATAAGACTGGGGCCCGAAGGCCAAAGGATGTTCATTGGTTGAGGATGGTTTGCTTAGGCGATATCTAGAACACCGGTGGGCCGATGGGCGCACCTGTAGCTCCACTTGATCATTTGTCCCATGGGATTTACGCGATAGAAAGCAGCCTCGGCTTGTCTAAGGGTTCAAGCAGAAGTTAATGTGCTCATTTACGTCACCATCGGGCTACCCTATCGGACATGTCGGGCTAGAGAATGTATCTACCAAGGACGTGTAATCCCGACAGTACCATTTTCAGCCAATGACTCCCCGAGCAAGGCGTTGGACAACAGTCTACAAACAATATCTGTTCTTCGGCCAGCCATATTGTAATGATATAGCGCCAATCCGTTGGGGGAGCTGGGTCAATCTAGAGTATACCATCTGATAGAAGAGAGCAACTATGATACGCACACGAGGTTTATGATTTAATTGCTTCGCTCCGCTGCGCAATAAGAGAAAATGATGTTGAGATTACAAGCTATCTAAATATAGAGAATAATAGCGGCTGCATCCAGCTATGCTTGATCATTGTGGTCGTTGTACCACAACAAGATTAACTTTGCTTCCCAACTAATTCCGGTCTATATATCATTAGGTATCAATATCTATCGTTTTGTCTTTTCTTAATTATGTGGATGTATGACAGGAAACAAGAAGACTGAAGAAATTAGGTATCTATAATTTGGGTACTCTAGTTATCGTTTAATTATTGACAAAGATTGACATGTCTATGAACAGGAGTGTCGAAATAGAGCGGTATATGTAAACAACCCAACAGTAATCACTCCAACGCTGTGACAAAATGCCGGCAATTGACCAATACAAAAGATGAAATAAATGGCGACCAAAAATGCAAATACACCAAAATAGGCACATAATGATATGCTCCTCCCATCAAGCTTGTTCGCTGGCCTTGGCCTCAAGTCGGGTCTGAGACAGGTTGGGAACGTCCTCCCCCTTCAGGTAGTTCTCGAACTCACCGATCTGCTTGCCACCCTGAACCCAGCGTTCATGGTAAGCCTCACGGCGCTGCTCAGCCAGCTTGTTCAAAGTGGGCCAGTAGATAGCATGGTCGTAGCGGAATTCGACATCACCACCCACGGACTTCATAAGCTGGCTAGGCGGAACGAGTTCACGGAGATCTTCGTTGAACTTGAGCTTCTGTCGAGTATTCGGGTCGATCAAGGGTGTGATCAATTTGAAGAATCCCCAGATAACAAAGGGCACTAATATAGGAGATTAGTAACTTGTCATAAGATTGATTGGGATAACATCACTAACCGTTGATCACCAGAGCCCGACCAAGCCTCTCAGGGTAGTGGTTTTGCAAGAAGCCGACCGTCTGCTTGGCCTGGCTTATGCTTGCGTTCTGGCCAGACTTTGTCTCTTTGAAATTGACAATTAGAGCAAGAGTTTCTTGACCAGGTCCCATGAGATCAATGGCCCGCTCCAGCATGAAGACAAGATGCTCGAGCTGGCGGTCACTCTTCTCCGTGTTCTGGTTGGAGGGCAAGAGATACAGGCATGGCCGCCCGTTGATATCATAGCCCAAAAGGAGCTGCTTGCCTGTTTCGTTCTCAATTGAAATATAATCAGGTGTCAATTTCTTCAGGTTATACTCGCGGCGCCATGTGAGGGTGCTCTGGAGGCGTGTCTCAGCGTCGGACACATTCCACTTGGTCGCGCGTAGGTAGCGCAGGAGACATTCGCGGGTCAACCACATCTGCTCATCCTCGGTTATGGGAGATGTCGGGGCATTCTTCTCGGCTTTGTCCGCGACTGTAGTCCATCTTGAAACGAACGTCAACAGAGTGTCGTACTTGGATTGTTGTTCCGGGGTAAGCTGCGCGGGTGCGACTGGCTTGGCTGTGGCCAGCGGCTTGCCGAAAGGCTTCTGAATGAGACCGTCGGCGGCGGATATCGGTAGCTCGAGATCAGTTGGCTGCGTGGTTGAAGTAGACTCGCCCTGGGCGTTCACGGGGGCTGATTCGGCCGATGCCTGTATGTTCGTATCGGACACAGTATCGCCATTGGTGGGGTGCGCAGTAGCATCTTGTTCGGAGTTCGACATGATATTGATAGGATCTATATTTATAGACTTTACAATGACACGTGGGAATCTAGAGAATGAATAATAAATTTAGGGGTAATCAAATCACAAATTCTCGCGATCGACAGGTCCACTCCCATCAAATTCGAATAATATTACTGCTTTGGGTCGCTTAGGTCAGCGACACGGTCTCACGCGTCTTGCGCGTGTCGGGCACTTTCAATGTCCATTGCCCTTCCACGATACACACCTCGCCACAATGGACGCTGAGGGAGAGCTCAATGAGTTTTTTGTGGGCTCATTTCCAGATGGAATCCCCAAAGACATCCTTGCCGAGCTCTTCTCCATACTGCGGGTGCATTCGATCACCGCGGAGGAGCTGTTCTACAAATGGGAATCATACAGCATAAAGATGGGCGACGGGGTGACCTTGACCATGCAAACAGTGCGAAGCTTCAAGCAAGATGTCCAAGAAGCATTGGAACGCGAAAGTCGTGACAAGGCTAGCCGGCACACAGAAAAAAGAACCGCAAACTCAGCAACTCCGCGGGGCGCGGCTGCAGCTGGTGGCGATATGTTTGGGATGTTCGATCAATTGACACCGACTGGCTCAAATGGTCGAACTGGGAATGGATTTGGATCAGCCAAGCGCAAGGCCGAATTCACCTCCCCCGCCACACCAAGAGTCAGCAAGTTCGAAAAGTTTGGATCACAAGCCGGCACAAAAACACCGACTGGAACACCTGGCGATGGCATGCAGTATGTTCTTTCGGAGCGTGTATGATCAATTCAAGGTGCTGACTTCAGAAACAGAGCAGTTTCGTTCTCCGATCGATCGAATCCTGGTCAAACGATAGAAACCCTCAATGCGCACCTATCCCTGCCAGAAACCCCAATGGCGCCATTTTCCGAGGCACGCATCAAGCTAACAGCGAATACGGACATCAAAAAGCTTGGCTACAAGCCCATGGGTATGAAATTGTCAGAAGCATCGGAGATTTTGGATGATCGTATCGACGAGTTCGCAACTATATTCCAGGCAGAATTCAATTCAGACGATATTACATTTGGAAGTGCAGCTATCCAGAGCACAAGCGAGATTCTTGCTGTTGGGCGGATTGCTTCCGACAGTCTCGAGGGAAAACTGAACCCAGCTTCCCTCGTACTTGAGACTTCGCGTCGGACCGGAGCCGGCAGAAGAGTCCCATTGAAGGTGGATTCCGTACCCTCGGTGAATTTTTTCCCAGGCCAAATCGTGGCTCTCCGAGGAATCAACCCTTCTGGTGAATATTTCACTGTCAAGGAAGTGCTCCCAATCCCCCTGATGCCACCGGCCGTATCTTCAGCTATGGTATTGGACAGCATCAACGAGCGACTCGACGGAGATGCAAACCCACCGCTTAATATCATGATTGCGGCCGGCCCCTACACAACGGACGACAATCTGGACTTCGAGCCATTGCAGGAACTATGTCAGAAGGCAGCTGAAAACTACGCCGACAGTCTGGTGCTGATGGGACCGTTCCTGGACATTGAGCACCCTCTTCTTGCATCGGGCGATTTTGACCTGCCAGACATCAAGGGCCTCGATCCGGACACAGCTACAATGTCCCTAATGTTCCGGCACTGTATCTCATCATCACTAGCACGACTTGCAGCAGCTGTCCCAAGCATCACGATCGTGTTGGTTCCATCTGTGCGCGATATACTCAGCCGGCACGTCTCTTGGCCCCAGGAGCAGCTCCCCAGGAAAGACCTCGGTCTCCCTAAGCAGGTTCGCATTGTCTCGAATCCCGCCACATTATCATTCAACGAATGCGTTATTGGAATGTGCTCACACGATGTGCTCTCCGAGCTTCGCCGCGAAGAGGTCTTGCAGGGTCGGCCCGCAGAGGGTAACCTGCTCACCCGTCTGCCCAAGTATCTCGTCGAGCAACGTCATTTCTTCCCCTTGCTCCCTCCGACCGCACGGTCAAATCTTCCAAAGCCCGGCTTCGAAGGTGGCATGGCTACAGGTGCTATGCTGGATATTCCTTACATGAAACTAGGCGAGTGGTGGAATGTCCGGCCTGATATCTTAATTGTGCCTAGTATGCTGCCGCCTTTCGTAAAGGTATGTTATTCCTAGCCGAAGATTTTTGTTTCCAGCTTGCATCATGGTGCTAACCTTATAATTTCTACAGGTCGTCGACAGCGTGCTAGTCATCAACCCAGGCACCCTATCAAAGCGACGCGCCGCGGGCTCATATGCCCAAATGGCCGTCCAGCCCCGACTGGTGGCAGAGGAAGAGCAAGAACAGAAACGACTGAGCCACAAACTGTACGAACGGGCTCGGGTCGACATCATTCGTATCTAGGACAATGTATAATCATATCGCATTACGCGCGGCGTTGAAGGCTCAGACTAAGCTAGGTCTGCAGCCATTTGATATTGGCGGTTCTTGGAACAAAATCGCAAACGGAAACGAAGCAATGATCTTCAAGATATATCATAACAATGAAAGGAGACATCCATCCAATATGGGTATCATAACGAGGCTATCGAGCCCGAAAAGAATATGCTCCAGTAAAAAATGCAAGCAACACAAGACAGCCATTTATCTGCCTAGCATTCGCAGTACCAATCCCAGTAAAAGACAACCCCTTAGAGACTCAATAAATACTGATACCCATTATCGCAACCCAATAACCCTACGCCCACCCATCTTCCGCCCAGAATCCCTGACCCTAATAACAGGCGCCCCGGCGGCCGCAGCACCACCCCCACTACCCCGCAGCGTAGCCCCAGGCCCAGAAGTTGCAGCCCCGGCACCTCCAGCACCAGTCAAAGGCCCAGCATCCGGTCCATACCCTTCGCCGTTAACAAGCGCCTCAAGACCAAGATCGCGCCACACGGCCTCTCGTCTCCGCTCCATGGCGCGAGTGATGCCGAACGCCGCATGCTGGTCTGGCACGACGTCGTCCTCGTCTTCGGGGTTCGGGGGCTGGTATTGCGGTGCCACGTAAATGTCTTCTATTGGTAGGAATGAGGGGATTGTGGAAGGAGAGGTCGACCCGTAGGGTATGGCATTTGCGGTGCTTGCTGCTTCGCGGTTTGCGGCGGAGGCGCTGTTGGCGTTGTGTGGGTCTGTTGTTGAGTTGGTAGCTGTTGAGGTGTGTGGGCGTGTAAATTCTTCAAAGAGGTCTGCTAGCCGCGGTTGGTGCATGTGCAGGTATGAGGCGGAGGAGTCTTTGCTCTGGTGGTTTGGTGTTAGCTTGAGATTGGCGGGCTGTCTAGGGAATTCTAGTCGAAGTTGTGGTTTAGTATTTACCATTTTGAAGGATTTTTAATCCGCTTATAGGGATCTTAAGAGATGTGAGAATATCTTGTCAATGAACTTGTTGAGGCTCGCTATTCCTTATCGGCGTGTTGACGGCAGAATAGCCCTTGGGTACACCGCTCACATCACGCGTGCCATTCCGATGACCCACGGGTTCATTCCGAGGCACTACAGTCATTTGTCTTTAGATCTCCGTGTATCGCGAGGAAGTGGCTCCATGAAAAGTGAGGAATGGAAAGGGTGGGATAAATCCACAAGTGCATATAGACAGGGGGTTCAAAAAAAATGAATTTAATCGACAGCTCAGAGATTCGAACTCTGGTCCCCGAAGGGACTCGCTTAGCAGGCGAGCGCCTTAACCACTCGGCCAAACTGCCTATTAGATGACATTTTGCCACCCAATATGCTATATATTGCAGTCACTCCAGCCAAATCATTATGACCTCGATAAAGCAAGTAGTATTAGTTCACTAATTCATTGGAGGCATGTTGGAAGCTAGTACTTGGTTATTTATTGTACTGTCCCAGTCGATACATCTAAATACTTATGTTAGGGCTTTCCGCGAAAGTATAGCGTACCTCATTGCGGAGCGAAGCGAAGCAATTATATATGGTTTTCAGATGATGCAACGAATGGGGGTATCGCAATACTATGCAATGTCGTACTTATCTTTTCTACCGGTATACAAAATATCAGCTCTCGTCGAACCATCATCAAAGGCTTGATTATACACCCTCAGCCGGAGTGTCAATAGGGATAGAAGTACCTGGACTTCGTTTGGTTGGTCGAGATCTCTTTAGCCCCATGCCAACTGATCTTTGTTCCTTTTGTTTTACACCGGCAAATGAGTTGTCTTCATTCATCTAACTAGAATACTGATAGATCGATAGCGGTAACATCCAAGAAATACATACAGATAGGCTTTGTAGAGGAATGTAAGCATAAAATCCCTCGGGTCATCATGGTGGTGGATCATATTACTGAAACACCTCACCGAGGACAGAGGCCGCATAAGCCGCCGACTGTTCTTATGGTAGGTGATTGAAAGGGTGCCATGTGTCTTTCCCATTGAAGTCGATTATTACTTCCACCAAGGTGCTGTGGGTGGGCCTCGAAAGGAAATATATATACATATCCGCCAGGAAATTACAGGACCAAACACGGCAAATTCGGAGCCAGTAATACCGGCAGGCTAATATTTCAGATCCGCAGCAAAAGAAACTACCTCCAAATTGCTCCAAAGTGCCATAGTTATAAAACGGCCTTTGTTCACTCTCTCGATTTCGACAATAGTGCAGACCATAGGACTGACTCCCCTGGCCTGTCATGGACTGTGAACCTCATTTATGATTGGAAATAACAGAATGATCAAATATCGACTGCTGTAATCAATTGAATATGCCAAGGTTGCAAGGTTACAAGGTTGATCAGTTGTATGCTATAAGTGCCCTATTTTCTGGTTCCTTGATATTGCAAGTAAACGTAGTGTTCATCATCAATCGGCAGTTTGGCCGAGTGGTTAAGGCGCTCGCCTGCTAAGCGAGTCCCTTCGGGGACCAGAGTTCGAATCTCTGAGCTGTCGTTTCGTTTTTTATTTTCATTTTATTTTTTTGGCTCTACGAAAATCATATCATCTGTATTGACACCTTGATTGAAACAAGTAGTTAATGATTTACTTTTCCAGGCTGGTGGCCCTATCTCTTCACCTACCTACTTTGTACAAGTTTGCCTGGACCATGCCACGTGCTCAAGACTTATCGCCGCCGGATAAACCTCTGATCTCGTATTATATATAATCCGAGAACTGGGGTCTCCACAGAAGGTCCACTTCTTGTTTCTACCCCAGCTCACTGGTGGTCCGTATATATTCTTTAACCAACCCCACCATACCTTGATTATAATTTTCAGATATAGCACCTTGACTGTGCTTTTGTACATACCAGGCTGCACTGTGTCATTGAGCTTATACTATCTTTAAATTATGCGAACCTTTCATCAACTGTTCGGCTTGTCCGGGTCCTTGGAGAAGAGTTGACCTTGACACGAGAGAGGCGGTGAGGCTCAGCATTTCCGTTGTTTACCAGTTGCTGCGATCTTTCTTGCTCCATTATTCCCCTAAATAAATACGCGACAGTTGAAGAAAAATGTCTGCATTATTTCATCCTGGTCAGATCTTGAAGGGCAAAGTGACCTCGTATAATATCATGAATCATGTCCAGGACTGGGTCTGGTTGGCACTGGGTCTGGTTGGCAAGGTGCGCGGATAGTAGCTCTGCGAATCTACGAAAAAGGCTAATTGTGAAAGGTCTCAAATTGGCCAAATAGTGGTCATTAAAAGTGATCGCCACGTCCGTCTAGGAAACGAGCGAGATGTGCTTAAAAAATTCCAGGGCTGTAGTCCGTTTTTGCGTCATTGCTTGACGAGATTATTGAACTCCGAGATCCACTAGCCATCGTCTTAAAACACCTAGATGACCATCTTCTTAGTGCTGTAGCAATGAAAAGACTCAACAAGTTGGAAACCAAACACGTTGCTAGACGAGTCCTTCAAGCATTAAATGTGCTACATCAAGGCGAATTTGTGCATACCGGTCAATATGATCACCGCAAATTTTGCACAGGCTGTAGTCGAACTATATCGTGGCAGCTGTCAAACCGGACAATATTCTTGTGAACTACGGTACAGAAGCCGACACAGAACTTGGGGGCGTGCGCTTCACTGATGTGCGACCTGCAGACCTTGGAAGTACTGTCCCTGCGACTTCCAAGTATGCCTACGATGGCGATCTGATAGGAGCACCTATCTGGCGGAGTCCCGAGGCTCATATTCAAGCTGGTTGGAGTATCCGACTGATATATGGTCGTTTGGTACAATGGGATGCGTGCAATACGTGTAACAACCACCCGTATATTGTCTTCCTGCTAACTTATACTCTTAGCTTATCACGTTGATCTATGGTGATAATTACTTCATGTTCAAGCCCGGTGTCTCTGCTGATCATGATGAATACGATCATAGGATTCTTACAAGGCAGTGTCAATTCTTTGGACCATTTCCTATTTCTTATCAGGAAATCGCACCCCCTTCCACGTTATCCATGCTCATTCAGGTTATGAGCGGTCTTCATGAGAAGCAGATGCCCTTTACACATAGGTCAACAAAGGAAGTCTCAATGGAGGACAATAATTTCATCCTCAAGATCATGAAGCTTGATCCTGGGGATAGACATTTAACTAATATAAATGGTTCTTTTCACATATTCATGTATACCTTTCAAGTCTCATTGTACAACGGCCGTTTAGCTAGATAAACCCCTGAGCTCCGAACCCTATAATTCTTAGCCCAATCTCATAGTCTATCAAGACATACACTCACCTGTAAACCATCTGACTTCTGGTATTAGTGGAGCAAACGTTGAACTTACGCAATATAAATCCCGTTGAGTGGCAAACCTTCATCTATTGGCAGTTTGGCCGAGTGGTTAAGGCGCTCGCCTGCTAAGCGAGTCCCTTCGGGGACCAGAGTTCGAATCTCTGAGCTGTCGATTTCTTTTTTGTCTTTTTATACTGTATACATATGTTCGTTGTATGCAACCTGCGGTTTATTTTTCGCAAATCTGTGGTTGTGGCGCTTTTTTGAGTTTTATAGAGAAGCGTCCATTTCCGGGGTAATCATCACGGCATTTGGTGATGGCGTATACAAATAGCCCTGTAATCCTAGACATTGGGAATCAAGTATTCCTCAGCCAATCATACACAAAGAGATTCATTGTCTGTTCATCCTGTTCTAAAATCAAATTCGAACGAGCAAAATAAATATAAACGGGAAGAAAACATACACATACAATCAGATAGACCTGCCCAAATGCTGGCCCACCAGGATCCCAAAACAAATAGAAGGATAAAAGGGAGAAAGACAAAACAGACCTGGAAATCACGACGCCTAAGCAGTCGGAACCACTTTCATTGCTTTTAATTTAGATTACAGGTTCGATACGCTCCAGATTCATGACCATGTTGCAAAAACAGCGAAGAAACTAATACATCACAGGTTTGTCACCATACGGTGGACAATCGGGACAGCACTGGGAGGAAGACTGCCCATCTCAGTAATAACCATGTCGACGTATTCCGCGGGCGTAACATCATACATGATGTTCAGCAGCTGCAGGTTGGGAGTGTTGTGCCAGTTCGCGAGAGGCGACGAAGAGGTCTTGTGCGGGATAACAGGAGATTCGGGAGCTGGGGTGCGGTTTCCACCCTTCTTATTCTCAGGCGGAGGGGGAACATACGCATCTGCCGGGTCGCGAACGACGAGGGAAACAGGGGTGTTCAAGGGTAGCAGCTCGTTGGCGTCGGCGATCTCGTTGACGACGATGCTGTCAAGGGCAACGCGGTCGGTGAATTTGATTGTCTCACAGCAGACAATGACGGGGATTTCGACGCCACTGGCGCGCTCCTTGGCGGACATGGCAACAAGGGCGGTGCCGACGCGGGAGTACAAGCCACCGTTACTGGTCATGCCATGAGCGCCGAGGAAGACCTTTGTGGCATCCTTGACGGCGTGGGTGATGGCGTGGACGAGGGAGTATTGGACGTCGAGCCCGCTCTTGGCGAGATCGCGGGCGAGGCTCTTGCCTTCGAAGAGAGGCCTTGAGTCGATGATCGAGACGCGGAATCGCTTGCCTTGATTGTGCGCTAACAAAAGTGTCTGCTTGACGATGCTGCTGCCGGCAAATGTCACGATCACGTCGCCGTCTTGGACCTTCTGTGCTGCGCTGTCTGCAATCACCTGGTCGGCGACGGTAATCTTCTCCCGGATAAAACTGTCGATGTATTCGCAGAGTGAAACCTTCGCACTCGTCTCGGGGGTAGAGGGATCAATGCCGGCAATGAAGAGCTTCAAGGCACGGATAGCATTTCCCTGGCTGATGGAGAGGGGTCGGCATGTCGAGAGGTAGGTGATTTGATACGAGAGGTGCGTGGTGAGGTGGCGAGCCAGAGACGTGCCCATGGGTGTTGTGTAAGATTCAATGACCTTGAGAAAGCGACCTGTCAGTATACGGTCATGTCTTACCGACATGGAACAGGAGAACATCATACTCGTTTAAAAGCAATCAACGTTGCCACGCAACGCGCACTGCTGCCGCAGATAGTGTAGTCCATCAACTGCATGCCCAAGGCCAAGATGGCATGGTGCACTTCCTTTGTGGCACCGGCGACAGTGACACGGCGCTGTTGTCCATACAAATGTCCGAAGACAGCAACCTTCTTATCATCCTTCTTTTTCTTTTGCTCCACGAGAACGGACCCAGTTTGCGCAAGGGGACCTGAGCCACGGCGCGGGGTAATCGGTCGGGGTCCCTTCTGTGCAGAGCCAGTACCGACAGCATCCTTCTTTGGTGTAGTTGGTGAACGCGCCTGGGCGCCGACACCAGGAGTGGGAATGGCACTGGCGATGGTACCTCCTTCCTTCTCGAGTTTCTCTCGGATACGTCGGGCAGCCTTATCAGCCTTGGCTTTCTTCTTCAACTCGGCTGGGGTAAGCGGCTTATCTGTGGTGCCGTCTGTGGACGCGGGCGCATCTCCGGTGGGTTTAGTGGGTTTTGAGTCGCGGATCGGGAGAGTCCGCGGAGAGTTTTCGGTCGCGGGTTGAGCTTGCTCTAGTGCCGATGAGGCAGGAGTTGAGACTTGTGCGGTCGGCACTGAATTGGAGGGTTCCGTCATCTTGTCTGTGAATTAATTCACGTGTGAGTGTGGTTCTGCGAAGATGGTGGGGAGGAGGGAGGGTTGACTCACGCAAAATGAAATGATGCCATAAGCGGCTCACTGAGCGGCGCAGCCCTAACTTGCGGTTCATTGCATACAATAAACAATGTAACTATGATCGTTGAAATTTCTCAGCTTCTCGTATGTCTTCGGTTAGATACCGAATAGAAATAATTT
Source organism: Penicillium paneum (assembly GCA_023627375.1). Lineage (NCBI taxonomy): Eukaryota > Fungi > Ascomycota > Eurotiomycetes > Eurotiales > Aspergillaceae > Penicillium > Penicillium paneum. The sequence continues at coordinate 438,362 of JAMAFK010000010.1, read as the reverse complement.
ACTACTGTTGACTGAAGGATATAGCCTCATATAAGGGTGCGGCCTGAAAGAAAGATGATACCCAATCAATGGGGTACTAGCATTGAAACATACATCACATCAAATGTCTCATTATTCATCGCTGGGTTCGCTTTCACAGAACTAAGTACACGGGCCAAAACTAGTCTGGTCCTAATTCAAACAAGGAAGTGCAAACAAAGAGCACGCCACCAACACCATGCAATCCCTGTACACCCCAAAGATAAAAATAAACTTGTATTCACACGTTAACGATTGCCGACAAGGGCTCCCAAGGCGCGACGTTTCCGAGTCGCATGCTCCTCGATTGGACGGAAGCGGGCATGGTCTGTGGCCAGCTTTCTCTTGAAGACACTCAGGTCACCAAGCAGCTCATGCATGTAATCTTGCATCTGTTGGGCCTCTTCGTCGGTGATATCATCAGTGATCGTATCATCATCTTCCCAAACGTCTATGTCAGATTCGACATCTGATAGAGGAGAGCCTACACGGTCTTCCAAGTCATGATTGGGCAGTTGATTTTCATCTTGCAGGGACGCAATACTAGATTTTCGCTGCTCGAGGGGAATGACTGGGATTGGGTTTTTGAGACTCTCAACCGCTAGCTTCAGATGCATGCGCAAAGCGTCGTTCTCTGTTTGCAGTTGTCGAATCTTGCATTCACTGACCATCTTATTCTCCTCCATGAGACGTTGCATTTTCTCGACTTTCTGCTGGTATTCTTCAAGCCTTTCATCGGAGGCCTCGCTTGCGCGCTGATTGACTGCTGCTTGGCTCACGCTAAGTTGTAGGGCCCGGATTGTCTCTGTCATTTCCGCAATCTGTTGATCACGCTCAGCTGCCGACATTTGATCTTGGTTGACCCGTGCCCGTGTGCGAATATTCTTGGCCTGGTCCGCATAGCGAAGAGTCGACAGTGTCTCTTCATAGTCGGCAGGTGCGATACAGGCAATCATCGCAGTCTTGGAGTTGCCACCGAGACTGTCCTTCAATAGCCATGTCAGGATCGAGTCGCGGTATGGTACGAGTTCCTTGCCCTTTCGTGGGCCGCGGAGTTTCTTGGGATCGGCAAGCGCTGCAATGACACGCCCCAACGTAGTCAAAGATTTATTGATATTTGCACCCTCACGAAGTCTAGCGCCAGTTGCTTCGGTAGATTTGGCACGCTCGGAACCTGCCAAATCGACCAACCGAATCCGAGCAGTGCGCTCAGTCGTCTCATCTGTTGACAAGTCATGGTGGATCTGTTTTAAAGTGATGGTAAAGACTGCGTGAGATCGAGACGAAGTGTCGTTCATCTTTGTGCTCGCCGTGGTTCGTGAGACATCGCCTTTTCGCATGAACTTCATCAATTCAGTGTAGTTCCTTGCGGTAACCTCGGTCAAATCCTTGACATATGGACCCTCTGATGGCGATTCGCGAATACGGAGATAATGAGGGGGATCCGTTCGTGGAACCAAAAGATCGCGAACATGCTCGTTGTACACTTCGAAATAAGACACTCGGACGTTGTAGCTGATATCGGGAGAAGGGGAGCTTTCAATGCGCTGGAACAGATCCTCGCACGTTCGAGGAATCAAGCCGGGCCTATCTGGCGTTCCCATCATGGTGTAACTCTTTCCTGAACCTGTCTGTCCGTATGCGAAGATACACGTGTGGTACCCTTCAAAGTTGTGATCCAGGAACTCTTCACCGAGAGCATTATACACATCTTCCTGGTGTGCGTAGTGCTCATCCTCCTCATTGTGGGACCAAAAAGAGTTGTCGAATGTAAAAGATTTATCTTCCAAGATCTTGCCGCGGGCGTGAGACTTGAGCTTTCCTTGATCGCCGGGTTTCGGTTTCGGTGCTTGAAGGCAGGTCATCTGCGTGCGCGGGTCCATCGAGATCAAACATTCTGCCTTGCGCTCGATTTCTGCAAGATGAGGTCAGAATACATCCTCCACATTCGGAGCGAGCCACCCCGCATCCCTCCCAAACAACACCTACCTCGAGGTAAGAACTTCCGCACTCGCACGACGACACGCACATTTCCCCCTGGGGTTGGGCTAGCCATCCCATCTCTGCTCTGGGATATTGGGAACCCGTCTCGCGCGCGGAAGGAAGGACTCGAAGCTGAGGATCGGAGGGTGGCGGCGGAAGCGGAGGTGGAGATAATGCTAGGTGAGGTGATTCCTGTGGCGGCCGATACGACGGATGAAGCGGCTGAAGATATCGAGCCTGGGCCCAGATGGCTGATGTGTTGATAGAAGCGCGGGTCAAGCGCCATGTTCCTATTGTTGTCGCTTAATAGCTGCACACAAGCGGTGACGGCGTCGCGTCGTCGATCAAGAAGAGAGTGGTACATGCAAGATTGATTACATGAGGATTTGAGAAAGGGAAAAATAAGAAATTGGAAAGGGAATATGTAGACAGGAATGAGTGAAAGGGAGGGGGGTCGGTACTGTCGTTGTTTCCTTGGGAAGTTCAGTTCATTGTAAACACACTTGTGTTTGAAGCATATTCGGTGGAAAGAGTGTAATATAGGAAGAAAGAACGAAAGTAGAGATTGCAATTCTAATTGTAACTGCAATTGAAATCGAAAATAGACAAATAATAGCAACAAGATGATATTTCCAAGGTTCTACGTGCTATGAAGTGTCACCGTCTATTGCTTCTGTTGCCATAGCAATGAGCCCGCTAACTCCACTATATGTACTAAGTCTTCTTATGTTTACTGAGACCTATTGAAACACACATGTACTTATTGAAACCTGCAGTAGATCGCTTTCAAAATAAGTCCTGATTCTGGTTAAGTGAATATACATGATTATTTAATTCTCGCTGGAAATCCCCTTCCCCATATCAAATCACTCCTTAAATTCGGAAACATCTGCGTTCGCAGCCTCATACAAATCCTCATCCTCCTCAGGTGGCCTTGTAGTACCCCAGGCTGGGTCAGGTACTGGGTTACCAGCGGCGTCCATATGTTCACTCAAAAGTTCATTGGGACCCATCTCGCTGTGGGAGGCCTTTTCTGTGGCGTGGGTCTTAGCTCTGCAGTCAGGAGCTAATTGGCCCTTGTTTTGACCTTTGTCCTTAGGCATGATGTCTTGATAATGTTAGCAAGAATTCTAATAGAGCATCGCATCCTCCTCCACGATCAGACTCCCGATGCTCTTCTTAAAGGAAAAGGGTCAAAGTGGATCCATACCAAGAGGTGTGTAATAATATTATGTTGTTTTGGTTCGGTTTGCTTGATATATTCGGTAAGATCTGAGGGGAACTGTCCATATTTATGTGTCTCGAAGGTGGTGGCAATGATTCGACCATGACGATGATATCTACCAGCACCTTGGGTCCTTCTCCGCACTTGCCATTCAGATGTATCTATAACATAAGAGTACCACTGGTTCTAAAAGGTTCTGAGATCTGATCTAGTGTGAGCTAGTCAATCCCTGCTTATTGTGGGCCATGTGATTCTAGATGTATGGGTATGCCATCATAGTGTTTTTGCCACAAAGGTTTGTCTCGTTATGGTTTTTGTTACCTCATGGATAGTACCTTCTTTAACTATCCGTCGGGTGGCAATCGAAACATATTGATTCTATTAGCCTGTAACTATCCTGGTTGATGGTTTCATAGGCTAACAGTCCGGTCATATGCACACGTACCCTTCAGGATACAAAGTTGACAATTTCATAATTTCATAGAATTGATATTACTACCCTACTCAGATAGTTCCCATACAATGTTAGTTACTTATTCCTGTCATCCGGTGACTGATTTGGCTTTCCATGCCTCCCTTTGAAATTATGAACATCCGCCCACGTACTCGGCTTCAAAACGGGAAATTAGTTGAGTTTACCCCGAATTCGACCAGCTCTGACTCTAAAGTCGAGAATTCAGGGTAAAAAAGATTGAAATATGGTGTAGGAATTTGTGCAGGCTCAGGAACCTGCATGCTAGAAGCAAGATCGTGGCGAGCCCCGTCGTCGAGTAAATCAGTATTTCGGGGGAGTTCGCACTGCTGTGACGACGTATTTACATAGTTCGAAGCGGCGGAAGATGTGGTTCGCTTTGGAGAATGGCACTGCCTGTCCGGGAGCCACATGCGCTTCAACAGACTTGCAAACCGACTAGCAATATGGGAATCGCTGATGGCAGCTTCTTCGAGTACTTGTATAAAATGCTGCACCAAGTTGGCGACTTCGGTGTGTTCTGTGCTCACAACGGCTCCAAAGACGTCCGCTTTGTATAGAAACACCGCGGAGTACACAGTATACCTATTCGAACAATTAGCGATTCCCGGAGACAACCTGTATTGTTGATAGTGATACGTACATGTAGAATCGGAACGGCATGTAGCGAATCTGCGCCTGAGAAATTGTTTGAACAACTATTGTCAGGATCGCCCGGGCTGCATCCACTGCTTCGAGCACATATGCACCCTCTGCGGCTGACATGATACCCCGTGGAAACAGTGAGGGGGCTTTCTTTGGCCCCGAAGTCGTTGCCCGGTTTTCTCCCGCAGGGCGGTTGTGATGAGCTGCCCTGGAAAGAAGTGACTGGAAAGAAAACGAGTTTGCGTACAATCGAACGTACTCCTTGAAGATATGCAGAGTACAGTGCAGCTTGGGAGATGTCTCGAGACCATCCCAACGGTCTTTCCACGCCGACATGGAGTGCCGAAAATCATCTAGGTAGCGATTATAGTCTCCTCTTCGAACCATTTGGGTTCTTCGCTCCTTGGACGCGTATAAAGTGTCATGCACGTTATGAAGAAGCTGCGTGAGCTCGATGGTGGCCTGTAGCACATGTGCATATTTGTGTTCTGCATCTGCCCTAAGCCGTAGAGTTGGAAAGTCATTGGCCGTAAAGTTCGTCGAGAGCGATGGCCCACGAGACCAGAATGATTGTCCCATACGGACGGAGATCTGTCGGTCGGCAATATATACAACTGGAAAAGATGGTCAGTATCGCCAACAATCAGTAGGATTCTATGAGACGTACATATCCACGCCAAAAGATTTCGATTCTCGAGTTCTTGCGACTCCCCAACAGCCGTCTCCCGAAAGGATGCCTTGTCTAGACGCAGGAGATAAGAATGCCTCACCGCCTGGCCGATGAGAGACCAGGCCATATTATCCTCCACGGCACTCAGGTTCCTCGGGAACATATTAGGATAGGAACAGGTTTCGAGTTGCATATAAGGCACCCACTCCGAGAGAAGCAGGAGACCTTCGACAGACCCAACCCTTAAGGTGGATGGCGTGGCGAGGAGTATATCTAACAAGTGCCGCTTGAGATATTTCCAGCAATGTTGGTGGATATCCTTATATGCGGGCTCGTCTTTGGATGCAATAGTCAGAAGCACTGTCAGCAGGAACGGCTCGTCTACCGCCGCCTTGCGCGGATCCGTGGTCGCCAGAAGCCGTTTCGGGGCGAGGGGACAGAAAGTGTGGTAATTTGCTGCGTAGCTAGAAACTGTTAGAAGAGCAATCCCACATGGAATGTAAAGGGCTTCATACTGATGTATTAGACGGCAAACAGTATCCGTGCCTAACACACCGATCACCAATGTCTCTGTCTCGGACAATGTCGACTGTAACACAGGGGGGTGAATCGACTCGATCGGACCATTCATATTGAAAGCAGTATCCGCCCCCCCTCGCTTCGTGGGTGGAGTCGCCGGGAAAGGATCGAAGGTCGTAGAGTCATTAGGGTGATTGGGCACCTGGGAGTCGTTCGCGGCGAGTTGGGCAAGGATCTGGAGTGCATCGCCCGGATTCGTTAACTCAGCGTAGATGGGATCGTCGATTACTTTTTCGTCCTCTCTACTTTGTTCGTCATGCAGTCCGTGGCCTATATTAGCCCGCGTTGGCGTAGAGCTTCGCTCCCCGTATGGACGTCGAAACCGTGAGAAGTCGCCTCCGCGCCGTGACCCGGCGGGCATACACTCATTGCTAGAACGAAGGCATTGAACGCAAGAAGGTTTTGTCCCTTCAGGCAAGTTGGATCTGAGAAATGTTAGTGAGAGCGGAGGGCGATCGCGGTACACAACTCACGGATCACATTTGAGTTTCCGCTGACGGCACCGTTGGCATGCGCGATAGACACGGAGATTTTGGCTACGAGTCATTGTGCATGAGATTTACAGATAGCAAAGAGTAGGAAGCGGAAAGTGTTGAAAAAAAGGGATTTATTCCCCGGATTAACCCCGCATCCGCAATGTGTGTGGGGTTCGGTAATAGACGGAACTCTATACGTCACATGAGTATGTCCAGACTTATATGTGGAATATATTTTCCTACCAGACCATAACCAAAACCTTGGTTCCTCTTTGTCGCCTAGGGAGGCGATATTCCTGTTTGATATTCCATAGAAAAGTCGTTTTGACAAATTAAGTCTTTTCCCTGTCTTTTCCGCCGTCTGCCTACAAAACTTAGGAATGGGAGAAAATATATACACAAAGAAAACCCCGAAAGGACTACTCAAAATACTAATATTGAACCAATTGGATCATGCTCTTTTCAATGACAGAGGCTACTATGGATTGTGGCTATGCCGAGCTAATTACTCATCGGAACACTAATCAAACCCGCTATACTCACTTGAATAAGTGCACAACTTGCGTGTTACAGTACTCAAGGAATCCTGTTGAGCCCCATTCACCGCCGATTCCACTCTCTTTGTGTCCAGACAACATCGCCCGAGGCGTGGTTTTCGCCCAGGAATTCACAAAGACGCTTCCAGCCTGCATTTGCTTGGCTACTTTCTCGGCTCGGGAAGCATCTCCACTCCACACGGATGCGCCAAGGCCCGAAGTCGTTCCGTTGGCGCGAGCGATAACATCATTCTCATCGGACCATTTGAGGACTGGCACAATTGGACCTAAACACAACAGAATTAGTACGTTCAGTCTTTCCCATGGTACTGATCAACGAACCAAATTGCTCTTCCACAACGATTCGTGCGGTCGGAGGAGGATTGTCCACGATGCTTGGAGAGATATAGTAGCCTTTTCCTTCTATCGCACGCGGAGCGAGAGCGAACTTGTAGCCCTGGGCTTTGGTATCGGCAATAAGGTCCTGGACTTTGTCATACTGCATTTTGTTCTGCATCGGGCCCAGTACAGTGCTAGGGCTGTCAGCCTTGCCCACCTCCATTTGAGAGACCGCATCCACCATAGCCTTCAGGAATGGCTCGTAAATGCTTTCGTGGACGTATACTCTCTTGGTGGCGACGCAAACTTGACCGCAGAAGACGAAGCAGCCCTGTGCTACCTCAGGGGCGGTTTTTGCGATGTCCACATCAGGGTAGACAATTGCTGGATCATTTCCTCCCCTAGAAAAATTTGTGTGTGAGCAGGATATTCTTTGAGTGCCGTGCTAGGAAATTATACGCACAGTTCAAGAGTCACACGTTTCAGTGTCGCAGCCGCGGAAGCCATGATTCTCTTTCCAGTTGCGCTGGATCCCGTGAATGAAATCTTGTTGACATTGGGGTGTTGAACGAGCGCTGGGCCTATAGAGTCCTCGCCACCAATGGCCTGGACGACGCCGGGAGGGAAGATTTGCTGCGCCAGTTCAATAAATTTGAGTGCCGAGTACGGCGTAAAGGGCGACGGCTTGACAATGATCGTACATCCGGTCAGCAAAGCTGGCAGGATCTTTCCAACAGACAAGACGAGAGGGAAATTCCATGGGCAGATAGCAGCGACGACTCCAACAGGGACATGACGAGTGATTGCGATGCGGCTCTCGTCCTCGAGCCTCTCTTCCGGAATGCGAAGCTGCACGTTGTGATCAAACAGAGCGAGAACTTCGTTTGCCTCGCCGGCTGCTACACCACGGGGCTTGCCACACTCTGCCATGAGCAGCTTGGTGAAATCCTCGATGTATGGCTCGTAAAGCTGTCTCCACTGAACGAGCTTGCTCACTCGTTCCTCAAAGGGTGTCGTAGACCAGGACTTGAATGCTTCATTGGCAGAGCGAACAGCATCTTCCACGTCATTCTTGGAGGCCACGGGCACATTCCATAGCTGGGACTCCGTGGAAGGATCAATGCTGAATGTTGTGGTGTCGGAGACTCGGCGCTCGCCATTGACTATGTTGAAGAAGGTTTCGAATTTTAGGGTAGAGTCGGCCATCGTGTATGACTGGGTTATCCTTGACTTGGTCGTGATGGGTTGTGCGATATGGCTGGGGATAATTGAGCGCTTTTGCTGTGATGGTGCCGTATTTATCTATTCCAAAGATCCTAATAGAATACCCCGCAATCCTCGTTCACATCGGAATTTTAAATCGCGCCCGTTAGCATGCGCCATCTATAGCCGGAACATAGGTACGGATGGCCATGTGAACACGGAAATTTGAAGACGGCTGGAGATGGAAACGGATGGCTACCAAGCTCGGATTCCCCAGATTGCGGGGGTGGGTCCCGAACGGGACTCATCTATAAAACAAAGAACAACCAACTCCCAATTCTTCCCAATTCACACCACCAAGGTCCTTCATTAGCTACTCTTATCCTCTCCAAAGTTCATCAATCTCACCATGCAAGTCCCAAAAACCCACAAAGGCTTAATCTATGATAACCCAGGCGAGATTTCCACTCGCCTGGTAGAGTTGGAGACTCCGACCCCAGGCCCTGGGCAAGTCCTCGTCAAGCTGTAAGTTGGACTTCTCGGCATTATTGAATAGTACTGACCTCAAGCCAGCACCCACTCTGGAATATGCCATTCGGATCTCAGCCTCATGACAAAAACAGTAAGATGAACCTTCCTTCACATAGATTTCGTGGGATGTCTTGCCTAACCGAATCTCGTTCATTAGTGGAAATGGCTTCCAGAGCCCGTAAAAAGCGGACAGGTTGGCGGCCACGAAGGTGTCGGCACCATTGCCCAGCTGGGACCGTCATGTGAGGCTTCCGGAGTCAAGATTGGTGACCGTGTTGGTATCAAATGGGTTGCATCCGCCTGTGGCAACTGCATGCCTTGCTTGGCTGGCGCCGACGGCATCTGCGGGAACTCCGAAATTTCGGGCTATACATGCCCCGGCACATTCCAGGAATACGCCCTGGCTCCTGCCCACTATGTCACACCAATCCCGGATGGGTTGGCAAGTGAGGTGGCTGCACCGCTTCTTTGCGGTGGTGTTACGGTTTACTCCGCCCTCAAGAAGAGCAGAGCCCACGCCGGGGATTGGGTGGTGATTACTGGAGCCGGCGGTGGTCTGGGTCATTTGGGAGTGCAGCTCGGAAGCCGAGGAATGGGGTTCAGAATCATTGGTTTGGATATAGGATCCAAGGAATCTTTCGTGAAGGAGTGTGGTGCCGAAGCTTTCATCGATGTCACCAAGTTCCCCGCTGATGGAAGCAAAAGCATTACCGACGAGATATTGGCCATTACCGGTGGGCTTGGCGCTTCAGCGGCTGTCATTTGCAGCGCAAGCAATGCTGCATATGCGGAAGCCCTCTCATATTTGAGGTTCAATGGCACACTGGTGTGTGTAGGTGTTCCGGGTGATCCACAGCCAATTGCCGGCGCCTATCCCCACGCGATGGTCGGTAAGCAACTGGCCATCGTTGGAAGTACTGTGGGCAACCGTCGAGAGGCAATGGAAACCCTGGCTATGGCAAAGCGGGTGGTCTCGACTCCTTTCCGTGTTGAGACTGTGCAGAATATCAATGATGTCTTTGCGGAGATGAAGGGCGGAAAGTTGCAGGGCCGTGTCGTGTTAGATTTACAGTCTTGTGCTTAATATTTTGGAGTACATATCGAAACTGCTATTTTAGATGACTTGCATCAGCGTTATGATAATCGTAAACCAAAGTTCCAAGACAAATATTGGTTTATAAGTTGGCAGAATTGTTGGTTGCACTCATTAAGAAGGCGGTAGCTAGGATTCCGCTCTAGTTCCCCATACTATTGGTAATGAAATCCATAAAGCTGCACCCTATACGCTCGGATCATGTATAGGTAAAGCCGAGTAGCTATGGTGAGTGGAAATCATTATCCATGTCTAACACCCGAGATGAACGCACGATTATGTGATACTGATAATGTACCTACCGAGGTGTCCCCTCTACCCGGATGGACAATAGACCCAGAAGAGCTTGAATACGAAGGTGAATGGGCGGCGGTAAATTCTTGGGGATATCATCTCGCTACTGCCTATGAGCTTGGGACATGCATCCCTATTATGTGCAATCCTCAGGGGGGAGAAATTCTTTTTGAGGTAAGTGGAAATTCAATATGGTCTACCAGATGTCTGATGAAGTAGTCCGGATTCTTTTACCGGAGACGCTCGGTGAAATCGTTGCTGTCTTGAAGGGAGAAAGCCGACGACGGTCACTGAAAACAAAGTCGCTCGGCACCACGGTGTAGTATAGATTATTCCTTTCTGAATCGGAAAAAATAGAGTAATAATATATACATACCCCTAAATTACTAGCTATACACTTCAAAACTAGTTTAGTAAGGCCTTTCTTATCTCTCTTTTGAAGACTCTTTTTTCATACACCTAGCACTCTCAACTACTAATTACTCGTATCTTTAGGATTATTATCATCTATTATGTGAATAGCTTCATAAATCTAGGAGGCGCCGGTATCATGTGACAGCCTTCACTCTACAGACAAGAACTAGAATTATGACAAGACAGAACGGCCAAAGTCAAACAATTGGTATTCAATTTATGCCTCAAGAGGACTTAATGTTCAAAAAATACAGAATAAAACACAAAAAGAGTGACTTCATCAACATATAAAACATCACAATGATTCATACAAGCCATGGATATCCCAGAGCTACATTTTCAACAGTTCAAGGAAGTCCTTGCCGCACATCAGTGTGCTCATTCAATCCCCAAGCCGTCGAGCTTGAATCGTGAACGGTCGTCCGTCTCATGTCGCGCTTGTATTTCCGAACGAAAGGCCCTCCAACAGCCCGGTGCATAGTGCAAGTATTGTCCCAAAGCACCAAATCGCCCGGTTGCTCCCACTCAATCTCCAAGGTATTTTCATTGCGAGTGGCGTGCTTGAACAGCTGGTCAAACAAAGCTTGTGATTCTTCGGGAGAGAGGTCTTCAATATGGTGGATATGAGCCGCAAGGTACAAATTCATACGGCCGGATGCCTCGTGGCGCTGCACCAATTGGTGTCGTCCCATAGGGTAATCGAGTGGGTTGATCCCGGCAAAGGCCTCGGGGGCAGCCTTCTTGCGAGAGTGGTGCATAGAATGGCAAGCAATGTAGTTCTTGGCTAATAGCTGCTCCTTAAGCTCTGGGGAGAGCTCGTCGAAGGCCGTCCGTGTGTCCGCAAAGGCAGTGTGGCCACCCATGCCACTCGGTGGCAGTTCGTGTGCTAGGAGAAGGGAGTATCCGGCGCGGCGAGGGTTGAAGCTTGAGTCCACGTGGAAGAGGTCATTACCCTGTGTTGATGGTCAGAACTGTTATGCGGAGAGATCTCTTCCGGTGATTATTTAGATATTTACCTTGTTTGCTTGGGAACGTGGGCTTGCAGGGTCAAGGATGGTTCCGTCGGCCTCGACATTGCTGACATCGAAGAGCTCTGCGTATTTGAGACGGTGTTTCCGACCAGCGCTGATATACGGCGTCACGTCGTCCAACTCTCCGAATTTCTTAGAGAAATCGATATGGCCCTCATCCGTGAGGCCGGTGTTGCGAAAGACGAGGACACCATACTGCGTTGTAACCACACTGTTAATTCGAAGACCGCATAATGCAAGTTCGCAACGTGGGGCATACCTTTGTGATAGCCTGGTGTATCTCCTTGAATACTTCATCCGTCAAGGGAGCTGAAAAGTCCACACCACTGACCTCGCCGCCGAAAGTCCGGTGCAAAGGCTTAACAGAGATGTGGGAAAAGGTGGTTCCGTTTGTGGTGACAGTCATTTTGAACTTGAATAAGAGTATTTGAGAATTTACTTTTGTGACTCGTCTCGAACGATCAACGCTATCTTTTATATATGCGATACAATTCTTGAAGAAAAAGATGAAGACCAGGAAGTTTGAGTGGATATCGAAGTCCGTCTATTGCCGTTATAAATACCTCGCCACCTGCTATAGCCATCTACAACCGATTGGATATTATGGCGCCCCATTAGTTTTCAACTCATACGATCTGTGATGTCAGACATAACTTTAGAGGAACAGAGATGCTGAACTCCGATTTTGTTGGCACAGCTTCTAGGCCAACAGTCTTCTAGAGTAGAGCACTTCAGCCAATGCGTTTCCGATCGCTCTTGTATCCGAAAGTATCTATGCAAAGTCACTTACTGCCGAAAAACATCTCTATTAGACAAGCTACCCTCGGTTATACTGTGTCCACTGCTCAACGGCTGTGCCTGAAGATGGCGACAATCCCCATCTAAACCCGTCCCCACCCCCACCTACCCCGCCATATCCAGAGAAGGCTAAGATTGAACCCAGAGCGTACGAGACCGCCGTATGTATCGCTCTATGTCTATAAAAAAAAGAGAGAGGCACAGTGAGCAAGTCCGCAAGCCAATGTAATATCAGCCTAGGAAGTCCTGCTCAATGATCGGGAGTAAGACTGGGCTGTTCAGGCGATGACGTCGCTCGCGGGGAATTCACCGTGATCAAAAAGCGGGGATGAGCACTAGAACGGAAAGAGAAATTCATCGACCGCGGCCTCAAATCCGATGTGGATGCAGATGGACATGTACATGTATTTGCGGGGCCCCGGGTGTTGGCGTAATGCTGGGGATATCCCCGGCAAATTACTTTGCCGTGAGTCTGACGGAGAGATCGCATGAATAATTTCCAAAATCTCGAATTCGTTGAATAGCAAGACGTGGAATTCCTGATTCGGATGTTGGATTGCATACACATCTTCCGTCAAGGAAGGGTTCGCATTTTGTACCTGGTCATGCGTCCCTTTTCTGTCGCTAGTTATGTATCGTCCTCGGTGGACTGGTTCAGGGTTCATGTGTAGCCTTCCTTCCCCCCCCTGCTGTCAGAATTCCGTGTGCAGATTTTTCCTCACTAGTATTTGTTCTCCTTGACAATTATTAATTTGGCAATCACCGTCGTCTTGTACTCTGTCTCTAGTTCCTACCATATATGTTCCAGAAGGAACATCGTCAAAGGTCATGACCGCCTGTTCACGATGCCGGGAGCAGAAATATTCATATCCTGCTCTCGCGTATCCGTTTCTCTCTCGTATCGGTTACATATCAATCTACTAACTTTTGTCAAGCTCCGCTGTACTCGTGAACGACCGTCTAGTACACGCTGTAGCCGACAGGTCTTTGCCTGTCATTACCCGGCCGATCGCAAGTCTCTTGCCTATTGCAGGTCGGTTACGAGGCCGGAGACGAAGCAGCGAAGTAAACAGTCTGGTGATCACCGCTTGGCTAGCTCTATCTGCTCTTTCCTGAGCGATGCAGATACCGCTAGTACCATTTGCACAAAACCACTATACTGTAAATCATAACAAATTGCCCCAGCCGACCCACTTTGCCCACTTTGGTGTTGACACACTTTACTAGAGAGCGATTCATTCAAAAACAAATTTCTCATCCGCCGACCCAGTCAACCAGATTTGTAGATCTCTGAAAGCGTCAAGATCATTTTTCTCGAGAGAAACATCGACAGCAGGGTTGTGCCAGTGGCGGGTTCTTTTCGTTTGGGTGTCGCGCAATGACTCTCCGGTTGATGACAGCGATCGAAATCGATGAGAATAAACGTACCATCATCGTTAAGCATAATGTTTGCAGGGTTGACATCGTTAATGAACAAGTCCGAAAGAATGAAGATACTTGATAGCGGCCAAGATTCCTCCTAGTCTACTTTCTATATTCGCTTTCACCAGTTCGCGCGCGCTTAAAAGGAAAGCGACCTTACCTAGACATTGAGGATTGACTACTTCAAGTAGTGTTAACGTAAATCGTATAAAGCATAGCCCAGAGACTCGACCGCGGGTATTCTTATAGCCATAGTAGGTCGCAATATTCGGGTGGGGTTCTTACAGAGAATTTCGCATATTTTGACTTCGCGAGCGATTTGCTTTTCAAGGTTTCCATCGATATACGCGAGGAGGCTTGGTATTTTCACATAGATCGCTGACCAAGCGGTTTTCACTTCTGGGCCCCTGTCCTCATTTAGAATTTCCTTCAGTTCCTAGAGATCTTCCAGCGTCTTTGGCGAATTTAATCGATTCGTCCATTTTCCGGAATATAATATGCCATCTTGCCGAACAAAAACTTGGACATAGGAGAATTTCATTTTGCCATCAATCCCTCTGAATGCCTCATTCTTTTGAATAACTTCCATATTTATGAGAGATATGAGTTCCGTGAAGCTGTGTTGGCAAAAGCAGTGCTAAGTTGGCGGAAGAGAAAGGTGGTGGGTGGCCTAGAATGTTTTTATGGCTTTAGGCGAACCTGCTTCCGCATTCGGTGAGTTGATTGGCTGCCAGCGGCCCTCCCTCTAAAACAGCCCTCAAGTATACAGTCAGTTGTTGCAGTTGTCGCAAAACATCATGGTTTCCGACGCTGACGAGCTCAAAATGGTTGAGGTACTCCCGTGCCCGTAAACAACCAAATTCTAAAATCAGCAGTCTCTACCCGATCAGGATCTGTGGCCACAAAGAGCGAAACTCTCTCCACACGATGGTTATCCTAGCGTGGCAAGTGAGGAAACTCTATCGCTGGGCTCAAGACTTGGAATTGAGAACTTAGAAGTGACTGAGGACCAGAAAAATGCGATATTACCTACGATATTTATACCTTGGATCACGAACATCTGCCTACAAGATGTGAATACCATGTCCAAAGGGGTTCGAGTGCTGTATAATGGCTCGGTCGCTCACAATCCTAGAATATTTGGATGCATATTCCGCGTAGACTCGGACAGCCATGAAGGGATGTTACAAAACCTATAGGCCTCGTACTATATTTTTCTCATTTCTCAAATTTCCTCTGTTGATAGATGATGTATAAAATTTGTCATGACAAATACATACTTGGCCATACACTGTAGTCCTGAGACTGACGGTCATGTCTATCTCGAAGTCTTATATCAATGAGGTGCTCATGAGTCTGGTGTGTCTATAACATGCCATCGCCTTCAATTGTCCCGGGATACGTCACAAACATCAATGCACCACTCATTCGCTCCCCAACCCCAATGGCTCCCCATCCCCTTTTGCTTTTGAAGGAAGCCAATAAGGTAAGATACACATCAGCTGCTTGAGATGTTGCATCGTAAGAGGAGGATGCCCCCACGCAGAAGCTCACACGACTTGTCTCCCACTTATCGGTGCAATATTGCACTGTATTCGCAGCGGAGAGAAAAACGAACAACAGCAATGGGAAGAGAATCTTCATTGCTAGTACGTGCCTATAAGCAAAACGAATGAGAGAAACGAATCAGAGAAATTCGGCTAAGCCGAAAAAAGGGAAATTATAATGTTATTTAGTCTATAATCACACTTGACTATATCTGTGTTAGCGAATTATGATCATATCGAAGATAAGACATTTGCGAGGTTACATACGTCCTTATTAAACAAACGATTATATGTTGACCTATAAGAATGGATGATTCCTGGCCTTTGCATTATTTTCTCAGACCTCCCTCCACATTCTATTCTGCTCATCGCATGCCGGTTTGTCTTCCAACGAAAATCAGGACCATGTTGCATACCGATGTCTTTCACTTATACTCATACTACTGCTCGTCATGCTGCCAACGGATCATCATCGCCGCTCACCTCAAGGGTATTCCCCTTGAATTCACCTACATCGACCTTGGGGCTAGAGCGCACACTACCGAAGAATATAAAAAATCCAACCGTAGCGCTAGTGTGCCTACATTGGTGGTGACTAGTGAGACTGGCGAAATTACCATCATCCGCCAATCTATGATTATTCTTGAATACTTTGAGGAGAGGTTCCCGAATACTACTCCACTTTTCCCTCCGGCATTACGGGATCGAGTGCTAGTGCGCGACCTAGTGAATATTATCGCCATCGATACGCAACCCCCCACAAATTCCCGTATAGCGCAGCGAGTGAAATCAATTCGAGGAAAGCTCGATGACCAGGTCAATTTCGTTAAACAGGCCTTCACCGACGGATTCCGAGCCTATGAGAGTCTGTTGACAAAGCAGGCTATAGAGGGGGATTTTTCTTTTGGTGGCTCTTTCTCTATGGCGGATGTGGTTTTGGTCGCCGCAGTTGATCAGGCTTTGATGTACCGGTTGGATTTGGAGTTTGTGCCTAATTTCAAGCGAATTTATCTAGCTCTTAAGGAACTAGAGCCTTTCAAGGCTGCGGCGGAATCAGGGGGATACTCCGGAGCAATTTCGCATCCAGGACTCTTAGTTGTTTTATAAATTGATATGTATGCCCCTTTTTATCATTCTTTTATCTATATAGTTAGAAGAAGACAGTAATATTATAAGATTTTATCAACAATTATCGGTATAGTAAGTATTTTGTATATATGGGGAATCGGCCTCGGGAACAAATTTAATTTAGTTTTATTTTGAAAGCTTGGCAAATGCTTTTCTAACGTCCTACGTTACATACAACATACATTAGTTAGTTTCAATACTAAATTTGGGCGATCTAGAATATCGTAATTAGCGAAAAGTAACGTATTTCCCAAGCGAGCCGGCCACCCAAGCGAGCCGGCCACCCCAACCAACCCACCGAATTTAAATGCATATATTTCAACCAGAACGCCATTAAATTAATTAAACTAAAAAAAATCATTTATCTAGACACCTATTGATCCTATGTCCTGTCTTTCCACACCCACTACACCTTGGTGCAGCCCGTGGACGTGGTTCTAACCCTGATTGAGTGCTTCCGCCCGGGGGGTCTAGGGGTATTTCTAATGCTTCCACCAACTCAGTAATCATTTCAGAAGCTTCTTGGACCGAAAGACCCTCTGCGGCAGGTATCTACCGTTTAGAACGGGACCGCTTTTACTTTCTCTTCTCATTTTCATCCCGTAATTCCTTGTTTTCCTTCGCTAGTAAACTAGCGCTATGCATTGCAAGCTGGCAGCCTTTAATCAGTTGGTCCAATGCACGTTTAGAAGGACTTGTTGGGCTTCGAGATTGTGTACGAAGTAAAGCTTTAATTGACGAAGCCTGTCGACGTACTTTGCCATTGAAAGGGGTTTTTGGGGTAAAATTCCGGCTTGAATCGCTACCCCGGCTTGGGGGGGGGGTTGGCGTACGAAGATGAATATTGAGTTTTGAAAGTACCCGATCGGGCGAAAAAGGTACTAAACCAGCTGCTGAGAAGCTATTTTTGATTGTCTCCGATTTTAAAGTGTCAATTCGTGCGGAGGGGTATGCTTCGAGGAATTCATGTTTGTCAATATGGTTGACCCCAGCCCGCATTTTCATTTTAACCAACCGGCCGTACGACCGCTTTACCACCGCAAAACAACCGATATCGAGTGGTTGTAAAAGGTGAGATGAATGCGGTGGTATATAAATTGGTATGATCTTATTTGTCTTATAAATCTCGTCGAATTTTGGGGTTAAATGGCTTCCGTGGCCGTTGAGTACTAAAAGCCGATATATCCCCTTCGTACGAGAAGAAGTAGCTGGAATAAAGAGCTTTTGTAACTAATGAAGGCTAATTTTATCTGACGTCTATCTATTTGGACTAACTTCAAAGCGCCAGTCGCTAGGAAGGCCTTGAAACCATGATTTAAGGAAGACCTTGCCTTTGAAAATAATACACGGAGGGAGGGCCCACCCCGCCGCGTTTATATATTTAATTATAGTTACCCACTCGCGATTTCTAGGTTGTAAAAGTGATCTCCGACCGTAGTATTCACGTCTGGTTATAACCTTTGCCGTTACGGTTAATCCTATAGCGAAACCCGTCTTATTAAAGTTATAGATATCGTCCAGATCGATTCTATACTGAATAATGGTTTTTTGAATAAGATTAAACCATTCCCCAATGATTTTTAGATCTTCACATTTCGCGCGCTTGTAATTATAACGTCTTGAGAATCGGGATGAGAGGATAGGGTGCCGATAAACAAAGTTTATAGTCCAATTTTTACTAACTGAAATAACCGGGGTAGTTCCACGTTAGGCGAGGAGAAGATTGGCCATTTCTTGAACGGAAGAGGGCCGGGGGGCTACTCTACGAGAATCCAAAGAGATTATCTACTTCTTAAGAGATTCCTCTTCAATTATAGTCAATTTATGGTTGTTGGCGCGTGAAATCGCGCGGTATTGGTGGCCGCGTAGTCGATCTTAGAGTGTTGAGCGGGGGATTTCGAAACGGCGCGCTATCTTACGGATTGAAGAGATTTCTTGATTCTTAAAAGCCTGGATAGCTAATAAGATCCTACCCTCTTGTTCGACCAATTTTTTAGACGATCGGGGGCGTTTTGGTGGCATGGTGGGTGGTTGAATTGACTAAGTGCTAATTTACAGACGCGTTTTGGTTGGGGTGGCCGGCTCGCTTGGGTGGCCGGCTCGCTTGGGAAATACGTTACTGTACTTTTGGAACTTTCATGCATTTAGTTCGTCTCGTTTTGTCCTTCAGCCGAACAACAGTTTACGACGGACTCCGGTTCATAGACGGACTCCGCCTCCAACGTTACATAGCCACGATGACCCCGGGAGGGGATCGCTAAGGAAATAGACTAATTACTAATAGTCATAGTAGTAATCAAATCTAAGGCGGTCATTGCGACCACATCTAGATCCATAGATGTATCCATAGGGTTCAGCCTATCCCCACATCATAATTCACTCTACGCAAGGCTCATCGCTGTCCAACAACCACTATCTTCGATATATTACAATAAAGGCTCAGACCGGGCTAGAAGTAACCCTTCTTTCCTCATCCAATAGTCTTTCCAATGTTAGGCCAAGTGACCTTAAGTCGTTAATCGATAAAACGATTCAGACCTTCGATAGGACGCGCTTGATCGTCAGAGTCAAAGGACAAGCGAACTTTGTCATCTGGATCCTCCCAACCGTCGACTTATCTCCATTTGACTCAGACGATGCCATCAGGCAGTGTCGCGACTTTCTCGTCGATGACAAGCGATCAATACTGTCCATTTTCTTTAAGGGTTCGGGACTCACTGCTTCACGGAACGACCAGACATTGCTAGACAGGGCTCATACTTTCTTGAGGCTACAAGGTTCATGGGCTTTACTGCTCAATCTATCCAACTCCCATTCATCTAGCCGCCCCGCGAGATGAATCTAGCGTCTGGTTACCTTCGTTCATCGAGATCATCTTGCAGCGATGGGGAAGCTTAAAAATTGTCTACTCCGTGGCCGGTCTGGCTTTTTTCTGCTATGTACTTGGGACCTATCTTATCAGGTACCAACCTTGGAAATTCAGGTGAGCGTACCTGAATGCGATACGACACCACTGGCAGTGTCTGGCCCAAATAAGGTTTCATCGCCGCTTCAAGGGAAATGGTATATTGAATCATTGATTGAGTGGATAGATTAGTGTGGCTGGAGTACGGGAGGCCCTATTTTCCACACCCCATGGTCGTATGTATGTTGTATAGTACTGGATAGATCAAAACCAGGGTAAGAATCACCCTAGGTTGCGCGACGGTAGTTAGAATCAATCCCGAGATGTCATACAGGAACTCAATGGTATACCGCCGGTACAGGTACTCCGTATGCAATATTTCAGGTATCTTTTGTATGAGCGTACTATACAAAAGATACCTAATTCTTACAATTTCCGTGTTTAAGGGGGACCTCGGGACACCAAAGTCACCTGGGCAGTCAAAGGCTGAAAATCAGTCACGAGACAATGCTGACACTAGCAAGAAAAGGCTGTTTAACACACCGAGGTGTATGGCCCTCGTTTTGGCTTACGGTGAGCGATATAAGGGTACACCGCTTCAGATATAGGCTGGGATTGACCTTGTATGTTCACAGGGCTATTATCAGTCGGGTAATATAAAGAGGATGTGGTTGGCTGTCCTTAATTCAGCCCTATCCGATACTACGCCAGTGCTCTCCACTATTGCGTGCTGACTATTTATTTGTTCACGACTTTGAGCTCCCAGGCAGCAGAATACAAAGGGGCCATTAGTTGCAAGATTTGTTTAATATATCGCCCTGCAACAGTCTACTATTCTATCTCTACCTGTTTACTTGTCTACGTGCAGGTCAAAAAAGACAATCGGATCTCAAACGCCGAGAAATTAACTTTTCCCCCTCGGAAAGTCGCCTCGTGCCGACCACAGGAACGCGAAAATTCTGTCGGGCTTTCACCTCTGAACATCTATCTATTACATTACGGAGTACGCAGTACACATTCATACTCGTGGACATCCAGATCCTGTCAAAATGGAGAAGACAGACGCCGCAGCTGCACCCGATCTCGAAGCCCCAGACGTCCCTGCCAGAGAGTCCAGCCTCGCCCGACGATGGAAGCAGAACCTGATCCCGACTCACGCAGACATCATCTGTCTGCTCCTCACCTTCCTCACCGGTCTATGCGATAGCAGCGCCTACAATGCGTGGTCCTGCTTCCTCGGCATGCAAACCGGTACGAGTCATCCCCGCCGCTCCCCCGCAAAGGGGCCGCAAAACCCAAACCACAAAAAAAAAAACATCCAGAAACACCATAGGAAAACTAACAATCGCTCCTCAAAACAGGAAACACCATCTTCCTTGGCCTCGGCGCCTCCAATCAACCCACTAATAAGCCATGGGGCTGGCTCAAGTCCCTCGTCTCGATCGCGTCCTTCTTCTTCGGGTCGATGATCTTCTCGCTCGCGATGCGCACCGTCGGCGCCCTCCGCCGCGGAACCCTCTTCGTCTCATTCCTCGTGCAGACCCTGCTCATCATCATCGCCGTCGCCCTTATCGAAGCCGATATCATCCCCCACACCTCCCATGACGCCACCCTAACCGGTGGCCCGCTTTTCCTCGAGTTGATCCCGATCGGCCTGCTGGCTTTCCAATCCGCTGGTGGAATGACGTGCAGTCGTTCGCTGGGATACAATGAGATTCCGACCGTGGTCTTGACGAGCGTCTACTTTGATATTGCGTCGGATCCAAAGATCACCGATAAGCCGACGACGAACGTTAAGCGCAATCGTCGTGTTGCTGGCGTTGTGTGTCTCCTTGTCGGTGCTATTGTCGGTGGCTGGCTGAGTCGTAGCAGTGGTGGGATGCAATCTGCGCTATGGTTGGCTGCTGGTTTGAAATTCGTTGCTGCGATTGCGTGGTTGTTCTGGAAGGCTGCGCCGCCGAAATAGATTCGCGCGGCTATTCACTGAGTTATCTTGTTCTGGTGTTGTAGAGGTTGAGTAGATTACAATCTATAGTTAGATGTGCATATATCAATGTTAATAGTTTCTGATCCGGGTATTCTTTGCGTGTCTTTGGTAGTATTTAACCTCTCTCAACGTCCAGTGTACTTGATGTATTGTGTTCGTCAATGTCTAGGCTTCTTCCTGGATATGCTGGTGGCTGCATTAGCTGTTTTCTAGTGGCTACAATGGTGTTCCCGGGATAAATTCGATCCCGGAGATGTTGGTGTCGCCCTGGTAATGGCTATGACCTTCAACAGAGTTTTGATACAACTTATCAAGGATGGGACGAATATGGAGACATCAGACTCAGGGCTGTGTCCCGAGTGAAGGTATATGCAGCCACGACTGAACTGGAGGAAAGTACAGTTGGTCGAACGCCGTCTTTACCCACACAATGGCTATCTTCTGGGGCCGTCGAGTTTTCAGGCGTGATTGCAAGGCCCTCGTGAGCCAGAGAAAAGAAACCTGGATGTCAGTCTGCTTACATTTATCAGCGCAATACTTCCCCTGGTTCTGAGAGATATCTCAATTTTTTCAGGTTTATAAATCTTGGGGTCTCCGGTTTGCCTTTTGCTACGCCTGAACCAGCTTCGGGTGAACTTCTCCCTTGTACAGAAGATAGGTGGGATGATGGACTTTGTGGCTCATATGCACTGGTCATTCAGTATTTATAGAAAATCTTCCAGAGCCCAAATGAGCTTAGTAGTGTGGGTAACATGGCTTTGGTATCTATATTAGTCCTCGGCGGTGGATAGGCAAGTTTATTCTGAACTCAAAGGGCCCTTTACTCTTTTCAAAGAATAAGACTAGAATCATTCCTTCCAACAAAAGGCTCTCTGTTCTCTTTACCAGACCAGATTTTTAAGAACTGTTTTATTATCTCCGACAATGTCTAAATTATCTAACGACAGTCCTCCGCAATACGAATCACACTGTCAAAGCCAGGATAATATACTTATCACTATCATTCAAAATGGAAGATGCTTCCGGGAATGGGCGCGAAAAATGGGGGATCTTGATCCTAGATTCGAAAAGTTTTACAATAGCTCATTTCAAGGTGACTTGAGATGCCCAAAAGGTTTGGAGTATGTACTTCAAGGGGGCCGACTACTTGATGAAATGACAGACTTTTTCAGAGAGGCTACAAATATACTCGAGGAATGAATATCACACAGCCAGAATGAGCTCTATGATGCCATGAAAAAGCTTTATGATAGCGAGCTTGATCGCGTCTTTGCTTCTTCAAAGTTGGACACAACATCGCATAGGCAACCTGAGCTGACTTGGAACCACAAAAACAATATAGACGGCCATGGGAACTTCAAATACAAGTCATCGAGGGCACGGATGTTTTTCCACGCTATCCAGGGGGTATGGAAACATCTCAAGGGCCCGCCAGTCTGAGACCTTTGGGATCGACAGCTTCCTGCGAGTCGCTTTTGTTTCTCTATGAGAGTCCTGACGAGGCATTATAAAGAGGGAAAAATAGCATATTGGCATTTGCTTCTGTGATATGTTTGTATCTTTCTTTGTACCAATACCAAACCTCCCAAACCTCTACACTTTGGTATATATTTCACCGTATTCTACCACAGCGATAAAGAGGTATGACGTTGACTCAAGCGAACACCTGTGGACTACATACTAAATATAACAATACTTATCTCGTCAAATAGAAGTAGACATTCCCCTGCCACTTTTTACTCTCAATACATCCAGCCACCATGTTATGTTTCACAGCGCGATAATAGACCATCATAGGTCGCTCATCGTAAATCAAAGCTGCAGAGACGACTCCATGATATTTGACTTCACGTAGCTGTCAAGAAAAGAATGTCAGACCTTATCTCCCGAGTCAAAATACGTACAAGCTTCTTTTGAAATCCACAATCACACGTGCATATAGCCATGCACCATGCACCATGTAGTGTCGGAAATGTGTCACAAAGTAAAGAAAAAGACTTACGGATGCACGCCCCCAATCCTCAAAGGGTACTCGTTCCCCGTTCCGCGCAACAATCAATGGCGCCACATCATCGGTGGAATAAAATGTATTGCCGAACCAATTGAGCGTGTCCAGCTCGTGCTCGAATGGGTGACCCGTGGCAAGTATATATCCGTCCCATTCGCCGATCAAGTCGTCTGGCTGAAGGGGCTTGAGCCCGTGAAAGACCGTGGTGACTTTTCCACTAGTCACCCGGGGGTGCTTGGTGAGAGAGATAAATTTCTTGGCTGGGCTGGGTTGGAAATAGTCGAATGACATGATTGGGAATTGGATTGTCATCTTATATGTGCCGTTTGTCTAGGTACAGCTTGGGGTCCTTGAAAGGCAAGGTCAAGAATTTGATTCCTGGCCAGTGGGTGTATGTATTTCCCTCCATAATTGCGGGCTTCCTACACTAAATATGAGATGCGAGTGAGGTTCACACAGAATGTAATTCCAATAAGAGTTAAGAAACGGGCGCTTCCTGCGCTTAAGGCAAAAATCCCAAGTATGCAGTGCAACCTCTGATCTGCACAAGCCAGGTAGAAGACATAAGTGTTTACTTGAGAAACCTGCTGACTCGACATTCTATCTGATTTCTTCGAAATCAGCCATCGTATCCTGACAGGAAGGGATCCTCGCATGGGAAATGCTGCCAACACCCCATCCTGCAAGTACCCGCACTCTGAAATGTATCAGATCCTTCTAGCACTGAATTGCATACTGCATACCATGAAGACAACATAGCCTCTTCGGCGAGTGGGCAAAACATGGCGTATGAGGATTCTCTTGCCTGGTTGCCGCATTCCAAGGGTGGGTTCGCCCCGCTCCGTGGCTGTTTTGCCTCAGTCGATCGATGATTGATAAAGAATGGGCTATCATGGACAGCTATGTCAAAGTGTTGGAATGGCTAGAACCTCCTTTTCGGCGGGTAAAGAATTGGATACTTGCTGTTCAATAGTGACCAAGGAGGATGGAAGTTTGAAAGACATGCTTACCTCTGTGGGCAATACTAGTTCGATATTACCATCAATCGCCACTGAGACATAGGAATGTACGAGTAAACTCAATTCCACATCTTGACAGCACGACAAAATTGCAACCATTTGTGTATCTCTCAGTGCTCCCGCTACCTGAAGCAAAACACAGCCACATTCTTCGCCCTCGAACCCCATCCGCTCTACTGCCAGGATAGAGGCATATGTATTGATAGCTAATATGGACCCAAAGCAAATGAATGGCCGGCTTACAGAAGTACAGTGGGAGAGATATAGCTTTTGAATATCTTCAAAGCTAGTTATCTTCTTGACACGCATTTCCCAACACACAACCAGTAGGAATCTTAGCCAGCCAAACCCACAACTCACAACGTCCAAGTCCTCTCAACTTCCAGACAATCCTGGTCAATATCCTCCCACCCCAGATTACCCCACCTCGCAGGCCTCTCAATAGCGTCAACGAACTGTCTCAGCGCGAGCACTGTCTGCACCGCCCAGCGCTCCTTACTAACCTTCCCAACCCCAGTAGCCAACGGCGTCATAAGAATCCGCCCAATCTTCTCCTTCCCCCCTGCAGAGCGATTATGCCCCTCGATCTGACACAACAAGCTCCACACACACTCATAGACAATCTCCCGGTCCCAGCGGACATCTCCAGGCTCACGCATTGTCGGACAAATAGCCACCCACTCACAGCCGTATTTATTCTGCTTTATGTCATCCGGAAACTCGACAAGTGTGCACGAGCCTGGTAGTGCAAAGCCGCGCCATTTCTCATATAGCACTTTTTGCGCTGCGCGTGTCAGAGCGTGGTAGTCCCTTCGTGGGAAGTCCTTTGGGTTGAAGGTCATTGAGATGGCATGATCGAAGGCTCCATCGAGGCGGCCGTAGGAGTTTGCTGGCGAGACGATTAGGTCAAAGGTTGTTGCTTCTGGGAGTGAGTTGAGGCGCTCGTTTATTGGAGTGATCTTGAGTTTTTCTGGGTTGTGGTCTGGCCAGGTTGTTTTGAGGGCATTGTTGAAGGCTGTGATGAAGTCAACGTCCATGCACAGTAGGAGGATTTCAGGGATGTTGGCTGTCATATTTGTTGGGATTTTATCAGTGATGGAAAAAATATATAAGCTGACAGATGTTAGACAGCAGAGTGTAGTTAAATAGACAGGACGGAGGTACTCCGTACACAGCCCCACGCTAAATTTGTGGGAACGCTAAGCCTGATGATGACGGTGGCTTTGCCCGTTGGAGGAAAAATATGGCAATAGATGAAAGTAGCATGAATCCATCATATATTAGCTGTTCTGCAGGGGAGACTATGTACATGTATGTAAACACCTTCTCTTAACTATCTGCGTGGTGTGGCCGTGATCTGCAGGCAGAAACATATATTCAGGCATCAACATGTGATCTGGACCCACCTTCCTCTTCTGGAAGCATATGTTCCCTGTGCTAACATTGAACCAATACAAGCTACAGGTACGGGGTACCTGTGGACAAAGAAAATGTTCACTCCTCCAACCCAATATCCCTCTCCTTCCTCAGAGTTGGCTCCTCCGACAAATCGGCAGCACCTCCCACAGCCTGACTCTCCGCTCGAGTCGAGACGTACCGAATCAAGCTCTCACACAACCGATCTAGAACCCACTCGGGCTCTGTCTGTTTTGCCAGCATGGGGCTATTTTCACCGATCCAATCCCAATTGAGAATTCCGTATTCGTCTTCACCATTAGAAGGCCCTTCCTCACTTGCCGGCTGGCTCCTTCGTGATGATGGTGGGCGAGCTCGCGGGTCTGTGAACTGAATGAGCCGAGTGAACTCGACCCATTCTTCGTAGGAGTATCTTTTTCTCTTGCCTTCCATTGCCTGTTTCGATGCGCGGCGAATAGCGAAGGCAAGTTGCTGGGCAAGCTCGAGGGGAGTCGGATCACGGGCAAGTTCTTCGAGGGACCGGTGCGGATGAGACTCGGCCAAGTCACCGCTTTCAATATTAGGTTGACTAGAATCCTCAGGGTTCGCCCTTTCCCCAGTGTCGGATCCATCATCACCCTCAAGTGGGAAACCGCGCCCTCGCCGTTTTTTCGCTTGGCGAGCCAGCAAGAACTGGGAAAGTATAGGAATCCGACCCAAGAATGTCTTATAGACATGGGATTGAGGGAGCACGACATAATCAGCGACCACTTCAGTGGCGCGCTTGAAACTAGCGACGACTGTGTCGCTCATCTCGGAAATAAGCATGGTCATGATTGGGATGGCGATTAGAGACCATACCACAAAGAAAGGCCTTCCTGGATTTGATTGCGGCGTGATATCACCGTAGCCGATCGTCAACAGAGAGGTAAAGCAAAAGTAGAGTGATTCGAAATAAGTTATCTCTTCTAATCTCCAAAACACCACTGCTCCGCAGGACCACACAATTCCGAATGCAACGACGCTGATGATCAAATTGTTCCAGCGACGGAAGCGCATAGTCTCGAACTGGATACGGCGCATAGCATCAAATCGATCTTTTTCTTCACGCATGATGAGAATCCTGGGTCGGCGAGCCGTGGCTATGGCGTTGATAGTATTCCGGATTGGCCGGTGATGTCGATGGCGACGAGTCTTGGAATTTTGGCGTGTGAGACCTGGACGGGTGATAACTCCTCTAGTTGAGAGCTTCTCTTCAGCAGACTCGAGCTCGCTGATGAGTGATTGCTCGAAAGTGGATTGCCGTTTCTGTTCAATGTGTTTCCAAATAACATTGTCGTAGTGAACCTCGCGACCGTATCTAAAGGTACTTTCCACCACCAGTCCCAGAATGATAATTCCAATGACTGCATATGGCCAAATAAGACCTCGACCGACGGCATTGGTGGCAACTATGTTGCCATACCCCAATGTGAGGACAGTGACATCGGAGAAGAACAATGCATCGGCGAAAGAGATCCCGATCACCCGTTGAAAGATAGCCGCGCCAATCAATAGCCAAACCATCAATGCAGTCGTCTGTAGGATCAATGTTCGTTGCTCATTGGTCAGCGAGAAGTGTTGCGGGTATTTACCCAGGAAATAGCCTAGCATGTTGATCATCAAGACGACACCCAGGAGAAAATAGAGGACTGCCGCAATGACGGCACTCCAATACGCCTGCGAGTAGACCCTACCAGCGCCTACTGGAGGAGCATATACATGTGTGGCTATGGTGATTCCACAGAGCTACAAGAGAGCGTTAGGTCTGGGACATACAAAACTAGAGAAGTTACTCACGATTCCCGCGGCTAGGAACCACGAAATGATCGTCACGGGCAAAGCTATGATATAGCGTACAATCTGGGTGAAATTGAACAGTAAAAATGCATTGCCCACAATTCCGCAGAAAAGCGAAATGGCATTTAGAACAGTGGTCCTATTCATGGTGTTAGAGAAACCCAATTCAAAGTCACACCCTTTTGCTCCGTACTTACCAATGAGGATCTGGATATCCTTCTTGAATGGGGTTTCCAGCAGCACTATGATTTTCCGAGAGGATTTTGCTTCGCCATGGCATAACGAGCGCAACGATTGACATAACGTTGGCGAGTGGTCCCGTTGTGGCAGCAATTAGCGGGATGGTTGTGGACGCAAACCACCACCACTGCGGCTCGTCATCTTCAGGTGGCCTCATGTGAATCTGACTCCGGATCCATTCCCGTGGAGATAGCCTATCAAACTTTTCGTCTGTGGGCATCGTAACTGTCATAGATATTCATCTAGCATAACCATGTGCCCAGATCGGGAAGTCGAATGACCCTTGTAGGTCTGAGGCCAAGTCCTTCGGATACCTTGTACTAGATAGCTTGCCAGGGACTAGATATTTGTTAAGGGAATCTCGAAGAGTTACATCCTCATCTGTCCTTGGTGGGGGATTGCATCAGGACAGCGTAGAAGACGAGTATGAGTCTTGGTAGTTGTCGACCCCCAAGCAATTCTCCGAAGATAGGCTCAAAATAACAATATATCACCCAATCATCTTAATTCGATGGATCAAGTACTACAACTGTCACAAAGAAAACCTTGGAATGGATGATTTCAACGATCAGTCAGCTGGCGGTCCCGTGACCGTCCCACGTGCGTCATCATTATTCCAGACCTCAGTCAACGACACTGGGCAGACAATCTGAACTCTAGAAGTTATTGAATATGGATTT
This sequence comes from Penicillium paneum, assembly GCA_023627375.1. Classification (NCBI taxonomy): domain Eukaryota; kingdom Fungi; phylum Ascomycota; class Eurotiomycetes; order Eurotiales; family Aspergillaceae; genus Penicillium; species Penicillium paneum. The sequence continues at coordinate 409,885 of JAMAFK010000010.1, read as the reverse complement.
TGAACAAGCCCGATGAAAAATAGGTCTAATAGGGCGAATAAGGTTGCATGGCCACATGGACTTGGAATCCACCGCCATGGTCTTGGCTATAAGAGTTTGCTTGTTTACCAAGGCAGACTATCATGAGCTTTTCCATCTGTCAACTCCCAAGAGGTATATTATATTATGCTATAGCCGCTCGGCTATTTTCTCTAGCTCAACCTTCGGAGCAACGTCTTACAAACTCGATATGACTCCAAATCTAGCGGGAGATTCATAAACCACTAAGTCTAAGCCAAGCCTAAGTCAGGATAGAAGCCAAGAACTGCTCACATACTCCGTATACCTAGCAAAATGAAGAGTATCACATTCCCTAAAGCCTCAATCCACACTAAACCAAATACCTCGATATCAACCACAAAACTATATTTAGTAGCGGCCACCGTTATCTGGCAAGACCATGCAACCGAAGACGAAAGCCAGAAGTCATGCACGCAACCCCCACACCCCCATGCCTCGCCTGTGATAGGGTCGCCACACCCTCGGGTATCGCCAACCAACATGCATGCAGCGGTTGAATTTCAAAATCTAAGCCAATAGCAGCTGCGATCACCTGCATGAGAAAAATGCAAGCTGATCCCACGCTGGGACCTACACTTATATGAAATGTGACATCAGCTGCCGTCATTGGAAAGATAGTACCTGATTTGGAGGGCGTACAGCCAGCGAATGATCGAATAGCTGTTCAATATCCAAGCTGAGCAACCAACGGCGGCCCCCGGGGTGATTCTAGGCGCTTTCGATGGTCTTACAGGGCGGGGTAGTGATCCACAATGTACGATGTACGTACTTGCATTGCACAGGAAGCGCCGGGGTGAGGGGTAGCTCTGGGCTATCACATCACATCACATCACAGGCTATTTTGTGGTGGATTTGGACTACGTGGAAATAGTATTCAGTTTACATGTTACGGAGTATCTTGGAATGTATAGAATAGGAAAGTATAACGAGCGTTAGGGTTGGTCTATCGGACGCTTGGGTCGTCTTGGTTCTATGTACAACCCGGTTCCTCCGACCCAACATCAAATCAAGCATTAAGGACAGAACAATAGCTGGATAACAGCTGTAGTGCGAATGACAAAGGAAATAAAAGACAAGAACAGACAGGCACGTATATAGGAAATCGCAAGATGGTATCATCAAAGCAGTGACACGGACTTCAACGGCAAGACAGAACGGACTTGACGGCCGGAATTGAAAGATTAAACAAGGACGCCAGGAATGAAGTAGAATGGATCAAACGGGCGCCGTCCTATGAGAGAAACGAGGTCAAATCAAGGCGCCGGCACCGGAAAAGCAAAAACAATAACAATGATCTTTTGTGTCGGACCCTGGGCAACATCTGCCCATAAGTCGAGAAAACAGACAGTAAATGCGACGAGCAAAGCCAGCCGAAGCCAAAGCAACACGCTCCAAATGCGATTCAACAAGTGTCAAATGCTCCAAATGTAGATAAGAAAAGCAGTATTAGGAAAATCTGTCTCTTTGGGGGGTATCGCTTCCCTCGGCAGTCGCTAGTGAAAAAATAAAAGCGTATGAAGAAAACATGCTATGCAGACGACGGTCGGCGCAGAATGTCTTCGCAGTTGGCGTCGAATCGCATATTCCAGAGTCGAATGCTATTCATGAGCTTCTCGGTACTTTCAAGCTCACGGTCGCGACCGAAAATCGATTCGACAAATTCGCAACCGGCATTGCGGCCCATTGATACGGGCCCTTTGCCACCTTCTCGTTTGGCGGCCTTCCACATGTAAAGTTCGCAGCCCTTGAGGAGCTTCTTGAACCGGGACCAAAGGCGCTCGCCACTTTCCAGGAAGTCTTCGACGACTTCCTGCGCCTCCACGCGATGGATGCGAGGGAGACATTCGTCGGCCCTCTTTACTTTGCCCGCCAGCTTGATCAATAATAGCCACAAGTCGCCCGCGACGTCGGCCATGGGCGTCGATGCGCCATGATAAAAGACAGTCCAGTCGTAGATCCATTTGCCGAGGGAGTTTGCATCGAACACACTGCCGAGCAAGATGATCGGCGCCTCGGTGGGGTCCCAGTTTTTGATCGAATATCCCGGGGGGATCCCTGCGGCCTCGGCGTCATCTTCGGTGGCGATGGGTGGCGGTTTGGCAGTGGCAGGTGGCGGTCTGGGTTTGTTGGGAGTGCGCGTTGATGTGGATTGGCGCCTGGTATGGGAGCGTCTGGCCGCATCGATATCCTCGTTGTTAGGAGCCTGAGTGAAGTAAAAGTGAGAATCAGCTGGGTGTGATTTGCGGTAAGAGGTCGAGGTAGTGCGACGGTGCAGGCCAGGGCCATCTCGATTGGGGTTCGAGGCCGGGGGACGGCGACCGGTACGGGGTTCGCGGACGTTGGTGCGCGGGACATCGAATGCTTCGTCGACCACATCTACGAAGATGGGACGAGCCTGCGATTGCGACGGGTGGTATCCGTTGCCGAGGCCATCCCCCGTAGGATGACCGGTCGAGGAGTATCGGTGGTGTTTGGGCTTTCCCGCAAAAGAAGCACTTACATGATCGTGCTTTCGCGATGGAATGCCATAGTCTGGGGTTGCTTCATAGTAGCCTTGTGGATGACCCGACGAATACCATGGTGTTTCTTTGGTGGTTGAGTAACTGGCCTTGCGGTTGTGCCGTCGCGAAGTGCCCCGGGGTGAAGCGTAGGCGTTGGCGAACTGAGAGGCGTAGTAGGCGTAGTGAGGTGAGGTGGGAGGTGATTGAGTTTGAGTGTAGTCGTAGGTTGACCACCCGGGCGGCGGACTGGAATAATGATACATTATCGCACGAGCATATGGAGCACCAGTCGATCAGATAAATGTAAATGGGAGGCGAGAAGCCGAAAATGCAAGCAATCCAAAGGCAATTCAATGAAATCAGCAAGAAAAAAAAAGAACACCGAGTATATTATACAGGATATCGTGCACCCAAACAATAATCGACGCCGACTTTAGAACTGCAGGCCAGATAGGATTTTTTTGATAGTAGGACCGTCACCGCGGTACGGTTTTAGATCGAAAAGAGGAGGGTTGGAACTGAATGTGCTGAGAGAGCATTTGAACGTTCTTCGGTCAATCCGAGGAAAAGAGAGAGAGTGCGTTTAGGGGATCCTAGGACCCAAGATCTCCTATTGATAAAGGGGATTGAGGAAAACAAAGAGCAGAGATCCGCTCCAGAAGATGTAATGGCTTTGAATTCAGTGGAGAGAGTGGAGAGGGAAAAAATTCGACCCGATGAAAGGGAAAAGACAGATGGATCCCAATGTCAGCGCCGGCGATATTTGCGCCGACCAATCAGCGAGTAGCCGGCGCGTGTCAGTTGGCGTCGTGGCTGTGGCGTTTGGAATCTTTCTTACATGTATTGAAATTCACGAGTTTCACCAGTTTCAAGGTATTCTATTCATTTCTCTTAATTTAGGCCTACTATTTCTTCTTCTGGGTGATAATCCGTCTCTTTTATATCTTGCGCTCAAGCTCAGCTATTGCATATTATGACTCAACTTCATGTGGCAACTTTAGAAATACAATCGAGTCACTATTCCAGTAGAAACTGGTACTTTCTACGACACTCGTGAATCCACTATAACCTAAAGTACCATAAAGTCTCGATGTCTCTACCCCTCATGCTAGTCCAGATGGAAATACTTCCATTGGACGCTATGCTAACCGCTTGGCTGATAGCCCCTCAGTTGGATCGGGCAGCGGACAACTGCATTTTCCTCAGTGTCTCTTTAACTTTGCCAGTCTCAAGGCAACTGCATGGCGGTTTTTTTCGCTCTTGTTGGACTGAGTCACTCTGAGGTAAAGGCAAAAAACAGGCGTGACTGTTGCCACTAAGACGAAGCGTCGTTCCATAATAGATCTTACTGGCTGCCTTGCAGATGTCTGGCGCTGAAACTGATTAGATCACCCCTCCATCAGCTAGCGTGTCATGGTTGGGTTGGATGAGGGCAAACCATGTGCTCGACTTCCAGAACTGGGCTTACATTTTCCATGCCCCGTCAGTTCATCTGCATGAACGCCGTCATTAGTTGCAGCAACATGGAGAATACTGTATACGGCGAAATGATACCTTATCTCGATCATATGAAGCAATATGCTCTAGTACAACTTGGTATTTCCCGGGGCCGACGTAAGTTTGTTGTACTAGGTATAGACATGTACATATGCAGTGCCGGTTCCGTGGTTGGACCGACGGCATCCCAGATGTCACGACGGCCCATCCCGTCTCGTCCAGCGGTTCAGACTCCACTGACCTCTACGGCTTCAGATAATTAAGATATCATTACTCCGTACTAGGTATCTGTAACATATACTAACACGTTGCCATGGCAAGAGAAATGACCAACGAGCCCCATCGGTATATCTTTTTAAAAATCTACTTCGCACTGCCATCTTGGGCGACATCACGGGCCATGCATAGGCTTTACCGCTGCGTCGCTGGGCAGCAACCGCAATTTCAGGCTAAAAAAAATAGAGAAATCGCAGACCGCAACTTGCTGGCCATCAATATCTCAAGTGGAATGAAAATTCTTCCGCCTAGTAGTAAAAATAGGATAGTGATTACCAAGTACTCCGTATGAAATCGAGGGATACGCAGCGGCTGTGTACAACGCGTTAGGATCGAAGCCGCATAATGGGAAGCAGTGTCCTCCAACCATAAGCAAAATGAAGTCACTTCGGGATCACCTCAGTGCGATGTATATTTTTGATATTGGCTGCCCACCGTTCAATGTTTCAGCGTGGGGCGATGAACAATAAACGACTCGCTATCGTTGTGATTACATTCAATTCTATGCCCTAGTCTGCCTTTTTGGGACTGGTCTGACACCAACCAACGCTATTAGATGTGCGTCATGACTGGCAGTGCTACTCCATATAGCCTATAACTATAAACTACACACTAATATTGCAACGATATCTACAACTGTTCTCTATTTTAGGACACAGGACACATGCCTGTGTATGTTCAACGTACAGAAGAGGACCATCGCAGCTTTGCTCAGCCACAAATACCATTAATACCAACATATTTTTACGCTCACGCACCGAGTAAAGGAATGGAAGACGGAATCTCCAGCGCGTCCTTGCTGCCCACACAAAAGAATCCCAGATCCCAGGTCCACCCCTGATTCGAGGGCTTTGTTTTTCTGAATGAGTCAACCCTTCGAGATTCCCCCCTTGTCTTAATCAACCAGCCAAGCAGAAGGCCAAACCCGTCCTGCACCGCCGATCATCTAGGGTTGCACATGGCTTATTTTTATATTTTCCCAAAGGAAACATCACCTACCTAACATATTTTTGATCGTATCTGCAGGATAGATCTCACATGCAGGCAACATATTAAAAACAAAATATATACGGAGTAGACGTATCTGTCTTTAGATGATCCGGCGTCTAACAGATCTCACTCGACAACGCCCCCTATTTCACATTTTTGGCCACCCTTAGCTGATCTCAGCCGAGGACGGACAAAAAGAAAGAAAATAAATCGATGTATCGTTTAATTTGTTTAGTGCGTAATGCCAACTCGCCTAAGAGTCATGGAATTTCTGGAACAAGGTTTAAAGCCCAAAATCCACCAACAAGCCCGCTAACAAGGCTGCAGGGGGCCAACGGGCTGGAAGCCGGGACGCATATTCCTTCGGCTGTAGGAACATAACCTTGAACTGGCGCACGGGGACACGCACACACACATCTTTGTACACCGGTTCCCCCTGAGCGAAACAATTGGCTCTTTTTAATTTATATCCCGTGCTTCTCGTGCGACTCGCACAATATGGAGTATCTAGTACGGCTTACGGCTTACAGCTACGTAACTAGTGTATCAAGTCGCGGCGGCTTAACGGCTCAACATCCTTGCAAGACAATCAGATTTTAGATAGGGGGTGGACGCCTAGATGCCGTGTGCGTGGGGGTATTTTGTACTCCGTACGGGGGATTACAGACTGCGGATTTCCTCGATTTCAATGTGCGATGATTGGTAAATTTGCTTTTGATATCAAGTCCGCCAAGTCCCGAAGTACAGGGAGCGGTAATGATAACAACCCTTCACCTACATTTGCAAGCGCCTATGCCTCCCTCCTTACCCCCTAGCCATCTAATTAAATATGCACGCTTCGGATAGATCCATTCAAATCATATCGGTTTGCAACAGAATCATACTAATCTGCCATCCCTTGCACGAGCGGACATCGGCTTTGTCGCGGGAGAATCAAAACAAAACCTTGAAGCATTTTAGTGTTTGTTATTGGTATTCTAGGCCCGGTTGGAATACTAGCGGTCGGGAAGATCTTCGACTGTCATCAGTACGTGTATTATTGATACTATCCGGCTTTGTATTAAGCTTTCGAGGTTTTCATTGTGCGTGCTGATCTTATAGGGTTTGGATGGCTGCCCTTGCCCTGTGCCCTATAATGTAGGCTCAAGCGCCTATAGGTCTAGATTGGGGTGTAAGCTGGTACTTTGTCGTAGCGCCGTGGGATGTGTGATAGGGAAAGATGGCTTGCGTTAGGTTGTTAGGTGGTCGTCCTTTGGCGCAGTTTTACTTTTGCACATATCAACTGGGGATGACTCGGGCTGGTTATCTCCGAGTGGCTTGGGCCAGCCCCTATTTGGCCCTTGGGCCTTGGTGGTGTAGAACGTAGGTTATGATTCATACAACGTATTACGAAGGACTTTGGTCCAAATTACTCTTTTCATAGGTTCATTTCATTGATAAGAATATGACATGGTCTATATTTGAATGGTTATCCTGCTTTTGTAGGTACATGTACAGACATGCATAGAATGTTGTTTCCCAGAGCAAACTTAGAAAAGAAGAGCCAGTATGTCCAATGTAGATAGTATTGGCTGGGGAATATTGCTGAATATAGAATGAATGGTATCATTTGAAAACACAACACGCGAGTCGCTGATCCTCGAACAAAGAAAAATCCAATGGGCCCATCCCACCAGAATGCTGTAAAGCTGGAAACCGCAAGCATGTAGCTCGCGCAAAAAATTAAAAAAGAGATAGAAAGTAAACCGTCTATGCAACCATGTACTCACCATCACCCCGCTTGGCCTGCATAACTCGCGACCAACGGAAGGCTTGTGATGGTGCCCTGCCGCCAGCCAGCGGAGGCGGGGGACCCAACCCACTAGGATAAACCGGGAATGAAGATTCATCAGAATGCTCGACCCAGATCCGTTCCAGAAGCTCTAGACAGGAAAGGTTGTTGATGAAGCCAGAGTCCTTGGAAATATCCTTGCAGCGATTGCGGATGATCGAACGGTGATCGTCCTGGACACACTCCGAGCCGACAATGAACAGTGGCCAGAGAAGATATACGTCCGATTGCACAGTAATGATACAATGCATGGCGAGCTGGACAAGGTGCTGAATACGACCATGAGAAGATGGAAGGGTCGGCTCGGCTAGACGTTCGCAGTAGAGAAGGGCAGCATGACGAAAACACTCCGAGATCTGGTAGACGTCCTGGAGATTCTCGGGTGCCACTTGGTATGCCGAGGAGGATGTCCGTGGCGTCACATAAGTCGTGGCATTCCAGGTCATTGCGGGTGCAGATAAGGGCGGAGAGGGGAAAGAGGCATGAGCAGGTGGGTCGAATCGCCAGGATTCGAGTCGCTGCCTGAGCGAATACCACTCTGTCCAGAATTCTGGAGAGGAAGGACGATGGGATGAGTCACTGCTTTGCGGTGGTGTGGGAAGAGAAAACCCGTATTCCGGTACGGAGCCCATTCCTGTATTGGGCACAACTGTGTCCCATCCCGGGAAGAGCATATTAGGAGGGAGGGACGCAGTGGGGACACCGGCATCATTTGGGCGCGATAGGTTGGGCTCCTGATCTTGACTGAGGAGATTCAAACGTCCCAGCTGAGAAATCAGCTTGAACAGACGACCATCGCAGCCGGCCAGGTTCTCCAGACCCCATTCCCCATCGGTTATGGAGCTGATTTCCAAACATGTTCCGCGGAGTTGTACGTCACGGTCATTTGTGGTTGCCGTCAATGTATCAAACCACGAGAACATGCGGATGAACCATTTGAGTTCATCCGTAAGAACACGGGAATGGCGCATTCGAATCGCAAGTAGTCTTGTTACTCCAGCAAATTGTGCACGGAATCCGGCGACGCCAGTATCGCAGCCATGGAAAAGACAAAGCACCAACAGAGTTGCCAGTACGGAGTCTGATAACCTGCGACGAGGGTCGGCCAAATCAGCATTTAAAGCCTTGACGGCCATCCCTCGATGGTGATTTTCTTCTCTGATGTACCCTTCGACCATTGAGATGCCATATCGATCTTGGAAATCTTCATCGGTGAGGGCGCGGTGAGCCATTGATGACATGCGTGCCGGCAGAGTTCGTTCCGTGGAGAGGTGATTATGCTCTCGCCTCTGGCGCAAGTTGCTCGTAGCCAACGTTGCGATCGCCTCCTGCAAAGCCTCGCTCTCCATCGCCAAGCGTATAACGTGAGTTCGAAACGGGTTTGTTGGGGTATCGAAAGCAACAATCATGGGGGCAATGACTTCGGCGTAGTAACTGATGAGATAGCGAATACGTGGGGTCCGCCCTACAGATCGTGCCAAAAGGAGTTGGGAAAGTGACGGAGAATGGGCCGCGTTCCAAAACACATGATAATTAGGATCGTATTTGACATCCTCCTCATCGGCTTGTGACGCTGGGGGAGTAGCAGCGTGAGATGGGAATGGAACTGCAGTCGGCCAAACCAAAGAGCCATAATTAGCCATCGGGCTGATGGGAGCATATAGCAATGGCGGCTCCGAGGTCATTTTTCCGCTCGTATTGTTTGGAATCATCGGCCGACTGGGTGACGGAAGCCCCGAGATCGCAGGCGGAGCAGCAAGCGTGTTCGACCACGATTGTGGATCTGGCATGTCCATTGTCCAAGCTAGGTTTGAAGACATGTCGAACGCAGCCGGCGTCAGGGATGGACTACCTTCCAGTTTCACACTCGGTGTCCCAACGCCAAACGATGCCATTGCAGGGCCGGTGGACGGAGGCGCCGAAGCATTCTCAGGCATCAATGAAGAAGACGGGCCACTGCTCTTTGAGTCCTTCATTAGTGATTTCGCTGAATCCCCCGACTGTGCTTCCGATTGCATCACCGGAAGATGCTGGCCGCGTAGTTTCCCCCGACTTGCGACTCCAACACCCCATGTCAACGTCGTCTTATATCCGGAACATTCGCGGCCAAGGTCGAGGCACTGGGAGCAATATGGTCGGCGCCGGTCACACCGTGCTCCTCGCTTGGAGCAGGCAAAGCAGTCGTCGGGGGCTCCGCTGACCACGGTTCTCTTGCGGCGTTTTCGGATCGGAGCGTTCGGGTCGGTCTTGCGGGATTTTCCCTTGGGCGCGGCGTCTCGCACGGGAGTATCTGCATTATCAGAGGCCATCTTGAACTGGCGTGGGCAATGCCCGGATGGAGTCCATTCGTTCAGATCCTGAAAGACGTATGCGATTAAAATAATAGGCTTTCACGGGGCGTAAGTTACTTTGTGCCGGTAGATTCGTAATTGGGGCGGAAATATCGAATCCCGGAAGATCGGCGAATCCAATAGGGGATTGGGGGGGGAGGGCGTCTTTAAATAAAAACGGTAAACTCTCTGGGTTCCGACTCAAAAAGAGGGAATAATAATATGACGGAGGAAAGGTTGGGGGGTGGATATGCGATCTTCCCCGGTGGAGGCTGATCCGCGCTTTAGTCGACCTGCCCACGTGGATCGGGGACGCCTTTTAAAGGCAAATGGTCCCACGGTGATCATGAAACCATTCATACCATTGGAATATTGGACTGGCAATATCAGGTCTGATATTTGTTCTGATTCGACCTTCATGAATTTGCCTTGGTGTTGGTCTCGATGCTAGTTAGCACCTGGGTAAACCTCGGCTTTCAGGGGTATAATCGGCGAATTCGAGTAGTCTCGTGTCTCATATTCGAGATTGAATCCTTCAAAGAATCCAATATGAATTATATATGACAATATCTGTCGACATGCTGGCCCAGCAAGTCGTGCATGTACGATGTAAGGTACGTAGGCCGTTGTAGCTTCTAAGGTTGCCAAGCCGAATCTTCTTTTCCGCCCGGACTCCCTGGAGGCGCCACAACTCTGCAACCAACTCCTCCGGTCGTCGCACTCTGTGAATCGGTAATATATATATGAATCCTTTTTATTCCTTGACTTGGTAAAAAAGAGTCGATCGGCATGCCCGTGCGCCGCTCCTCTAACCCCTGAATCAAAGCGCAGCTATCCGAACTATCTAGCAATAATGGGTGCTTTGCGACCTGGGAGAGCCAAGGCGCTCGTACTGGCGATGCTCGCTCTGATTCTAGTGTGCACCGTCTACTTTTACCGATCCCCGATCACCGCGTCCTCCAACGTCCCCCTAGTCCCAAACACAGCATTCGAAGTTCCACTCACGGAACGCCAGAAAGACTTCTGGAAAGTTCTTCGACCCATAATTGAACGCCACCAGCCGAGTTGCCCTTCCCCGGAAAAGCGAGGCGATGTCGAAGCTCAGCACTTTGACCCCACAAAAGACCTGCCACGACCCGACCTGACGGGCATGAGCGATGAAGATGTACGCAAGATGGAGGAATCCCATGCGGCTTTCATCGAGGATGTCAAGCAGTCGAGCAAGGAGTTGAAGCCGATTCATACCCCAGGCAAGCGAGGACTGGTATCGACAGCTGGCTCTACATACCTCCCGGTGTTTGTCTCCTCACTGCGCATGCTCCGTCGCGCGGGGTCAACGTTGCCAGTTGAACTCTACATGAAGGATGCCACGGAACACGAGAAAGAAATTTGCAACGAGGTGCTTCCTAAACTCGATGCGCGGTGCCTGGTGCTAGCGGACGTGGTTGGTAAAAACATCATTGAACACTATCAACTCAAGATCTTCGCAGTTCTTTTCTCGTCCTTTGAAGAGATTGTCTGGATGGATGCCGACTGCTTCCCTCTTGGCAAGCCCGAGGAATTGCTTGACTCGGAGCCATTCAAAACCAATGGTCTCGTCACATGGCCCGACTTCTGGGCTTCCTCCGCATCTCCCTTGTACTACAGAATTTCACGCCAGCAGGCACCGTCCATGTCTGCCAGACAGTCGTCAGAAACTGGGGTATTCTTAGTATCTAAGAGAACTCACTCTCTAGCTCTCTTGCTGGCAGCGTATTATAATTTTTACGGCCCCTCGCATTATTTCCGCTTGTTGAGTCAAGGGGCACCTGGCGAGGGAGACAAGGAAACCTTTATCCAAGCTGCCTCAGCCGTAGGCGCACCATTCTATACTGTCAGTGAGCGTGTGCAGGCCATCGGACACGCGAACGAGGATGGGCTGTCCGGGTCGGCTATGGCACAGTCAGATCCGCGCGAGGATTTTGCCTTGATCCAGCAGGACAAGTGGCGTGTAAAAGACGAGTCCGTTGCCCCCGCACCGCACGTCTTCTTCATCCATGCAAATTATCCCAAGTTCAACCCCGGTGACCGGATCTTCGGCATGGGGTGGGAAACAACTCCTACCCTAAAGAAGGACGGCTCAGATGGACGCGCTTGGTTGGCACCCCCAGAGACCATCAAGCGATTTGGATACGATGTCGAAAAGGCTTACTGGGAGGAGATCAAATGGGTGAGCTGCAATCTCGAAACGGCGTTCAAGACGTGGGAGAACAAAGTGGACTTGTGCAAGAGAGTCGAGGAATACTGGAGTCATGTCTTTGCTGAGCCGCATGACGATGACCCCAAGTTTACTCTGGATGGCTGATCTCAGGTCTCACTGGCATATTTTGTGCCTTGGGTCGCTTCTCCGCCAGCCAGCCTACCCTCCTTTCTCCTTCCCTTCACTCCACTCGCCGAACAGGATTCCGATGTTTGGCTTATATCCAACTGCACTCCGGATACGCCTGCTATGGCCTCGGTATCTGTGGCGATAAGCCCTGTCTTGGTTGGCAGTGGAGTTCTTCGATCACCCAAGCCATTCTATCTATTTTGGCTAAATAATGAGCCAGCCACCCTATTGGAAGGGTTGCAGGTATTTGGTGCCTGTTTGGCATTGTATATGCTGTCATACTTCATGTTGTACAATAGCTCCGCTTTGACATCTGTCTCGTACATATCGTATAATTGTGTTTCGAAAGCGATCTCACGACATATGTTCTATTTATTCTTACGTTTACAATGGTATATTCGAACTTGAACCACATCTTTCCCCTTCATTTAAACTTTTATACCGATTCTCCCTGCCACGTAGGAAAGTGTAAATGATATATGACGCTACTTCCTATGTCCTTGACATGTGGAAGTGGCATGAAAAAGTTGACCCGCAGAGCACCGATAGCGTTAAAATTATACAGAGTTATCAGAACTAGCGCGGGCACGTAATTAACTACATAAATCACTTGCTTCTGCTATAACATCTACAAGTTACTGTTCACAATCTACAAACCATCAACGCCCGTCTGTCATCAATGTAGGTATTCATTCAATGGCCTGCTACTCATACAGAACGTTAGACCAGATATCATTATTATTGTACATCATGTTCCACCATGAACCCTCTCATTCCCCGCTGATGAATATTCAGATTCCAATCAGAAGACATGAGGGGGTATTTGTAACGTCAAGAAACAGCATTATCGAATTTAGTGCTTAATGCCCTTTTCCCGCAGACGCTGCTCATCCTCAGCCTTGAGCTCAGCATCAATCTTAGCACCCTTAGATGGAGCATTGCCGTGGAAGATAGCCTGTACCGAAGCCAACGTTAGCAAATGCATCTGGATCAAGGGTTTTGGGTGCGCAGAAGCTGTATGTATGGAACTTACAGGCTTGGTAGGATTTTGCTTGCTCAACTCGGCCTCGGCATCGTACTCATTATTGTGGTGGTGCGAGGAGTCAGGCTTGTTCTCCTGGGAGGCAAGCTTGTTGGCGATGGAGCGGCCATCCTTAGAATCAAGGTGCTTGTGGCTATTGGGCATGCCTTCGGCATAACGGGCGCGCTCTTGTGCCTCGGATAGAGGGACGTTGCGCTGGTCGCCTGCCTCGTAGATACTGCGGTTTCCGACGCTGGATTGACCTGAGTTTGACATTTTGGGTAGATATAGAGAGGATTTGGGGATTGGTGAGAGGTTCGAAGTATCTGAATAGAGATAGTTTGTTTGAAGAGAAGAGCTTGAATGATTTTTCTTTCACTGGAAGAGCTCTGTCTTATACTGAGTATGCTGGTTGTGATGTCATGCTGGAGTCACTGAGATCATAGTGGGGCGTAGTCCGGTTTGGCACGAAAGGCCTTCGTTCATCCTTGATTGCATGTACTCTTGGTCCTTCTTTGGGGTTCTGATAATTTGACAAGAGCGTTGCAATCAAGGCATTGGTGCTCGATGACATTTGAAGGTGGTTGATCTTGGCTTTAGAGTTCCGCTTAATGTCCGCCCCACTTCATACCTCGAGTACCATGTTGTAGCTTGCTATAACCTATTCTTGTGTGGATAAGTTGCTTTCATCATGAATTATTATGATATAGCGCAGATAGCTTTGTCCCTATTGACTTTCGTAGTCGGGAAGTCAATGTTTTTCGATTTTTCCCAGATCGTATTTCGCCAATACCCGGTTCTCGCCAAGCAACCCAAACCCCATTCGAAAGTTGTCTTGATATTTCTACAATATTGACATCGCTTCTTCTACTTGGCTTATATGGCAACTTCAAGTGGCATACAAAGCTATATCTCTCACTGAAGCAATTGGGGCATATGATATGCTCTTCAGCAAAGCAATCATAGGTTAAAAGTCCCGCTATCCTTGAGCCAGAGAAACTCTCGATTTCTTTATGGGTTTGTGAGCCTAGTCAACGTCTCCCTTACCATTGATCAGACAATTTTGTCCATACAGGCTGGGAAAAAGTAACAGCAAGATCCACTGTCCAAGATGTAGCTCATCGAAATCCTTCGTGTTTTGAAGCTACGCCAAAGATATACGAGCAGAAAGTCTTGATATGCACCGAATGAAAGTCTGCATATAACGACAGTGGCCGTAAGTTCTTCTATGGAAGTTTAGCGCTAAGTATGCTTCACTTACTGTCCAACTCTCTGCCTGGAAGACATCCTAAAGTGTCATCCGACTTCACAAATTAGGGCAAGGCCGTCACATTACTTTCAGCCACTGTGAGCAAAGGTAGATGTTGCTACCTGCCGGATAATTTCGCCGCTGCCGTCAGCGACGGGTCCTCGGGTTGGTCAGGACTATAGTAAATGGTTCCGAATTACTAGAATAGGTTGAGGCCTGCGCAGTATAGCTACACCCATTTGAGTCGTCAGACTGCTGTCAGACTGCTAAAGAGTGAGCGTCTTGAATGAGGGCTGACAAGAAGGAACAATTTGGATTTATAATAATGAAAGTATCAACAAAATGAGAAAGAAAAAGATATATACAAATGAGTGAGGGTTGACAAGAGTATGGACGCATCAAACTCTTAGAGAGGTCAACTTATCAAGAAATTGTCCACTGTCCAGAATACGCACTATTGATGTTGAATTGACCCAAAGACTCGGCATTGTCTCCTGTCACCGCTTGCCCTTGGACGGTCCAGTCCGAAATGTCCAGCTCCATGGAAAGACTTGTCGATCCATTGTAGGTGGTATCACTTGTGGTAGCAATGATGGAGTCTCCGACAGGGACACTGCCACCGATCAGTCCATCTGGGAAAGATACTCCCTTCACACTGAAGTTCTTATAGTTCTGCAGAGGAGTAAGACGGAAAAGGCCGGGGCAAGGACCCTCGCAGTAGACGTTGGAAATAGACATGCTGATTGACATGGAGCTATTAACACTGTCGCTGCCGTCGTAGTTCGGTGAAGCACCAATAATGGCCGAAGGAACACCGTTCTCGCTTTTGCGATAGCGCGAGTGGATGATATTGAGTGTATCGATGGTGACGCCGGAAACTTCGCGGGGTGTCCAGCCCATCTGGATGATCGGATCATTGAAGACCTTCCACACTGTGAGCCGAGATGCAGTGACTCCAGAGAAATACGTCTTGATAGCGTCATCGTTCACATGGTAGAAAACATCGTGCACACTGCCATTGGTGTACATCTGGGGGCCATCAGTCTGCATAAAGAAGGCTCCGACCTGTTTGTAATCGTAAATATCAACCGAGATATCATCTCGGGCGAGTCTTCCGTCCATCAAATCCATGGTATTGAACGGGGGCGAGGTCAGAGTCGGTCCGACACAATGCCAGACTTGGCCGCCTGTCATGCTCCGGTGCCACCACATTCGAAGACTAGTCACGTCATCTTTGACCGCTGTGTAGCCTTCGTCCACATTCGCTTGGTAGACGTAAATTTCCCCAGACAAGACACCGTGGCCTGTGGCGTAAAAGTCCTGGGCCGTAGTGGTGTATTCGATTCCTCCTTTCACATACGCTCCAGGGGCAAGGTACACCCAGTAGGTGTTAGGATCGAGCTTGATGTGAGCTTCACCCAGGGTGTCCGAGTCGATATAGTACACGCCGGGCGGGAAGTAGACAATAGATGCCGATCCAATGTCATCTGCTGTGAATGCTCCAGGTGTCATCACCACGGTGTCGGCACCATCACTGGCTGGGACTAGGTCACTTGAGAGGAATGGGCTGGCGAAGATGAGCAGAGCGTTGGTGGGTTCAACCCCAACGACTTCGCCTGATCCGTCGGTGGTATAAGCTTCTCCATCAGACCGGAAGGTGTAAAGGTCGTTGCCGAACTCCACGGAAAACTTGCGTCCGTTGTCATCGGCAGGGACACGGATGATCACTGCATTGTCCGCGTAGTTCAGCTCATATGCAATGGTACTGGGCCGAATGATAAGGTTCGTGCCAACATCTTGACCGTCTCTGCGGGAAATGGTGACATCGACGTCCTCACTATATTCAAATTGGGACCACGCCATGTTGATGCCGGCGTCAATCTCAATTGAAATTCCATCATCGCCGCTGAATGTGTCGCTGGTATCTCCGGGGGTCTGGATTTTTCCGTTGCCATTGCGAGGAATGCTTTCGTAGACGAAGGAATCGTAGGAGGTGTCCGATCCAGCAGCGGCAACCTTTACAAGATATTGGTGAGATTGCCGGACATTGCCCGCTTCGACAGCAGTGGCCGTGTTTATTTCGGCAGTATCATGCCACCAGGTACAGAAATCCGAGTCACAGTGTGTATTCGGGGTAGAATCTCGAGGTACAACAAACGCGTCAGCTAGGGTTTGCAGCCCGATAGCAGAGAGTAGAAAAGACTGGAGAGTAATCATAGTGAAGGAATGGATGCTCGCTGAATTGATTGTTGTTCTATCCAAGCAAGGGGGCAATGGAGTCTTTATACAGCAGTCCATCTACACCTGAAGGATTCACCCACCTTCACTCGTGATTCTAGTGCATAATTAGTGTTTTTTTAATTTGGTATTTTTACATATCAAGACCGGGTTTCTTTTTGAAAAAAAAAGAAAAAAAAAACAGAGCTGGCTAATATAAACAATCAAATCGGGTTTGGATTAGATGAACGCTTAGATTAAGGGGGGATCTGCGTATGCCGGAAGCTCCGAGAGGTCGTTCGTGCGGCATATGACAGTCACCAATTATGATCAAACTGGTTTTATTGATGATGCTATGGAGGGGAACCACCATATACTAGGGCTTGTAATTGGGAGTTGAGAGTTTGCGCGGCCATTCCATTAGATGAGCGCCAAGTCCATTAAATTAATTACCCCATAGTACTAGTGTAGTATGCCAAGGCGTTGATCTTGCATAACAATGGAATCCTTACTAGCACAGATAAGAAGAGCCCCTACATTTGAGGGACTCATATGATCAGTTCAGCTCTTACTAGTTATTCAGCCCATTCATTCTCCTATGTTGTAAATGAGACATGGGCCCTTTCTAGGGGGCTCAGTTCAAAGCAAAAGTACAGCCACGCTCCGCTTTTTCGACCGTTTAGGATGATAAAGTGGATTCTCTCGTCGATTTCGCTCGTCGTCAGATCCTCGACCGGGGTTTTCTCGGGCGTACGAGCGTACGAGCATGTCGAATTGCATCGTATGTTGTACTTGGTTCCGAGTAATTCCACGAATATCCGCGATCTATCTATGTATAGTTCGTTACGCAGTGGAAACCCATCCTTCGAGAATGACCAATTGAAGGTTTTCACGTACGAATCCAGGCAAGCGTAGTTTCGTTCGTCACAAACTCAGCCGCGTGGGGTCCCCGCAAACCACCCTGGTCCGTTCCCCGCAAACCAAACTGCCCGGAGAAGGCCCGAAGCGAATCAGGAACAGTCCCGGAGCCCACCTATCGAACTCCGTGATTCGGAGTCTCTTCACAATAAGAATCAAAGTTTTGCCAACTACGAATGACTGCTGAGAAGATCTCGGTATACCAAGATCCCATGACGTACCGCTGCCTACTAATTGCTTCTGCATTATGTTCTCATTCGTCACGGTTTCCGTTTACCGACAATTTTCCACGTGGATTTTTTCTGTCATTTACAAGAATGAATTCTGAAATTACACCCGAAGGTTAGACCCAGCTCTGCTAATTCGGCCAGCACTCTGATTCACATGGCAACCATTGGAATTGAATAAGGTTTTCATCATTGCATTTGCGACGCATCCAGGCATGCTTTGAGACTTTGACTGTCTTCATGCAGTTTGATACACCTCATGCAGTTCGATAACCTCTCTTTACCCCCATTGCGTCTTTCTAGCCTCTGCTATCGCTAGGACACTACGTCTTTCCGGGATATACCTAAATAGCGCTGCATCCCTTCTTTCAATTCTGTCAGCCACTCTTTCGGCAAAAATATCGTAAGGAACTACCATAATGTTCTCATATTCTCTCGCTATACTGAAATAAGCTATCGTGAAATTGACTTGCTGGAAGGAGCGATGTAAGTAGCAGTGCAAGTAAGGTAGGATACATGTTGGGGGGTGGTTTCAGATGGCTAGGCCTGACAGCCTGCAGTTGTATCGTGGCAAGACAGAGCATGTGGACTGCAGTCGACGTTGGATGTGCGAGAGATAATATCCGAGACGGCAATTTTTACATCCGTTGCTGAATCAATTTGAGAAAGCCAACATTGTTTGATAATTTGTCCACATAGTACATCGGATATATTGGGGAACTTTTTTTCGGTAAAGAGTCTTTCAACCTCATCACTAGGAAGCTCCTCATATGGGCTGATGCCCTGAGTAATCTCGTAAAGAGTCGACCCTAATTGTGGCCACTGTCGGTTGCTCTCTCCAATGCCATGGAAGGAAAAACCGGGTACCTTCACCAAAGGATGACTTTGAACCATCTAGTGAAGAGCCAGAGAAGTCAATAATCTTAATGTCGAAAACGCATCTAACAGAAGATTTCGTGGCTTGATGTCACAGTGGATAATCCCTTTCCTATGCAAGAGGTCGACCGCCTCTGCAACTTGGTATGCCCACTTCAATTTGAGGCTCGTCGATATCGAGTTGTGAGCCCGAAGATATGTCTTCAGATCACCGTTTTTCATATATTCAAGCACAAGACCTTCCCTGGAATGATCTAGCATCCGAGCAAGCCTCTTACGCAGTCCAATACAACAATAGATGCTGGCTTCTTTGGCGATATCTATTATTTTCGATCTCAGGACCTGGATATGGTGCCTTGAGTGCAGTCCCATCGTCAAGGAGCTCCACAATTCCAGTGATGCCTCCTGGGATCAGTTGGCCTTGGGCATCCCTCACGCCGGAATAGCCCACGTTGGGTGCGGTATCGTCCGATTACCCATCGACTGAGTTTGGTTGGCTGTCTCCCTATTAGTATTGTTAAATCGTCGGGCAACATTGTGGAAATAGGGTAAGTGAATGTGGAGTACCATTTCAACATCTCCAACAGGGGGCCGACTGATTAGACGTGGTAGCGAAGACATCTCGAACTTGACGGGGTCCTGAGCAATGAACCAGCCACACCACGTGATCATCGGCGTTTAGGGAAGGTGCAGAAAGATTGTAGGAATGATAAGAGGCATTAGTTTGTTATTATGCGCTTCTTAATGCATGGCTACCTTATATGGGGCTGAGCAATTGCTTCACTAGCCAAATAATGTAAATAATCGTCATGGCCAATTCGTTCTATGGACAGGCCGTTTTGCATTAAATAGTCAATGACATCGTCCTTGCTTTTTAGGATCACTCTGACTATTAGTCGCTAGAACAAAGAACATTCATTGTTTCGATCTCGTGCGGTAGGTTGATTGCATTATGTACTCGAAGACGGATATCTATCTTGACAAGAGACAGATATATATATACGAAGGAACTCCTCTTTCAGTAGCTACATTAATTCGTCGTATCTTACAGTTCATATATTACAACAAGCGTCTCAAACCCACCTCATCCCCGGACTGGTCACTTCGTCACTTCAGCGTCTGCTCTGTGGTATGTCCTAGTCCCGCTTGAATACCTAGGTATGGGGGATCATGCTAAGTCAACTGATATCACGGACTAGACTGTATAGATTCCGATTGGCCTAGCAATTGGAAAATCCGAACCAATCTTCGTGGGAAAGCTGTCTCCAGCTTCCTGGTTGTCGCGTGGATGGGCGAAAGGGAGTATCCGTATATTGGATTGAGTAGGATTCGGAGGCAACTTTGCATTGCAAGAGTCAAGGGCTCACCAATTCCCGCTTGGCGACTCCTATTTCAAGTCGACAATTTCGGGTCGAAGCAATTGTCTTTAAAAGTCTTGTAACGTTGTAGTGACATACAATCATCTGGCGCGGGCAAGGAACCATCATTATCAGCTAGGGTGGGATTCCAGTAGGAAGGGAATGCCAAGTGCGGTGGTAGGGCCTCGAGGCCAAGTATCGCGTGAGACTGCTGAAGAAGTGAAGCAAATAGATAAGACTGCCCTCCGCGAATATTCGACAGGAGGTCAATGATGCCGCATAGAACGGTTTGGGCGTGCGCAAATAGCTCTCCAACGCCGTCGTTTTTCCTGGGAAGTAACACATGTGCGAGCAATGAGACAGCCTCTCCGATGTCATAGAGCTTTTGTTCCTACAATATTGATAAGAATAGGGCCAATTTCCGCTGAGACGATTACTTACGATGCCTATCCCATGCGCATCAGCTGACTTTTGTGCAACAGTCGACATGAGAGCCATCACGGATTTCCCTGCCGTTATTGGGAGATCTAACGGCACGACCGCTCCCTGGTGGCAGGTTGAGTCAACTTGATCGCTCACTACCTTCCATAAACGTGTTTGCAGCCACTGCCGCGTGACGATCAGATCCACTTTCTGGGTTTCGTTGTATTCAGCCAGCAAAGGGGTCGAAAGGGCAACCGATTGATAGATAGGATTTATCATGGCAGAGTCACCCAGAGAACCCGCGGCACTCGCATTCCAATCGTAAAAACTAGATGGGATCTTTTCGAAGACTGAGATCAAGTTCACGAACCCATAGGCTAGTGCAGGGGAATTAGACGTAAAGACGGTTGGCTTCTGGATGCGTCCTCGTAGTGTGATCGGCATGTTACGCTGCAAGGCATACGCTCTATTGTACAAAGTTAGCAGGTACGTGTACGCGATGAAATATAGTATAGGGTAGAGCATGCCTCTCGGTAATGAAGAGTAGCCAGTAAATCCTTCTCCTCAACTCGGCCGTTTCAGAGTCTTGGGTCAGGTAGCTTGATTCTTGATGCAGGTTCAAGAGATGGGCAAATGAGATACTTTGGCTCAAGTAATGCCAGGCATGGTTATGTTTGTCCAGGTTGCCGTACGCCGAGAACAAAAAAAAGAATGCAAGAAGCGTATCGGTGTGCGGTTCGTCAAGGGGGTCGAATTCTTGTAGCGCTTGTACGGCTTGCTCGATAAGGCTTTGACCAGACAATGAAAGTTCTTCGATAGTGCCACCCTCCGATATGTCGAGCTTCAACTGCAGATGAGTCGCCGCACACAATGCAACGAGGAAAGCATATCGTCTCGGTGACAGGGCTTCGGGGCTCATGCATTCAACTGTCACTGTGTCGACATCGAATACTGGCATGATCGGGTAGAGATGCTTGAGAAATATGTCGACATGAGCCTGCAGCAAGACGGGGGATATCCTCTGGCGCGCTGCAGTAGGGAATGTCGGACTCTTGAGGAGGCCTACGAAGCGTGCGTCTGGGCATTCTGTCGTTGGTAAAAACGTCCATTGGTCCTCAAGATTTGACTCAGAGGGAAGACCGACAGCATCTGCGTGTCCTGCGTCACTCGCCGCGAACGAGACACTTGATGTGTGTGGAGATGAATGGTTGCTTGATGATGACAGCGAGCTCAACACAGGTGCCGTGGGGCCTTTGGGTCCTTTCCGTCGGGGGACAGAGGTGTACTGGCAATTCAGAAACACCTCCTGACATTTTCCACAAGGATGCTCGCGATTACATCGGACCTTGCGTCGGCGACAATTGTCGCAGGCCGGGGTGCGCTGTTGCGTGGGTCGAATAGAGGCACTCATTGTTGCCGAAATCAGCCCGATCAGTGCGCAAATGTACGCTTATTACGGAGTTATGTTCATCGGCTATCATATGTATTTGCGGGGTGTCTCTCTAAACCGAAAAGGACTGGGCAATTTTTACCGACCACCGTTGGATGCAGCCATAACCCCGCAAATCCACACGGGTCCGGTTCGATGGGCAGGTCGGGTCTGGTCGGGTGGAGATGCACTTGATAGGTACGGGCCTTCTTCGGGGCTGTTTTTAGGCCGCTTATTAGACTATTAGACGGAGTTTCTAGCCAATTGCCACTTTGAAAAAAGGTCCACAGTTTTACGCAATTGCTCGAATGACACGGGAGGGAATTAACGGAAAACGTATGATGATCACATGAAACGAAAAGCCCCAAAGAACTATGTATTTCGCGCCATCGTCGGGGTGTGCCCAGCCACAAGATTTTAGTTGATCCCAGCCAACCACAAAAATGCCTCGAAAGGTGCTAATGAAATGTCACTGTCCACCACAGATCGTTTGTTCTGAGGATAGTTAGACAGGGCGATCGATCCAGAGGACCACTGTTTCTTGACCTGTTCCGGAAGTGTCCACGATTTCTCGCTAGCTCGGAAGTTGATCACGGCAAGGGCAAGGCTGCCGGTCTCGGAGGTGCGAATGTAGGCAAACACGTCCGGGTCCTCAGGGGAAATGAGCTCGAACGATCCGTATACTAGAACATCGGGGAATTCCTTTCTCAAGCGCAGAACATTCGACCAGTAGTGATATACACTCTGCTGATCAGCCACCTGGATCGACGCATTCCAGACTGGGTAATCGTCGTGCACGGAGATCCAAGGCTTGGCATCGGAGAAGCCGGCGTAAGTAGAGGCATCCCATTGCATGGGAGTCCGGCCATTGTCTCTCGATTTCTTCCGATATTCGGCAAGACTAGTGGAGTGCAGATCATTATCTTCCGGCTTCGTGGATGCAATTCTGAAAAGATCCGTTAGTGGTCGCACTGTGTTTGAAATAAACGGAGATGCTTACTCTCGCCAATGGTTCAGTGTCTCGATATCCTGGTACTCCTCAATCGCCCATCCACTTGGCACATTAGGCATGCCGAGCTCCTGGCCCTGGTAAATGAAGACAGTGCCGCTCTGGAAGCCCAAGAAAGTGGCCAGCATCTTCGCGGACAGAGTCCGGTCTTCAAGTTTGTCAGACGCGAACCGGGAAACTGTCCGCGGCTGGTCGTGATTCTCGAGATATAAGGCGTTCCATCCATTGTTTTGATGCATGAATGTTTGCCACTTTGACACGATGGCTTTGAGGTCTTGCATTTTCCAATCACCGCTGGTAAACTTACCTCCCGGTCCGTGGTCCAGAGAAACGCTTCGAGCTGTTAGCCAATGTGTTTGAGTCAAATAAGCCAGATCACTCACATTTCGAAGTGGAATATCATATTCAATTCGCCACGGTCGTATCCTACGGCGTTCAGGATTTCCTTAACGTCGTTGACTTCAGGCATTTCACCGACGGAAAATGCGTCATATTCTTTCAAAATGCTTCCAATACCCCGCAGGTATTCATGCAGCTTTGGACCGCAGGCATAGTACTGTGCACCACTTTGCCACTCAGAAGCTGGGTCGGTGATCGGTGCATTTGGGAATAACGGATCCTTGCTGATGAAGTTGATGACATCCATTCGGAATCCGTCTACACCTTTGTCCAACCAGAACCGAATAATCTTGTGTACAGCGTCTCGGACTTTGGGATTCTCCCAGTTCAGGTCGGGTTGTTCTGTGGCAAAAAGGTGGAGATAGTACTCTCCAGACGCTTCATCGTACTCCCAAGCGCTACCTGTATTGATCTCAGCTACTTGATAAGTCACTGTGGCATTGTGTGAGAATTTACCTCCAAAGTAGGACACCCAGTTGTTTGGCGGCTGAGGCTTGCCATCTGCGCCAAATACCGGCTTCTTCCAGATATACCAATCACGGTAAGGACTGTCTACCGAGGAGCGGGCCTCGCGGAACCATTCGTGCTAAAGATGTGTATGTTAGCTTCCTTGTCCGTGTATTCACATGGTGGGGAGGAAGTGGGACAAACCTGGTCGGATGTGTGGTTGACGACGAGGTCCATCACAAGTTTCATTTTGCGCTCATGAAGTTTTAGGATCAAATCGTCGACATCCTCGACAGTGCCGTATGGCGCATGAATACTGTAGTAGTCCGAGATATCGTAACCCATGTCGACCTGGGGTGATTTAAATACGGGACTAAGCCAGACAATATCCACGCCGAGTTTGTGGATGTAGTCCAACTTAGAAGTGATTCCGGGAATATCACCCACGCCATCGCCATTACTATCCTTGAAAGAAGCTGGGTAAATTTGATACACCGAAGACTCTTTCCACCAAGCCTTAGCAGTCCGTCGTCCACCGACCGCATTCGCGTCTATAGAAGTATCGATTGAGCCCATTTTGAGATTGCAAACAAAACGAGAGGAAAGGATCAATAGAAAATTCTCTTGAAAGGGTCAATTTGCAAGTGAGCGAGCGGATTTATAAAGGCCTTCTGATGGGCAATCTCCTAATTCTGAGTTCTACTCCGCAGTAAGACCGACGATAGCCCGTTCCGAGATGATTAGCCCGAGAGTCCTACACTACAATTCCTTTTCCCCAGTAAGCTCCGATTATCCGCCCTCGGAATTTCCCCAGGTGATCGCAGATTCTACCCGCTCCGATAATTAAACCTGTGGTCACGGGATAGCTGCCTATATAGATCATCATAGAAGCGGAAAACCCCACTCGCTTAGGTGACCAGATCACTATGGAGTACTCCGTACCTAGAAGGTAATCCGAGTGCCACCCGTTTGGACTTACGCGAGCCGGAAGAGCGCCAAGCAACACCCCACTCACAAGCACGCTTCTAACCATGCGCGTGGAAGACTTTCAGCGAATGCCTCTGGGTTTTGAACAGCGTTAATGTGGTATGATCATCTGCCCGCCCGTTATGCAGAGATATCGTGGGCAATGTCCAGCATCTTTGCAGGCTCCTGGAGCCAGCGAAGGCCACAAAATGATGAGACCATGGCTCTGCGAGTTTCACCGAGTGCTCGAAACCGATAGCTGCGTGGAATGTGTTTTTCGGGCCTTTGTTGAACCTACAGCAGTTGACAGGAACTATGGCTTCGTGAGCAGTATTCATCCAACTGATCAAAGAGAGTATGAGTGCTCTTTTTACGATCTCGCCGGTGACGGCAGCGGGTGGGCCAACAAATCCTGTTTGATTCCATGCCAAGTCGGTGTGCACTGTGAAGGCGTCGTCCAGGCGTCGTCATGGAATTAGTGTATTTTTTTTGCTCTTGACTTCTTTCTGTACAGTCAAGTCTGTTCAAAGTTAGCTACAGAGAAACTTAGAAAAACATCCAGTTCGTCGAACTCGGATCATTCGTACTTTGCTTTGTTATACATTGATATCGGCGAATCGTCTCACCGTCTGTCTTCCATGTCGCTTCGGAGTTTGGGCCTCCGACTCCGGAGCCGGGAAACCACGGGGTCAGCCGAGTTTCTGGGGACCCCGCAATTAATGAAGTGGTCGGGGTAATGTCGGGTCACTTGACCAACAGAGTTCCGTGGCAAATCCCCTCCCGTGTCACTGTCGTGTCGCTGTCGTGTTTCTTTTCAATTATTACCGAATTGATGGCCAATCTAGAACGAATGCACGGTATGCACGGTTCGCATGTTCAAGTTGCAGGATCGTTTACCAGGATCATCAAGACCGCATTAGTCCAACCTTGCTAGGTCGGGGTGCAGCTCCGTAGAAGGGCCGATCCTTGACTTGCACATTTCCCCAGTTTCCGCAATGTGGGATAGCCAACCAGATTTTTTACCCCGTCGCTTCCCCGCCTGAGCCACTGGGAAGAGCAAATTACCCCGTATCTCAGCCTTAGGGCAACGGAGTTTGTTTTACAGGCAATTTTACCGATTCCCTGTTCTTGTTCGTTGATGAAGCCGCATCGGATTACTTGCTGCTGCTGGTTTCATACGATGTGAAAAACTATATCTCATTACCCTGGCTTTACGGAGGGACAACATGATCAGTCGACTTTTCGAACATTCCTCAGTCACAAGCCACCTCTGCAATACGAACGGCCGTTCTTCGGCCCGGGAAGCTTAGGATCACACCGAGATCCGGGGAGAAAACTCGTCCCCCTTTTGGAAAAAGCAAAATTACCGCCGACGGAGGTTCCGATGTACTTCGAAAATAGAAATATCATTTCTGAAAGATGATATATATAGAGTTGGCGCACGCATAGTCGTTCAGAATTCATCCACCCTCGTGGGAACCACTATCACCTTTCTCGTTTTTTCAACATCTCTCCCCTTTGAATCAACGAGATGGATTTCAAATCGGCTGCCCAGCATGTCGAGACACCTGACGACAAATCTCCAATGGACGTCGATCCTGATACATTGGTCCAGGAGGCCCAGATCGCCACCGACAAAGAACACCGCATGTCACTTTGGCAGGCCTTGAAGCTGTACCCGAAGGCAATTGGGTGGTCTGTTCTGATCTCGACGGCAATTGTGATGGAGGGCTACGACGTCGTGCTCATGGGATCGTTCTACGGTTTCCCCGCTTTCAACAAAAAATACGGACACACACTTTCAGATGGCTCCCAAGGACTTTCAGCAGCATGGCAAGCAGGATTATCCAATGCTATGAATTGTGGTCAAATCTTGGGATTGTTTGCCAACGGTATCGTCTCCGAACGATTTGGGTACCGCAAGACCATGTTAGGATCTCTCATCGCCACCATGGCCTTCATCTTCATTCTGTTTTTTGCCCCCAATGTTGAGACGCTGCTGGTTGGTGAGATCCTAATGGGTATCCCTCTGGGAGTCTACCAGACCCTGTCTGTCACTTATGCGTCCGAAGTCTGCCCTGTCGCTCTACGTGCTTACCTCACAACTTACGTCAACCTCTGCTGGGTCATGGGGCAGTTGATTGCCTCAGGTGTCTTGAAGGGTCTGGAGTCCCGAAATGACGAATGGGCTTACCGCATTCCATTTGCCATCCAGTGGATTTGGCCCGTTCCGATCTTCATTGGTGTTCTGATGGCTCCAGAGAGCCCCTGGTGGCTCGTTCGAAAGGGTCGACTACAGGAGGCCGTCAAATCTCTTACAAGATTAACTTCTAGAGGAGATACTGATTTCAATGCGGAGGAGACTGTAGCCATGATCATCCACACCAACGAGGTCGAGAAACAGCTGAATGAAGGCACCAGCTACTTGGATTGTTTCCGCGGTACCAATCTCCGCCGGACCGAGATCTCTTGTTTGATCTGGGCAGCACAGAATCTCTGTGGAGCTGGTCTGATGGCATATTCGACTGTTTTCTACCAGCGAGCCGGATTGCCCGTCTCTCAGTCATTCAACATGTCCTTGGCTCAATACGCAATCGGTTTCTTCGGCACTCTCTTCTCTTGGGTTCTCATGTCCTATCTTGGTCGACGAACTTTGTATGTCTACAGTCTGGCTGTTCTTTGCACCATCCTCTTTGTAATCGGGTTTATCGCGATTGCCCCTCCAACCTCCGCGACTTCCTGGGCAACCGGCTCCATGCTCTTGGTCTACACCTTTATCTATGACTCCTCGACCGGACCTGTTTGCTATTCGCTCGTGTCCGAAATTCCTACAATCCGGCTTCGCATCAAGACCGTGGTTCTCGCCCGCAATCTGTACAACTGCTTCAGCATCTTCAACGGGGTGGTGATCCCGTATATGCTGAACGTGGATGGCTGGAACTGGAGAGGCAAGGCTGGCTTCTTCTGGGGTGGATTATGCCTTCTCTCCTTTGTGTGGTCGTTCTTCCGCCTACCTGAACCCAAGGGTCGTACTTATGCCGAGATGGACGCTTTGTTCGAACAGAAGGTTTCCGCCCGCAAGTTCGCGTCTACCAAGGTCAATCTTTTCCACGAGGAAGAGACCAAGGAAGCTACCGAAACAAAGGAAGAGAAATGAGTATTGGAAGTCGGTGGCAGCAGATAGTAGCCTGATTTGTATCAGTTCCGATTTGGGAATGACTACATAGTATTTGTTTGCCAATGTGTATTTAGCTTCAAGCGTCTACGAGACAAGAACATATTTATTCAATAGTACTTTCAGACTGAATTCCAGATAATTTCCCATAGAGCATAACGCCTGAAGTGGTCGAGTACTATTGTTGCGTTGGGTACCGAGCGGGAAGGATGCGGGTGCTCCCGAGCCAGCCCCCGGCACTTGGGCGGCATCTCGGGACCGAGGTCGGCGGGACAATATGCTTATGTAACAATCAATGAGCAGATCACAGTGAGCTAGCGGCAAAGCCTGAGCAAAGTAATGAAGCAATTAAGGAAGTAAGGTAGGAAGCCTATCTAATTTGCTTTACTATGTTTTCCTCTAAAGGCGAGCATATCACTCTAGAAAGGAAGCAGAAATTCTATGATATCATACAAAGTGCTTTGAACTTGCCGCGACCCACTTCGGCCATCGGAGTGTACTGCGATTGATGGAATCACCAACTTGACGTTGTATTAAACGCTGTAATCGTACAATATACGCCACCTGGGCATGTTCTCTCGATTACCAATCCGAGCCGGCAACTTTCTGCAGCTGAAGCCTAAAATCGTTTCAATTCTTCTACCATACCAACCAAGAACAACCATGAGTTTCTCCACGGCAACAGCGGAAGTCCAACCCGGATACCGCCAACTTTTCACTGAGCTAGAGAACCGCTTCAAGACCACCAGTCTGGGCAGCGAAAAATGGTACATACTAGCCATTACCACACTAGCCGCCGGCCCAGACCCAGAGCGAGCAGACCAGCTTTACCTCCACCTCACCCAACAAGCAAACTATGCGACCTCTAAAGCCCGGCAAGCCCTGGTCCGCCGACTGCGCGAGGCGCTTGTCAAAGCCGTGCCTATCATTGGAGTATGCAAGCCCATTGAGTCAATCCTGGCTATTACCGAGGTTGAGCGGGACGAGGACAAGGATTTCACCTTCACCCGCGAAGGATGGCAATGCGACGAGGCCAACCACGAGCGCGGCACTGGGTGGTTCCAGAAACTGTACGCGCGCAACACGACCGGCACACTGGATTTGTTCAGTGCGCATAAGGACTTTTCTTGGCTGTCCGAGGAGATTACTTATGGGCTGTTTTTGTCAGATCGTCAGATCTTGGATGATGTTGATACTGAGCTTGTTGTGCTGCCTGGCATCATGATTCAGAATCTGCCTAAGGAGACTCATTGGCATATTCGTGGTACGAGGCGCCTTGGTGTTCCTAAGGAGGAGGTTCAGGTTATTTGGGATTGCGTGCAGCTTGTCGCTCAGTTCTTTGATATTAAGCTTCATAAAGTGCCAACTGTTGAGGCGGTTGAGTATGATGTTTAGACTCGAAGGCTTGGCTTGAAAAAATAGGCACCTTCGGGTTTTGTATTTGACTACATAGCCTATGAATGGACATTTTTACGATGCTTCAGACGCTAATATAGTCAGGATTTTGGTTATGTGCTGGGTCTGTCACCGTCTGTGTATATATCTTAGTTGCAAGTATACTAACTACTACGCCCGGACAGCTTGTCAATGACAAATTAATATGACTTTTTTCAAGTCTTCTCTAAATCGTCCTCAAACCCCAAATGATACACAAAGCCTCATAGTATAGAGCACTGAAATCCAACAATAACCTACGCTGGCGATAACAACCGATAAGGAAAAAGTTCGACAGCCGCCAAACGCGGGGCCAAGATCAACTTTTGAACTTCAATTCTACCAATCCCAGACATAATACCTCAATTAGCACAATATGGTCAAGCGGAAAGATCCCAGCGATGTCACCATGGGTGGCACCAAGCCAGAGGAGTCCGACTCCGACGAGGTCAGACTTGAACCCCGGACCGTGTGCCGTCGGATTGCTAATAATAATGCCGACTGCAGGATATGGACATGGTCAATGTAGACTTTGAATGGTTCGACCCCCAGCCTATCGATTTCCATGGCCTGAAGAACCTATTGCGCCAACTATTCGACAACGATGCTCAGATCTTCGACCTGTCCGCGCTGGCCGATTTGATTCTCTCCCAGCCAACACTGGGATCAACAGTGAAGGTTGATGGACATGAATCGGACCCCTACGCGTTTTTGTCAATTCTCAATCTGCAGGAACACAAGGTTCGTTATTCCCGATCTTTATCTCTTCGTTGTACTAACGATCTGCTCCTAGGATAAACCTGTCGTCAAGGACCTGATCAACTACCTCAAGACCAAAGCCGCCTCCAACCCGCCCCTCTCCGCCGCTTCCCAGCTCCTTTCCCAAACCCCGATCCCTCCCATCGGTCTCATCCTGACCGAGCGACTGATCAACATGCCCTCCGAGATTGTCCCTCCCATGTACAACATGCTCCAGGAAGAGATTGCCTGGGCTGTGGAGGACAAGGAGCCCTACACCTTCTCACACTACCTGGTCCTCTCGAAGAACTACGAGGAAGTCGAGTCAAAGCTTGATCAGCAAGAGTCGCGACCCCAGAAGAAAAAGAAGAAGGGTGGTGAGCAGGCCGAGCGATTCTTCTTCCACCCCGAAGATGAGGTTATAGAGCGCCACGCGCTGTGTGCTGGCTCTATTGATTATACCCACCAGTCCGATGAGGGGCATTCAGACTCGAAGCGTGCATTCCAGGAGTTGGGTATCCGTACGAAAGGTAGTTTGATTTTGATCGAGGCGGCTAAGTTCGAGCCTATGGTTAAGGCTCTTACGCAATACATGTCGTAGCCAAGGTTAAGACTTTGTAGTCTGATGCATTTCATGTCCTGTTTACGACAAAATCTATTGAGTTCTAGCTTATTTTGCTTTTGCCTTTTGTTTTCTGTATATCCCGGGGACAGTGTTGCGTCGGCCACGTCATTCTCATAAATGTTCAGATGCTCTTTATTCCCATTGTGTGCCCTTGAGTCGCTGCATGAGGTACTCGACCTCGACAATCTTGGTCAATGGGATGACACACTCCTATCAAAGTAGCACATAAGTTAGCGATTATACACCGAAAAGCGGAACTCATGTCTCGTCGCACCTTGTACATAGCAACGACAGCATCAATGTTAATCTTGGGACCATTCTCATGAGGTAAAGCAGGATCAGTGCCATAAGTCTTCGCCTTGAGGCCCAAACGCTCAAGGACCTTGAGCTCAACAGCAGAATTAGTAATAGCAGCGTCGATTCCCGCCCGATCCTCGGCCTTAATCAGACGCACAAAAGTCTCAGGATCTTTCTGGAACTTCGACTCGGCAACGAACTTTCCAAAATGAATGCGGCGCGACAGCGCCTGCAGACAAGCAACGTCGCAGGTCGCCGCGGAGCCGTAATTCTCCTGTGTCTCGCCACGGTCCTCCCGTCCAAACTTGGGGCACACTGCCGGTAGGACCTCGCTGATGTACCGTTCCTTGATCACGTCGTTGACGCAGACATCGTTCTCGTGTAGGATGCGCGGGTATACCAGCGGCTGCAGAATTGGCTCTTCAAGCACTTCTGGGAAGAAGGGGTACTCGTCGGGCGATTGGTAGCGGCGTACTCGGGACTGTATGCGCTCTTGTTCGCGGAGCAGGTAGTCTAGCAGACTGAGATCGCTGTTGGGGATTTTGACGCCGCCGGGGACGTAGATGGTCTTGTTCAGCGGAAATTGGACCCGTTCGATCAGATGGAAGGTGATTGTATCTTCTAGACGACTAAATGTCTGTAACTTTAGCTAGCAGCTCTCATTTTGGTCGAATTTGGGGGGCATGTAGTCTTTCGAGCTATAGTGTGTATTGAAGGATAATGGCGGGGGCGGGGGAAATAGTTGGGGAGTCTTTCAGCTGAAGGGAAGGGTGAGAGCTCACATCAACTGGAAACGAATATTAGCAAGGTCCAGCGCCTTGAGGGGATCGGAGAGGTCAATAGCGGTATCCATGGCTTGATATATGGTGATGTGTAGATGGAGAGTCTGTGGGACTGCGAAGTGGTTTTCGGCCTCAAGTCCACTCCGCTCGTCTTCCTATTTATACGTTGCAGAAGAAGGGATAGAAAAGAAATATGCTGTGTCAGAAAGCTCTAAATCATTCTTCTATGCAGGGCTCAACAATTCCGAATAGAAAAATCGGTGAACAAACAATAGGACCCTTGCGATGATCTGGTATATAGTGATCTATCGCATTGGGTACTTTTGGCCATATGCGACCGAGGCAGTTGCAGAAATACCACAATCGAGAGTCAACACACTTGAACGACCTTGCATTTGGCCCAAATATAGACCCAAGTCACTTGAATTAGGGCAAGTCGAAAGTGACAGCGCATACTCCGCACAAACATAGAGATTTACATAAGTACCTGACTGTTTTTAGCCTGTAAAAGTACCATACGGCAGTACCCGGGGAACGCGGTAAATCCGCGTGGGACACCAAGTGCACCAAGTCTCCTACTTCAACCTACCACAAGCTTCCAACTTTCCTCTTCTCAATCGCATGGGTTTCGGTTGAGCCCAAGACACTCTCCGTCTCATGGAGAACCAGCGACGCGACGACTCCCCGTCGGGTCTGTCAGATATCGTCGAGGGCGATGGCCTTCTGGGCACCGGCTTAACGGTAGGCTTTTTCCCACCCTCCGACGCCCCCCATCAAGCTGCAGACTGATTGGATTTCATATGCGGTAATTGCAGACTCGTCACCTCGAAGCCTTCGGACGAAAAGTCACAACGACCGCAGGACACCTGATCGGACCGGGCGAACAGAATGCCGGCAACTTGCACAATGCTATGTCCGACATCCACCGCGAGCTGCGTCGACCAGCTACGCAGCGCAAGGTGTTCTCTCTAACACAAACGACACCGACCGACCTTGTCCGCTCAAAGCTTTCAACTACCGAGATCCAGTCGCGTGCCCTTTCGTTCCTCTCGGATGATCTTCTCGCCAACATTCCTGAAGATACCAGCTCCTACTCCCTTTTCCAAGGATTCCAGGCCTCCGTTCCCGATGAGCCCGAGAAGAAGCGACACCGAAGGCGGAGCTCCAAGGGGAAGCTTCTCAAGGACGCCGAGAGAGGCGGCAGCTTGACAGCCGGCCCGGCCGGGTTAAAGGAGCAGCGGAAATCACTGAGTCGCAAATTGGAGTTGATGGGAATCCGGAAAAACATGTGCAGCGCAGAGATCCACGAAATCGATAACAAGGTCGCCAACTTGCACAAAATCCGCAAGATTGTTCTCGATAGATTGGCCGGCTTAGAAATGGACGAAGCGGGATTGGAGCAAGAACGTGGGTCACTATGTTGAGACAAAGGAGATCATGCGGAGAAAACTGATTAAAATGGAACAGTGACCGATCTCGATAATAAGCTGGAAGAATTCCCAGAAGAGGAATCACAGGACACACCAGTTGCGACGCCGCGGTCAGACGGCCAGGATGGTTCTATTGTATCATCCGGAGATCCAGCGATGGACGCTTCGTTCATGTCAGAATCGATTTATGAGAAGCTCCCCTCATCTTCACCGAAAAGTCTACGACATCGAAGTAATCGTATGGAATCCTCCGGTCTGATCCGCGAATCACAACTGACAGCTGATTTAGGAAAACGGTCGATGCCAATTCTACATGAACACTTCGCCCCAGGGTCTTTGATCAAGGAAATCGAAGCGCACACCGACATGGTCACAGCAGTTGACTTTGACTATCCGTTTGGTACTATGGTTAGTGCTGCGCTAGATGATACCGTGAGAGTTTGGGACATGAATGTCGGCCGATGCTCCGGTTTCTTAGAGGGACACAATGCCTCGGTTCGCTGCCTGCAAGTCGAAGATAACATTGTTGCTACGGGATCTATGGATGCGTCTGTTAAGCTGTGGGACCTGAGCCGTGCTCGGCCCACGACTCGGGACGGGCGCCTCAACAAGCACGAGCGTGACCAAGAAGAGGGAACGGCAGAGCACAAATTCCCGGCACCGCCGACCTCTAACTTAGAAGACTGCAATGTATTCTCGCTGGAGGCACACGTCGATGAGGTGACAGCGCTTCATTTCAAGGGTGACACCCTCATCTCGGGTTCTGCAGACAAGACGCTCAGACAATGGGATCTAGTCACAGGTCGCTGTGTCCAAACTCTGGACGTTTTGTGGGCGGCCGCCCAGGCCTCCTCGTCTATGATGGGAGACACTGACTGGCGACCATCGGGTCGCGCGCCCGATGCTTCAGCTGACTTTATTGGCGCAGTACAGTGCTTTGACGCCGCGCTGGCATGCGGTACAGCAGATGGCATGGTCCGTCTCTGGGATTTACGCAGTGGTCATGTCCACCGGAGTCTTGTAGGACACACGGGGCCGGTCACATGTCTCCAATTTGACGACGTGCATCTGGTCACGGGTAGTCTTGATCGCAGCATCCGGGTACGCACTCCATTTTTTTTTTTTTGGCTTACCCATTGTTTCTAATTATTCATAGATTTGGGATCTACGCATGGGATCTATTTACGACGCTTACGCTTATGACAAGCCAATCACCGATATGATGTTCGACTCCAAACGAATCGTGGCCGCTGCCGGGGAGGGTGTAGTCAAGGTCTATGACAAGGCCGATGGCAAGCACTGGGACTGTGGTCCAGGTGTTGGACTTGACGACGACGGTCCACTCCCTGCAACCGTTGAGCGGGTTTGTCTTAAAGACGGCTACCTTGTGGAAGGACGTAAAGACGGCACTATGGCTGCCTGGACATGCTAGACGTGTAAGATCTCTTTCTAGGGGGGCATACTTGGGGGTCTCATCTTCTTTTCAGCTCAGCCTTTTTGCGTCCATTGTATAGTATTCAATCTATGTCTTAGTAGCGACCGGGCGAATCAGGAGCAGGATCACGTTAGTTATTCTATATACAACATGAACAAAGTCCTTCAAACAGGGATGTAAGTAAATGAAACAAAAATAGGGTCAAGATCGTAGCAGTCCGAGGCGCAAGGGTTGACAAAGAGATCTAACAACAAAGACAATGGAAGTGAGACTGTATTCTATAAAGGACAGCAGAAATATAAAGAACAAGAAATTCCATGCAGAGCCCGATGTAAATGTCAGCTCAAAAGTCGAGATTTGAGATTCTTCAGTGATCTTCAAGAAGCCTCCAC
Organism: Penicillium paneum; assembly: GCA_023627375.1. Lineage (NCBI taxonomy): Eukaryota > Fungi > Ascomycota > Eurotiomycetes > Eurotiales > Aspergillaceae > Penicillium > Penicillium paneum. The sequence goes on along the minus strand of JAMAFK010000010.1, from coordinate 375,185 downwards.
CCTTTTTCCTCGTCTACTTTTCCTCACTTCACTCAACCTCCTGAGTTCTCCCTCGGATCCCTGGCGGCTCAGACTAAAATTGTCGCTCTCATTGAAACAAAGCGAACACTTCTCGACCTCTTGAGTGCCCCCTCGAAGGCTGATAGCTGGCAGCTGCAAGTCACGTTACCGTCGCGTCTGCGCGTCTCTCCGGGGTCGCGATCTACAGGCTACGGACATCTGCACACGGCCTGTCGGAGCGCATGTTTCATCTGTTCTGTGGTAAGTCTGAATTATTGTCACTTCTTCTCTTGCTCGATTGTTGTGGTCATGGCCCTGGTTCACCATACTCGCATTTGTTGTGTCATCCAGTTCGTGTCATCATTTCCAGTTCGTGTCGCATTATATCTTGATACATGAATGTGTGGATATTGTGTTCCAATCAATTTTTAGTATCTGCAAGGCTTCAATTGATACATTGACCATCCCATTGTCTGGGTTCTTCTGCTTTATCCGTCCAGTCCAAAGCTGATCTCTCAAATAGACACAAAACAAGAACAAAGTATAATCTTTGGAATCAATTCTAGGGGTTAGAACACAGATGCCGCCCAAACGTGCTACACGCCGGGCTGGCGCAACCCCTCAACGACCACATCAGGAACCTGAATTTGAGTCAATACTCGACCTCGTGCAAGGACCTGTTCTACCCAGTGTTCCAGTCCAAGCATCGTTCAATTATGGCGCTGCTACTACCACAGCATTACCCCAGCGCATGTCGATCCGGCCCAATATTGGGATTGATCAGATAGCTGGAGCGGTCGATGCCCGTCTTGAGACTGCTCGAAAGCGAACAGCCGCTACGAAGAAGAAGCAAGGCGTCCAAGCACGCCAGCCAAAGCGTGAGCCAACACCCGACCAAACCCAGCTTCAGCAGTCGCTGCATAATGCAGTAGACGAACATTCCGATAAAACCCCTTCGCCTCCAGTTCCACATTCGATCTCTACGGACTCTAGTCCTGACGCTCAACCCCCATTGCAACGACACTTGTCGAACTCTCCGCTTTATCCATCGCCGCTTCAACGGATGGGATCTCCACGTATTCATAACCCTCTGGGTAGCAGCTCGCCATTCCGCCACAGCTCCGTTGATAATGCTTCTGTGGCGTCTTGGAATCTGGAACGTGATATTAACGAAGATGACCTACAAAGAACACGGCCAAGCAAACATGGACGCAACATCACAGCGCCTCCTCGACGAATTTCTGGCCTGGCTAATGTTCTCGAGGAGGACGAGGAAGACGCCGAGTTTGAACCGGCGATACATCAAGATTTCGAGCCCGATATCCCCAAGGAAAGCTTTTTGCGTCGATGGCTAGGCGCAGTGCGACCACGACGTCGGGAGCCTGAGAGTAATCGGGAGCCCGAAAGTCGCAATGAACCCCCCAGCGAGGTACGACGCAAAAGCTGGACGCAGACGTTCGAAGCAGCAATGGAGGGCCGCTACCAAAATTGGATTCGGGCTGCATTCTATCTGCTTTTGTTTCTGAGCTTCATCTTCGTGCCCCTAATCGCCGCAAAGTTTCGTGAATATCTAGACCACGGTGCTCTAGATTGGGATTCCCCACCGAAGATAAACATATCTAAACCGGAAGTTTTCCATAGTCTTCGGAGCCAGGTATCAAAATTGGACGTTCAGATGTCATCCTTGTCGAATGAGATCAGTTCTGTTCGGTCAGGACAATCGCTTTCGGACATCCATGATTCAACGCCCACAGATGCAAGCCTCCATCGGAAACCGGTCTATAAGGTAAATTTCCTCTCGGTAGCGTTGGGGGCAATGATTGACCCAGCCAAAACTTCACCGACTTTGGGTCCCAAACAAAGCGCTTCTCTCCGAGCACTCCTCTGGGCGAGCTCGTTCGTCGCCAGGCGCTCCATTCGAGCACCACAATCTCCCATGTCTGCCCTTACCGCGTGGGAAGAGGTAGGCGACTGCTGGTGCAGTGCACCTCGCAATGGAACGACTCAACTAGCTGTACTTCTCGGCCGCGACATCGTGGCAGAAGAGTTGATAGTTGAGCACATTCCCGTGGGCGCTTCTCTCGAACCAGAGGCGGCACCTCGAACAATCGAGGTGTGGGCTCGCTTCAAAGTGAACCCTCACAAAACACCAGTCAAAGCCAAACCAACACCCGAGGCTAGACCTGGCCGTGTTGGCTTCTTGAAAGTCTTCGGAGATGCCACAGTGTCACAACCGCCACCGTCCACTCAGGCCCCTTCGTCCCGTGAAACAGGACTTGGAGGATTCCTGATCCCTGGAATTGGTTCACTTCACGGGCTGGTGATGGATCTATTGCGTCGGAGTAACCCCTTTGAGCCCCCTAGCGCTTACTCAGATGATCCAATTCTCGGCCCCAACTTCTACCGCATCGGGAAAGTGGAATACGACCTCCACGGCCCGGACTACGCGCAAGCATTCAAGCTGAACACCATCGTTGACGTGTCAACCATCCGTGTGGACAAGGTTGTTTTCCGAGTGACTTCGAATTGGGGTGCAAACCATACCTGCATCTACCGATTCAAGTTACACGGGCACCTCTAGGCCCGGCTACAGATATTCAGTTCTCGTTGAGATTCGTCGAGCTTCGATTCGTCTCTTACAATTCTCTCATGTATTTACTTCCCAAGGGATCAGGTTCTGGCTGGTCTAGAATTTGGACAAAATGTGCTTTGCGATGATACCTTGCATGGTTGCGGCGGCGTTACTGGTTGCTTTTGGTTTGGGGGTTTTTTTGCCTCTCATATTTATCTTTAGAGCCATATCATATGATAGCCATGATTTCATTCGGTTTCCTGGCGCTTTGCTCTGCCAATAGCATGGTTGCCTTCCTTCAGCTCTTGTCCTCGTATGTCGTGTTAGCCCCCTGCAAGCCTATAAATAGGTAGATAGTCACTCCTAATATTTTCTTTTTCTCTCGTCACAAAGGACTTCTTTCAATGAAAGTTCAATACATCATACAGATTAATTGAAAAGTCCTCCGGACCTTATAGTACAATAGTTCTTCCATGTCAACACGTTGTCCAAGTATATATGCTTTTAGTTAATGTAAGGCAAGAAAGCGACGGATGGCTCTTGCCAACTCTTGAAAATCGCTCTTTCCCTCATTCTCCATTCATATCCGCTGACTCCTTCTATATCTCTTGTACTATACTATACCCCGGTGCGCGTGACGGGTGGTACGCGCCGACTCCTGAGATTCCCGGTTGTCTAATCCTTCTAGTATAGGGCAAAATGTTGTCTGTCAGGCTATCACGAGGAATATTCAGATGGTTGAGAACTTTGAGTCATGTCTGACTTCCATTTCCTTGCAGGTCCTCGGAGTAAGCGCTTGTGGAAAATAATACAGCGTACTAACACTACGCCACAATAAGAACCATGATCTCTATTTATGGCTTAGATGGGGCTATATCTGCTCTGTTTCTTGTCTGAGAGCGCTTTCTCCCATCTACACATTTGCCATCAAGTCATACCTCACAAGCTGTTATCCAACTAACACAGGAAACAGGTGTAGCTGAAACACTTGAACACAGACTCTGCTCACCAAGTGGGTGTTAAAGTGTCACGCGAACGTGCTGAAGGATGTGATATACTGGCTTCTGCTATATGTTCGCGGCGTGGGCTTTCTGAGCAATGTCCTCCAAGATGTCCTCCAAAATGTATTAATATGAAGCTACATCCTCAGGAGATTTCTGATTCTCAACCCAGCTTCTCAGTTCTGCAATCATCATGACTGCAGTGCGCTCAGAGTCCTTGGGTTGGAGACCCCAGCCGGACACAGACTCATCGAACACTTCGACTGCCTCGGTACACTCCCGTCAACAGCTAACGATGACAAAGAAGCAGGCAATCGACTTTGTCAATCAATGGTATGAAGCCGGCCGGCCATTTTTTACCAAAAAGGCGCTTCAAGAGCTCGGGGAGCAGCTGAAGAGCCGACGTACCGCGAGAGACAAAGTCACCGTGAGGAGCCTCACCGGCACTGTTTTTGAAGGTACGGTGAATTTGGGGCATCGTTTCTTCTCGACAACCTTTGCAAATCCTGTTGAACGGGAATATATCTAGTAAGTTATCCACTTCACGCTTGATTTACCTACTGGCAGATTTGTTGCAATGAGAGCTAACACATCTAGCTTGGACCTTGCCATCGACTACAATCATTCAGAAAGACTCATAGCGGACATGCTTGGATATCCGAATGGCATTGACATTCCAACTTCGAATCTCATCCCCCTGCGACTGACGCATGAGGTATACCCGTTCGGTACAAGGGAAGAAATCTGGAGTAGCAAGCATGCGGGTGCTACCTTCGAGAAGGAGAGACGGGCCTGGGAAGCAAGTGAGGCCCACAGTAATCTCGAAGCAATCTTGTCAACAACCAGAGCTGACAAGATCAACAACATCGTTGGGATTGCCTGTGGTAGCCTGTCCCGGTCAGGCAGACCAAACTCCGCCTTCCAGCACGCATTGCTGCTTACCGCAATGGACTGGCTGAGAAAGAAGCGGCCGGGTGAGAAGGAGCTCTCCTGCTACGTGCAGGATCCGGAGTACACCCTCATCGATAGGGAAATCCTCAACGGTGTCGGCATTCAGGCGGTTGACGATCCGGAGGGCTTTCTCAAGGTTGATGACCGGTCGATTGTGCTATCTATAGCACCTAATATACCTGTCAAAAGTATCATCGCGGATATCGCTATACCTGCCATGGTGATCTGGCTTCGCTTTGGAAAAACGAAGGGCCTTGTGTGAGTGTTCGCTTGGACTGTTTTATGTGTGCTATGAGGTTTGATCCCAAAGCTAACATGAATGCTCGCTAGGATTGACCCTGACTCGACCCCCCGCATCACGAAAATGATGGAGGAGTACGACGGTCATAGACTTGATCCTAAACTCATGTATGACGGAAAGTTCAGGGATGCTATGGTTTTTATCCGGAAAGATGTTGTCTTGAAGTCGGGATAGGGGCCTCTCTGGATATCTCAGGCAGGTTGGGAGTATCGAAACATATCAGTTCTTTCATTCTTTAGCCACTTGCTCTCCAGTCAGCAACCAGTAGACATTATGATAACTGTTGATTATACCCCGCACATGTGATAGGTAGGTGCATGCTGAATGCGCTTTTACGCGCCGGCCCCAATAGCAATGCCCGTATATGAATACATACAGCCCCAAAATGAATTACTCCTTTCTTTTCCTTTTTCTATTCATACTCAGATCGCCAAGATGAGCGACATGAACAATTTGGAGCCCGTCGAGGGAGAAAAGATCTCGCGGTTAGAACTTGACTACAAACTCACACATTGTCACTTGGTTGAACCTGGGGAGGTACCAACCCTGGAGGAAGCAAAGGCAATTATCGATAGACTCTACGCGTCCGGAGTGCCCTTTTTCACCAAAGAGATAATTCAAGATATGTGGGATCAGATCAAGCGAGACCCAGTCCAAGGCGACAAGATACTTACCAAAGATATCGCCGGCGCGGTTGTTGAGTGCGACGTGGAGACGGGAAAGGTTCGGGAATGGTGGGGGGACGATCTGGGATTGGAATTTATATGGTGAGTACATGTCTAATAACCTCAACATTATAGCGAGAACTAACATCGTCCAGCAAGGAACTGGTCCTTTCTTACCGGTGTCGAGCATCTCTCTGGAACGAGATCAACCGAAGAGATTACCCGTTGTCGCATTGGGAGCCTTGCCCAGTCAGTATCATTCATCGGACACACGAATGGGATAGCAAGACCGAGACAATCATCCCGCGGCGTGGTCCCCTGGACCGTGAATTGGTCACGAAGACATTGCAAGCCAAGGCCCAAGAATGGAAGGAGAGTCCAGCCTGCGAAAAACTCAAGACAATCCTGTTATCTTCTGCAAAAAATCATGAAATTGAAAAGGTCGTCGGGTTCGCTCTTGGCACGATGTCCTCCCAATATTTCAATGAGGATGGCAGTCTGCATACTAGTAGTGGGTGGCGATCTGCGTCTCAGCATGCGCTCCTCGTTACCATAATGGAGTGGCTCAAAGAAAGAGACAACAAAGAGAAAGTCGTATGCTACACACAGGACCCGAGCTACACCGAGGTAGACACGAAGATTCTGGACGAGGCCGGCATCGAGGTGATTGAAGATCCGCGCGGTTGGCTCGAGGTGGACGAGCACTCCGTCATACTCTCGATAGCACCGAATGTGCCTGTCAAGGAGATAATTACGGACATTGCTCGACCTGCGGTTGTTATTTGGTGTCGAGTGGGCGTCAACGATGGACTGGTTCGGGGGCTGTGAGTGTCAGGTCATCTTCTACCCTCTGTTCAGTCTGCTAATATCTTCATTAGGACTGATCCTGATTCTCCGCGAGTCAGAGCAATGCTAGAGGGTTATGAGCAGCATGAATTTGGCCCTGATGAAGAGATGTTCTCGGACATTGTGCTCTATATTCGGAAGTCGGTAGCTGCCCCACGTCCTAGTTTAGACGGAAGATTTTCTTAGACGCGAGATCTGGGGATCTGCCTGAGGAACTAGGTGTCAGTTGTCACCAGGTTATCCATGTCGCATACAACTTCCATCGTTGAACAAGGATCATTTGATATTCCCGTATAGTCCGCGTACTTGCAGCCCCCTCATTTGCAAGGAAATAATTGATTGAATGTGATAAGGCATGAAAAGGGGGAGACAGATCGTAAATTATTCCATTAGTCTCCTTGAATCTCTCGAATAAATTTCAATCTGGTTGCGTAGGATCCCTCAACCCCCACATATCGAAAGGCGGAAGACCTCGACTCGGGACCTTCCTCTGGTCACGCGCCTTTCGTGCAGCCCATCCTCGTACCTACGCCCCCCAATGGCCTCCGAGCGAGCGATCGATCGGGAAGAGCGACAGGGCCTTGTAAGTCTTGTCCGTTTTTGCTTTTTCGAGGGGAAACAACCCCTCTTTATACCTGACGTTGGACATGGGGATCGGACATTGTGAACGTGAATCGGCATGGATTCACCAGTCACCAGATCAGATCACCTGGGAATATCCAGATCTTGACTAACGCAGACAATAGCGTGCCATTCGCGATTTCCTTAAGGCCCGAAACTCCTACGATGTCCTGCCGCTCAGCTTCCGACTCATCATCTTCGATACTTCGCTTTCCGTCAAGGAGAGTCTGAACATTCTGATTCAAAACGGTACGTTTGTCGCGATTCCCCGTCCTTCTCAACAAAATTGTTGGACTCCAGCTGATTGTGAGCCCGGAAATCGGGAGGTACAGGCATCGTTTCAGCTCCGTTGTGGGACTCTAAAGCGTCCAAATTCGCAGGTCTTCTGACCACTTCCGACTACATCAATGTCATCCAATACTATTTCCAAAACCCCGCGGCGCTGGATCAGATCGATCAATTCCGCCTGGACAGTTTGCGAGGTGCGTTGGGTCGTGTCGCCCCATTTTTACAGGTACACTCCGCAGCTAACGGGAATATACAGAGGTTGAAAAAGCGCTAGGCGTCGCGCCGCCAGAGACCGTCTCCATCGACCCCGAGCGCCCTCTCTATGATGCCTGTCGGCGCATGCTGGAATCGCGCGCCCGCCGTATCCCCCTCGTCACCAGTGATAGCCAGACCGAGCGGCCCCACGTTCTCAGCGTCATCACGCAATACCGTATCTTGAAATTCGTCGCCGTCAATGTCCCCGATACGCAGCAGCTCCGTCGTCCGCTGGGGGAGCTCCTGCTTGGATCGTATGATAACGTTGCCACGGCTTCGATGGATACCCCGGTTATTGATGTCATCCATATTTTGGTCGAGCGCAGCATATCCAGTGTGCCGATCGTGAACTCGGAAGGTGTGGTGTATAATGTATTCGAGTCGGTCGATGTCATTACTCTGATCAAGGGTGGTTTCTACGATGACTTGAGTCTCACGGTTGGGGAAGCATTGAAGAAACGTTCGCCGGTATGTGAACCTCCGTTCCTAGTGATATTTTTCTGATACTGATATTCCTGCACAGGGTTTCCCGGGTATCTACACATGTTCATTGAATGATGGACTGGATACTATCTTTGATACTATCCGTAAATCGCGAGTGCACCGTCTCGTCGTCGTGGATGAGCACTTCAAGCTCAAGGGCGTCTTGACTTTGAGTGATATCCTGCACTACATTCTTCTCGAGGGAGAGAATGAGGAAGCATGATCGGGTTCGCGAAAGTTATTTCCCCATACATATTCAATTTTGCATGGTTCCGGCGTTTTGATCTGTCCTGTGGCTCTTCGAGAGAAACCACGAAAGACGAAGATAACATATGAAATGCCTGAGAGCATATGGACCCAGGCCATGACTACTCCTATTTCTTTTTAATTTTGGGCTTTACGAATGTACAGAGGTAATGACATGGTTTCCAAAACCGGTGCTCTCTTTTGTTTTTTACGAGCACTGGCACAGAATAGACTTGGAAGATTTGAATGTCAATTTGATGCTCAAGCATTATCTTCATTATGTTCTTCCGGGACTATACAAGGTAAGACGTAACTTCCTCATGTATCTCAGCTCCTTCCTCGAGGGCAGGACCTTGTCCAAGTCACAACCCGGCGCCCCTGTCCTAGTTCTACTTCATCACCATCTCTTCCTCTCGTATACATTATCCAAATATAATCATGCGGCGTTTCAAAACTGTATTCCGGTCCAAGACTGAGACACCTAACCCTGCTGCATCTCGTACTGTCTGGCCACGCCGGCATCCAACGTCTGAGGAAGACCCATTGAAGCATCAGCCCGAAGCCGCCTCGAATGAGATACAATGCGATGAGGACCCGGCAGCCGAAGCGGGACCCAGCGATGGGAACAAGGCATCTGGCTCGGCCGTAGCAGCCCCCGTCGACAATGCCGAAACTGGGTCGACTGCTCAGCACACCCAAGATACCGGCGAACTTACTCGGTCCAAGAATGGCACCAAGCGTCTGAAAAGAATGGTTGCTCGCTTGCGCAGCAGTCTATCCCAGGAAGATGATCCCGTCACGGACACACAGCTCCAAGCTGCACAGGAGGGTGCCCGCAAAGGGAGGTCGAGCTCCAAACCGTTGACTTCCAACCCCGTTGAGCAAGATACTGCTGCCGGGGAATCATCCACAGCTGGCAAGTCTGTTAGGTTCAATAACCCGAAGGAGGGGCGGAAGGTTAGCGCCCAGACGACTCATTCTCAGGAGACCAGCCAGACCGAGGATACTGTTTCCCAAGACCCTGCCCAGCACATCGCGATGCCAATTCAAGGGCCTTTGGGGGAGTGGGGATGGCCGGGGCTGATGCTGTATTACCCCGATGATAGTAGCAGCAATACCAAAAATCATACTCACGAGGGTTCGGATCCGTTCTCAGATGGCAAGGCGACAGACGTCAAACAAGGAAAGTCGGGCTCGAGGCATAGTGCAGGTACGAGCCGCGACGAATCATCCAGGGCTTCTGAAGCGACGCTAGAGCCTATCGCTGAGACTGATTTCGACACAATCGAACCGGCCCCGGGGGGAAGTTCGGCCAACAGCCAAACCAGTCGAATTAGCTGGAGTAGCACACTTGACTCGCCCAAGGCTATCGCGGCCTACAACAAGATGGCAGCTCAGTTTGGTATCCCGCTTGCTATTCCAGTTGATGATACTCCAAGCCCACGTACGTTTTTCTTTGCTTGTGCCTGGGCTGCCACTGACTAGATTCTAGCATCGGAGCGCAATCCCGGGGAACAAGTCACGAGTCGTCGTGGATTTGGATTGTTGGGCAAAGTTCGCAAGGTGCGATCCAGTTTGGATATCGATACAACTCCTTTAGCACCAGCTCCTAAGCTGCGACGAATGAAGACATTGGCGCACATGCGTCGCCCCAGTACGATGAAGTCGTTGCAAGGAAAATCGATTGAGACTTTGGCCCGTCTTGGAGGACATGGCTATCTTGTGCTGACGGATCTAGCCCCCTGTCCCGTGCAGCTACCCGCATACATTGTGGCAACGCTGACATTTCTGCACAAATATGGTTGGTAGCTGCTTCTTCTACGTCATGACTGGACTGACTCGGGTTCCTGCAGGTCTTGACACTCCCGAGATCTTCATCCAGCCCGGCGATCTGAAGGTCGCCATTCGCTTGTATGAGCACTTTGCTAGCCAGGTGCTCGAGGCAGAGAAAGATGAATCTAAGATTTCCCTTACGATGCGTGTGGTAGCCATGCCCCAGCTCCGTGAAGACTCAGCGCCCGTTCTGAGCGTAGCCTGGGCGTTAAGGGCCGTGCTGGCGGGGCTTCCAAACGGGATCCTCGGGAGTGTCCGGCTCTACCGCATCCTGAGAGCGATGTACTATCACTCGACCCCCAATCAAGCCCATCTGCTCCGTGTGCCAGATTGTATCTCTGAGGCGAGCCCAACGACCGCCGCCCGAGTGCAGCTTATCTGTCTTGCGCTCATTGCCCTTGCGCCTGAGATGCAGCGCGACCTTATCTGTGCGGTATTTGGGCTTCTTTCCTTGTTGGTGAATGTGGAGACCGACCAGGACCCCGGGATGGAGCTCCGTGATCCAGTGGCGAGTCCCAACTTCCACGAGTTGGCGCGGGTGTTTGGACCGCTCCTCCTTGGGGCCAGGGGGCAATCAAACGACGAAGGAATCTCAGTAGTGGAAAGGGAGATTGAGGAACAACGCGTGGCGGGGCTATTGCTCAATAATTGGCACTTTATCCACCGACAGCTGCGACACTGGACGAAGGGACGATACGTCGTGGGCAGGGAATAGTTGGACAAAGAGATACCAGGTTTTGTTCCCGGTTGTTTCATATGAGACGCCAGATGTTTCTCTGATTGGATTTCTAGAAACTGTTGTATACTGAGGTTGGGATATCCGCCAACCCTGTTTTTCCCTGGCCGGCTTTGAACCCCGTTGGATACCATTCTTTTCTTCTTTTCTATCTCTTACCTTGTTTTTGTTGTCTTTGATGTTTTTATAGGCATCCTGGGGTTGGAGGGATCTACCTAGTAGGTCTCCAGGGAACGACAGATAAAAATACATTCATACATTCCTTTTATTCTTTGACATTCCTCTTCTGCCTTTCTTTTTCTTTGGTGACACCCAAATATCATCTCCGGTGCCATTCGCTCGGATCTTCTGGACCGCAGGAAGTCTTGTCCGACCGTGGCTCCAGCCAGGTCGACTGCACCTGGACTCTCTGTGATTCTTCAGGCACCGACCACAGTTCTCCCTTCCAAGGGAAAGACAGCCTTTGACTGTTTAGGGTTCTTAGGGCAAGAGAGCCTGGCTTAGCTTCCTTAGTGTGCTCTCTTGCTTTCTCTCCCTTCCATGTTTTAGAAGGAACATAACTTTTTCTCCAAAGCTTCCTTACCTTGACATGTCTAACCTCAAATCTGCAATGCCATCAGGGCTACCATCAGGGTTACCTGGCCTTGCAACCAATCTCATCGATCCATCACCATTCACGAATTCCTTTTCAGGTGAATTTCTAGGTCTTCCTATTCCAGACGACGACCAACTCTGGGGTCTGAGTCCAGTTTCACCAATGGCCGCAGGGTGGGATAAAGCCGACTCGGCAGCATTTGCCCATTCAGCACTTGAACGGGACCTCAAAAACGCCCAGGTCCGGAATGGCCAACCAACCCCGCCCCCATACGATGACCAAGGCCGGGACCTTTCGCTAGACATGATGGAAAGCATGAGCAAACACCGGCGCCTGCGCGAATACAAGACCACTGCAAGTCTCAGCCCGGACCTTGACGAAGCCCCACACGAACGCGCCAAGCGGGCCAAGTTCCTCGAGCGCAACCGTCTCGCCGCAAGCAAGTGTCGCCAGAAAAAGAAAGAACACACCCAGCAGCTGGAATTCAACTTCAAGGAACAGTCCGAGAAGAAGGAGCACTTGGTTGCGGAGATTGCCCGGCTACGCTCAGAGATTCTGGGGCTGAAGAATGAGGTGCTGAAACATGCTCAGTGTGGGGACGAGCCCATTAAACTTCATCTCGCCCAGATGGTCAAGAAGATTACCGATAAAGATGGCGCTGCGCCTGCGGGGCTGCCGGAATCGCCCGTCAGGATAGATAACCCCTCTGTCTCGGTTTCTCCGCTCGAACACACGCAGGCTCCGGTTGCGGCGGCGGTGGCTGTGTCTGCGTCGGCGCCGACGGCCATGTCTTTTGGCTTTGACGATCCTCTGCAGCTTGAGCCGGCTGCTGCGGCGGCGGCCGAGGCGTTTGAGCAGCAGATGCGTCGGGAGTCGGAAGCTTCGCTCGTCTCTGAGGGGTCTTATTCGTTCTCGGCAGAGGAGACATTCGATGATTTGATCAATGTGTGAGTTCAACAGGAGCTTATGTTATGCGATAACGACTTTTTATGTGGAGGTAATCCGGGCAGCAGGTCTGTCAGTCTGGCGTTGAATGTGGGATTTTTGGAACCTTTCCATTGCGATCCAGTGTGGAACTGGAGGGTGTCCGGCGTTTTTATTCCCTCGACTTGAGTAAACGGAAGCTTTTTGATATTCGGTACTGTTTTTGATTCTATTCTAGCTTGCCTTGAGGGCGATTGGCTAGGGGCGGATTGTTGCTGTGTGTATCTTCTACAATAACATGGCAGATGGAAATGAACTAGTTCTATCGGTATGTTTTTATGTAGTAGAAATAGAACAGCCAGTATTCAAGAGCGGTCGACTCGACGCAGTCGATTTGTATCTTTTCAACAGGTACGGAGTACATGGCTGAGATGAAGCTATCGTCCACGGTTCCACGTAGATTGGAAGGTTAAATCAATTATGTCACTGATTGCGTATAGCTATTTCTATTCCAAGGGATGGCTTTGTATACTCTCTGTACTTCTTACATTGTGATTCCAATGTCTCTTTCTAGCTGATGTGGAGACCTAATCCCCGCATTTCGAGCCGATGGCTATTGTGGTGACCTGAGAAAGTGATATAGTTCGAGAGATCAAATCCGCAACCTAGAACAGGCTCACTCAACAAGTATTCTGCAGCCGAAAGTCCTTCTCTTACTTGCCAAAATACAACCTTTTTAACTTCAGCTATCTGCCGAGCTTCATAATACGATCCTGAATATGCATGGATTGTCAGGCGGGATTGAAATCTCAGACTGACACTTAGAGCATTGGAAGTATCAGGTTCCGCTGTCTTAATAGGAAAGGTCTCCTTATGATGGTTAGACTGTCTTATACTATTTTATTTACTTTTAAACGAAATCAAGAGCGTTGCTAGACTTTGCATATATTCGGGTGAATAGGTGTATAACACCTCGAAAATTTAACTGAATACAACTCTACTAGGGTTAGAAGACATTTATTAATATCTTCCTCTTCTTACAGCATTGTAGCGGTACAAATGATATTGAGAGGTACGTTTAAAAGAATACGTCTCTTGAGACTGAAGTCCAATGATCTGCAGATCGCCAAGTCCCAAGCTTCTCCCGCAAATTCACGTCTCTCAAGACTCACCACTCAACACGAGTCCAATATCTCTATGCTTCGGTCATGTATTGGTGGCGGTACGCTCCGCTCTCTTTGCGTCCGTCGCCTGACTCGAACAGCCCTTTCATCTACTAAAGCCCAATTCTCCTCCGCGCCAACCCGCTATCTCCAACCGCCAGCCTCCGCCGATCACGTTCCCCTCCGCAAACAACTCAAGGAGGAAGCCAAAGCGCTCCGATCACACAAAAGACAACGCAAGGAAACAGAGGAGGCATCGAGAGAAGAATGGGAACTGACAGTGGGCGTGGAGATCCACGCGCAATTGGATACAGAGACCAAATTGTTTTCTCGTGAGTACGCCTTTACCTCGGAGACTAGCCGTCGGTCGTCTCATAAATTGAATAGGGGCAGCAACTTCCACAAGCGATATTCCCAATTCCAACGTTGCGTTGTTCGACCTGGCCTTCCCGGGTAGCCAGCCGGTTAGTGTTATCGTGTACAATGCTGTGGGAGCGCGCCAGGGCTGATCTGAAACAGGAATTTCAAATCGCGACACTCTTACCAGCTCTCCGCGCCGCCATTGCACTGAATTGTGAGATACAGCGAGTCAGTCGGTTTGATCGGAAACATTACTTCTACCAGGATCAACCGGCGGGGTATCAAATCACACAATACTATGGTAAGTTATTGTCCCACTGCAACCCGTGGGATATACTTACGTGCTCTAGAACCATTCGCCCGAAATGGCTACGTTGACCTATTCGATTACGACGGAATCGCCCCGGAAGACGGTGAACGGGTTCGTATTGACATCAAACAACTCCAGTTGGAGCAAGACACAGCCAAATCCCAGGAATACCGGCGCTCAAGACAACTTCTCGACTTCAACCGTGTGTCCCATCCTCTAGTCGAAATCATCACCATGCCGCAAATCCACACCCCTGCAACGGCCGCAGCATGCGTGCGGAAACTGCAAGCCATTTTACTATCGTGTGGTGCCGTGACTACGGGAATGGAGATGGGCGGTCTCCGTGCAGATGTCAACGTCTCGGTCCGACGCAGAGACGAAGCACCGGGACAATATCAGTACGTTGGAATCAGCGGGCTGGGTCAGCGTACCGAAATTAAGAACCTCAGCAGCTTCAAGGCAGTGGAGGATGCCATCATTGCCGAGAAGAATCGTCAGATCGAGGTGCTCGAGAGTGGCGGCGTCGTAGAAGGAGAGACACGTGGGTGGGCGATCGGCAGCACTCAAACTCGCAGACTTCGTGGTAAAGAGGGCTCGGTCGACTATCGCTACATGCCTGATCCTGATATTCCACCACTGGTCATTGGAGAGGATCTGATTTCTAGTCTCAAGGCGTCTATTCCGACAACACCAGACACTGTTCTTACACTGCTCGTTGGATCCGAGTTTAATCTGCCAATCGAAGATGCCAAACCACTCGTCGAGCTGGACAACGGGGCCCGTCTCGAGTACTACCACGATGTGGTGGATATCCTCCGCACTCTTCCGGTAAATCAAGACGATAAAACGCGCGCCGGTCTCACGCGGGTGGCAAGCAACTGGGTTTTGCACGAGCTAGGCGCTCTCCTGGCTAAGGTAGACCAGGCATGGGACGCGGAGACCGTCCCAGCCCGATCCTTGGCGCATCTCATCGACCACCTCCAGCGGAAACTCATCACCGGCCCTACAGCCAAATTAGTGCTGGGCACCATCTTTGACGGGGACAAACGACCAGTGCCGCAACTACTGGAGGAGGAGAATCTCCTACTGCGGCCGTTGTCGCGGGAGGAGTACCTAGCTCTGGCGGAGTCAGCCATTGCGCTTAACCCGCAGATGGTCGAGCAGATCCGTAGCAAGAACCAGCTGGGTAAACTGGGTTGGTTCGTGGGGCAAATGATGCGCAACGGTGAGAAAGGCCGGGTGGAGGCACCCAAGGCAGAAGAGGTTCTCCGAGAGTTGATCCTGAGATAGCTTGTATAGTATAGTATGGAATGTATTCTATGGCATCAATGATACCCTCATGACTGTGGCCGCGACTGTGGCCTTGCAATTATTCTATTCCATGTAGGCTCCCGGACCTCCGATACCACCCCATGAGCTTGGATAAAAGCCCGGAAATGAAATGCCAGAATTGCCGGCCTATCTCTCGCTGTAAGAGGTCAAACGCAAGCTTGTGGGACACCGAATGGCCCTAAAGGGGTGAGCTCTCCTCAACCTGTACTTAACGGAAGTGATGGAGATCCGGCGGAGTCGCTTTGATCGCTAAAAGCAGTTTTTAGCGACTTCGCGGGCATCGCGCAAGGAATGAAAGCACCGACCCGGTTGAAGTCGGGCCCATGTGAGAAACGTTATAAGACAATTCTGAGATATTTAAAGGAAGAGTTATCCTCTGTTTCTGTTCAGAAATCGACATCACCCCGACTCTTCTTCAGATATTCTTATCGAGTGCCCCCACATTTTATTCTTATCGAGATCTTCACGCGCTCAACACCTGAACAGCCCTCTTCTTGAAACCTCTTCCACGATCTCCCTACCTTCTACACAATGACACAACCTTCAACCATTACTTCGAGGTTCCTCTCACACCCCAACCAGCTCGGCGTTGTTGCCGTTGGTTTCAATGGCGGCCAGGTAAGACACCCTGTGGAACTGAAGCTATAGATCATGAAACCATACTAAACCCCAACAGTGCAAGAAGGGCGTCGAAGCAGCACCAATGGCCCTCATCGAATCAGGCCTCCTAACCCAACTCAGCGAAGACCTCGACTACGACGTCCACCACGACAGCAAAGTCCACTACTACGAAAATGACATCCCCGCCGAAGACCCCGACCACCGAGGCATGAAGAAGCCACGCGCCGTCAGCGCCGTCACCGAGAGGCTCAGCTCACAGGTCTACAACTACGCCAAGGATGGGAAATTCGTACTCACTCTTGGCGGCGACCACTCCATCGCCATCGGCACCGTCTCCGGCACAGCAAAGGCAATCCGCGAGCGACTGGGCCGCGAAATGGCCGTCGTCTGGGTCGACGCTCACGCAGATATCAACATCCCCGAAACAAGCGGCAGCGGAAACATCCACGGTATGCCGATGGCGTTCCTGACTCGGCTGGCCCGGGAGGATAAGAAGGATATCTTTGGCTGGATGCAAGACGAGCACATCGTGAGCACGCAGAAGCTCGTCTATATCGGGTTGCGCGATGTCGACCGCGGGGAGAAGAAGATCTTGCGTGAGAATGGTATCAAGGCATTCAGCATGCACGATATCGACCGGTATGTTTTCTGTTTTGTTTCTCCTGGGCTGTGGTGGTGATCTTCGTGCTGACCCTTTCCTCCGCTAGTCATGGTATCGGTCGCGTTGTCGAAATGGCTCTCGCTCACATCGGTAACGACACTCCCATTCACTTGTCCTTCGATGTCGATGCGCTGGATCCTCAGTGGGCCCCTAGTACTGGTACACCAGTCCGTGGTGGGCTGACGCTGCGTGAGGGAGACTTCATCTGTGAGGCTGTGCATGAGACAGGAAACCTGATTGCGATGGACTTGGTCGAGGTGAACCCCAGCCTGGAGTCCAAGGGCGCGTCGGAGACCATTCGAGCGGGGTGTTCGCTGGTGCGGAGTGCATTGGGCGACACTCTTCTATAAAGACGATTTGATAAAGGCATTAAAAGACAATAGAATATTAATTGAGATTTCTAGAGAATTCAGTACGAAATAGATCGAATGATTGTTGCCAGTCAGAGTGGACGACACTAAATCCCCTGCCACCCCAATTTCCTAAATTTCCCCCTCCCCGGCCATTTTGTTTTCTTTTTGCTAATTTTTCTTCTTTACTCTGTACATCTTGGCCTTTTCTTTCGTTTAATCGGACATTCATGCACAGTTGTAAATATCCACACTGCACCGACTCCGAAATCCCAAGGGCCTCGAGCGCTCAAGGGCGCCCAATGCGCTGTCCTAGTCACCGCGCCTCACCTGAAACAATAGGATTCTACCAATCCCTTCAGACTCGACTCACTTGACTCAGTCGACTCCCGATCTGGCCATCCGATCCCAAGCCTGCAACAAAATATAGGGCATCCAAGCCTGCGTCGGGCAGTATACAACAACACCAGTATAAAGCACACACTCCACTCCACTCCACAATCGCACTCGAGCTCCATCACCCATCGCAATCCAATACACACCTCAGAACCTCTATCTACATCCCACAAGCAATCCAATGGCAGTCCGCAAGCGCCGCGAAGTACGCCGCCGCTACCACTGGCCCGAACTCCAACTCAATATCTGGATTATGGTTGTGCTATCATGTGCAGCGACATGTCTGGGGATATTCTCGTGGTTTATGACTGTGCAATCGCAAATGCATCTCGGGACGCCATGGTAAGTGATCTAGATTTATCTGCGTGGTTAGGTGCATACTCATAACCTACCCCCACATTCTTCCCACATGTCATATTTACTTGTTATCGATCTATACTAACATCTCCAGGCTCTTCCCTTACATGGTTGTCAGCAGCGCACTCGGCGTGTGCTTCATATTCCTGATTATGGTCCTTGCATCGCGCCATTTCCTCTTACCGGGCATTATCATCATCGGCAGCTTTATTCTCTTTGTGCTGTGGCTGACGGGTCTGATTGAGACTTCGCTGCAGCTGTATGGGGTTGTCGGGAATGTGAATGATAACTGCCAGATCTATGTGACGAACAATAAGGCTTGGGGAAATAATATCAATACATTGGCTTGGTTGACGCAGAGTACTATTTGTGAGTCCTTTTCTATGCCCTCTCTTATATGTCTTGGATGTTGGTGACTGACTGACTTTATAGGCAATTGCTGGAAAACTGCCTTTGCGCTCGAGCTTGTTAACACGATTTTCTATCTTTGGATGATGGTTATGTCGTGGCAGGTTAATCGGGATGTATATGACTGATTTCGTTGGTTTTTTTTTTTTGTGATACCACTTTTTGCATCTGTGGCGTTGAATGGAAGCGACATAGCATTGGTTCTTTGGTGTTCATAAGATTTGGTTCTATCTGAAAGGATACAAATGAGATATTTCAAACTACATATGTAGACAGATCATCTTAGTAGTGCAGACAGAATTCCAAGTAGTTCATGGACAATATATCGAACTGAATTGTACATACAAATAGCCATCCTCACAGATACACACAAATTCCCGAGAACTACAGAAAAGAAAGAAGACACGCAAAGTCAAAAAGACCTAACAAACGCCGTCGCTATGCCAAGAGCGCATTGCAACCGCACACCCTCCGGTTATGACACGGCAGAAAGAAGACAAAGAGAATCTGAAACGAATGCACAAAATCAACGTAGTGCTCGAGTGCTCTATCCGTCCTCAGCTGCAGGATCTGCCTCTGCGTGAGGGTCATACCCTCCGCCCTCAAATGCAGCAAGCATCTCCCGTTCCAGCGCGTCGTCATCGTCATCTGGGTCTGGATAGTCGGCCTTTGGAGCGCTGCTGGTTCCCGGTGTCTCAGAGTCAGACTCCCCTTCCACAGCTGATGTCTGGGGGTCTGGGGAAACCTGGTCACTACCTGTGACAGGAGCCGATGTAATTTCTCGCAGCTTGGTGTTGCGCTCGTAAGAGCGTTTGATGCGTTGGGAGAGCCGGGAGCCTTGTTTGTCATGGTCATCTCCGTCGTCGTCTCCAGACTCTTCTTCGTCGGTGCCGCTTTCAGTGTCTTCATTGCGTTTACGCTTCTTGCCTCCTATGGATGGTTCGTCTAATAAGGATTCGTTGTCGCTTTCACTTTCGTCATCGCTGCCCAAAAAGTCCTTGAGTTCATCGTGTACAGCGGCTTGCTCGTCGGCATCATACCCGATCGGCGATGTGTCGTCCAAGCCGAATGACCTGAAGGTGTCTTCGGCATCATCTTCTTGTGTCCATTGGGACCCTGTCACATCCTCGTCTGTGGACGAGAGCATGGATGTTTCAAGTTCGAGTTCACTTGGCGTGAGGGGTTCACCTCGGTCGTCTGGGTGAAGTGGGAGAAGATAAGGTTCTTCGTCGACATGTCTCCACTGAACCAACGCGTCGACAAGCCATTGTGTCGTTACAATCTTGATGTTGGGATAGCGAGTAGCTTCTCTTACCTTGGCGGTGCGATTGCGGCCAGCTACGAGATGAGTTGTGCGGGCATTTACCCTTGACGATATCGTCACACCAAAGCTCTTCGCCCACAGAGAGATATCAGCATTCTGGAAGTCTATGCCCAGAGGAAGGACACCTGAAAATACAAGCACCACCCCTCCAAGGATCCGCCGTTTGATCTGCGGCATGATGTCTTTGACATCGGGGACCAATTTAAGATCCACGTCTTTGTCTCTTGAGTGAACCTTCTCGCCCCTTAAAGCAGCCACCCGACCCCCAAGAGCGAGAGTCCGCCTCTTGTCATATTCATCATAGAATTGGGAATGTACTTGTTCGAGTCGATTTTGCAGCTGGAAGAGTTCTTGGTCGTGGTCCTCGAGTAGGTGATGTCGGTGTTTCGCAGGTTCATGGGTTTCTTCAACGCTAGAAGATAAATCACTGGTTTCAGCGAGATTATCCTCTGCCTCCAATTCCTTTTGTTTCTGTAACAAAGGTCGATCCTCCACCTGATGCAATATTGTCTCTTCTTGTGCATCGGTCTGTTCCTGGAGAAGTCTTGGGCTGTCTCCACCACCCATGGTCACCAGCTGTTCTAATGCAGACACCTGGGTCCCTTCTTGTGTTTTACCATTGACGTGGTGTTCATTGGTCTGTTCCGGTGTCTTCGCTTCGATCTGAGGCTTGTTCGCTCCAATATCTTCCTTCTTTGGCAGGAAACTAGAATTGATGTCACCAATTCCGACGAAAAAGTCATAAGGTGAGACCTTGATAAGATTGGGACTCCACCGCCAGATATCACCACGGTCATCAATGATTACCACCATCTTTGTGTCCACTGGGAACAGCCGTTGCAGGTCCTTGACCGTCAAACTTCCGCTCTCGTCTCGACTAAGAATCCGGTCTCCGAAGAGCTTGCGGGTGGGATCAATGATATCAACAATATGTTGGGCATAAGCACGAGTGCCCATAGTGTAGATGTGCAACTCATAAATCTCAGCCACATTTTGCAGGAACTCCTCCAGTCCTGGCCGCAGCTTGATATAATACCAGCATCCACGCATCCCAGGTCCATCGTCAATCAATTGAAATTGTCGCACATCCCGCACAGCTTCGTGATTCGGATTTTGCTTGTCCTCTCTCCATTCCCCCACTGTCGGATCAACAGTGGCATGGATGATAGTTTGATCAAGATCCACCACCAGGGTCAAACGCCTCGATGCAAGGAGCCGGCGCTTTGCATCTTCTTCAACTCGGGCTGCTTCCCCTTTGCTGACCGTAAGTGTGAGGTTATCATGAGCCATGGAGATAGGAGCACGCATGGAATCTGTGATTTCGGTGTTGTACGTAGATCTATTCACAAGACAGGTTAGAAAAGCTCAATGCCGGCTGAGAGGCTTATACATACTCAGTCATGTCTTTCCCGCACTCGGCACAAAGTCCTCCAAACTGAATCTCGTGCGCGCAAGGCTCATCGATTTCGACGACATTGACCCTAGCAACACATTAGACAACGTTCGCTAGCAAAAGACAAGGATTGGTATACTCACGGTTCATCAATAACGTCTCCCTTTTGGATTTGCCATTTAACGATCTCTCCGTCAATAGTCGATTCAAACCTAGCCGGGAACCTACGTTTCACCTCGATGTTGTTGCCCAGTCCATCACCCTCAGTAACGGTAGTCTGGTAAGTATACCAAAACAAAGCCTCATCCTTCGCAATCGTGTCGCTAGGCTGTTTGAGTAGCGACGTCACGGTGATCGGGTAATGTAGGCCGGTGGGCAGACGGAGAAGCATCGTTGTTCTTCGTTCGCCCCCAGGCTATGTAATGTACTAATGCTCAGTCGTTCTCCCAAAAGGTATTATGTGTCCTTGTTTTGTTGACAGCGCGCGTCAAGGACGTGTGGGTAGAATGGAGTGATCGCGTGCGATTCCGGCTACGACGCCATCACCGACACGCAACGCGTGTTGAGCTGGATAATAGCGGGTTCCGGTGGTGGTATTTCAGCCTAAGACTCAGTGGTCCAAGATCGATCAGAGGGATAAATCGATGTCAATGGTGGTTTCGGCAGCGCAATGAGAATCGCCACCCCAGGCGCGGATGGGAAAAGAAAACCGTGCGCCCAGCACAACCTGGCGCGGAGGTCCGAGGTAAATCACACACCAGGCGGATTGAGTCGCTTGAATTTGAGAGGGCGGAGAAGGTTGAAGGAGGAATGTGGACTTCGATCAAAGGAAAGGGAAGCTCATTGAAGTTGTGCGGGGACTCATTCGATCCAGGTTGAGAGCTACTTCCGCTTATGTCATACCGGTACTTGAAAGGCGGTACCTCCTCCTACTAATTGGCGTGCAATCTACTTGAGTCCAAGTATCTCATTTTTCTGAATGGTCTGATATAATGGCTTGATCAAATAGCCCTCAACATATCTTGATTTATATTCTAGGTAGTAGTGACATACCACTAATTTTCTGATGGTACGTAATAGAAATTTGACTGTGGATTGATGCTAATCTGCACCTTAACCAGCATAAGCTCCAGCCAATTGCCACTCAAGTTCTTACATCTAGGAATTTACAAAGGGATCCAGCTCAACCAAGGCCACTACGAGGGAAGCTTATTCAATAAGAGGATGAAATGCAATAACTAGATCTTAACCAATAAAGATATCCATTGCAGTACAAATGAGCGACAGGCCTCAACGATGGGGCTGTGCCAGCGATCAAAAACAAAAACCCTAATCAACATGCTACTTAGCAATAGGCGAATGAAGTGCGCTATGAAACCATACGTTCAACTCAGAAGCCACATGTATATACGAAGCAATCTCCTTGTGTCACCTGGTTCTCTGATATTCACAGCTCCGGCCGTCGGGCATTTATTTGGCCTTGGCCAGACCGACGGCGTTGTTACCGACATCATAGACACTGTACCAGCGGCGCAGGAAGGCATCTCCCAAAATAGCAAGGGGACCCACAGGCTCAGGGAAGTCCATGCCCATGAAGCTGCTGATGCAGGAGCCCTGGACCTCCAGGATGTAGTCGTGGGGGCCAATAGTGAACTTGTGACCGCCCAGGGTGAAGGTGAGGTCGGGCAACGAGTCCCGCTTGTCGCAATCGACACTGTACTGGCCAGTGAAGCCCTTGGTGGCACCGATCTCCTTGTTCCTGTGGAATAGGTCAGCAAAGATGATACATTACAATGGCAAGCGAGAATTCAACTTACAGAAGCTCGGCCATGGTGGAGGGCAGGGCAATGAGAGAGGTACCAGTGTCCAGAATGACACCAGTGTTCTCAAGTTCAGCAACGTTATCGCCAAGGGCAATGGAGTTGAGCTCAACCTCCCAGTACGCCTTGCGACGGAGAGGGATCTTGATCAACTCGCCGGTGTAGTGGCTCTCGTCGATACCACCAAAAGTAGCCTCGGAATTGTCACCATCCTTGTCGGCATCGCCAAGGTAGAAAGCAAACACAGGCTCATCAACCAGCTTCTGGTTGATCATGTGGTAGAAGGGAGGGACCATCTTGTTGACGGAAATGGTATCATAGCCGAGGCCAAGGATACCATCAAAGCGACCGAAGGCAAAAGCCAGACCAGGCTCATTGGTAGCTTCGGCGAAGTCCTGTCCCTCGATCTTCAAGTCACCAATCTGGAGGGTGTCCTTAGACACGAAGCCGCTCAGGCTGCCAGATCCATAGCGAATCTCGAACTCAGAGCCATTCTTCTGATAGGTGCTCGAAGAAGACGAGTCATATTTACTGTGGAGGAAGCAGGCGATGGAGCTGCACTGCGAAGAAGGGACCCACAGGTTGGAGCTACCGGTGTCAAGGACAACCTTGAAAGTCTGGGGAGGAGTACCGATCGTGATCTCGGAGAAGTCTAGAAAGGTCAGCGTCATCATTCAGGACCTAAATTTTGGAGGTACTCTCGTACACTGAGCATTCAGGAAGTTGTCAACCAGCACGTTATGGCCACTGGCAGGGTTCAGGGAAGTGTCATGGAACAGGTCCTGGTGCTTCTCGGGACGAATGCCCATGTACTTCTGACCCAAGTTGTGCATATGAGCATCGATGTTGTGTGTGTTCTATCAATCGATTAGCTTCCAGGGTATTCTGAAGGCAATAGGGATGATCGTACCAGTTGCTCAGACAGAGGGACCTTGTTGAGCTTGAGCTTGTGAACCTCGGCGGCAGCACTGCCCAGCAACGCCGAAGCGGCTAGGATAGTGAATGACTTCATCATTCAAGATGAGAAAAGAAAGTTGTAGATGTTGGATGCAAAGAAGAGAACGACCTGAAGATGGGAAGGAAGGAGGAGATAAGGGTAGATGAGATGGTAGATGGGGGAGTGGAGGCTGGAGAGACGATGACGGAAGCGGGAGGGTCACACTAACCCCCTTTTGGCGATGGACTCATGACATGGCGGGAGATTGCACTTCCTGACTTGTACGAAGAATGTTGCTTGTTTCTGAGGCCATCTCCTCACTACGTTACTGTGACTCCTCTATACTATACTCTGTACTATACTCTGTACAAAATCAGACCTGAGCAGGGGTGTTTTGAGGCTGGTGCCTGGCCGCTGTTAGCGCGGTGGTCGGACTGCTCGGAAGACACTCTTCCCGCGTACCTGGCAGCTGCAGGATGATCGATGTGGCAAAAGGCTACGCTAGATGTTATTGTTCTACAGCAAGGTATCGTGCCCTGCCGTGATACAGCCATAAAAGTTTTAGAGTGTACGGAGTATTATTGTAGCTCAGCATGTGTCTATGTTATATACCATCTAGCCCAGGGACCGAGACTGTCTAGAAATACTCCACTTAGTTAGTACCTTTCAAGGGAGCGCGTGCCCTTTTGATGCTTAAGGGTTGCCTTACTGCCAACTCCAATGAGGGAATGCTACGTAGTCTCTGGTGACGGTGGATGCGCGATGCGGTGTAGCGCCCACGGTCTTCCCCGTGCCTATTTCTACGAGGTCCTCATCGCCCCATGGCTTCTTCCTATTTTTCGTCAACTCGCATCTCTATTCGCCTTGTCTCGGTCTGTGCTCTGTCTGTGCTCGGCCGATGGGGCCTTTTTGCTATCAATCCGGAGCACTAAGCTCTGCCATCTCTGTGGTCTCTGGCTCGACTCGTCAGCTTCTGTCAGGACCCTAGTGCTAAAGGTGTTGAAGTCTCATGTATTGAGCAGTTCATATCAAGCGGCTACCTTGAGATCGTAACTAGTAAAGCTTCCCAGCGGTGTGGGGACGAAGTATAAGGCTGGGGATTTATACCAAAAGATATTCTTCCGATGTGTATTAAGAATTGAAGCGCTGAACAGCATTATGGCACCTTGAATCTAGTAGATGAGTATTACTCCAGTTCTAAAGTCTTTTGATGTCTTCTTGTCGGGCATATAGGGAATAGGAAAGATGAATTCTACGAATCATACCAGAAGGCCCTGGGACAAAATAAATGGACATGTAATATCCTAATTTCTTCTCTCTGCTTATGTCAAACGCTGTATGCCATCAAAGAATTTCAAGGAATGTCAAGGCAGACAAAGCCAATGCTTCGATTCCGGTTCGAAGGGTAGGCTCAATTGCTGGCGCATAAAGAGCACTGTGGGTTGGAGGTAGATCTCGCAACTTGCCTTCTCTGTTTGCCTTCTCCCACGTCTCTGGCTCTGTCACGCCAATGTTCCAGTACACGTATGGTATTGGGTTTCCACCGGGCGGAAGTGAGAGCAGCACAAAATCGTCCGCGACGATATCCGGTGGCATCACTTCAATAAACTTGGAGGATTCACTTCCATAATACGATTCTAGCACCCGGGTGAATCGACTTGTTGCCATGTTGTCGTTATCAATAGCGGGGCTACTGACTGTAGTCACAATACGAGGAGCTGTCGGGGAGCCGGAAGCTTTGCACTCACTTTGTATAATGCGCTCCACTGCAGATTTGGCAAGTTTCTGGGTATTTTCCGAGAATGTGCGCACGTCGACCTGAAAGTCGGCATACTCTGGAATGATGCTGGCATCAGTACCGGCATGAAATGTCCCACAGCCTATCACGACGGGCTCTTTGGGATCCATTTCACGGCCGACAATAGTCTGCAGACGTGTGAGAATGCTCGCAGCCAGCATGATTGGGTCGATACCCAGCTGGGGCGTAGCGCCATGCGCACCGCGGCCATACACACGGACATTCAGCGAGTCTAGATAGCCTAGAACGCGCCCGGGTTTCACGGCGATAGTTCCGCTTTTGGCCGGAACACAGTGTTGTGCCAAGCAGACGCTAGGCAGGGGTATTTTGCTGAACAGCCCGTCATCAACCATTGCCTTAGCACCGAGCAACCGCTCCTCGTTTGGTTGGAACAAAATAATCACAGTGCCGGACCACAACTTCCTAGCCTCATGCAGCAGTGCCGCCACCCCAAGCAAGCAGGTCATGTGCATATCGTGGGCGCAGGCATGCATGACACCCTTTTTGATGCCATCAGCATCGACTTGTTCGACTTTGCTAGCGTAGGGCAAGCCTGTATTTTCCTTGAGAGGCAATGCGTCAAGCTCAGAGCGCAGGAGGACATTTTGCCCCGAGCCATTGCGGAGAATACCAACCACCCCATAGCCTCCAATTCCGCGCTCGGCTTTGAAGCCAATAGTTTCCAGCCGGTCTGCCACAACCGTTGCCGTCCGTTGCTCCTGGCATGGAAGCTCCGGGTTCTCGTGGAGGTCCTTGTAGATTGCTGCATACCTTTCAGAATCAGGAAAGAAGTCCTTGATGATATTGCGGCGTCCATCGGACGCAAGTTTGGGTTGCATCATTAGGGGCTCAGAGGGGGAAGCGGGGTAAATGACAATCAAAGACTCTGAATGGGAGGTTGGAAGGATTGAGGGTTCAAGTACGTCTGGGCTTTCAGGTGTGTTTTTGTGGGGCTTTTCGTTAGGGGAAACAAAGGAAGAAGAATAGTATGCCCCAAACTGGAAAAATGAAGAGGGATGTAGACTCTTAACGCCCAGAAAGGGTCTCTAGCCATCCGCCTAGCCGCAGGCCAGTAAGATGACCCAAATTTGTCGATCCATCTTCTCGCACACCTAATTCCTCTACATCACGGAGGACCTTCTTAATGTAATCTCCTGCATCACTTAGTTTCATCATAATGGCGATCGCGCGATGGACCGCGAGTAGACGGGGGGAGGGAGGATCAATAGTAGGGCTCAGTGTCAGTGTACGAGTGATAGGAAACAAAGGGTCCCGTAACATCTGAACCTGCTCTAATGAGTCAATCCTATACTGGTGTGGGTTACCAGTAGATTCGAAACATATCTGGAACGTGCCGAAGAATCGGTGGTCAGAGTAAGTCAAGGTAAGGGCGTTCAAAGGGCTATCGATTTTTGGGCCGTCTATAAGATGACCGATGCCGGGATCAAACATATCTAAGATTCGGAGAGCAATTTTCTTTGAATCACTCTAAGCACCATGTTAGAATGATCAATGTAGTATCCCTATATTTAGATATACCAATTCTGTGTCTCCGGAAGCTAACGTTGTCAGGCTGTGGGGTAGAATGTGGGCAACCTTTAAGAAATCGAAATAACCTCGGGGCTCATCGTTCAGGGGGTTTCAGTCATCGTCGAAACAGTATTGCCCATCCTTTTTGAACCGATCTTCGAGTGTTGCTCTGTCAAATTTCCGAGAAATCACACATCGGTGGCGGTCACGAGTAAGGCATTTCTGTCGCAAACTGGATACCCGCTGCGTTAATCCACTTGGAGTATGATTCTGTAGCGACGATAAGGAGGTGGGCGTTGGTTGTGGTGTCTTTGTAGATATGGCTCTGACTAGAATGATAGATTACCATATGCTTTCTTTATAGATAGGAGCGAGTAAGTGACAAACAAGGAAGCAGGAAGTTATCAACGATGAACTCTGCAAAAGTCTCAATCGCGTTGTTGAGGTCATTGATCTGTTCAGGGTCCCACTCGGCCCAATCGTCAAAGTAGGATAAGGTGCGAGTCATTTCGAAATCTACCACAGGCTCCTCTGTTGAGCACAAATCCTCGTAGATGTATGATAGGAAGAAATGTAAAAAAGTATCTGGGGACGCAGTGTCTGGGGGCGCAAAGTGCTCAAGAATGGCATGGATAAGGGCCGCGGGCTTGTATCCGTTCTGTACGTTCTGTACGGTCTGCTCGAGGCCATAATGTTGCACAAGCTGGATCACGAGGGCTCTTGCCGACTCACGCTGTTGTAATGTTAGTGAGAAAGGTACCAAAAAGTCTAAAACCCCTTCCAAAGAAGACTGACGGTGTGCGGCCATCTTGGGGTGTTCCTTGAAGCCTGGCTGTTACACCAGGGATGATGATGTATTATCTATGATGTGGTCACGTGCGCGGTATGCCCATCGAGATGGTCTTAGGATGAGGTGAAGCTTAACCCTGGAAGGAGGACCTCGGGGATAACTCAATTCAAGTCCCGAGGTCTGCCAGACTTAATCCTACTTTACATAGTCAAACCCTACCTTTTGATCAGAGAGAAAACGTGTATTTTATTTCATACCTACATGTTTCAATCCCTTGATAATGATAGAGCAGTTGTTGAAGCAGTTTTTGGAGCAGTTGTTGAAGTAGTTGTTGGAGCAGTTGTTGAAGTAGTTGTTGGAAGTAGTTGTTGACGATGAAGTAGTTGATTTGATAGTGACTTAATTTTGTTATTTATATACAAATTGTAGGTATCTATCTTGCTAGCCAAAGGGGGGTCCCTGTAACAATCCCCTATTATAGCCAGCCACATTGTGATATGTATGCACACTTCTGCGCCAAGTCACGAACACCGTTTAATTACTTCGAATTCCTTTTGTCACGTCCATTTCCCTTTTTTTCACCGAGCGGGGGATTCTATCTGAAAAGTCGAGTACGGTTTTGTAATTCTCTTTGACCGAGACAAAGCGCTAAGCAACGCTTTCTTTTCAAACAAACCTAAACCAACATAAAAGGTCTCTCAATGTTCGACGCTAGTTCAAACCCTAAAAGACGGAGTATTATGAGTACACATCTCGATTCAGATAGATTTGCTCGTTCTATCTTTCAATGCTCGTCCCCAATTTAGGCTGACCAACGATATCCCCCTGCTCTCCGCCTCTCCCACAATCACCCGAGATGAGGAGCATTCACTGAGAATAAAACAAGCTCTCCAAGGCTGCCGAGAGACTCTCCTAGTAACATTCCGCTGGCTAACACTACAATGAATAGACGTTTGGGTGGTACGCAGATGCCGTTGCGCCCGGCCAAGGCCAGAGGGTCGGGAAGATGAGGTGATCCCTCAAGAGCGCCGCAAATAGGATACCGAAGAAACTCAGTCCCAGAGACCAGGTTATCAACTGCAGATATCCCAGTCGGAATGGGCCTCCCTCATTTGGCCCAAGAATATATTCGAGCGCTGGGATGACTTCGGTGAATCCAGCTGTAGCGGGCATGCAGCCCGTCGCCGTGGCAGTGCTTACGATCAGGATATATCCAGCTCTGGATAGCGGCGCAAAGTCGAATTTAGCAAGTGCTCCAATCGCTAGATACCCCAGAAGAGTCGACACAGTGGGTAGTTGAGCACCAGCCCCGGTTTATAGGCCATAATAAGTGTTGCAAAGGTTGATCAGTATCCCGACTAGCAGTCCGACTATCAGCGCCCGCCAGGTGAAGCTTTGCGGTATCAGAGGACCGTGGGGGTAACGCCTGCGGTGAAGCAAATATATAGATTCGGATTCAGGATCGTACTGGGGCCCGCGCGTCACTAGAGACATCACGGCGAGGTTGATAAATGACAAGTCACCCCAACAAAGACATCCATTGAGCCTCTAGTCAGGAGGCTGGCTTCCCTTTGAATAGTTCCAACGCGTTCATTCACGTGACTAAGTATCATTCGACCACTAGTAGTAGGATCCCTGCATGGCACTGGCTAATATTGTCTTGAAACAAATGAGATTTTCAGAGTCTCCGGTTTAAGACATTGGTGAATTGATTGATTCAGCCTTGAAAGATGCTCCTCGAGATATTTAGTTCGAAATGGTATTTGAATCAGATCAGAACTCGGTCTCTACAAACCCCAAGAAGGACAGCGGTTAGTTAGTCGACAGAGGGAAGTCTGTTATAGTTACCGACTGCGGGTAAGGAA
This sequence comes from Penicillium paneum, assembly GCA_023627375.1. Lineage (NCBI taxonomy): Eukaryota > Fungi > Ascomycota > Eurotiomycetes > Eurotiales > Aspergillaceae > Penicillium > Penicillium paneum. Next base: position 345,453 of record JAMAFK010000010.1, on the reverse strand, counting down.
ACCTTTATAGTGGGGCTTTTAGCATATATCGCCCCGACCTCGGAAATAACTCCTTGGAACAAGCATAGGTCAATATATATGTATTGAACTATACTAACGTGTTGCGTACTAAAAACGTATGTGAACTTTGAATGCCCAGTAAAAAAGGAGAAGCAAAAGTAGTAGTCCCGACCGGGAGGAACATTCTCGGATTGAAATAACCAAGCAAGCTCACATTGTAAATGTTCCGACTAGTATGCTTGTCCTTGTCATATGGTTTTAGATGACCTTTGTTTATTGATTCGAGTGAATTCGAGTGATAAGTGGCAAGTGCCAAGATTTATACATGGTTTATTAAAGGTGGATATATATCGCGACTTCAGGGTTATCCGCATCCAAAATATGCTGTACATAGTCTCTGCAATCATATCATTCGGTAGAAGAATAACCGCGGAAAATTTCTAATGTATTTAAAACAATGTCCATTCGACACGCAATTTTAAGCAAGTGGTCTACGGGCAGGGTGTAATTTACAATCTACACCTACAATCTAAACGGAGACGAACACATAATCCAAAGATTGTGACACATGGCGCATATTATTGATAATACAACTGGAAAGGAAGACCAGGCTTTTATCACTCGTACCCACGTCATCGAGAGACTCAAGCATTTACCGGTAGAAGTCAGGACTGCAAGAAACCAGTTAGTGACATAGAAAACCCCGAAAAACAAACAGAAAACGTACCGATCATCATCCTGCCCAGTCTTCACCTGGACGGCATAAGCATCTTCAAGGTCGGATTGGATAATATTGTAACGGTTCTTGCGGACGGCCCGCAGACCAGCCTCCTGCATGATAGCAGCAATGACAGCACCAGACAACGGGTCGTTGCGCACAATCAAGGCGTCAAGGTCGACCTCGGGGGACAGTGACATCCTTGCCGCGATGGTTGTGAAGATCAATCGGCGCTCACGTCGGTCACGCAGGTTCGGGAACTCGATCTTCCGGTCCAGACGACCAGGACGCAGCAAAGCCGGGTCGAGAGTGTCGGCTCGGTTGGTGGCCATGATGACCTTGACGTTGCTGGTTTGTTCGAAACCGTCCATCTGGTTCAGCAACTCCAGTAGGATACGCTGAACCTCACGATCGGCACCAGTCTGGGCATCGAAACGCTTCGTGGCGATCGCATCGATTTCGTCAATGAAGATAATGGCTGGGGAGTTCTCACGAGCCATCCGGAAGACGTCGCGAACCATACGAGGTCCCTCTCCTAGATACTTCTGTACAAACTCTGATCCGTTGACACGAATGAAGCTAGCGGTTGTGCTGTTGGCCACGGCTTTCACCAGCATGGTCTTTCCGGTTCCAGGGGGGCCATAAAGCAAGACACCACGAGGAGGGTCAATACCTGAAATTTGTTAGCGGACCCGTTACCCGCAATGAATCTCCATAACAACCCACCAATTTGCTTGTAGAGTTCGAAATGCGTCAAAGGCAGCTCGACGGCCTCCCGAATCTCCTGTTTCTGCATATCCAAACCACCGACATCTGCGTACGTCACATCGGGCTTCTCGTTCTCACCCAGCATCGCGATAGAGGAATCAGCCTCGGGAGGAAGGATATCGACAAGGGCATTGGAGTGGCGGTGAAGGGCGACCGAGGATGAAGGCTTCAACTTCTCGCGGTCGAGAGTGGAGAGGATACGGACGACGTAATTAGAACCGGTCGAGCTTTGCACAATGCCGGTGCTAAGAGAAGTGAGTTAGCAAATGATGATCTCGCCTAAGGGTCCAGACACCAAAAGGCATACTTTTGATCGATTGCCTCCATAAATTGTCCGATGACCAATGGCACACTTTGTATGCGCTTGATCTCTTCTTGTGCCCGAACCAGCTCCCGCTTCAAGCTCCTGCATCGGACGATGGTGGTTAGCCACTGATGCAAATATTGAATAAGAGAACTCAATAAGCATACCTCTGCTCATCCTTGATGTATTCCTCCTGCAGTTGGATATACCTGTGTTCGACGTCAGTACAGACCATTCCATCCAATAATGGTCAAACATACTCGAGATGCCTCTGTAGCCTCTTAAGGGTAGCATATTCATCATTTCCATCAGCCCCTGTTCCGTCGAGGGAATCCAAGTTGGCAAGGGCGTCGAGCTTGGTAAGAGGCGTCACGTTGTTCGCCGGGTACTCCACGGCGACGTCTCCCATGGTGGATACTTTGGATAGTGAGCAAGGTGAGAAATGATAGTATGTGTATCAGCTGGAAATGGAAGGAAATGTGATGAGCTTTGAAGTTGGTTGGTGAATGACGCGCTGTGTGAAGGGCTCGGAGTTCAGCCATCTAGAGCTTTCGATGCTATGGGCCAGGAAGCTTATCCGTCACGTGATGCCAACTGGTCTTGCGGTCTTGCCAACAGTTCAGTCGTACTTCGTAGATTTAGTTCAAGTTTGTTAGGGTCACGAAAGATATATCATAACTCCCACATCCTATTATTCCTATTAATTTCTACATTACGGTGTACATGCGGTTTACTTGCATCATTCTAAGGTTCAAGATTCAATGTTGTGGCAATTATTAGCGATACGGTACACTACTAAACCAAGCGCCCGTCAACTTGCAATGCAATAATCTCACCCAGAAATGTGGGATAAATTACACCGAACCTTGGAAATCCTTGATAGCTCTAATCACAATCCTCCTGTATCTTGCCCCGATACCCAATATGTACTAATCTTGTCCAGGTGAGTGTATCAATCCAAATTTATGGTCAGACGCTAGCGGCTATAGCGGAATCTGTAGCCCTGGAGCCAATGACGAAGATCTCACGCTCTGCCTGGGGTATTGGTTTCATCCAGTGACATGTAGATACACAACGTATGTCAATCTGGACACCTGATCAGGTTCGACTTGGGATATCATATTGGACCGCCATGCGCAAGGGCCTTTAGACAGTTACAAGCATCCGTCCCCTTGGAGTTAGTCATGACCTCAAGCTTGCCCCCCAAAGCCCTACAGAAGGGAAATGAAGAAAAGTTGACCCAATCATCTCTAGTGGTGGAGTAGGCCGAGACACGGTAGGTGGGACAGGCACCAAAGCCGTCATGATTTCCCACGCGGATCGAGTCGGATCCTTGCACGGGGTTGACTAGAAAACCCAGGTCAATCCACTCTTAGTTGTTAACCTCGAATTTTTGGTGACTTCGGAGGATTGGGCGCGCATCGACATGATTATCAGACGCTAGCCCGAGCTTTATATAAGGAGAACCGCTGGCCACTGTCGCGGCTCTAGATCTTTTCTCTCTCTCTCTCTCTCCTCCATTATTTCTTTTCCCCTTCCCCCCAGATGTTCGTCTGAAAATACTTCATTTTTGGTGGCAATTTTTTCCCATTGGGATTTATCACTGGGTGGCTGCTAGCCTCAGACCATATCGGGGTTGGAGTATACGATCTAACCTGACTCGGGCAGACCGTTGGAATGGATCATCGTTTCGCTGCTTTACCAAATCCGAGGGGGAAGATGGGGATTTTTATGAGACGTGTCTCTCAGAAAGAGAATTTCCTTCATATTATCACTATTCCCTGGCATTTCCCATTATTTTGTCCTATGTGTGGCCAGTCTCTTTCATATGCAGGTTGAGGCTGGCAACACCCGCTCCGAACGAGATAACTAAACCCAATGGGAAATCCGGATCCAAAGGGAAAAAAGAAACGCCCCAAAAGAGAGGAAGAAAGAGGCGAGCGAGAAAAGACGAAGAAAACTGCACCAGGACGCGATTCTAAAAGACAAGAACTAACCTAGTAGCACAAGTAACCAGCACAAGATGGGGGGTTGATGTTACTGAAAGCTCTGACCTGTCAGTAATTTTCCCTCTCCTCTCTCCACTTCCCCCTTCATCCCTAACTGAACGGATGTGAATTGGTAAGTACACCATTTCGGTTGATCGGATCGTGTCGCTTGCTTTTTTTTCTTGCTCTCCTTCTATTATTTCCCTGGTCTGTATATTATTCGGTTGTGGCCACGCACCCCCTTTTGTCCTGCCCTTGTTCTGTAACCGTCATTTGCCCCGTGGTTTCTGAACGAGCTTCCCATTATTATATCTTGGCCCTTTAAAGATCGAGAGTGACGTTCCTGGTCTATGATTTGCTAACATTTTAGCTTACCCCAGCCTCTCACCTTCCCCCTTCCCACCCCCATTATCCCATCTTAGACGCCTTTGCCTCCCGTCCTCCTCCGTGGTTTGTTGCCTTAGGTTTCCACACCACGTGACTTTCCCTGGCCAACCTCTGTCCCCTTCATATCCATCTGCCAGTTCCGGGACTCGGCCTCAGTCATCCGTATAAAAAGCGGAATTTAAGTCACTCCAGCCTTATCGGTATGTACTTCATTCCCTCCCCTCATTTCTTTCCCCCCCATATTATCTTTAATATTCCCTATGGTTGCGCCTTCCCTCCCCACCTTCCCTTTGACCCGTGTCGCGACCGGGTCTGGGCGCGACTCCAAACATCTCATTCCCGACGCGTCCACCTGATCGTCCATCATTGGATCGAATCCTATACTTGCGTGATTTATATATGACATATTTGCACATTGTAGCGATGGTTGCATGAGCCAATGTTCACGTGCTGACTCGTCCTAGGTAGATGGGTTAGGAAAACCGCACGACATGAATGCCTGGCTCGACGCCTCGAATATTCCTGGCCAGGATAATGGCGCCTTTCATCCATCCACTATAGATCCCTCTACTGCGTTCCTTCATGGCTCCCCGACCCCCCAGGATCCATCTCAATTCCAGCGCATGTTCAATAATGGCGTGCCGCGGAACGCTTCCCCAGGCTTTCACAATCCAAACCAAGTGATTCCATCCAAGCGAGCGCGGCCAGAAGATGGCATGCCCATGTCGCCAAGACCAGTTCAGGGCGGCTTAACGGGGTCGCGATCTCAGACCCCTCACCAGCCGTTTCCAGGTTATCAAGGACCGACCAATGGCAATCCGCAATTTTCGCAGCACCCAACGCCGTACCAGCATCTTCAGCAGGGAGCGTCACCGAATGTGACGCATTCGCCTATCATGCAGGACTTTGATCAACAAAGCGCTCGTCTGGGAACGGCTTCTCCGAGCCCCTTCTCGCCCGCTGGCCCGCACCCTGGACCCCATATGTCTCCATCGCAGTCGGATCACGGCAGCCGCGTGAATACGCCGCAGAACAACTTTATGCAGGCGCAGCAGTTTGGAGGAATGACTTCGGCCCCCCCCCAACCCTCGATGCTCGCGCCACAGTTCAATGGCATGCAACAAGTACCTCAGGGCTACCATCAAGCTCTAGCGAATCAACAACAGCGGCTGCATGCCATGCAGCAGTCACGGATGAATCCAAATGCTGCAATGGCTGGACGGCAGGTTCAAGGGGGCATGAACCCGATGGGAAATCCTCAGCAGCCCATGGGGGGTATGAGACAAATGCCACCGAACATGCAGTCAAACATCCCGAAACCCAGTAACCCTGAAGGGTTTTTGCGCTCATTGCAAAAGTTCATGATGAGCCAGAATCTTCCCGTGGATACAAATCCTATTGTCAGTGGTCGTCCGATCAACCTCGTCCAGCTCTACGCCACGGTAATGAAGATGGGAGGATCGAAAAAAGTCACAGCAACGAATATGTGGCCAGCAGTTGCACATCAGCTGCAATTTCCTCAGATGCAGTATCCTATGGCTGCCCAGGAGATTCAAGCCCACCACTCAAGGAACTTGGCTCCTTATGAACAAGCTTTTATCAGCTCACAACAAAAACAAATGGCGGACCACATGCAGCAGCAGCAGCAACAGCAACAGCAACAGCAATTGCAACAGCAGCAATTACAGCAGCAGCAATTGCAACAGCAACAGCAGCAGCAGCAGCAGCAGCAGCAGCAACAACAACAACAGCAGCAACAGCAGCAACAGCAACAACAGCAACAACAGCAACAGCAACAACTGCAACATCAAGGCGGCATGCAGCGGCCGCCTAGTCAATTCCAATCTCCTTCAGTGAAGCCTAATCCAGGCTTTGAGCAAGCCCAGGCGATGGCACAGTCCCCCCAGAATCACACGCCAATTCATAATAATGCTCCAGTGAATGGATTCGCAACGCCAACGCACGCGCGAAGCCAAAGCAGGCCGGCTCAGGCCGGACACCGGTCAAGCATTTCGAGGGCGTCGCAACCACCTGTTCCACTCACGGAAGCCACCGGGCAGTTCACAGCTCCTTCCCCTCAATCTGTGAAGGGTGTTACGCCTGTTCCGGGTCAACAGCAGCCAGGACAACAAGAACAAAAACCCGAGCAGCTAGTAAAACGCCCGATTGAGGAAACCTTCAAACCCATGGTTCTGAAAGGGGATCGTTTCCACGGACCCATTGCCGTTGATGAGATGTACCAGATTGGCGAGGATATCTCGAGGCTAAAGCCAGACGTGCCAGCCTTTGCAGAACTAGGAATTGTTGATATCCACGCCTTGACAATGGCGCTCAAGTCCGGGATCTACGCGGAGATACGAGTTGCTCTAGATACCCTCACAACACTTTCTGGTGAACCATCCGTTCAGATATCATTGGAGAATTGTGATGACTTGGTAGAGAGCCTGATCGACTGTGCCGAAGATCAGGCCGATCTTCTAGCAGAGCACACCATGGAAGAGTCGGATACCATGACTCTCCGTTCCTATGATCAAGTCACACGGGACTGCCAGTCCGAAAACACATCGCTGTTAGATGTTCCCGAATTTGGAAGTATTGAGTACGAACTAGACCGGGCTGTCGATCGACTCATCTGTATCACTACTATCCTGCGCAATTTCTCGTTTAGCGAGACGAATTTCCTATCTCTTGGTGTCCCTCCTGTCGCTCAGCTGTTTTCCTCCGTCTTTCGTTACATGGGAACTCGCAAGATGTTCCTACGGACAAGTCACAACACGTTAGACTTTATGAAGGATGCAGTGATTTTGCTGAGTAACTTGGCGCATGTTGTTCAAATCCCCGGCAAAGACGAGGCGCTGAATCTGTTGATATTCTTGTTGGCGTTCTCGCCTGAACCTGAACCCATATCACCCACTGGAAAAGTGATGTTTACTGCATTCAACTCTTCGATTGATCGGTACACCCCAGCTGCCGTTGACGGGCTGGCGAAAATGTTGGCTAGAGATGACCCCAACCGAACTTTCTTCAAAGCCATCTTCTCTGGTGATGGGTCTGCACCTCCTCAGCCGGAGTTGTTAACTCGCGCGTTTGGGCTTGCCATCTCCTGTGTCCCCGACAAAAAGCCCATGGCCGTTGTGGACGCACGCAAAGTGTTTTTGATGCAAGGTCTTTTGTCGGCCGATGTTCTCACCACATTCGCCGATGGCTCTCTTGCCAAAGCATGGCTTGAGTCAGTAGATGGGTTCGCTGTCCATCTCCTGCGACTTTCCTGCGCACTGTGCACAGAACGAATCCCACAAATTAACATGCGACAAAGAAGCCAGGCTGAAGCCGACGCATATGCCTTCAGCTCGATTGTCAATCGAGGACTGGGGATTCTACGCCGACTCGCCGAAAAGTCAAAGCAAGTCGACAACATCTCCCCTCTCAACATCCCATCCGGAATCCTTCCCAGAAAAGAAAGCCTGCTAGGTGCACTACTCCTCCCCAATATCGATGGTGGTGTTGTTCGCCAACTTCTCACATATGCTCGGTTGGCGGAGTAAATGGTGTCTGCATGAACCTCCAATGCGCTGGTGACAGGTTAGGTTCGTTCCAGTCCCGCCTTTGGAGGAATCGGAATCTCTTCCACTTAGCATATACGACAATCTTGATTTTCTCTCATGTCATTTGTACTCTCATGTCGACTGTCAGTCTTTCTATTCTTATCTTTTGGGCGCTGGTGGGTGATGGGGATTTTATGTTTGTTCTCGTGAGATAGCGTTCTGTTCTGATTCGGTGTACAATGCTTAAAATACCCTCGACACAAATCGAGAGATACTTACATCATGATTGATTGCCCATTGTTTCCACTCAAATTTGTAGATTCACATTCGTAGTTTAACCCAGCCACATCGAAGTATGCAGTAGGAACAGAAGAGGACACGCGCTCATTCCATACACTCGCCACAGTAGTTTGGATTGAATAGGTCTACTTTCTAATTGCAGACAGGAGCTTACATATCGAACACCGTTACAAGGTTTCCGATCGATTTCCGAATGATTTCCGAATGGAAATGCATGTGATCATTCAATATAAAAACACTAGCACCCATAGAGTCGTCGAAGATGTACAGAAGCTGTTACAGATAGAGAGAAAAGCATGGGAACGAAAATGAAAAAAGCAGGTGGACGCCAGAAGACACGACCGGATAGACAAGAGACAAACACCAAATGGAAATAAAAAGGAAGAAAAGGAAGAAAAACAACCCGCAACAAGATTAAGGTATGCACCGAGGGAAGAGGGAGAAGAGATCAAGGAAATAGATAATATCCATCCACATCAGGGACCACCGTGAGCGTTCGTTTCTTTTTTCCCCTCCCTTGTTTTCGACGTGATGTGATTCTTGCTCTCTCCGATAAGTATGCTCTAGCATACCCCTCGCAGAAGGAGTATGATGATGCTTTTGGGAGTGAATCTTTGGACCACTCGAAATCTTCCGGTGAGATCTTCAATCGCGAGCGCATGAGATGAGATTTGAGGGATAAGAGAAGAAAGCATTTAGAAATTCCGCTCCTTGAGGAAGTTCAAAATCTCAGGTTTGCGCCAGCCCTATACCAATATATCAGTTTCTGTCGCATAATGATTAATCGCACAGTAAAAGCAAACATACCTTGACAATGATGTGACCAGTCAATGTGTTGAGACTAACATCCGGGTTGGGCTTGTTTCCATCAACAACACCCAGGGCAGAAGCCAGGTCGTTGCGGAGCGCGACGAGATCGCCTTCGGTCTTCTGGAGCTTGGTGAGTTGTTTGGTACCGCCGGCCTTTGTGACGACGTAGACAGGCAGCTGATTGGAGGCAGTACGACGGATAAAATAGGGGAGATTGGTGAGCTGCAGGGGCGGACTGGGTTTCTTGTCTGATGTGGCTGGGGACGGGATAGTAGATTGTTGCTTCAGGGCTTGCGCTTGACGGCCGAGCTGAGCGAGGAAGTTACGGCTTTGGCGGGTAGGAAGAGTAGGGAGGGAGAATTGAGGACGATCTGAGATGGAGGGTTAGCCATGCGCCGTTTCCTCGGTTGAAACGAAACCGACACAGCATATATGCGTGTTTTTTTCTTGTCATTTTCTTTCTCTCTTTGTTGGTTACAAGACAATACAGGACCCGAGGGTTCGGTTTTGCTCTTGTAGTTCCTAGGAGATCAAGCGATCAAAATAAGACTGAGCAAAAATTAACGTACGTGAAGCTTTCAATCTTGCCTGAGGACATAATGTGGAAAATGAACTACATGTCTGAACGGAAGCCACGGACTGCGCAGAGTTGACGCGAAGAGGAATGGCCGAGACCTGCTTTCGCATGGCCGAGGACGGGCTGGAGCATAGAAGAGACGGCATTCTCGCGTTTTAAATGACACAAAGAAAAGACCTGGTTGGAGAATATGGGGATATCAAGGCAGAGACTGGGAAGATCGGAGAGCGACATCTGATGCTCCTCTGCTCAGATTTTCTGCCACCGCATTCCCAGCACCCACTTCCAAAAAGGGTTTAGGGCCACCGACGCCCGCACAATCTGCAAATTCTCCATTGATCGCGGTTGGCCTTTGCTATCCCCCTCTAGACCTTTAACCCCCCTCTGCCATCTTTTGATATCCAATATGGCAGACAACGCCCCCCCTACCGCGGAGACTATGCTCAGCGGCGCTGCTGCTCACCAGCCCAAGACCGCCGAGGATAACGCCTCCCAGCATGATTTGCTGCCCCGACTCATTCCGTACCTCGACCGTCACCTCGTCTTCCCCCTACTCGAATTCAGTGCTACCGGTGATGAGGAGGACAAGGAAATCACTCGGGCGAAGTACGAGCTCTTGAAGCACACCAACATGACCGACTACGTCGCCAATTTGTGGCAGGAGATCAACGATTCCGACACCATTCCCGAGGAGTTTGTGAAGAAGCGCGAGGAGGTTCTGGCCAAGCTACAGCACTACCAGGATCAGAGCGAGAAGATTACCGAATTGTTGCAGGATGAGGAGGTCGTGGGCAACCTGCGAAGCGACAAGGCCGCCAACTTGCGGTTCCTCGAGGAGCAGCACGGTGTCACTAACGAGATGGTCAACTCTCTTTACGACTACGGACGGTTCCAGTACAGCTGCGGCAGCTATGGAAATGCCGCTGAGCTGCTTTACCAGTTCCGTGTTCTGTCCACCGACAACGACAAGGTTGCCGCCGCCACATGGGGTAAGCTCGCATCAGAGATCTTGACCACCAACTGGGAGGGTGCGATGGAGGAGGTTCAGAAGGTCAAGGACTCAATCGAGACTCGCCTGTTCAACAATCCCTTGGCTCAGCTCACCAACCGCTCGTGGCTCATTCACTGGTCGCTGTTCCCCTTCTTCAACCACGACCCCGCCCGCGACGTCCTCACCGACCTCTTCTTCTCTCCCGCCTACATCAACACCATCCAGACCAGCTGCCCTTGGATTTTGCGGTACCTTGCCGCCGCTGTCATCACCAACCGCAGCCGCCCCCACAAGCACTCCGGCGTCTATCAGAAGCAATTGAAGGATCTGATCCGCGTTGTGCGCCAGGAGGACTACGAGTACACCGACCCCGTCACCGATTTCGTCAAGGCCCTTTACGTCGATTTCGATTTCGAGGAAGCACAAAAGAAGCTCGGCGAGGCTGAGGATGTGCTGCGCAGCGATTTCTTCCTTGTGTCGGCTGCCGACGCTTTCGTCGACGCTGCCCGCCATCTCATCTCCGAGAGCTACTGCAAGATTCACCAGCGTATCGACATCAAGTAAGTTATATGTATTGGGAAAATTGGCACGAAGGACAGACTAACGGTTCTTTTTTAGGGACCTTTCCGCTCGCCTCGGTCTCAACCAGGACGAGGGTGAGAAGTGGATTGTCAACCTTATTCGCGACACCCGGGTTGACGCCAAGATCGACTACAAGGAGGGCACTGTTATCATGAATCACCCCCCTCAGTCGGTCTACCAGCAAGTCATTGAGAAGACCAAGGGTGCCTTCTTCCGCACACAAGTCTTGAGCTCGGCTGTTGCAAAATAAAAAACACCCGCATGACCTTGATGTTGAAAACTGAAATTCTCTCTGTTATGTGATTTCCAACTTGTTTCTGCCTGCCCCATTTTTTTTCAGTGATCCCCCCGTGTAGGTCACAACACGGTTGTTTGGGGACCTCATGCAGAGTGGCATCCGGCTGGCGTTTTTTCGGGGGTCCACACTTATTTCTTTTACCTCTTTAGTCTTGCAGTTCTTATGCAATCACTCTCGCCCCATATTTTTACTTCTTGTGTCAGATCCTCTTTATGTATTGGCCATTTCTGACCCTGGAGGTTTACAGGGAGGGTCCCCAAAAGCAGCCAGAGACTCATGGCGCCCCCCGTCGAATCTTTGGAGGGGGAAAAAGATGAGAGATGGAGATATGATGTAGTAGGCTCTTTGATCTTAGGGTCTGATTTATCTATGCTGTTACGAATGGTCTATAGAGATGAGTGAAAGATGATGTCTTTCTTGACAATAACCTTTGTTCCGAAGTATTCTTGTTCTTGAGCTAGAATATTATTGATACCTCCTAACTATATCATATCAACGTTAGATAACTAACCAACTAACCATAGAGAATCATCGAATGTAAAGTCGAGCTTTCAATTCGTTATAGGCTAACAGCCCTGAATCCAAAATTCAAATGTATAAAATCAAATTCGGCGCTATAACACTAAAAGGGTTGAAAGAAGGGTATATCAGAACGAAACAAAAGGCACATGCTCAAAACAGGGCTACCGCTATTGCCCACAACAGCCGCTTCCATTCCAGGATTGGTGTTCCTTTCCATCCACTGGTCCATCCGGTGGCTTTTTCGATTCAAGGATTCCACCTGGGAACTGGTCAACAGAGTCCGGGTTTGGATATCCACGTGGCCAGCCTTCGAGAAACGAAGAACGAGTTTAGGAGAGGCTAAACGGAAGTCATATAAGGAAGTCCATCCTTATAATGTTCGCTGGCTGGCGGAATCCTAGAATGGAGCCAAGGGCTGGAAAAGGAACACCGAGTCCAATGGACGGAAACAATGAAACGAGATTGGTTTCAACGACCGCCTCGCGAGTCTGCAGGCCTGCGTGTTCCCGGTTGATTAATAGGGATGATTTCATTGATGTATGGCTCAGACTGAGCTGCTGGGTTGTCGTTGCTAGGGCTAGAAGTCGAGGCGCCGCTGGTGTTGTGGGCCATGCGAGTAGCTTCTTGCTTCTCATAGTCTCGAGACATCACCGCGAGATCATCAATTTGTTCCTGTTTGGAGGAGTTAGTGTTGTGTAATGTTCGCTTCTCTTTCTCTTTTTCCAATCTCAAATTCTTTATAAATGAAGATGGGGAAAACAAACCCGCGTGAGTGGCACGCCATTGATGAGATAACCTTCGCGCCCCTGTAATCGTATCTGGTTAGAATACGTATAGAAAGCGTAGTAGAAGCAACGGAAAGACATACCTGGTAACTGTAGGGCCTGACTGTTGCGGTTGGTCCAAGAAAGTACTGGATATGTCCTAGGACAATATGTCGGGACAAGCCATATCCCGGAAGCCAGTATTGCTGGACGGGGGACATTGTTAAGGCTAAGAGGTGAGGCGTCGAGGCGAGGCGAAGAAAGGGCTAGAGTCTAATGCCAGTCGATACGGATAGGTCCGTGCTTGGAAGCTCTTTGGGACTTTTGGCACAGCTCGAAGGACGAGACTTGGAGTATAAATATGTTGGTTGATACCCTGGTTGATTGAATAAAATTCCGACCAGAGACGGAGACGAATAAGACAAATCTTCAGCCTTGATCCTTCGGAATATGGTTTCACAACAGGTCAACGGCAGAGGGGACCGCGCATCCCCTCCTTTTTCCAACAGCACGATCCACAAGGACGGCTGCACATAGGCAAATTAAACCAACCACTTACCCACGAATCCGGTAACTCTGGAGCGAGTCTCCACGGGAGGCGGAAAGAAGAATGGGAAACCAGGAAATCACCAAAGACGGCTCAGACTCTCTGTCCTCTCCTCGAGGGGAGGGTTCATGTCGGAACGTTCGGGGCGGAGGACAAGAGAACCGCCTCACTTTATCAGCCAACGAGGCCCAACCCTTTCTCCCCCTTCCGTGATGCGTGTCAATTTAGAGCTTCTGACCGTCAAGATGAAACGGGATCCCGGTCTGCCCACTTTTTCCACTCCTTAATATGGAGTAACAAGGACCCTGTCTTGGACAAAAGTGAGGCTTGCATGGAGGAGCATCGGGCTCGAATCAATCCCAGGGCGCATAGAATGGACAACCCCGAGAGTATTTCCCTGAAAAAGGGTACCTGTAGGAATAATTGAAAGTGGAAATGACTTCTGACGTCTGCTTTTCTCTCACCGCAGATTTTTCCAACGCTATGCAGAGCCAAATTGGTTCTCGATGCGGTGGTGTCGTGGCACCACGGATTGTGGCCGTGAGATCGCGGGGACCACTGAGCTGCAGCGAGGACATCTGCATCTCTCGCTTTCAAGGCATACACTTGCTTCGAGTACATGCATTCTGAATTGCCAAGATCATATTGTCTATGGGGGTGGTCGAAACACGTGGTAGATGGAGACGAGTTTAGGGAACGATTGGAGTTCCCCTCTCGAAGATATATATTAAGTCCAATGTCATTCGACAAGGATTATGTCGTATCTCCGATCGACCGAGATGTGGTCAACCTTGCATCACAGGCCAGTCAAGATGTGGCTGAATATGCATGAATTCATGTCCCGATGCTCTACATGGGTTCCAATCTTAGTTCAGAAGGCCAACGCTTCACGTAATATTCTCTAGTCTTTTCATAATTCGTCCGACATGAGCGAAAACAAAATATCTCGCATTGACGTCGCCTTTACTGCGGAGGCACATATGGAGTCACCAACATCTCACTGAACTTCTCCAACTTCTCCTTCCCGCGCACTTCCTCAACTAGCATTGGCATGCGCACCACATTGAAATCCTCATAGAGCTCCTCGATCTGATCGAGGTACTTCTTCTGCATCTTTCTCCGAGCAGTGCACTGTTCGCAATCGCTTCCTTCTTTGGGGAATAGCAGCTGGTTGACAACGATCGCGTGGGTGTCGATGTTGTAGCTAGTCAATTCCTGGATCATACGTTCCGTCTCGTAGAGCGACAAGAACTCTGCAATGCATACACACACGAAGGTGGTCATGTCTGGGTTCTTGAATTGCGTATTGACCTCGCTGATAGTCTCGCGCAACGACTCCATCTTCTGCAATAACTCATCCATATTCTGACCCCCGGGTAGACCGCCCCTCGCGCCCAGAATTGAGTTGAGCATCGGACCGAACTGGGTAGATAGCTGGGAGAGCTTGGCGAGCGCCTTCTCGAGCACGGTGGGGAATTGTAGGAATCGAAGGGTGTGGCCGGTCGGCGCGGTATCGAACACGATGACTTCGTAGGAAAGCGACTTGACCTGCTTCAGGACTTCGGCGAAGGACATAGCTTCGTCAACACCGGGAATCTAGCAACACCACGAGTTAGATTGACACGTAGAGTATTACGCGACAGAGACATAAACACTTACGCTGAATGCCAGATCCTGCATCATGTTTCCCATGCCCAATCCCGCCATGGGATCCTCGCCCTGACCATCTCCGGTGGCGAGCAGATCCTGGATGCTCCCATTAGGATCGATCTCCATCGCGCTCAGGTTTGAGTAGCCATCGATCAGGCGGGCCTCCTTTCCAAACTTCTGGCCGAAAGCGTCGCTCAGGTTGTGTGCGGGGTCGGTCGAAATGAGCAGGACGGATTTGCGAACTTTGGCTAACTGGATCGCCAGCGAGCACGACGTAGTGGTCTTACCCACACCTCCTTTTCCTCCGACGAAGATCCAACGGAGCGTGTGCTGGTCGAGAATCGACTGGAGCGTAGGCTCCATGTCGAGATCATTGTTATGTACCACGGCGGAGGACATTGTGTATGATTTGTTGAAGTTCTGAATGTTGCGAAGTTGGGAAGTTCAAGGCCCAGTAGCCCCGCAAATCGAACTTTCCGGAAGACAAGACTTTCACGACATCATACGCTTCAACTTTGTCGTTTTGGATGTTTTTATAATTATATCGATTGGCTTGGATGCAATATACATACTTAGGTAGGTCCTAATTACCACAACTCTTCTTCCAATTCGAAAGGTTTCTATGGCACTTGAAGCTCTTTGTCCTCGCACCCATAGCCACAGGTGAGTTGTCAAAATAGAGATCATTCTATTTCCTATAGATAGTCATCAGAAGGAAAAACGAAGAAGCTATACAGCATATATGCGCAAGTCATAGACCCCCAATTAATAGCTGCATGGCACTCTCCGCGGCCATCGGTATCCTCCGACGAACCTTTGATAGCAATGTAGAGCTCTCCTCCATCCATATTTCTTTTCCCCCTTTTCTCTTCTTCTATATTCCCTCACATTTGATTGAATGGACTCCCCTCAAAATAACCAACAACTTGGCCGCACCACCAACCGCCTCGCACTTTATCAGCAACAAATCTCCCCCGCCCCGCACCCCAAAGACGCAGACCCAATCAAGCAACCCACCACCACCATGGC
The DNA here is from genome assembly GCA_023627375.1 of Penicillium paneum. Taxonomy (NCBI): domain Eukaryota; kingdom Fungi; phylum Ascomycota; class Eurotiomycetes; order Eurotiales; family Aspergillaceae; genus Penicillium; species Penicillium paneum. The sequence goes on along the minus strand of JAMAFK010000010.1, from coordinate 329,673 downwards.
AGCGCGCGATCCCATCACCTGCCATTGCCTCAACACATTATCAGGAACACCCGCAGCCAACCTGCCCGTGACCCTAACTCTCCTCTCCACACCTGCATCCACCGCCAGCAGCATCTCATTCCGCGCAACCACGAACGCCGACGGCCGCGTCGCCAACTGGACGCCCGTCGGAACAGCCTCGGAGTCCGTGCCTGCTATCTTGGCTGCTCTGCCTGCTGCAGACAGCAAGACCAACTGGTCTGTGTGCTTCGACGTGGGTCCCTGGTATGAGGCCCAGGGCGTCGAGAGCTTCTGGCCTGAGGTTGAGGTTAAGTTCACTGTCAAGGGACGGGGTCGCGAGGGCGAGGAGGGCTGGCGCCACTATCATGTTCCTGTTCTGCTGGGTCCTTGGAACTACTCGACCTACCGGGGTTCGTGAAGTTGCGGTATAATTGAGGGTTCTTTGAGGATGGGGAATTGTAAATATTTCAATCTTTACAAGGCTTGGTAGATATTATATCAATGTCAATGGGCTATCTCTATCAGAATTGTGTTATTTCGAAGCGTAAATCTTGGCTGTGGTTCCATTACTCGGTTGCGCTCCTAGGTATGCAGACTATAGGGTACCTGCCTATTTAGGCGGGGATGGATAACAGCTTCCTACTGGATATATCCATAGTCCACTTGCTCTCGGAAAGAGAAACAGCATACGAACCACTCCAACTACACTGAAGATCTTGTCATACTTCGACTTCTATCTTCCGCCAGCCATATCATGGAGTGAGTCATGCATTGAAGGGAGTTCATATTGCAGGCATAGCTGTTAAAGAGCTCGAGTGGGTAGCCTGCCCCTGAAGCTTGCTGCATGTGAAGCAACAGTATCCTGACTGTATAGGTTTCTGCTAGGCTGTCGGTAGTCGAATTCTCTCATATCTACACTATTCTATACTATTTGATATGAATTCGTTATGTTTTAAGACATAAGCCTTCAAGATGCATTCCAATTTAAGTGAATCCACTTAGAGCACCCTACTTCAGGTGATGCATATCCGTACAATCAAGGTTGAAGCATACCAAGACTGTGGGGAAGTGTCTCTCCCGTTGTGGTCCTCAATCCGACCCAATGGCATAGCGAGCAGGGCCAGTTTGGGCTAGATCACTCTCTGTAACGATCGCAAGGATTGGCGTTCAAATTAAGATTAACTCAATATAGCTATGTATATGGACCACACGTTCTCGCGACACTAGTTGGTTAATATAAGATTATTCCCTCGTACTAGCTACCGGGTAAGAAAATCCCCCTTCCACATGGAACTGGCCTATTGCATCAGATCAGGGGTAATATCGTGTCTTAATCACAATGTTATGTATGTTGTACGTACAGCCGAGTGGACGCGATCTCGAACTTGTATAATACGGAGAACTCGGTATGTATACGACGCGTACGAGGTATCCATCCACGGATACCAGGTGGATCGCTGATGAATAATTTTACACGGGGTTGTACAAGCTTACACATCCAGATCTCGGTCAGGTACAATATAGAGCCCGCTGCCGTCTTCTATCTGGTCTCTACTACCCTGCCAACGTGTCTATAATCTGTTTACCTCGTCCTACATAGCTGACGATCAAGATATCCAGCTAGAATTCCATGGTAGAGCCCTCACGTGCTATCGATTGCGTCATCGTTTTCACCGCATTCTACGGGTTAGCTGATATCCCTGGCCTTGGCACTGGGGGAGAATGTTTTGTGATTGGCTGCAAGAGGGGGGATGCCCCACGGCGGGAGAGATTTCTGTCGTCACCGTGACATAATGGATATAATACCCAGAGAGCAACCTTGGAAACTCGGTATCGAAGATGCAAGCATCGAGTTGATATTCTTGCATCTGAACTGGCAGATGAAGATTGTGGTATTCAATTGGTCCTTCCTATGGTCAAGGTTCTGGTAAGGATGTAAGGGTGGAAGGGTGTAAGGGTGTAAGGGTGTTCATGATAGAACGTAGAATGTCTAGGACGGTAGCCATTCAGAACAACGTGGATATGGAACATAATGTGTCTCTGGTGGAGACCAGCGGCCAACCTGATTCGGAGAAAGACAGTTACCGTCATTTATGCCGGATACACCCAGAACCTCTATCCCCATACAATACATGACGGTAATTCTGTTTTTTTCTTCAGCAAAACCCCCCAATTCCCTAAATTTCATCATATCCCTCTTCCCCCTACGTCACTCTCTTCCTCTCACTCTCCCTCTGCCTATCTAGAAGCCATTGTTTGTTTGGCTTCACCGATTTTATATCCCATTATCTTCCAGCTAGATGTCTGCTCTGGTCGCCCCAGCCATATCGACTCTGCGATCAAACATGTCTTCATCCCCTATGGACTCGAAGAAGGCAGAAAAAGAAGGTTCGTGTCACACTTTTTTTCCGCGCATTTCCTTCGTACTTTTGCTTTACCATACTGTGGTATCCCATTTTATGGGCCTTCTGCTCTCGTTTTATGTTGTTCTGCATTAAGCTTCCAAAAAGAAAAGTCCCCTTTTTGGTTTGGTAATACGCCACTGTCCCCGACCCTTAAATTCCCCCCAAGTCCTTTGCCGTCGCGATGACTTCACCGACTGGCGTCATTGATTTCCTCCCCACCAACACATGCTTCTTCCATACACAATGAAGCCACCGGCACGATCCCATAACCGCAGTGGTACCTATTTGCGATCGCATTAATTCTTGGCGCGTTGCTAACTCGAGATTCACCGCCAGACTCGCAGGCCGCGTCTTCGAAGGACCAGAAATCTAACCTAGAGACTCAGACCTCGTTGGCGCCCCCTCCACGACCGGGTGCGCCTACTGCGTCTGATACACCGGACTACTTCAATTCCATGCACAATCCGTTCTCCCTAGAGCCCAATCCATTTGAGCAATCATTCGGAGGGAATCCGGCCGACACCCCAGGCAAATCGCTTCTTCCCTCGGTCGCTGCCCTGACCTCACCGGCCTTACCTGGAACGAGTTCGGCAAGTGGTTACAATTGGAACAACTCCCTGCGCGCCGGCCCTCTTAGTCCGGCTATGCTCCCCGGGCCCACTGGCCCCAATGACTACTTTGACAGCATCGGTCGCGGCTTCCCTACCCCGAACGAGTCTTCCCTCCGCACGGGACTGACACCAGGGGGTGGAGGCTCTATGTTCCCGGCCCCCAGTCCCAACTCACAGGCTCTCTTGCAACAACTTCAGAACGGTGGCGCCACTCCTTCCACTATTGATTTCCACCGCACCGCACTTACAGCGAAGAAGAACAATTCAAATGCTCCCACCTCCAACCCCAACGAGCAGGACCAGGCTGCTGTCAATATGGATATGAAGCAAGCTCGCCCGGCTGACTTCACTCAGCATGATGCGGCGGATGCGGCGAACGGACTGTTTATGCTGGCCAAGGGTGGCCAGGCCAACAATGCGCCAATGAACCATGCCCCAATGCCAAATGATGCCCATTCCGCAGCTGCCCGACGTGTCTCCCAGAACACCAATGGTACCAGTGTTGGGGATGCATCTGATCGTGAATCCGCTAAACCCGCTAAGGGTAAGGGCAAAAAGAACACCAAGGGCTCTACCAATAATCGCCGCAAGGCCGACGAGGCCCCGAAGGGCTCCAATAAAAGGGCTAAAGTCAATATGGATATGGCTTCGGATGTGGACGAGGACGAAGACGACGACGATATGAAGCAATTCCCAATGGATACGAAGAAGATGACCGATGAGGAGAAACGACGCAATTTCCTGGAGCGGAATCGGTATGGAAGACCACCTCATATTCAGGAACTTGAGATGCTAATGTGTACATAGTGTCGCGGCTTTGAAATGTCGTCAACGGAAGAAGCAGTGGCTGGCTAACCTTCAAAACAAGGTTGAACTTTTCACCTCAGAAAATGATGCCCTTACGGCGACGGTGACTCAACTACGTGAAGAGATTGTCAACCTCAAGACCCTCTTGCTGGCACACAAAGATTGTCCGGTCTCCCAGGCTCAAGGGCTCGGTCCCCTTATGATGAACGGCATGTCAGCCGGATACGATCACCACGGGTATAACATGCCGCCCAACATGGGTATGCAGGGCGGCATCCCTACACAGGGCATGCGTCGGTGAGAAAACAGGCTTTGTTTCTCATCTCAAGATACCTATCTTGCTTTTCGCCGCATGTAGGAAATCCAGTTCGCCGCTATAACCAGCGGTTGATCTCTTCTTCCTAGGAGTTTGTTTTTCCTCGCGGTTTCTTTCGGCTAAGGCTACGCCGACTGTTTTGGCATGGGCAGGTGTTAATGATCCTCACGACTCAAAAATGGACGGACTAACTTGGTGGTCTGGAATGACCTTTTTTTGAGGGTGTGTCAGTCCGGCGTATGAGATGCTTTCTTCTTTCTACTTATGGCTACCTTGAGGTTGATGTTCTGCTTTTATGATGTTCCCCTTTCCCTTTTGTATTTTTTACCCTTCTTCGCTTTCTTCTCTTTTAATCCTTGCCCTTGATGGCTCCGGGGATTTTTACCTTTCGCTTGTCTAATACTTGAGGGCACTTCGGTGCATTGTTTGTTTTTCCTTTTGTGGGTTGCTTGTGTCGAAATACATGATTCCTGGGCGGCGTACGGATGGATTTGTGATTTCTTGATGTGTTTGACTAGTTTCCTTGAACCAGTGGTTGGGCAAATGAATCGACAATCGCTTTGAAAGTGCTATCTTATCATTCAGATAGATCCTCATTTAGTATATGCTGGATATAGAGGGTCGTTTTATCTCATGATTTCAACTCTTAGCTCTGGGATCTGTAAGAATCATATGTATCGTCAGACATCGTATATCGGTCATTAATGTATATCAAACCACTGGGAAGTCGTGTATGTATCAAAGCGCCTCAGAAAATTCTCGTCAGACTCGGCTTCATCCACATGGGCTTTTCACACTTGTTGTTTGCTCGCCAATTTTGTATTTTGTCATTGTCCCATCCAGCCGAGAATTGGTCGGCAAGTTCCAGCTTGCTAGCAGCTCCAAGTCGCAAGCTCTGCACAAACACACAGGCTCCGGCGGTATCGTAAGTGTAAGACATACACCAATCCCTGTCATAGCATGCCTGTCGACAGGCTTTCAATGACTCATGCTGGGGTAGAGTACCAGGTTGTTCGATGATCCCACCCCATGCTCCATTATCCCATCCTTTCCGTTCAGGCAACTGTCCGAGGCGATGGTAGTCAACCAAGTCTGCGTATAGTAATGGCTTCTGAATCGAAATGGATCAGCATGTGCATGTGTACGCCAGCAGGTTCAGCAAACCGAATCATACCGTTCTATCCCGCTCATCCTCCCAGTCTGCCAGCCCGGTCATATCACTCAATTGAGATTTATGCATGCTGATCGCAGGCTGGCACCAGTGATGCTCGTCACCAAAAGGAATTGAGTCTAGCGGATGCGCGTTGAACATCGGCCACATCCCAGACAACTCAACGCCCTTTTCCCACAGCGCAAATCCAAGCACAGAGTCACCGCAGCAGTCATCTTTCACCGTCTGCATATACCGTTCGCCGAGCGATTGCCCAATAAACTGCCCGTAGTTACCAACCTCCCGCGCTGTCAATATATCAACCGCAGCTCGGGACAGCACAAAGCCCGAGCCGCCGTATGCAAACCAGTTGACTTTTCCATTGCCGATATCGCGGCCTGGCGCCGGTGAGCCCATATACAGAGGGAACGACGGGTCGAACCGTTCCAGCATTCGGAACAGGTTATCCCACACGAAGTACGTATCCGTCTCGAGAAAGACGTACCACTCTGCGCTGGGATTGACCTTTTTAGCCCGCTCCACCATAGGAAGGAACTTGAATCGATCGAGTTTCCAGCCCATCACGCCGTCGACATTGCTCTCGCCGCGTTGGAGCGCATCATACCCCTCGAACTCCGGAATCAGATCCCGAGCTGAGGGTGGTAGATCGGCGAGGACATCGTGCACGCGATGGCCATGGAGCTCGGTCTCTTTGTCGGACACAACTAGCAAGTTGGAAATGCAGCGGGATACAGAGGCCATGTGTGTGTCGACTCGTTTTGGGTCTTCGGTTGCGCTGGTCTTTAAGATGATCTGGACGCGCGATAGCACGTCTGTCGGGAATGTGTCACAGGTCGCATTTTGGGGACTCCCAGTGTAATTGCTGTCATTGCCATGCTTGGATTTCCGGAATCGGGTGCTCGTTTCCCATGTCCAGTAGTCTTTCTCATTCGCGAGCTCGTCTTTCGCGCTAGGTGAGATGTCTTCGGATAAGCCCCTCGAATATAGTGTGAGTAGGAGGATTGTCGAGGTCGTTAAGAATACAGCAAGTAATTTGAGCTTTGCGTTACCTAGAGCTCGGAAAAATGGTCGCGCGGTCGCAGAGGTAGATGTGTCTGTGCCCATATTGGGAGGTCCTATATTTGATTTATTGAGTGTGGACATGGAAAGAGAAATGGAAATGGAAGGACATATAAAGAACAGAGATAAAGCAGGAATAAATCAATCAAAGCTTTCTTGATTACGGCCTTTAGGGCTCCAATTCCTACAGATCTTGTATGAACGACTGACGGACGTCACTATAGCGGGTCTGCAAGAGATTGCCCCGAATCATGGCCCCCATGATGCATGCACCTTGGTTGCACTCTGACTACTGTGCAGTAACTTGGCCTCAGCCCAATAGTCGCTGGAATTCAGACCGAAAGATCCAAGTCCCTTGCGCATATTCCATGATTGGCCCGCTAAAGGCCACGCTCCGGTCTTCTTGAAGTGTGTAGGTAGGCTCAAGTAGATATTCAATCGCTGTAGGGGGATTCATCGGAGGAATTCATGCGATTTAGTCCGAAGAGCCATGTTACAATATAATGACATGGAGTTGTGAGCCGGGAAGTTGTACAACAACCTTGAAATTTTAGTTTTATATGACAGGGATATCCATATCGGGCAAGACTCTGATAGCGATAAAGCGATAAGATCATGATGCCTGAGAAAATTGGCGTCAACACGCGCCAAACATCTCACAAACATTCAAGATTCAAGCTTGAGTCCGCGTTGCTTCCATTGAGATGCAAAAAACTGAAATGTTCACCTCAGACATACATTGAAATTATACATGCTAGTGCCAGAATCGATTCGCGACATTCTCGCCCAAAATCCGCTGCCTGACCGTAATCTCCTGTCCGACAATATCTCAAACAAAGCACCCACAGACGTCAACCACTTCCAGATACAAGACACCGACCAATTCGCCCACTAGGGCACCGGGCAGAGAATGTCAAACCCAGCCCGCAACCCTGCCCGCGCGCGCCGCTTAGACGACGCCCTCTCCCAGCTGGTCGATGGCCTGACCCCAGCGCTCCCGATCTCCGCTATCCAAGACGAAGACTACTCCGACACAGAGGAAGCCCTCGCCTCAGCCGAAAGCCGCCGCCATCATGTCCTCATGGAGCGCGCTTGGCGCATCCTCGACACCCACGCCAGCACCAATGCTCCAGACCCAGGATCACCAGCGGGGCTTGGTGGACGTCGCGGAAGCCTCGCGGGAACAGAGAGCATCAACAACGCGCCAGATCTGATTAAGCGCAAGCTGCGTCGCGAAAATGTCAGCCCGGATAAGGCGGTGCGTTTTTCAAATCTCTACTCTCGCCTCCTGACACAGCCTGTGCTGTCGCAGAAATGGGGTATCCTCTTTCTGCTTTATAAGTTGTCTGCTTCGGATGAGCTAGAGGGTGGGGAACGAAGCCGGAGCCCATTGATGGAAGATGCGCACTTGCATAATATGTTGAGGAAGGATGGTGCACGCCCAAGACGGGGCACGATGGTCGACTCCGATGATGAGGGTCCCGCTGTCAGCTCTTCGGCTTCGCAGCAACACCAACCTGTACTGCCGGCGAAGATACAGCGACAGAGCTCGCTGCGACATGATATCGACCGTGATGGTGTAGACCAGGCTAGGCGCAATTCGGCTGACATACGCGTTGATACTGGAGTGAATGACCATTCCAGTGATGAACATGTTCGTGCTTTGTCTCGGCCCTCGACAGCTAATCCATCAGCACCGGCAAAATGGTCTGGATCTGTTGAGCAGAGGCTACTGCGTGACCTTCCGTTCAACTTGCAAGGGTTGTCTTCGTCGAATTTGCAATTCAATTCGGCGTCGAGCTTGAAATTGCCCTCGAATCTGTCTGCGCCGATAACCTCGCTCCTGAACACGTTGGCGGAGCCTTGCCTGCTCTATAAAGGACTGTCTGCGTTTGTAGAAAGCGAAGAAGGCGGGCTGGTGAACCAGAGCTTGCGAGCTGCCATTGCCATTGAGCTGCGCGCATATCTTAGCTTAGTGGCTACATTAGAGGCGGAAATCAGACAGGCGCTGGCCGCGATTGGAGAAGGAACCGAGCCTCAAGGTGTACGAAAGGGTGGTGTTACCTTGAAGCGTTGCGTGGTGTGGACGAGAGATGCTACCATGGCCCTTCGGCTGATGAGTTTGATCGTCGAAGAGGCTCAAAGTAAGTGGGCAGACAAATGACTAGATTTTTTCAATCGCTAACGCATATCACAGGTAAGAGGGGCGGCCAGTTGATTTCCTTAATACACGGCTTTTCAACATCCCACGGAGATCCCTTCGTGTGTGCATTCGCCGAGAAACTTCTTGCACATGTGACGCGTCCATTCTATGACATGTTACGATTATGGATTTATGATGGCGAACTGTCAGATCCATACAAGGAATTCTTTGTCGCTGATCCAGAGTTCCGGCCGAAGACTGACCCCCGGCGGCTTGCAACCAGCGTCTGGGAGGACAAATATAAGCTTGATGATGACATGGTACCTTCAATCATTACGCAGGAGTTTGCAAAGAAGATTTTCCTGATTGGAAAATCCTTGAACTTCATCCGCCATGGCTGCGGCGATTCGGCGTGGGTGGAGGCCTATTCGAAGAAAGCCTCCAAGGAGCTTCGATATGGTGACACTGCCACTCTCGAGATATCCATTGATGAGGCATATAAAACCACAATGGCTCGATTGATTACCCTGATGAATGGAAAATTCAATCTCCTCGATCACCTAAAAGCACTGAAGAGTTACCTGCTACTAGGCCAAGGAGACTTCATTGCTTTGCTTATGGAGTCGCTTGCCACAAATCTGGACCGTCCAGCAAATTCACAATATCGACATACCCTAACCGCACAGCTGGAGCATGCTATCCGTGCCTCCAATGCACAATATGACACCCCCGAAGTGCTGCGTCGGCTTGATGCCCGTATGCTCGAGCTGAGCCACGGTGAAATTGGATGGGATTGCTTCACATTGGAATACAAAATTGATGCTCCCGTGGACGTAGTCATTACACCTTGGGCGTCAACTCAATACTTGAAAGTGTTCAACTTCCTCTGGCGCATCAAGCGAGTTGAGTTTGCGCTGAACAGCACCTGGCGACGATGCATGACCGGTGCACGCGGAGTGCTCGGCAACGTAGAGGATAAAGTCGGAGCCGACTGGAAGCGAGCACGCTGCGTGATTGCAGAAATGATCCACTTCGTTAACCAGCTCCAATACTATATCTTGTTCGAGGTCATCGAGTCCAGCTGGGAACAACTGCTCGAGGCAATCCGGAGACCGGACTGCACGCTGGACGACCTTATCGAAGCACACACCAAATACCTCAACTCCATCACCCACAAGGGTCTACTAGGATCTGCATCCTCCTCGCGCTACGGCACCTCGACCTCGACCTCCGCCAAACAACCCGAAGAAAGCTTCCTCAGCCAGCTCCACCAGATCCTCAAGTTCATGCTTGCATACAAAGATGCCGTAGATGGCCTGTACTCCTTCTCCGTTGCGGAATTCACCCGCCGCCAGGAGATAAACGCCAAGATCGAGACTCGCTCCGCCCAGGGTCAATGGGGTCTCACAGAGCGTAAGCACTCTCGCCCCAACACCCGCGCCGGGGCCTCAATGGCCTCGACCCCGGACGTCCGACCCGATAGTGCCGGCGTGGACGGCGTCAACACCCCGCTTTCATTATCTGGCCCCAATCTCGCTGCCGACGACAACATGCTTGCCTCGCTTCGCGTCCGCCTCCGCGAACTCTCCACCGAGTTCCGCTCCCGTCTGACTGTCCTCCTCGGCGATCTGTCGTACCAGCCGGATGTGGATATGCGCTTCCTAGGCGTTGTGATGAACTTCAACGACGTCTATGAACTGCCTAAACGGCGAAAGGCGGTTGGTCCGAACGCTAGGGATAAAGAGAAGGAGAAGGAAAAGGAAAAGGCGAAACGGAGGGCTGCAGCGTCCGCAGCGGCTACAGGCTCTGGGAGTGAGGGTTTTGGGCAGAAGGAGGTGCGCAAGGAGAGGAGGGATACTGGGGCTAATGATCCTGGTTTCGCTTCTGGGACTGGGACATAGACCCCTACAGCTATCACATTCCTCTTGGGGTATCATTAATGCAATTGACGAGTTCTACGATATTTTTCTTTTCATCGAAGTGTATACAAGTCTATCAAAAGCTGAACAAATATCAACGAATATAATACAAAATGCTGGAAGAGCAATGACTCCAACCTACCTACGGGCGACTAAGTATGCCGCCGGGGCATAACTCTCTCATCTCACCGTCGCCTTCTCGAAGCCTTATAATGGTGCAACCATTGATCTTAAAAGATGAAATCATCCCTATTTTCTACTATTATCTATCTTACAATTCTATATGCGACACATATATCACCTTACAATCTTTATCGACAGACGCAATCCCTGCTAAACTACTTTAGATATGCTACCGCTGTTTATGAATGTCTTTTTGGTCTATTTTGTACTACTTTCATTCTAGCCATACAATGCGACCTTTTTGACCAACCGATTACTTATTTACTGAAAATATTATCTATGGCGGATCTATCCATGATTAAGTAGAGCAAACTAGTTGTACCTATATGGTCCAAGGTTGTACTTGTTACAGAGCTTGTATGGTCTAGTCGATATACAACATCTGGATGTTAGATCAATTTTCTCACTGATGGCTCTATAACTCCTCCTCAATATTCATGTTCTTGATATGTCTCAATTGATTCCCTTGCAAATAGCCATTGGAGACCTCGGGAGTATGTAGAACGAAGAGACAATATGATTGGCCCGCGCAATTGATCGGCAGAAAAAAAGTAGTCTCCGCCAACCGTCCTAGCACCACAGTCGAGGTCGCATTTACAGGCCCTGGATCTCAGATTCCAGCCTTTTTTAGAGCGTCACGCTCCTCTAATTCCATTTGAAATTGTTCGACCCTATCACAACCAACCCATAGCAACAATGGCGCACCAGACGGACGCCCAGTCCCCAGCGTCGAAAAAGCTCGGAAAGCTCAAGAAATCGAAGGATTCTACAGAAGAAGAGAAAAGTGCAGACGCACAAGAGTCTACTCCTAGTAAAAAAGACGCCCAGTCCGACAAGAAGGATAAGAAAAAGCGCAAGTCCGTTTCCGAGGATACAGCACCTGAGACAGATGGCGAAAAGAAAAAGAAGAAGCGCCGCCATACCGAAGATAACGACGACCAGAATGGCAAGGAAGATGAATCACACAAGAAAAGGAAAAAGCGAGTCTCGTTCGGACCCGGAACAAAGGAATTCGATGGCGACTCTGCAAGTGAATCGGACGAAGCCGACAGCAATGACGCTACTGCAACCGACGAAGCCGTCGCAGACGGAGCCGAAGCAGACACCGAAGACGTTGGAGACAAGACTGCCGAGCAGATGAAGCAGCGCAAGCGGGAGAAGAAGAAGCAAAGGAAAAACGGCACCGCGTCGGCCGAAGCCCCAATCCACGAGACGCCTATTCTCTCGTACCTGAGCCACTATTACCGAGCACGCGCGACATGGAAGTTCCAAAAGAATCGGGAAACGAACCTGTTCAAGCACCTGTATTCGCTTGAGCATGTCCCCTCTAAGTATAACACATCGCTGCTGGCGTACATGCAGGGCCTGAAAGGTGATGCCGCCAAGCAGCGAATGAGCGATGCTGCGAGGGACGTGATCAAGGCCGATATGGATTTTGACAAGCCGAAGGAGGACGAAGAAGCGGAGAATCAGGAGCCTTCAGCAAGCCCCGAGTACCAGGCAGCTATCAATGCGTTCCGCGAGTGCTTGCCAAAGGGGGATGAGGATATGGACAACGTCAACTTCGGAGAAAAGTTGGAGGGAGACGTCCTAAAGCGTTTACCGAGGAGGCAGCGAGCAGAGCTGGTGTTTTTCGCTGTTGCCGGCAAGCTTTTCAGCGCCGAGGATTTGAAGAAGCCGAAACCGAAACCGAAACCTAAGGCTGCCGAACCCCCGGTAATCAAGAAGCGGAAGAACAGAACTATGGTCGTTGATATCAGCAGCAGCAGTGAGGATAGCGATGATGATGCCCCGGCTTCAAAGAAGGCTGCTAGCAAGCCCGCGCCAGAAAACGATGACGAGACTTCGTCGAGTGGCAGCAGTAGCGACAGTGATGATAAGTCGTCTGTTGCCCCGGCTTCGGCCAAGAAAAGTGCTGCGAGTGGTGTTACAATGTCGAAGAAGGAAAGCAAAGCTGCCAAGAGGAAGGAGAAGTTTGTACCAGTCCGTGAAGCAAAGGTTCAGCCTGCTGTACCGAAAAAGACACAGAAGCGAAAGCTCAGGACTGCTCAGATCGAAATCTCGAGTAGCGAAAGCGACAGCGACTAGTTCTAATGAATTGTGCTTTGCATTGCTACCTAGGGTTTGGATGTGTATATATCTCTACCATAGCATTCGGGACGGTGTAATCATGTTCATGTCAAAAGTTGTTTTATCCTCATGTCGTCCATATTGATGTATGAAGTATGTGTGTAGCTGGTTCATTTTCTTTTCTATTTCACACATCCAAGGGCGAACGAAAATTTAAAAAACGAATCTGAGTTCTTCTTTGAGTCATTCACCCAGTGCCCTCATTACCTGTAGAATACTTCGAGCTCATTCGTAGTAAAAGATCTGATGTCTATGTGCTGGTGAGTTTATAGAGAAACGTGGAAGGCGGTGAAGCTGACCTCAAGCTTGAGCTCAGGCAGCTCTGGCGCGCGTCAGTGATCAACCCCCATCATCTCATCCTCTTAGACCCTCCTTGCTCATTTCTTTCCTTTGCTTCCATTAATCCAGCTTTAAAATATTTGAAGATTCGCCGTCATGTCTGGTATGTTCCATCGTCGATGATGGCCCAGCCCAACTTCATGACTTCATCCCCGACTGACATTCGTTCTCTCCGCAGGAAGCGCCTACGACAGACATATCACTATCTTCTCTGACCAGGGTCGACTGTACCAAGTTGGTGTGTATTATCCACTGGTCGATGATTCCGCCTCGATCTACCCAGCATCCTCAATTCGTTCGCTGTCATCATGACCGCTGACCAAACATCTCTCAGAATATGCATTCAAGGCCATCACTTCAGCCAACATCACCTCCATCGGTGTGAGGGGCAAGGACTGTGCCGTGGTACTCTCGCAGAAGAAAGTCGCTGTAAGATGAATTGCTGGTTATCGCTGGATTGCGCTTACACTCATCCGCTGTTTACCAGGATAAATTGATCGACCCGTCCTCCGTTTCACATGTTTTCCGCATCTCGCCCTCCGTAGGCTGTGTGATGACCGGTTCTATAGCAGATGCTCGCGCATCCGTTGACCGAGCCCGTGGTGAGGCTGCTGAGTTCCGGTACAAGTTCGGATATGAGATGCCATGCGATGTCCTGGCAAAGCGACTGGCAAATATCAGCCAGGTCTACACACAAAGGGTAAAATCCACGCCACCGTACAACACAATGAGACAGAATAGCTGACATGGTTCTCTTTGAAATTCTCAGGCTTACATGCGACCACTTGGCGTGGCTACGACCTTGATCTCTGTGGATGACGAGAGCGGTCCGCAGCTCTACAAATGTGACCCGGCCGGTTACTATGTTGGGTACAAGGCGACAGCATCTGGCCCCAAGCAGCAGGAGGCGTTGAACTACCTGGAGAAGAAGCTGAAGAACAAAGATGCGGCCCCGGGTAGCTGGGAGGAGGTTGTGGAGCTGGGTATTACAGCCCTCAGCAACGTGCTAAGTGTCGACTTCAAGAAGCACGAGATTGAGATTGGTATCGTCGGCGGGCCGCGGGCCGACGGCGAGGAGGGAACCTCTACAGCGTTCCGTGCTCTGACGGAAGAGGAGATTGATGAACGGCTGCAGGCCATAGCCGAGAAAGACTGAGTGAGCTGGATCCAAGCTATGGAGGCAAGAGACCAGTAATGGAAGGATTCCGGTGTTTATTTTAGAGAAACAGACGATCTGTGAATGATAACTGAATTATTTTCCTGCACGATACCTCGATGCCAACTAAATCTCATTCGTCATTCCTCGCCGATACCCCTTTCGGATGGTCCGAGATCATATCCAGCTTGTTCAAAGTAGAGAACCCACCGGTGGGAATTTTGGGACAGCTTCGCTATCACAGTGTTACCTACATAACAGCAAGGAGACAGTAGACGGACATACTGCTACTAAGAGTTGTGGGCGCCACAATGTGGCTTACTGATTAATGATCCAATAAGGCCGTTCTCGTCATCTGATTGGGCTACAAGTGTGGCAAATACTTCGCCAATCTACCAGCTGAACATGTTCACCACTTGTCAGATCCACTACACGTCAAGCCCGAGTTCAGGTCCGAGGAGATGTCTAATGCAGGTCCAAGGCTGAGGCCTCGTCTTTTCTTCTAGCTCTTTCTAGTTCGGGCTTTCAACAGGGGTTCCACGAGGAATTGGGAACGATGCATCGACACGGAAAAAGTCAAGAAAAACAAAAAAAAAAAAACATGACTCCCCACTGAGTCAGTAGTTCATTCAGTATTCTCCAATCAGCATCATGAAACACCATCTCTCTATTCACACCAGAAACGCCAAATCGGCGCAAGAACCTAATCTCATATGCGGGCCAACGCTATCCACTTCCAATCCACAGCTGGGAATACCGGGAATGCAATAGGCCAGTTTTTTTTAATTATGCGATGCCTCTTTTTGTCTCTCTTTCTCCACCGATCCCTCTCCTTGGGACCAGGATGGTCTTTGTCACGCCGTAAACGGTTTTTCGGGAGCTTATGGTGTGGCCCCGTCCCATCCCAGCTGTGCTCGACAACCCGGACTCCCTGATCGTGGGATCTTGCGCGTCTATTGGTGCAGCTCGTTCTCTTGGTGATGTATCCTGACGTCGGCTCCGCTGTAGGCTGAGAAATCCCTTAGTTTTATGTCATTATTATTTTATAGCATGGCTTTTTCCCTTTTTGGTCCACCCATTGATCATGTATGGGGTAGCAAGAGACACCGTTTCCAATCTTTGAAGACTTATATCTCTCCTCTCTCCCCCGGAAACTGGTGGCCTAACATTCTCGACTTCATGGACAATCAATTCCTCTGACCATTGCCTTTCTTTCATCTCCCATTGATTATCTTTGCAGTCCATTCTTTATACTTGCTTTTCGCATTCTTGCTACGCGTCGATCCATTACCTTCCTTTTATATACTTAATCTACCAAAAATATGGCAGACGGATGTAAGCTTACCCTGATCAACCAATCAAACAGCCTGCTAATACCCGCGCAGTCAATCAAGCCCGCGCTATGCGAGTCGCCGAGATCATCAATGACTACCGCACTCTCCTGCTCCATATCTCACAGCAGCAGGTCGAAGTATCCCAAGAGGAATACTGGGAAGATGGCTTCGTAGTACTCCGCGAGTCCCTAGCCTCAGCCCAGACCCTGATGTCTGCCAACTACCAACCCTGCCCGGTAGCAGGGCAAGGAAATGCCGAGACCGAGAAAGCCGAGCTACAAAGGTATACGACAAACCCCGAACTTCTAATCATGTCAAGACGCTAACATCATTCTTCAGAGTCATACTGGACAGCAGCGCACGCCGATTCCAAGCGCACAAGATCTACCTGCGCGCCGCCGCAGCCCGGCGATGGGCCATGACGCGCGCCGGCGTTCTACGCGGCTCCCCTCCAACAGCCCAGCACTCCGCAGCGTTGAAGAGCGCAACTGCCACCCTCCATCAGGACCTGGCGCGCTTCACGGACCAGCATGTGGTGGCGGACTTGCGAGCTGCTGATCTGCGCGCCGGTCATTGGCTTGACGATGACCCGTCCTTGGAGGCGATCCATCGCTGGGTTGCGGGTCGGTAAAATGGTGATGATGAGGATATGAAACGGAAATGAAAAAAATGGAAATGGACATGAGAACGAATGCATGCATGTTGCGTGGGGGTTGCGGTTGCGGGTTTTCTTTTTTCTTTTTCGGTTATTTTTTGCCTGATACTGATTCCTGAGTGCTTGTGAGCCTTGTTGGGCGTTGTATCATTCTTTTAATAGAGGGGCTTGTGTGGGATGGTGGGTATAGCGCTGGTCGTGTGTACTGCCTTTCTGTGAAGTAACAAAATGAGTTCGGATTCATTGCGTGGTTTTGGTTATAGCTACGATATCCCCTCTTGTTTTCTTTTTTTTGGGCTGCATTTCTGTTTGCGATATGAGATATCTGTTTTAGAATTCAATTCAATTTCATTCAACTTCATTGCTTTACACATTTCATTTTACAAGACCAAATCTAATTATTTGGACACGCACAATATACATCGTAGTACTTTGTAGTATGGACATATGTACTCCGGATGTTATACTTGGATGGATTGCATAAAAGATGATAGCCCTAATAGCCCCACATTGATCTGACACAAATACGTCTCTATGCAAAATCTAAAATTTACTTTCAGGTACTAACGTCAAGACAAAAAGACACATCATAGAGGCTTAGTTTGATCGTGTTGGCAATCGACTGAACCAGACACCTGGGGCTCCGAGGCAGACATCCCAGCTGAAAATGATCCACCGTATATCTAGGGTAAAAAAAAAAAAACGTTACGATCAAAGTGGATCGGGATCAACTTGGCATACAATGTAGAGATTTCCGACACGGCTTGCGAAGCTAAGGGCGTTAGTTCGGCTTGTGTAGATCCAATCAGCACAGCGAACGGCCATATCGCGGCTCGAGTTCAGCTCTGGATGGACTGGATTGGATTTGCAGCCGTTTTTTCCTCTCTCTTTTCTTCTTTTCTTTGTTATTCCCGGGTTTATTTTTTGGTTAATTTCTATGGGCGGATCACTCACATTTCTCTTTCTAGATATTTCGCCGTTGCCCGGAATAGCTTCGTGTCTTGTCTTTTTCGTCTTTTCGTCTTGATCGGCATTAAATTATGAGTCCCAGGTCAGGTGGGGTTGGATGAAGATGCTTTGTCGATCGTTGCACATCAACTTCGGTGCCTCCGAGTGCTATATCTAATATTGTATCTGTGGATAGAGAACCCTCGCATTTCCCAATCTAGAACTACGCATATCATGCATTTTAAACTTACTACATTTACAATATGCACATTCATCACAACAAGTGGGTTCAACATTGACTCCACGTGTAGTTTCAGTCGATCATTGTATATCTGTCGAGATCACCATCCGGGATTGCCGCTTCTCCGACATTCCTCGGCTTGAGAAGGCTATCACTTAGGGTAAGTTGATCTGCGGCCGGGAGAGTCCGATGCTGCGGGCGTTTTCGAGGTAAGTCGCCTGATAGGTCTTATACAGCGACATACTTCCAATCATGAGATCTTCGAACTTCAAAATAGTCATGATCTTCCTTGACCACGAAGACAACCGAGTCCTCATGACTACAGTCAATCGTGATTCCACCTAGTATTGCTTCTTTTCTGATGGACATGTCGCATTCTTAATAGTTGAGAGTTGCATTCTTCACATCACGAGTACTTGATACTTCCTATCTCGTGGTTCCAAACAATGAACTTCAAGTCCAAACCCAATAAGCTAACATACTATTACATGAGACATTAGGATTGGCGAAACATGAGGTTACATTGCACGTTGAACATGCGGAGGTGTCACACACCACGTTTTCTTGGACCCCTATGAGCATTTAGTACCTATACATATGTATATATTCTGCCACATAGGTCGTCTCTAGCTGATACAGATATTCAGATATATCCCTGATCTTCGATCTTCTTATCTCTTCTATATTCAGCCACGTTTGTCGCCTTGGTGCCTTAAGCTAGGCACCGCCACAGGTGCCCCGGTGAGTCCTGACCAATGAGGTTGTGGCGTTGGCATCGCCCAGACTTCAGGATACGAACAAGTCCACTAACAATTAGGCTGCGACATAAAGGTACCTTGAAATACCTGCCTTTTAGTGTTTCCGCTGAAACTCTCTTAACTTTCTTTTGACTTGAAAGTGTGGCGTACCATCTCAAGTACATTGTGTTTACTGCCCTACTTGTGGCTGTTCTCGTGCAATACTTCAATCCCCGTACTACCCATCCCGCATCAACCATGGGTGAAATGAGATCAGTCGCCTATTTTGTCAACTGGGTATGTACTTAATTTTGCCTCACCCATTTCAACCCCGACTGCATGGTCTGCGTATATTTTACTATGCCTAACTAGCTGCATAAACAACCAAAAAAAAAGAAACACCAATGTTGACATACTGCATAGGCAATTTACGGCCGCAACTACAACCCTCAGGATCTACCCGCCGAGAAGCTGACACACATCCTCTATGCATTTGCCAACGTTCGCCCCGAAAGCGGCGAAGTGTAAGTCCTGCCATTGATGCGTACAGACTGCAGAAGATTTGCTGACCCAGAATTGCAGGTACTTGACCGACTCTTGGTCCGATGTCGAGAAGCATTACCCGACAGACTCGTGGAATGACGTCGGTACCAATGTGTACGGATGTGTTAAGCAGCTTTTCCTGCTCAAGAAGCAGAACCGCAAGTTGAAGGTTTTGCTTTCTATTGGAGGCTGGACGTACTCCTCGAATTTCGCGCAGCCTGCGAGTTCCGAGGAGGGTCGGACTGCATTTGCCGAATCGGCGACGCGCCTGGTTCTGGATCTGGGATTTGATGGTATGTTTCAACGATTAGTATGGTGTGGAACACTGGTTTTGACTCTCTCTTAGGTCTTGATATCGATTGGGAATATCCCAAAGGTGAGTTTTTCAGAATATACTCGAAGGAGGCACCAGGCTTATTTTATATCTAGATGACACCGAGGCTGGGCACCTAGTTCTGTTGCTTCAGAAGTGCCGAGAGGTATGTCGTTCTTTTGGTTCTCTAAAACTGGCCCAACTAACCGGAAATAGGTTCTTGACAGAGAGGCAGGTCCCGATCGCCGTTTCTACTTGTCAATTGCCTGTCCTGCCGGTATGTCTATACCATATCCTCGGCGATGGAAAAGCGCCATGAACCACCAAACTAACTGCTACAGGCCCGAACAATTACGAGAAGCTTAGATTCCAAGACATGACCCCAGTGCTAGACTTCTACAACCTCATGGCATACGACTTCGCCGGAAGCTGGGACCGCAACGCTGGCCACCAAGCGAACATCGTCCCTTCAGTTTCCAACCCTGCATCCACGCCGTTCTCCATCAACGCTGCTCTAGACTACTACATCAATGTCGGCGGCGTACCACCCTCAAACATCGTCATGGGCATGCCGCTGTACGGACGTGCATTTGAGAACACCGACGGACCCGGCGCCCCCTTCTCCGGCGTCGGAGAGGGCAGCTGGGAGAACGGGGTGTGGGATTACAAGGCACTGCCTAGACCCGGGGCTCAGGAGCAGTTCGATCAGGAGTCTGGTGCCTCGTTCTGCTATGATGCCGGTGCACGCAAGATGGTTTCTTACGATACACCTTATATGGCGCAGATCAAGGCGAACTATATTCGCGAGCGCGGACTGGGTGGTGGTATGTGGTGGGAGAGTAGCAGTGATAAGGGTGGCAAGGAGGCTGATCCGGCGCAAGGAAGTTTGATCGGTATCTTTGTCGCCGGGGTGGGTGGCGAAGGCGCTTTGGATCAGTCGTCTAATGCTCTCGATTTCCCCGAGAGCAAGTATGCTAATGTTCAAGCTGGGTTCCCGGATGAGTAGGTTGGCTTGCACGGCCTTGTGCGTTGTTATCCGCAGTATAGTGATTGATCAGACGGGATGTGACAATGTCCAAGTCTACGAATACATATAAGTCTTATCATTACGTGGAAGTCTGGATTTTCGGCGGATGCCTAGTTTTGAATTTTATTTGATTGTAGCACATGGATATTCCAAGAACCATCATCAACCAGCGTCAACCGTGACACTCCATCACTTGCCCCAGCCTAGCAAAGACCACGCCCAAGCTCGGTGACAGCTCACCACGGTCCGACTCGGACCATTTATTTGGCCTCGTCGAAGACGTAGGTGAGGTGGCACTTACCACAGTACTGGCGGTTGTGCATAGCGGCCATGAAGACACCGGCACCACACTATAAGAAAGCATAAATTAGTTTCCGAATCAGAATCCAAGGGTAATCGTCTTGCTATCACATACCTCGGGGGCGGGGCACTCGCGGCGAAGACGCTCAATCTTTCCATCACCGTCAACCTTGTAGTACTTGAGGATGGCGAGCTTGGTCTTCTTGTGCTTGTGCTTGATCTTCTTGGGGGTGGTGTAGACCTTCTTCTTGCGCTTCTTACCACCACCACGCAGGCGGAGCACGAGGTGAAGGGTCGACTCCTTCTGGATGTTGTAATCCGAAAGAGTGCGGCCGTCCTCGAGCTGCTTACCAGCGAAGATCAAACGCTGCTGGTCAGGGGGAATTCCCTCCTTGTCTGGTGCGGGGTTAGCCTAGAGCCTCGCGTTGTGGTGTGTGCGGTCGTTGCGCACTGATTTCGGTGCTTACCCTGGATCTTGGACTTGACATTGTCAATGGTGTCGGACGACTCCACCTCAAGGGTGATAGTCTTACCCGTAAGGGTCTTGACGAAGATCTGCATCTTGATGAAGGCCTGCGAAAAAAAAGGTCAGTGCGATGCTCGCGACCACGAAAATGTGGCAGCCAGAGAGAGAATGGACTACATGCTAGTGGCGCTTGGTCGTCACATTCATATCTCCTGGCCTAGGACCAAAAACTCACCTCGACAGCGGTGTCTTCCTCAACCTTGCAAGATTAAGGAAGATCGTTGTGCGCGGAAGTCGGTCGGTGATTAAAATCGTTGTGCGATCACGTGGGGTGGGTCATGTGCCGAAGGTAGTCTAGCGTAAGCGGATGCTGACTGACTTTGATCACGTGACAGGCGGTCAAGGGCAGAGGAAAAAATGGGTTTGCACGTGATATCGAAGTGGACTCCTGCCTGAGGCCATCAACCTTAATGATTATCCCGTGTTGGACAGGTCGAATATCGTTTCCATGGATGACGCCATGGTACCATATCGGCCCATCGGGCTATGGGTACTATATATGGAACCAAGGTCTATATAGTATGAGATCAACTTGTTTACATTGAATCTCCTCGGAAACGAGCCGAGGAGGTTTCAATTTTCTCGATTCTAGGTATATTCATACGCATTCTATCGTAGGAACTAGCTGCCCTTGCAGAAGAAGTCGAATAATCCCAAGCAAGGCCCTCGATCACCAAGGCAAAATCGAAGTTGGGCAAGGGTTGGCCCACTTTTCGTCAGAGCCTTTGGTTTCCCAGACGCCCGGACACTGTCGTTGCCATGCCAACGCCCCGATGTGTTGATGAGAACCGCGGGTCTCACATAGATCGGGGTTCCAGAACCAAACCTTGGAAACCTTCATACATTCGTGTTTCTGCTCTTTCAGGTTCAATTGAGAATATCTACTTGAACCGTGTGACCTGAATAGGTTGACTTGACACTTGATACTCTTGAGCCTCTAACACCTTCCCACTTTCCCTCTTCCTAGTGCCCATTGCGTTCATATTCACATACTGACACCTCAATCAGGACCCAACCGTCGAGCGGCAATATAATCATGAACTCCAACGCGCTGGGAACCGGTCGTCACCGCCGTCAAATCTCCACACCAGTTGCTCCATACCAACCAGTCATGACCAATATGCAACCCCATCGGTCACATCGTCGAGGCCAGACTGTGGATTACACCTCCTTCAGTCAACAGCCCGCTGTCGACCGACGCATGCCGAAGACGGTCTCGCAGTTGCGAGATTATTTTAACGAAAAATCAGGTTTCTCATATCAACCGAGGGATGTACAGCAGTATCAATCTTATGCCCAGCAGCCCGAGCAGTCTTTCATCCCACATGGAATGCACATGCAGCAACCATGTCAATATCAACAACAGTCGCTCGGGTCTGACTGCCAGGCTTTCAACCAAGAACAATTGCAAGCGATCCACACCACCACTGGCAGCCCTGCGCCCTCTTCCGTCGGTGCTCCGGCCTTGTCCCGATCAGCCAGTGAGAGCTCCGAAAATACACCATTGAAGCGTGCGCTGCACCGTATGCAACAAGAGCAATTCTCAAACCAACAACAGCAACAATATATCGGCAATGCCGATTGGGAATTGTACTCGCGGCGCAACATGCCAATCATCCAAAACGAGCAGGTGACGGCCTATGCCGGACCAATGCACCCAGTCTCTGTTCAACCAAAGGCTCCATCTGCGAAAATCCTTTCGCAAATGTCTACTGCTTGTATGAATCTTTATGTTGAATTTAACCCGGCCGAAGCTGATTATATGCCAGACTCCCCCTTGACCCCCGATTCTACCCCATTGAAAAGATCTATTGATTATTCCATGTACAGCAATGACCCAACACCTTCCAAGTCCCAAAGTTTCTCATTCCCCCATAACCCTGCTACTGCTGAGATGCAGAGAGCCCAGTCTTTTCAAGGAGCCCCCTATGTCAATTCTATGCAGATTAAGCAGCAAATGCCTTCGCCTGTCAATTCCCCGATTAGCACGTTCACCGAAATTGCCGATATGCCATCCCCGACTTCATATGGAATGACGCCTCAAAATTCCAATATCTCAATCACATCTTCCACTGGCCAAACCAAAAAACGCGCCCCGTCGACCGTGGCGTCTCCCATCGACATAGCCGCTCAAGATGATGACCTTGACGCCCGAGTCAAGGCCTCAGTCCAGCAAACCGGTGTTTCGACTGACGAAATTGCCAAGTTCATCTCCGGTCCCGACCCCAAAGATGGGAAGTGGGTGTGTCTATTTACAGGCTGCCTTTGCCGCTTTGGTCGCAAGGAAAACATCAAGTCCCACGTCCAAACACACCTCGGAGACCGTCAATTCAAATGCGACATTTGCGAAAAGCACTTTGTGCGCGGACACGACCTCAAGCGCCATCTCAAGACACATAGTGGCAATAAGCCCTTCGCTTGTGCCTGTGGCGCCAGCTTTGCTAGACAAGATGCTCTGACTCGTCACCGCCAGCGCGATATGTGTGTTGGAGGCTTCACCGGTGTAGTTCCAAAGACCACCAAGCGTGGTCGCCCCCCGAAGAAGAAGAACAGCCGTCCGGATATCGACACTCGCCAGGCCAAGTCTACTCGCACTCGTCAACGTGTGGCTGAAAAATCAACGTCAATTGCTTCAGCCCAGACCCGTGCCACTCTGCAAGATGCTCCCGTGTTCAACTCGCCCAATTATGCCCCATCCAGTGCCCTCTCATCGTACACCCCGCCCACCTCTCCCGGAGACAGATATCAGACAATGTCCCCGCCATGCCACACCTACAACCCCGTGGATGCCCACCTCGAGGATGACATGCTGCCCTTGTCCCCACCCCAACTCGCCCACGCTCGATATGAGCAGGCAATGGCTCAGTATGCATCGAATTTCAGCTCGCAAACATACTCGCAGGACTCCAGGTACTCGCAGGAATCTCTCTACAGTGAATCTGCCCTCTCGCCTCGGGAGATGTCTTCCCCTCGCTCGGCGCCCACTCTGGCCGAATCATCCGTCGGCTCGGAAATTGATATCTTCATGACTCAAGATCCCTCCGAGGACTTGCGACAGGAGTTCGGCCATCTCGCTCACTCAGGCATCCCTGGTTTCCCGACTTATCAATTCGTCGATGCAACCGACTTCGCCCCTGTCTCGTCTTATTACCCTGAGAAGACCTTTGCTGGTATTGATGACCTGACGGACCCAATCGACTGCTTGTCCAGCGAGTTCCTAGTGGACCCTTGAACGGCCTTTGTTACTACAAAAAAGAGCGACGATACATACGGCGTGGCTTATCATCTTTCTTCACGGCGTGACTATTTTGCGACGATCCGGGACGACCTTGTACACTTTAATGACCCACGATAAAACCGGGCGTTTTCTTTCTCTGCACACATTTCGGGACTTGAAACGACTTTGCGGACTTGCGAGTGTTTCGGGCTATTTGCTTTTTGCCCCTTATTTCCCCCCCTGTATTTGTCCCTTCTTGTTTGTTTTTTTCTCTTTGTCTTTTGATGACTGTTTTTGAATCACGTTCTTTCGGCCTTATCTCATCTCTTTGAAGATGTTCGATACATGGCAGCGTGTTTGTTCCAGGTGTTTATCCTTCTTTTCATATGTTCACCACCTCATGATGCGATATGTATTTGATGCCTTTACTTTGAATGAATCTCTTCTGTACCTACCCTGTCAAGGAAGGCTTGCTCAAGGATTATTTACCTTCGATGACAGGCATAACTGCGGATAGCTTGTACTCTACATTTGAAACGTGCTATGCCTACAGCTTACATCTGGCTCCATATAATCCGTTCCGGTATGGATTGTAGAATTGTAGGTGAAAAGAAATGGACTGAATATAAGTCCTAGCCTAAGAGGAAGAGTGCAAATACCTTGCCCAAATCTACCGAGTCCATCAGATTTCAAAGTGCAAATATTCGTTCACGCAAGAAATGACATATATTTAACATACTACTCCAAACACCGCGCTTTCTATTTGATATTTCTAATAATTCTGCGCCAAAGAATCGTATCTGACAGTCCCTTCGTTTCATTCTATGCAGGGATTTCTGTGCAACATCACACTGATAGGCCGACCTATGTTTCACCACGATAGCGAGGGAAACAATAGTGAAGATAATCCACCTACTTCGAGATCCAGGTAATCTCAATCTCAATAGGTCGCCCCCCTTGTGAAGCATACACATTACTCTGTGTACGCCCCTTGGGAGGATTTTCGGCATAGAAAGTAGTGTGATCACTGTAAGCGAGTTTACCATCCTTGGCCTGTATGCAGTGTAAGAAGATGAGACGATATCTTGAAGGAGTTTCTGAGATGTACGTACGGTGAACTCGCTGGGCTTGTTGACGTGGGGTCCGCAAGCAAGGGCGTCCCGTTCGAAGGCACAGGGCCCCTTGCTAGATTTCAGAGTAAATGCGTCACCTGCAGGATGCTTTACGTTAGCAAACAATAGCAGAGGCGTCATGCGCAGAAAGCACGGTCACGAACCTGACAGCTTTTCGGCTCGGAAAGTCGCGCAGGTCCCTGAGGAAAACCAAGTTCCGTAGCTGATGATACAGCCATGCTTTCGGTTAAGCCTCTCAACAATCAAGTTACCTCGGCCTGAAAATGGAGTGCCTGGTGCCGTGGGCTCCGGATTACCTATGGTTGTCGTCTGGGTAGGCTCGGGCCGAGCATGCTTCAGTGGGTACTTGATTCCCCTGGAAGGGCAATTAGACTTCTGGCCGTCTGGTCATTTTGTAAGCTTGTGATCTACCAAAGCGAGTTTGAAGTTTGACCGACCTGGTCCAGCAGGGATGAATTTCCCTGATTGAAGACTTCCTGCAATATTGAAATAGTACCAAATTTCATTGATGGCACCATTTTGGCAACGGACAGTGACTGGATCTCCATGGGCTTGTTCTAGTGCAGCTTCAATATCGGCAAGAGCATATGTCTGTGTCTGAGATGGTATGATGCCGGCATTGGCCAGGAACTTATGCATGGTTAGTGACAGTCGGTCATTAATCGACAGGATCAAACTAACCTGATAGGAAGGCAACTCTTTATAAACCTCAACAGTCTTGTCGAAGTAGTCCACAACATCCTGTTGCGGCAGATAGTCCTCGTAGCAATCTGGTTCCAGGGTGCTGACGCAAGTGCCATGCTTGTTCCACTCATGTTGCCACAGATTGTTATCGTCACCACGGAAATCCTTCCAATACTCGCTCATGTATTCGAGCAAGTCTCCCCGGCCCGCGTCCACTATAATCAGAGAAATGTTGCTGTACTTGCGTTTGGAGTCGCAGAATTGGTCAAAGCCGCCGTTGCAGTGATCGGGCCTGAAGAGTTAGTTTTTTATCATTCAACATGGGGATACAGTATAGGCTCACCATAGTCCATGGATAGTCCATGCGTCTTCAGGGCCGAGTGGAGGGTCGACATCCCAGAATTGCGTCTGCAGCATTTGACCACCGGGGTAATTGAAACAGCAGGTGTCTTGACCGTGGTAGTTGGCCTGGCAACTAATTTCCGAGAGAGGGCATGATGAAGAAGTTCTGAGGTTATCATTCTCAATTGAAGATTGCGAAAGCCAGAGTGAGCCGACGGTCTTGAGGATCTTCTGGGGTCCGGGAATCCCCATGAGCTGCTGTGATGATCCCCGCATCATCGCCGGTATCATTTTGCCGTGATAGTAGGAACAACCTTGTCAAATTGAAAGAGAGGAAGAATGTAAGAATGGACAAGTAGGTGTGTGCTAGGAAGGTCGTATTCAAACGAGGGATAGGTATATGCAGGAGGCTACAATGGTTGTTGGCGTCCACGGGTACTGTCCTCGTGCGGAGTCCTATATGACTAAGCGCGGGGACAGCCGGGCTGATAAGGGGAGTCGGCCCACGAGTCACCTGGCTTTGATTACTTGCACGACAGCAGCCATTTCTCTTATGTTGCACTCATCTAATGTTGAAGTTGAAGGGGTAACGTGGGCAAAATGATCCCACCGAGTGCACGCCTGTCATTTCTGACCTCGGGTGACCTAGGCCTCCTGCTTGCGCGCCTCCTCCTGTTTATGTACTCTTTCTTTCCACAGACGTAATACTTCAAAGCCAACCTCAACGGTAATGAGCAGAATGATAATCCATTCGAGCCGCAGACCGTGTGTCTCACTAAGGCGCTCCCGAAGTACACTTGCGATCTCTTGCGCATAGTCCATCTTCTCGTTCAGTAGCTTGATGCGAATTCCAACATCTAAAGCTCTGCCAGCCTGCTCGTAGTATCCCTCCAAGCCGAGCTCGTGTCGGCTGTCCCAAAAGAGATCGGGAAGGGAATCAGTAAGTTCGGAATAGAGATTGAGCTGGGCTCGGACACTGAGTAGCTGCCCCGTTTTGCGGAGGACAAAGTCTCGTGTAAAAGGAAGACGGGATCCCTTTGATAGAAGAGTCGGAATTGGCCGAGTTGATTCAAAATAGTTTGCAAGGAGGCTCTCGAGAACGGCCAACTTTGTACTCCGAGCGAGACCTGACGAAAACGCAATTTTGGTCAACACCGTGTTGATGGATTGTTGCGCCGCGGGTAATCCCTCCGCATCTCCGTGACCAGGTTTGGTGCCTAGTATAATTGTGTCTCCTTTGATTACACTGTTCTCCCGCTTCGGGTCCTCCACGAATTCGAGATCCTCGGTTTCCAGGTCATCCACATGGGCACCTTGTGCTGCGGGCAAGAGAGTCCGCGTTGCCAGGAATGAGGTGAATCCTTCTGGGAGCCCCCACGCTACCACAGTACCGGAGGGAAACACGAATAAATCGCCAACTTCGTCGGATGGTAGATCTATGCCGGAGGGATTCGACATGCGCTGTATGGAGTCTAACGGTATCTGAACATGAACAACCTGCGGGAAGAGCCCGGTTTCCAATGGGTCCGGTTCATACCCTCGTTCTTGTAGAATGTCCCTGACTTTGCGAATGTTAAATTTCTCGGCGACGGCGTAGGCGGTCACTGTCTAGACATAGACAATCAGTGGAAGAAGATTGTAGAAGAGTCAGGCATGCTACCTTAGTCCGATGTAACCCCTGCTCTTTGAGGAGCGACTTAGATAGAATGCTATCCTTCGACCTCTGTGCCTCTACCGCTACTCGCCGCAATGAAGTGGGAGCTGCTGGTGACCTAGGACCCCGTCGACGTTGATTCCGGGAATCCGGAGAGGACTCAATTGGTTCCTCGGCGTTCTGTTTTTGTTTCAAGTGGGCATTGGATGAGAAGAAATCCTTCCGTCGGGGGAGTGCTAATCGCGGAGAGGCATGAAGGAATTGGGTCTGCGGCCGCATAGGAAACCGTGAAGCTGGGCGCCTGCAACAGCTAAAGCATATATATGGCCTGGCAAACATTGTATGTGTGTATGTTTCCGAGGATCAAAAAGCCCGAGTAGCTCGGTCGATGACATCGTTCTGCAGCCCGCGGCCCGATAGCCGCTTAGTCATGGAATCAAGCTCGGGGCCCTGACCTACCCCGGCTCAACTGTAGAACCACAGGATCCCGTTTCCAGCTTGTCGCGTTCCACTTCAACCAGCTTGGGAGCTGCAGGTGTGAGAGGGATTTGCCATGGACGCGCCTGGCGCGACACCGCCGGACGAAAGTGCCATTCAGAGCACTCCCAAGCATGACCAATCCATACGAACCGGATCACCTACAGACACGACTCAAAGCGCCCAAGATAGACAGCAACGATTCAATGACCACAGCTCTAGTAGCAGCGGTGATGGAGAAGAAGAGGAGGCCGAGGAAGAAGACGCCGAAGGAGAGGATGACTCGGACGATGAGGACGAGGAGCCCCGCCTTAAGTACGCATACCTTACGAAGCACCTGGGATCAGTATATCGCAACGGGGATGCGACAAGCTCGTTCCTTGTAGCAGGGGATAAAATGGTATGCATCCTTAGCGGGACCTATATTGTAATGAGCTAACGAGGTACCTAGATCGTCGGGACACACAATGGAAACGTTGTAAGTTAGCCACATTAGCGCGCAGATGTATGAGCTGACCTTGTCAAGCATGTTATGTCCTTGCCTCTTCTACAATCCCTCCGTGTATATCATGCACACTCAGCGAGTGTCACTTCAATATCGATATCGCCATGTCCGCCTCCCCTTCCGAACTTCAAGCAAGAGCTCTTCAGCAAGCAGACCGCAGAAGAACACAGACCCTCAACGCGGTCATCTAATATAACCGGAAGTCTCCGCGGCCAAGGAAAATTGGGTAGTCATTCAACCGTCCTCCCTCTACCATCGAACTCGATTTACATCGGGACCTCCTCAATCGATGGCCACGTGTGCGTCTCGTCGCTAGTAGACCCCAAGGATGTGCTATTGCGCAATTTTGGCCGCCCAGTCCAGTCTGTTGCTTTGTCTCCCGAATACAAAAATGACCGGGCATTCCTGTCTGGTGGCCGAGCGGGCGAATTGGTCTTGACAACGGGCGGCCGTATTGGGGCGACCTCCAATTCTACAACAATGGGGGGTGCGGCTGCCACAGCGTCAAGTTGGCTTGGATCTATGGGCCTGGCAGCTACTAGTGGAAAAGATACGATTCTCCACAGCGGCGAAGGGACTATAAGCACAATTAAATGGTCACTGTCAGGAAATTACGTGGCCTGGGTCAACGAGGAAGGCATTAAGATTATGCGGTCAAATTTGCATCTAGATTCTTCAGAGACAGAATTTGCCTGGAAACGAATCAGTCATATTGATCGTCCAAATCGTCCCGGCTGGGACGAGATGGCCAATGTTTGGAAGGCACGCGCAGAATGGATCGACCAGTCCGCTCTAGACAGTCAGGACCATCTCGATCCAAATGACAACCCAGCAAGTCCAGAGGTACAGTCGACCGTGCCCACTGAGAAAGTGGAAAAGCTTGTCGTTGGCTGGGGAGGAACTGTTTGGGTCATTGATGTCTACCCCGAAAGGGCAAGCAAAACATCCAAGGGAGAGAAATTGGGATCTGCAGAGGTTGTTACAATGTGAGCTGGAACTCTCACGGGTTGTATCGTTCATCGCTAACTTTGAACGCAGATTACGAACAGACTGCGTGGTATCTGGCATCTCATTATATACGCCTCGTCTTCTTGTCATTCTCGCATACTTGGAGACCGAAGGCGAAACTGCAAGTAACGGAAGAGGCAGTGGGACCCGCAATCGAAAAAAGGGCCTGGAACCTGAACTTCGTGTCATCGACATTGAGACCAAGGAAGAGATTAGCGCTGATACACTTTCAGTAAACCGCTTTGAGGGTCTCTCGGCATCTGATTATCATCTAAGTGTCTCGCCTCCCTGGAAGACCCCAGAGGGACAAGTCGTCCAGCGTGGTGCCCTCGGGGCTCTTGGGCATGGGCTTTTGGATGCTACTATTTACTCTGCACGGCTATTCAGCTCCGGCGCCAGCATCCGCAGTACCACAAGTAGTGGAGACAAGGGATCTGGTAGATTTGCTCCCTCTTTCATGTCCAAAATCCACGCGACTGAGGAACCCCTTTCGAAGGAGGTACAGGAAGTCTCAGGTGCTCCTGGTGCCAAAATCTTTGTCCACAGCCCATATGACTGTGTTGTTGCAGTAAAACGGGATCTTGCAGACCGTTTGTCCTGGCTTGACTCCCATGGACAATATGAGGACGCATGGCGTCTCGTCGATGAACATCCCGAAGCTGCGGGCTCGATACCTGACGTAGCCGAAATCATGTCCGAGGCTGCAAGGTCACAAACCAGTTTAGACAACTTCTTCGCTGATGATCGGTCATCCATGACGACGGCTGGTAGAAGAAAAGTTTCAGCTGCTGAACAGGAAAAAGCTCGCCTTGGTGAACTCTGGATCAATCAACTTGTCAGCGAAGAGAAGTGGATTCAGGCTGCGAGTATTTGTGGCAAAGTCATTCGCAATGCCTCACGGTGGGAACACTGGGCGTGGGTCTTCATCAAAAAGGATAAAATTGACGAGATAACTCCACAAATTCCAGTTGACTTGCATCCGTCGTTGTCTTCTGAGATCTACGAAGTCATTCTCACGCACTATGTGGCACGAGATTTGGTCAAATTCAAAGAACTAGTCGGAACATGGCCATCCGATTTATTTGATGCGAATGTGATCACGGAATCCATCGAAGCACAGGTGAACTCTGGATCGGTGCGCGCCGGTTCTGAGGAATGGCGAATCCTCACAGACTGCCTAGCCAAGTTGTTCCTGGCAGGAGGACATTACCGCGAAGCCTTGCGTTGCTATATTCGATTGCAAGATGGAGATGCTGCTATGGCTTTGGTTCGGGAACACCGCTTGCTCGATGCAGTGACTGATGATATACCGGCCTTCATCATGATTCGCGTCTCCAAAGAGCAAATGAAGTCTGCCACAAAATTCGAACTTGAGGAGCTGACTTCTGAGCCCACGCGACTCCTTGTAAGGGAAGCATACACCGGT
Source organism: Penicillium paneum (assembly GCA_023627375.1). Classification (NCBI taxonomy): domain Eukaryota; kingdom Fungi; phylum Ascomycota; class Eurotiomycetes; order Eurotiales; family Aspergillaceae; genus Penicillium; species Penicillium paneum. Next base: position 298,364 of record JAMAFK010000010.1, on the reverse strand, counting down.
ATTGTTCCCCCAGATACCGTGGTATCACAGTTGGTCGCCGCGGACCGATTTCTGTTTCTTTATTTCTATCTCCGTGCGCTCTGGCGAGGCGAATCATTACCGCACGACGCTCACAAACCCAGAAGAGGACGTGGAATGCATGCTCGGGATGCAGCCAGCAAACTTGCTGCCGATGAAGGCAAAGCCCTGATTGATAACTTTGCCGATACGGCTGTTGAGGTGTTTGCCGACTACGACCGACCCCTACTGATGGAGTTCCTTCAAACAAGCATATCCTATTCATTTGAGAAAGCCACATCGATTTGCGAGGACCACAGATTCACGCCAGAGTTGATCTTCCTCTTGTCCAAGATGGGCCAGACAAAGCGAGCCTTGAATCTGATTCTATCGGATCTCAAGGATGTTTCACAGGCAATTTCATTTGCAAAGTCACAGGACGATCCTGATCTATGGGAGGATCTGCTTGATTACTCCATGGACAAACCAAAGTTCATCCATGGTCTTCTTGTTGAGGCCGGGACGGCCATCGACCCGATCAAGCTTGTGCGTCGGATCCCGAGCGGGTTGGAGATTGAAGGTCTAAGAGAGGGCCTCACCCGCTTGATTCGTGAACATGATCTGCAGGCTAGCATCAGTCAAGGCGCGGCTAGGGTTATGCAAAGCGAAGTTGCACTGGGGATGGACTCGCTGCGCAAAGGTCAGCGGCGGGGAATCAAATTCGATGTCACCGAGGTTAGAGAGGAAGATTCCAATAAGACACCGACAATGAATGCCCCAGCTCCAGATCACATATCTGAAACCAATGGTGCGAGAAAATTCGGAGGCCCTGGACATGGAAGGTGCGGCGGTTGCAAAGCCGCCTTCCGGGAAAACGGTATGAATTTAACCCCGACCCCTTTCATCCAAAAAAGACAATGCTGATAATAACCCCGATACAGAGCGAGAAATACTTGTTGGCTTTGCTTGTGGCCACATTTTCCATCTATCCCACTTGCACTCAGACACGCCACAGCAATCCGGCACAAACAGCCGTGAACGATCTGCTGATCTTACACCCCGAGCCATGTCTCCAGTCGACGAAACCCGATCTGCTACTGCATCTCGCAGTGTTGGCCCCAAGGTCACAACGGCAAGAATCCTGCGGGACAAGATCGGTGATGGATGTCGGATTTGTGCTCTGACGAGAGACATTGAATCTCTTGGTGGTGAGGTTGAAGTTTGAACTCTACTGGGGTAGGGACATCTGTACCCATTCATGTCTGTCCTGTGTGTATACTCTATGTGCACATACCTATGCATTCTCCTTGTTTCTCTGAGATACCCTGGCTTTAGCCAAGCTACTATCCCCATTTGGAGATATTAGGCATTCATCCATTCTGTGAGGTTATCACATTGGCCATTGTTTATTGATAAAGATGTGTGTTATGTTCAATCCTTTGATGCTCACTGCATACGTATTACGTTCTGTCTGTTTGTAATATTTGTTCCACGGCCAAAATATAATTGCCCGAATACACTGTTCGGTCAGCTATTTTGTCCCTTGAAGTTTCTATTCAGTTGCAGATATAGATTACATACCTAGGTCTCTTTATCATTAGACACAACCAATGGTGAACATTTGTGAGATTAGGAAAGCTATGCTTCAACTAGAATATGAGTGACTGATAAAATTGCAAGATCAAGGGGAGCCAGTTGCATCCCATAAAAACACACGGCCACCCATCAGCACCATGGGTTCCTCAAATTCCATCAGAGACACAGTCATCGCATCAGATACTATCCTTGCTACATCAGAAGATGGCTGGACATGTCTTCCAACACGGTAAGAGTGGATGGCGTTCTCACAGAATCAAGTGAAAGATATGAGAGAGCATAATCACAATGCTCATGGTAAAGACACGGCTGTCCACAATTGCAGCGGCATTGGCGCCGTTGAAAACAGGGGAAGGGACGTGAGTACCACTGGAATAAGTGCCATGCAGGGTAATATCCTCCTGAGTGTGGGTAGGCTGTTGGGGAGACACAACTGAAATCTTGGACTCGGTTGTGGTACTCTCAGCCTCAGGCTTAGAGGCAGTCGACGTAGCTATAGTGGTCGGGGCCGTAGCGACTGGTTGAGTCTCGGTGGTCTCTTGAGTGATAGCCGGCTGCGTAGACGGGGCAGGAACCTTGACCAGAGTAGTAGCCTCGACAGTGGTGGCGTGCGGAAGTGGGACCAAGTCAGTCGGCTTGATCTCGGTAGTCACCTCGTGGATAGAAGTCTGCGGGACAGGAGCAGGAATAGTTGGCTGGATCACAGTAGTCACAACCTCGGTGGTTTCCTTTGCAGGGGCACCAGGAACAGTCAGTTGGACCACAGTAGTCACCACAACTTCGGTGGTGTCCTGCGAAACGGGGGCAGGAGCAGTGGGCTGAATCACAGTGGTCACTACCTGAGTGGTAGGCTGTGGAGCTGTAATAGGGATTGGAGTCACAGAGACAGTGGTAGTCTCCGTAGGGATGGTGGTGTACACCTTGGGACTGGTACATTTGGTGGTCTCGGTGCAAGGGAAATCAACCGTGACAGTGACCTCTTCAGTGGTGACCGGGACAGGGATGGAAACGGTCGACTGAATCTCGGTGGCCGTAGTGGCCTGTGTGGCGGAAGCAGGAACAGTTGTGTTCAAGGCCGGCAGGGTGCTGGTGGTAAGAACCTTGGTGCTGACACACTTGGTGGTCTCGGTGCAAGGAACCTCAACGGTGATGGTGATTTCAGTGGTCACCGGAGCAGGAGTCAGCTCAGTTGAGTTGAGGCAAGGAGACGTAGTGTAAAATGTGGTCACATCAGTTACAGTGCTGGGAGCCTGGGGAACTGTGGAGTTTGTGTAAGCAATTCCAGTAGTACCAGGGACAGGAACCACATTGGTAGGGCGAGTAGATGCAATGGACCCAGTAGTTCCAGGGATCTCGGTAGTGGCAGGGATAGGAGCCACACTGGTAGCATTAGGACTGGAAGAAGAAACCGACTCAGTGACAGTGGCAGTAACCATGGAGGATCCGGTGTTGGTTACAGGGCTGCTTCCAACAGGCACCTTGGTAGTACTGGGCACTGGGGTCTGAGCAGTCCCGGGTACAGAAGACTGCGAGGTCACCAAAGTGATGCCAGGCACAGGAGTATAGGTTATGCCAGGTGCAGAAGACTTGGTGGTCACTTTTGTAGCGCTAGGGACAACAGGCATCGGAGTTGACGAGGTGGTAGGCACAGTAGACTGAGAAACACCAGGCGCAGGGGTACTCCGAGCCGGGACTGGATTAGTCTCTGTGGTGAGAAGTGTGGTAGACGGGACAGTGGTGCAAGGAACATCTGTGGTGACAGTCGTGGTCGATCCATCAGGATCGCAGGTAGTATGAGTAACCGTGACAGTGACTAGTATCAAGTGAGTTTTTGGTCTAAAAAAGAGGCGAGGATGAGAAGGGCCTAGACTTACTCAGTTCAGAAGCGTGAACGGCACGACCAAATAAGGCCCGAGGCAGAACATTGACTGTCAAAATCGATCAGTAACGGCATATTTCTATACAAACCCAGACAGTGGGCTTGACTTACCTTCACCGAACTGATACTGTTCCCCAGTGTGGGGGTCCTGAAGAAAGACCGTCTCGATGTATTGGCATTCTGTTGCAACAAGTCAGTAAGTGATCAGAATGTAGTTATGAACCATATATACCAGCTGAAGCAGCAGCCATAGTCACCAGAGTAGTGACCATAGCCAGAAGCAACTTGAAACGCATCCAAGCTACCATCTTGGCGAAGACGGAGGTTTTAAAGCGAATGTGAAGTGATCACTTGATGGAATAACCAAGCAATCGATGAAAAGAGTGTCAATTTAGGAACAAGGACAACGAACGTATAGTGGATGAAGAGAGAAAAGAGGAGAAAAGAAAGAGGAAGCTGGAGGAAGAAATAGTAAACAAAGCCACCTGCTATTCAGGAAGGAACGGGGGGAACACGTGCTGTCCAAATTTAGGGCAAATGTACAGGAAGTCGCGACTTCCATTTACAGCTATAGTGAGCTACTTGACAATCTTGGAAGGCAGTACTCCTGGGATATAATTTGAACACTACACCTCCATGTGTGACTCGAATAGAACTTTAAACTGGGTGTACCGGCAACCATAGGTGTGCAACCTGAGTAAGACAGTCTGAATTCACTTCATATACTGAATTGGATGCAAAAAAGGCCGTTTGCCTAACATCGGGGGGTTTCATTCGGCAGGTTCATGTCACAGGCTGTAGTCAAGGACCTCATATCCGGAGATCAGCTCAAGACCAGCCCTCTAGGACTCTCGGAAGAAGCATAAATAATTATTTGAAGAGGTTGTTTTATCACAGACAATGATCGATGTGCCACATGAACAGAACTGCAAAGTGAACTGGCATGGCTCTGCATTCTCTTATAATTAGGCCATAGATCCCGAATTGAGTTTGAATATACGACAATGTAGCGAAATATTGCAAGTATGTTAACTTTTAGCATCTTTGAGGTAACAATTATCACTTGCATGACAACTAGACACTGGGAGAAGGACAAGTATCGAAGTGGGATATCATTTGAGCCTCGAAAGTTGTACAAGTCTACAATAGGGTTATTTTAACTAAGAACAGCACTAGTGTGAAGGACGACCTACGCTATATTTTCAGACAGATCAGGTCAAGGGCAATGGTAACACAACATAGGGCATGATTTATCACATATAATGTCGAGGTCGACTATGAAAAAGATGGCATCTAGATTAAGTGCAACTAAATATATACTAAACACAGCTTATCCAATTTAGATACCCTTCAATACCCGCTATAAAATGCATAAATGCCAGTCAAAGTCCCAGCCGGTAGATATCTCACTCATCAGCCGGAATGGCAAATTCAACGTTGTATGCCACTATGTTGTATTCTAAAAAATACTAGGGTATACCGATACATACGGTACGTATTTCAAAATACCCGGGAAATGTGCGGTATGCAACCATGACCACCCTAGACTCGAACGGGCGGTCTCGTAGCGGGACGACCCGCGGAGATAAATAATGAAAGTGGAAATAATTTATTTCGGCCCCACTTTCGAGGAACTGACGCAGCATGACATCATATGGTTTATGCGTGTATCAAAAGTGTGCTTGGGAGTCCAAGTAGAAGTATTTTAGAATGCTGGAATTGTGAGATCTGTGGACATAGATTTCGTGTATATAGCAGTTCCGCAGATATGAATTTCCCGATTGGGATGTTGCCGCTTTCTGAGGGCGCTTAAAGTCCTGCACCCGAGGTCCAGAGGGGTGATGAACTTCCAAGGTTAGTAAGCAGTCAGCTGATACGGATGGTTTGTCTCATAAATTACAAGGTCAAGAAATTCAGATGATATTTCAAAAGACCAAGGTTGAACAGCCTTCCTGTAATCGTTGCCTACGACTGAGCCGTTCAGTCTGGCATGTCAGATGTCAAGTGAAGCAATAATTAGCCAGGAAATACCTTTCGCAACCAGGATGGCCACGCGAAGCCCAACAGCCTTGACCGTATTGTGGATTTGCTGCACGCCTCTGGGCCTGTGCTTACGGAGGCAGGAATTTGGTGTAGTAATATGGTAGAACATACCGCGGATGTGTCCTCTTGGAAGTTGGAGATGCGAACTCTGGATGAAGATAATGCATAGCCTCACCTCACTCTGACCCGGTGAATAGACTTGGGAGCGGGACTGCGCTCAGATATGCTCAATGGAGGTGTCGCCTTGGTACTAAACCACTGATTAATTCGGCAAATCGTGAAATAGTGCACTCCCGCCTGCGATTCAAGAGGGACTCGGCTCAAGCTGCATTGTCTGAAGATGCAATGTATTGCAGGAACATTTCTTTGCAACAAGGGAAGACATATCAAACAATCATGACTCCAGTACACGCAGAAGCAAAGACAAGTTCTTCTCGCTGTATCATTTTCCGAAGAAAGCGCAAGATAACGAGGGTGTCCAATGTTGTTTAGGCAATATGATCACCTATGGGTTCACTCAAGTTCGATCAAGGCTGTCATATCCGCAATGATGTGTTTGCTGAATTCAACTCAGTGAGACGAGACGCTCAAGCCATGCAAGCGCCTTCCAAGGCCTTATAGAAGCAGATTGATGCCACATCTTCCACTGGGGGAAGTTCCTAATCCTGCCAGGCTTTATCCTGGAACATGTGACAGTAAGTGAGAGGCTAACACAATAGTCTGAACAGAAGCACTCTTCAAAGTAATCAACCAATTGCACTTCAGCGACAAATGAAGCCCGGCAGGTCCTGGGACGCCAGGGGGGTAAATATATATGCGTGCGTGTCGTTGAAATAGGAAATTATAACAGGACCCAAACCAGTAAAGGGTAGTTGAAGAGAAGTGCCAGGATGTGGGTGGCGGGTCTGTAATTTATTTGCGTAATAAACGATAATCTAACTAAAACTGGTTCCAAGGTTAATATCATATGTAGCCTATCTTGGCAGCCGTATGCAGCACACTGTGAGGAGTAGACACCGCCACTATGTTGCCACCAAAGTTAATCACTGCCCCTCACTACATCATAAGCCTCCACTTCAGCTATGGTGCTGTTGCACAAGCCAATAACAGCACACAAAACGCCGATTACATTTCTTCTTTAGGAAAAGATATTCAGCATCTGCAGCTATCCACAGCATGGCAAGCGCTCAGACTATTATGACGGCAAGCGCTCGGACTCCATGCACTTGTAGATACAGCATCAGGGATAGTCTTTGGACAATCTCGCTTAATTTATGTTGGGAGCGAGTGAGGAGCCATGGACAATACAACCGTGTTTGCGGGTCCTCAACACACAGAGTGAAAGCAACTATGGTATCAAAAGTACTAAATCGCAAGGGGTAGTGAGATCTCTATAGAGCTAGTCTTGAAAGGAATCATTCATCACCACTACATAGACTCCGCGCTTAGATTCGATAAGCTTGACACAATTAGAGTAGTACTGTGACGTCTTTTTGCTCGATCACCGATAACAAAAAGTCCCGATCCCCTAACCAACGGTACTTATGAAAAGGTCAAAGCACCTACGTACCAGACGATCGAAGCGTGGGGGTATTCTCGATCTGGAAAAATGGATGCAGCTCCCGATTTGGAATTACCACCGAAATTACGATTCCCAGGGGAAGATTGCTGGGCCCGTACGCCACCTGGGCTGTTGGTTGGCTGGTAGGAGCCGGGAGAAGATCCGTCCAATCAAAATTTTTATATCAACCCGAAACAGCGGTCCAGGGATCTTCACTGCCAGACCCTTCCAAGGTTCCATAGTGACCTCAACAGCCGTGCTTTACCAGGTTCCTGGGACCGGGGAAGGGGGGAACGGGATGCTTGGTTTGCCTTTTTGTGGGAAAGCCACACACAGTACGTGTTCCACTGAGTTGATATGGAATGACGCTAGGTTGGTTTCTTACTGATTGCACGGCCCACTTTGGGAGGGGAAGGCTCCACGGTAGTTAAGACGTCACTCGATCGTGGCGACCTTCGGTAGTTAGTTAGTTAGAAGGTACCAGGGGTTGGGTGGCTGTTGTGGCTTTGGTTATTATATACCTCGTGTTCGAGGTTGGACAAAGTATTTTTTCTACATGCAAGACCAGATTTGAGGTAGCAAGGTCATCGTATTCTGAGCATGCATCAGAGTGGCTGACTTGTAGTCCCGTCCTCAGACAACTACCTAAATCAAATGGTATATGCACAGGCATAAGATATAGATAGAGATCACAAAAAAGGTCAACGCTCAAGATTGGTACAGACCAGCAACCAACAGAAAAAAAAAAGGCTAATGTCAAAATGAAAATAAAAGAGGGAAACAGGGTATCAACGTCGTATGCTCGGCCCTCGACCAGATCGAAATAATAACCAGAGAAAACAGACGAATATATCAATAGTTCCAGAGCCCATCGACTCATATACCGTCGTAGTGGGTAAGCAACGCTAAGCTTAAACAAAGAGTCAAAAAAGAACATAATATAACAGGGTATCGTTGCTCGGTGACTCGTTTATCATCCCCGTGTTCAGCGCCCCGTAGAAAAAAAAAGCGCCGGCCCATTAAAGAATATGAAAACACGAAACGAAGAGTGAAGAGTGCGATAACGCACTCAATGGACAAAGGTCGTGTGCTAGAGAACAGAGTGGAGAGACCACAGTGGCTAGCAAAATGAGATGAAACGAAAAGAAAGTTTTACTTTTGCATCATGTTCATTTGAGATGCGAGGTGCATGGCCTGAGGTGTAGGTGATGGAGTTTTTAATAGGTTAAGTTGATCTCCATAGGAGGTCCGGGTGTGCCAGAGACACTGCCATTGGGACCGGGTGCTTCGGAGATTTCGACGATCATGTCTTGACCCTCTGGAAGCTGGCGGACCACATCGTCATCAACTATAACTCGCAGGCCTTTCTCATGGGCATGCATGATATTTGAGATTTGCATCGGATCGATGTGGTATTTTTCGGAAATTTGCTTCACGAGGTCTCGAACGGTGCGTTCTGTCAGATAGATTGCACGGTAATATTCTTCAGAGCGCTTCACACTTCCAGTGAATCGAACATAAAAGCATGCGACTGCGGAAAATTAGCAAGGATATTATTGATGGGCTGCGCGCGAAAAACTCACTCGGCTTGAGAGGGCGTTCCGACGGAGGTCGGTAGGCCAAGTCTACACCCATGGCCTCTATGAAACCCCTCGAGACTTGATCGCCAGAAGGAATTCTCTGGATAGTGGTTGGGCACTTTGCTAATCTGAGTGCGTGGGTAGGCGGCGAATTCGAAGAAGAGGTATTGGTGTTCGGCGGCGAAGGCATGATTGACTCCAATTCACGTGTGCTTGAACGGCTCATGGTCCCATACTGAGAGGAATCGCTATCACCTGACAACTGAATGGGATATAGGTCGGGATCATCGAAGTTGTCACCGCGTAAACCGAAAATGCTCACTGAGCGAGTAGATGAGAACATCTCTTGCATGGTAGACAACTTGGCTTGAAGATCATCCTCTAAGGAGACTTTCTCTGGAGCGTTATCCGAGTCAATCGACCAAGTTCGCTTGTGGCCCGATGGCTTCATAGAATTGTCAGATCCCTTGCCAGAGAAGTTATTCCCCCGTTTGCGCTTCGAAAACCCACCACCCATTTCTGCCTGGGAGACTTGCTGCTTGAGCTTATCAATGGTTTTCTTGACATGCGCGACGTCATTAGACAGCTTCCGCTCAGCACCATGATCCCGGAAAAGCTTTACTTTGCAATAAGACAGCTCCGGATCACGCGATAGACCTGTCTCATCACCTGACAACAGCTCAGTCTTAGCGCACAGTCTGACAGGAATTCCCTTCACGCCTTTTGAGTGGCTGAAATCCGTGGAAAGGAAATTGAACCGCACAGGAATGTTGCAATCTGAGACGCCGGTCGCGGGATTGGCAGTCCAAGTGACGCAGAAGCCATCGACTGCCATACTCTCGACTTGAACCTGTCGATTCCTGTGTGCATCACTGCTACCTTGTAATGGGTCCACATATTCAACTGCTAATAGTTTCCCGCCTCGTTGGTGGGCTTCTGTGGTACCACGGCCTTCCTTCCATAGTTGCCAACATGCTGACGGTCTCGCTCGTTGTTCTCGCTCTTCGAAGGAAATTCGGATAAACGTTCTGTATCGCAGCGGTTCATGGCTGAGCATCGGTGGGCTCGTGTCGATAACTGAGAGATTGTATGCTTGGCCTTTATTGAGATAGGTCACGGGGATTTCACTTAAATTCTTGACCATAGCGGTCGGGGCTCGTAGAGACACATTGAAGCGGAATCTAGTGAAAGAACCTAGTTAGTATTATACATTTACTTCTTATCGAACCATTTGCTCACTTTTCGCCCTTGGCATATGACATGTCACCGGCCATTTGCGTGGGAAATTCTGTGGAGGCTGTTATATTGGATGCTGTTTCAGCATGTACATCATTTAAAGAAGAGTCATCGAGAGTATCGTCCATGGCATCATATCCGGAGTCGCGGTGCATGAATGCGCTTGGCGCATATGATGGCTGCTGTGTGTACGGGATCATGTCGTGCACTGGATTCATGAAATGCGGGTGGAAGGGCTCGAAGCCAATGCTGTGGTGATTGTGTACAGCCGGCATGCCCAGCGGGGTCATCAAGTGCATCCCTGTTGGAGTATGCAAATCGCCCGCCTGGTTATGGAACATTGCACCCATTCCCGAAGAAGTTGGAGTATAAAAGCCGGAATGCGGGTTGACAGGAGGCATCATTGAATATGAAGCGGATTCCATCCATGAGGGCGTCAACCCCAATTCATGCATAGTTCGGGGAGTGCGGTCGTTGTTAGTGATCGGAAGCTTGACATCATGACCCTCCATTTTCACATCGTTGTTCTCGGCCATTCTAGCAAGAATCGAGTCAGTTTCTACCCCGGATATTTTGATGTGGTAGATTACATAATGTACATACCCTGGGGCCATCAAAGGCTCGCCTGCCCTCACATTGCGCGGACTCGCACTGTCTCGCCGAGGGACAATGTCTGAGAATGCTTGCTGGAAGCGACTGATGAACTCGCCATCCGGCTTCTGCGTATTGTTTCTGTTGCGCGGAGATTGAACGTTAGTCATTATACTATTGACCACTGAAGCGGCGGAAAGACTCACCGGTTCTTAAACATTATTTATTTTATGAATGCTTCGCGTGACCCAGGATAGTGAAGAAACAGAGTATGGCCACCAGTCAATTGTGGCCCACTGCCAGTAGGTTGTGCTCTGTTTGGTTGGTTTTCGGATTGATTGCGATTGGGAAGCGTTCGGAAGTCGTAGAACCCAGAGTTGGATAGTTCGAGGTATTCGGGATAGTTCGAGATAGCTCGAGATAACTCGAGTTTGTGCGAAGGCGTCAAGTAAAAGTTTTTATGAGAAGTTTCTCCGGAGTGAATGTGAAACTAGATCGGTGTGAAGTTGAAGTACGCCAGAAACGGAAGATCGCGGGACTAGATCAAAAGGGTGAAGGTAGATAAAATAATTCCGCAAAAATAGCAATGGAATATGTTTCCTTCTTATAGAATATTGGAGGAAATGATGTATGATTGGAGATACGAGGGGTGGAGGGAGGGGACGAGGTCCCAAGGGAGGGGGATGACGGGGAAGGGAATAGTCAAGATGGTACGGTCAATGAAGCGCCCTCCAATGAACGATGTATAAAGAGATCCTACCGAACTGTCATCCACTGAGCCACAGTGGACTTAGCAGAAATCAGAAACCATTGGATGTGCTCGGAAGATTCTAAGAGGGAGAGCTGTCGCCACTGGGAGAAACTGATAAGAACAGGGGGACCACTTTTGGTAGGAGGCTTTTTCCTTTTATTTTTCTTTTCTTTTCTTTTCTTTTTTTTGCCTTAAATAGTCGAACTGCGAATTAAATTAGGCAATATATTTGCTCTGAATAAAGTGATTGGCGGAGAGAAATACATTATGGAGACCGCTGGCAGTTACCGGAGAGCCGTGCAGGTATAGTGGGGAAGACGACATTTGAAAAAAGCGAGAGCGAATTGTAAATTTGCGTATTGTACGGAATGGCGTGTATTGTATTTGCTGAAGTACAACACAGTACAATATAGGCACATTATTGGATGGTACACTTCACTGTCGCATTTATGATATAAATATGTATCTTGTTCCAATTCGGTCTACGGAGTAATTTGAAACGGTTTGTAGTTAGCGTCACACTATGTACTCTATCCAACACCTTATATAGCCTCAACAGTAGTATGGAGTTTAGTAAGACGACTCATATCTATACTTGGGCTACTTCGAAGTACATATTCCCATTCTTATGTCATAACTTGGAATGGCACACATTAACTACGCTGTCAGGTGTATGGACTTTGGTACATGCAAATTATCACCGTCATTTAATACCAGAACTACCTATATCTGAAGTCTGACCTCATACAAAGTACTTCAGCCGCGAGGGGTGTGGAACTATGAACCTCAGTGTTAGAGTGTAATAGGTGGCCCGACCGACCGGATCTGCACTCAATTTGAATGTTGTTCAATATAGCCTTTTCCCGTTGGAATCAACTGGCTGGGCCCGGGGATTTATCAATTAAGTCTCCTGGTGTTCCCCAAAACGTTAAAAATAGTGATGATTTCATCGTCGGCGGCTCAAAGCGACCCATATATGGGCACGGGCACGGTTCTTCTCAAAAGTGCGTCAGAACTGCAGCTACGAATGTCTAATATGGATTCTAATGTTTTACAATCAATTTCTTTGACATGGTTCATATGGCCTATGGATCTTGGTTGATCGATCCAGACATACTGAAATGGTATGGAATGTAACAGCCACATACCACGTCAAAACAGTGTGTCGGTACACCTTATTGCTGGAAGCTCAACCCACCTATAATATTGCTCAGTCTGCACCTGAATGATCGGCAGAGCACGTGCTGTAACTTATAAGTACATACACTTACCGTGTACAGAGTACTTTGCACATACATGCACATCGAGTACAACACACAACGTACAACGTACACACCGTATGTACCTGATACCTTACTCGAGCTTCAATTTAAGTTATCGAAGCTAAAGCACGGAATCCGTGCATCCGTTTCTAAAAGTAGTAAATTACTAGCCTGACGTATGAGGCTAACCCCTGGAGCTCATGAACATTTCACGCAATATTGAAAGTGTTAAGTAATCGAACACCTGATCCACTTGAATCACCCCAAGATCAGATTGACTAGCACAAAGCCACGCCGTCATACGGGGACGTTTTCGGTGGTGTATGCAACAGGGGGAAATAATGGGCGGGCTAGACGCCAGCGGTTGCGTTGGACAGGCCACATCCACAGTTGAGAAAAAAAATACGGAAAATACTGTTAAGAGCATGGATTTGTGTGATTTTATAATTTCGCTGGCATCGATCGGAAACATTAAGCGTATAGAACGTACAGTCGATCATTGGTTGATCTGACTTGGGAGCTTTGAAATACATAGATGCTACTAAACCACAACGAGTAAAAAGCACGGAGCAATCCGTACGTTGTACTCCGTACATTTTAATATGTAAAGTTCGTGGGGCTTTAGCGCTGGTCCGTTACATTTGCACAGATGAGAATCAACTAGTTAATAGGGGAGAACGGCTAGGAGTAAGAATTCGAGTTACCTAATTAGTACTTAAGAAGAAGGCATACCCATGTACTCCGTAGCACATATGATCATCTCCACCGCGCTCGTATTCTGTGTTAAGACTCTAGTCTCTGTTAATGCTGCAATTTCCGTCTCTTTGCCCGAGTTTTTTACGAGTCTCTCCGAGCCGGCAGCCCCGCACAGTGCTCAATGCCTAATCCCGCATCTGTAGCTTTAGGGTCCACATTGAGTAATCCTTACCAATAGGTTACTATAAAAACGAGCAGCTTCGACGGGAAACTAGCAGTTATTCGGCCGGAAGAATTGTTTTCCGGGGAATGGATCGGTAGGCTTGGCAGTTCGGGTCAGGAGCTGCCATTGTTGAAACTCGCCGTATAAAATACCGTCTTATGTGCGGGTGATCGGCTCTAAACAGGGACATTCATTCCCGGGCTGTCGATGTTCTAATGAGAGGTCGTCCAGGGAGAGTAGCATGTGCACAGCAGTGTACCAAGCTCCCAAACCGACCCGCCCATGGGACCCCTGCAAAAACCCACACGCCTAGCGCAAAAGGGCAACCAGAAGAAAACCCGAAAGCCACATAATATATGGGAAAATCGTAAATCGGGGATCGGCAATGGGGAGAGGGGCCGATCTACCCTGGCTTGCAGTGGGCTTACCAGCAAAACAGCCAGTCAGGCCAACAAACGGTCTGGCCACTTTGAGCTCAGGCATCCCGAGCTCTGGAAAGAAATGACGGCACAGCTTACGCAGCCTCGCATCAGCCACGAGCATTTCCCCCGTTCTCGATGATACATGGGGGTTCCCACTGCGGTTGAGCTTCGGCACGAATGGGGTCCGCGGAAATCTATACGTTGTGCATGTGCATGTGGCACTCTGGAGGGAAGTGTCAGAAAATCTAAAGAACAGGGCCAAAGCTCGCTGATTGGCTGGGGAGGTGTATTCAGAAAACGTGGATATCTCCTTTGTGACGACTTCCCGGCCTTCTGATTGGTCTGCTTATATTTTCCGGAATTGAGATACATTGTATCCGAACATCCTTCGGCCTAGGGCTTCATTCATAATCCCTTTAATAATTTGTATACTCAAATGAAACATCCAATTTTACAGATGGGGCCACACAATAATATCCATATCATCATATGGTGAGCATGTTGAGAGGCCTAGTCTCCTGCCATATCTTACCTCTTACGCAGAAAGTGTCAAATGTTCTTCGGCGCCGACAACCGGCGTGAGGTTCCGATATACCTACGGAGTAGTCCCTGTCCCTCTCCCGGGAGATTATGATATGCTGGCTCCATGTTCCTTATGCCGTCTCTCGCTCTACTCCACAACAACAGGCTCTTTTTTCTCCTTGTCTAAAGGTACACGGTCGGGCCTCGACGTCTGGGATCATTGACGGGGTCAACGGGGAGGACGAGCCTCTCCCGGATTGGCTGGCTAATGGCTTCTGTCTATGCTGTAGGAATGAATATGCACCAAAGATCATAATAAGCTACATCGAATGTAGATCGTATGATCCTTCTAGGGCTGTGGATAACCGAGACTTCGTCCACAATGGGATGAATCATGGATATTGAGATTGTGAGGGGTCATTTTCGTTCGGAATTGTGAACATGACTTAGTACTGTGCTTCCATGCGGGTGTAGTAGGGTTCTGATCAATGGCCCGGGTGTTCCTCTTTTTTTCGAGTAGTTGTCAGGAGATATGTTGGTCAGATGGGAGAACCGCCCGTGAGAACTCGGAATCTGTCCTGTCAATATTTAACAGCGACTTATTACAAAGTGTAGGATTACTCTGAATCATTCTCGAACATTGACGGTGGTTTCATGACATTACTCTATATGAACTATCCAACCAATATGAATGATGCCCCTTTACAAAATGATTCAGTGGTGCTGTGTTGCCATCGGTATGCTCAATGATTACCAATAAGTGTAGTCCCATGCACCCGGGACCAACGAAGAAAATATCAGCATGCATACATGCGACCTTAACACGCCAATGACGCCAATGTGTGACAGAAAAAGACACAGAAGAAAAACATATAGACACAGAAAAAATCCGACGGAACCGCGTGTATATAGTGGCCAAGGGCCAGTTGCGAACGCGGAATTGTCTGTTCCCAGAGGGATGAAAAGAGGGTAAAAGATGCAAGAAAATGCAAGGCTTAATAGCCGTAGGAGATGGACGAGGAGGATGCCCCGCTGTCATTCGAAGTCCATCATGCTGTACGATGGTTCACCGGGGTTTGGTTCTCTTCGAGGCATGGATATGAGGACCTCCGAGGGACGGAGGAAAAGAAGGGTGGATAGCGAATTGCTATCAGTGCTGAATGATTAATGAGAATCCATCAATCCATGATGCACAGGAACCAGAGATTCCCGCAATCTTGTATCCCAAAGGAGGTATTAAAGTGTGGCTGTTGAACGTTGGTTAGCATGCTTCAAATGTAGAGAGAAAGTAATACGGAATACATACCCTGAACCCCCGGTGGGGTTTCCATAGATACCGGATTTTCTCCCAAGGCTTGTGAGAATCTCGATTCCATCGATCCAGAGACCAGCCCGGACATAGAACCCAAGCAGAACTTCACCACGTCGAGTATCAAGGACAAACTCATCACCACCAGGTTTGCCTCCGCGCTTGCCGAAGAGCTGACTGGTCGCGTCCTCGTAGCAGAACTCGATACCATCCAGGGCAAAGCCATGGTAGACCTTGATCGATGTCAAGAGCTTTGTTTTGATGAACGCATATTCCAGTAACAACTGCTCGGGCTGGCTGCCTTCCATTGCCGACTGGCCTAGTCTGCCGCTTTTAAAACCAGCCTGGCCTTTGGGCAATTTGACGAGAGAATTCTTCGATTTCAGATCGCCAATGTTCTCAACCGTATAGCTGCCCAGTGCACCAGAGCAGACAACCATACGGATGTTCTTTCTCTTTTCCTTCTCAGTGCCATACACACGTTGGCGAAGCTCGATCTCCGTCACCGCAACTTGTCGTGGCAGTCCGTTGGGGCTCGACTCGCTGTTCAAGTACTCGATGAAGTTGCGGCACAAGGTGTCCCCCTCGGCATATAGTTCTATGAATTCAATCCCCGATGAGGCAGTAAACAATATCTTGCCGTTCTCGACCGGCCACACATGGACGCTATCATCCGAAGTGGGAGAGGGATCACTCGGGAGTCGGAAGCTGGGGTGGAATCGGAAGCGTAGCGCATCGAGGCGGTGCCAGCTACACTCGTCGTTGGGCAAACACACTTTCAACCCTTGAGCCTTTGTGCGTGTCGAGAACGGCTCTCGGGTCAGAAAAGTTCGGTTTAAACGCACATAATCGCGAAGCATGATGCCCGACTCTTGGTGAGGACATCCGAAGAGATGGCCCACCTCGTGCATGTGAGCCCCGATGCCCAGATTTGCTGATTCCCAATTGGAGCCCGCCTCGCCACAATCATTGGCGACGTAGTTGGTATCCGTGCGGGTGCAGTCCGAGAACGCATCCACGACTTCTTCCAGACAGGATGGATAGCTTTGGAGACAATGAGACCCGAATATGGCCATTTTTATATCGCCATCGGCCGAACCTAAAGCCGCATGGCCAGTGATCATTTCAGATTCGGTGTCCCAATGAGAATCGAGAAGGAGAACGGAGACGTATTGCTTCTGGCCGGACTGAGGCCGGAAGTGGTTCCGCACTGCATCTTTGGCAATGGCGAACAACTCGTCTTTCTTCTCGGCTTTCCCGTTCTGCTGGGCGATGTTAAGATCTCGGAGTTCGGCGACTGTTTTCTCGGTGCGGACTACGTGAATCTTGGCCTCATTCCGCATCTGACCTTGGGCCGAGTCGCGACGGCTCAAGCTACCAGATTGCCACTCTTCCTCGAATCGGAAACAACGTCGGCCGAAATTATTGCGGAACATCTGTTCCCCAGTGAAGGCCTGCCAGAGATAGGCAGCCATGCGGTACTTTCGAATGGCCATTTCCAACCCGTTTCCTTCGCGTTCTATCCTTTCCGGTACTGCATCGTATGTGCCGTCTGAGTCTTTCCCCAGGAGGACGACTAGCTGCAATGGGGGGTTGTTAACCAGAGGAAGGTAATTAATGCAAAGCCAGGAGGAGTGGATGGCGGGGTGAATGCTCCCTGTGGACAATTTTGGCGAAACAAAGTCAAAGCGAAGGCGATTAGGACCGGGAACTAGGTGAACAAGGACTTTAAAATGCGATGCCGTGACGGGCCAGCCAGTCGACGGGAAATTATCTTGGTGGTGATAGACGGTGATGGTTCCGTCCAGCGGCTGTTGCCTTGGGTCGTTGATTTGACCATAGACGAGTAGGACTTTCTGGTTGACCTGCATGACAGTTAGAGACTTGATTCTACCCCACCAGAAAACACTATCTCCAATTCCTGCCCTGACAGACTAACATACCCATGAATTATCAGCCACAGACACCACTCTCGGTGCATAAGGCGAGACCGGAGCCTGTGACCGGTACGTGCCATTGACCGAGGACGAGCTGCTACCCTATTTTCTCAAGCGATCAGGGTCAGTATGGTCAGCTGTCGCGGGAATGAGTGCGGTGGACGTACGATAACGCTGTTTCGCTGCGAACCGGTCGCTACAGGTCCCAGGCGCTGTGATGGCGGTGCCAAGCTAACTGTGCTAGTGGTTTCAGCCTCATTGAGAGCTGGAAGACTAGGGGTTGAGAGGGTTGGTCTGATTGATGACGGTGGAGTGATGGAGTTGTGGGAGGAAGTGTCGATTGTGGATGACGATTTCCCGGAGACCTCCTCCACACTATGAGATGGAGTCTTATGAAAAGTGGCCTTCGACCGACGCCGCAGGTCTTTGAAGAACGGCATGGCGATGTTGAGAGAAGAGAGAAGGACGAAGCTGCCCTGATGTTTTTTTTTTTAAGACGGGGTTAAATTGTCAGGAACAGGGTAACCGTTTGCGGTTGACGACAAGTCGCCCCGCAAGTCACCAAATAGGGGGAAAGGGGATGAATTCTGGCTGATATGATTAAAATAGAGGTCAATTTGAGAAGATGAAAGGAAGGAAAGCCGATCTGAGATTTCCCCTCTAGTTCCAGAATATTAATTAACGACATCGACATTACGTACCTCAATCTGCGCCCTAAACCTCATTTCTCCTCCCAAGGCTGTTATCAGCTCAGCTCCCACCCTTTTAAGTCAATGTTTCACTGTGGATCGGGGATCGCTAATGTTCTCAGCTGAGATCGTGCGAGAGCTCACATACCAGGCTATGAACACGGTATGGCTATGGCTATCTGTACTATTTGGTTTCCTACAAGCTTCCTGACGTTATGCTACATATTTAGAAACTCTTGATCCATGGCGCTACGTAGGTGGCTCCTGTTAAAATCGTCTTCCCACGTCTCTTCCAAGATTAGAATCTTGCCAACGGGGTTACTAACGGGGCTGCATACATGACTAGATACGTCTCACAGCCTAAATACCAATGGAGTTTTTCTTTCTCTTGCAATGACTCTTGCTATGAGGTGCTATTTCTCATGGGATTGGATATTGCGTACACGTAAGTATATACATGCATCCGGCGATCTGGAGCATGCCTTAGGGAGTTACCACCTCATTCCCCAGTCCAAGTGGATCGGAATCTGTGGCTGAATGCCTGGTTTCTATGGAGATCCCCGAATCGGCAGAAAAACATTCTTGGTCTTGGAGAAGAGCCCGAGACTGGATGGAGTATAGAAGTGTGTGATGGGAATCAATTGGGGACCAATCAATCACATCAAAGAATAAAAGAATAAACAACTGGGTAGTTATTGAATGGACTATATAGAGGTCGTTGTCGACCTGTGAACGGAGTACTCCCCCATACCCCGTACACACGGAATAGTCCATAGTAGATCTATGTAGAAAGACAGATTCAAGAGAGACTGGCAAAATAAGAAACAAAGAAACACATGTTCTTCCCCATGTCTTATGTTTAACACCTTCCAGCAAATAGAAATTGGTTTCTTTCATCTTTCCATCCCAATCTGTTCAAGTGCTTCTCCAGATTTGTTCTCCGAGTTCCCGCAATTCGCCAATCTCTCACCCTTCCCTTCCCTTACTCCCCCCCAAACCCCAACTTCAACACTCCATTCAAAAACGTCTTCTTTTTATCTTGTATAGGGGTGTTCTGCTTGGTTTGCTTATTTCGATTGCGTTCCTTACGCAATGTCTCCCTCGCAGCCGGGCTCGGCAGAAAAAACGATCCGCAAAATCGATATCGCCCAGGTAAGAGATGAAAAAAAGAGGCTCCGCATCCCTTGAGATGTAGTCTCGGCTACTAGTCTAAATACTTGCCACTGCATCTGAATGCTTCCAAGTGATATCGTTGGTGATGTGGGATTGACCCTGGATTCTCTTCGCACAGGTTTCTCTCAGTCTGCAGGATCGCTTGGGCCTCGCCAAACTCAAGTACCAACACGGTCGATTGCATGGCCTAAACCCGCCACAGCACGACGGCAGACCGGTTCTCGAGACTGACAAACCTTCCGACTCTTCATCTGAGTTCTCCCGCAGTCGTTGCGAGACGCCCTTCACCTCTCCTCCCCTCCAAGCCTCTACCTACTCTAAAGAGCTCCCTCGATCCGCCCGCAACAAACATGCTGCCACCTTCAACTCTCGAGTCATGCAGCCTATGCTGACTGCGAGTCGAAAGCGCTTACGGTCCGACTCTGATTCCGAACGTCCTGCCAAGGCGCCTCGAGTCTCGTGGAAGAGTTCTCACCGGTTGCCGGAATCCTCCCCAGGCATGAACCGACACAGTACGAGCCGACGCACACAACTCCCCTTCATGTCCGAGGCTATAATCCCGGAGGTGTCATCGCCTGTATATTCTGGACCATCAGAAGAGATCGATCCTGATCTGCCGGTACACAGTTTCCAACACCTAGGCTCCTCCCCTCCACGAACACCTCCCCCAAAACACATGCGATTGTCCCGAAACAACCCTCAGAACCACGAGGATGGTGCGGACTTGCTCTTGTACCTCGCCAACTCTCCGACCCCTGCTCGGGTTGCAAGGGGCAACGGAAACCAGCCCTTCCCACCTTCTACTCCTCCCAGCCAGCACGCACTGCTGCCAGGCATGACACCTACACTGGGCGGTGGCATGTTTGCCAACATCAGCACACCCAATCAGCAATTCAATTTCGCTGATTTCGTGAATGTGACCCCGAGCCCGGCGCAGCCAACCTGGGGTGGCCGTACCCCAGGCAATCCCGCTCGCACTCCGCTCACCAGCAGCAGAAAACGATTGAACTTCGATGCCCTGGTTCCTCCAAGCAACTCCAGCCCTCGACTCCGTGGCAAAGAAACGGGGCTGGCGTTACAACTCGGCGGCGAACTACACCCATGATGCCCAATGTCTCTTCCATCTTCTCTTCTCTGTTCATTTTTGCCCTATCTCCCTCTTAAACCCCATTGACGACTTTGTTATGATAATGTTGTGTACACATTGTGTCCATCCCCTATGTAATTTGCTCTTCTCCCCCAGTGTACAGGCTCGCTGTCTTGAAGACAGACATGATTCTCGACTGGGAAGGTTTACCCGGACTTGCATTACAGGCGTTGTCTTTTCAAATGCTTTGCTATGATGTCTTGCATTACCCTCTCATTCATCAAGACCACCCACATGTCTTACTTTTTCTATGTCATTGTCTGCCGTCGGTCGGCAATTTCACTGCCCACTTCTTTTTTTTTACCACCATGCCCTTGATGAGACTGTTTAATATCTCTGTTGATATAAGGAGACACCGGATGAATGGAATATGTTCAACCTCGAGAAATGAGGTCCTATGCTTATTTGCCTAAAACATACACCCAAACCTCACTACACGTCGTAATTTAGATCGCCCTAGAGCGGCACATATACCAGCATCTCAGCTGCGCATGAACCTCCCTATCTCTGATCGCCTGAAAGCGACTATTTTGCTTGGACCACGTAGTCAACCCCTCATTTTCACGTCCAATCCGGTCGCGTCTTTTCGCGTCACTTTCGCGTTTCAGATTAAGAAGCTTTTGGGTCAGCCAATCAGAGGCGAGGGTACTGAAAGTCAAATATGATGTCATCTGAAGCCTATTTTGCTTATGTTCCGCCACTAGCATGGAGGATATTAGAGCGAATAGGAAGTAAGATATTCAATTGGTTTACATGGGGGTCATGTTGACGCGAATTATATCAAAGAGAAATCATATTTAGAATAGTTTACACTTACGGGGTAGGGATGTGGGATGTTTGTGGCATCTCCGATATTATAGGATCATAGCAGATCTCTCTTCTAGATTGACTGGACATTATTTTAAAGAGCTGTTCGGAGTATCAAGAAAAGCAATTAACAGG
This sequence comes from Penicillium paneum, assembly GCA_023627375.1. Lineage (NCBI taxonomy): Eukaryota > Fungi > Ascomycota > Eurotiomycetes > Eurotiales > Aspergillaceae > Penicillium > Penicillium paneum. The sequence continues at coordinate 276,808 of JAMAFK010000010.1, read as the reverse complement.
AGCTCGTTTATATGGACAGGCAGATAGGCCCATCTACTCCATTCCCTCCTCCTGAGCCTCCCCAACGCCCCGAACCTCCCCAGTCCGCTCCATCTGCTTCCGCCACAGCAACGCCAGATAATCCGACGAGGTAGCCTCATCAATAGACTTATCCTCACGCACGCCGATAAACCGCGGAAAGCGCAGACTTAACCCGCGCTCCTCACTAACCAGCCCAATAGCAGCCGGATACGTAGGACTGAGCGTGATATCCGCGAAAGCCATTTCCCACACCTCACACGGTTCAAACCACACATCTGGTTCGCCGTGGTACTCGACGTAGCTGGGGCGCGAGATGACGTTTGTGCTGCCCTGCGCGTACTTTTCCTTGTTGCTTTGGTAGAATTTGTCCGTGAACCCGGACATACATTTCGTTACGGCTTCCAGGGAGCCTGTTTCCGGGTTGCGGACTGCTAGGAGGATTGGGGACCACCATTTCGCTTTGCGGCCTTGGCCGTGCCACCCGGCTATCGGGATCAGGTCGAGGGTTTCGGAGGAGGTGCTGTAGTCTTTTTTGACTTTGAGCCAGGATTCGAGGCGTTTGTCTGGCTCGTAGGTTGAAAGGAGGGGTTTGCGTCGGGTGAGTTTTACTTTTGTTTGGGGGTTGGTTATTGGGTCGGATGTTGCTGGATTTGATGGCTCGATGATTGTGGTATCTATTTCGGGAGAGAGGTTGTTCACTTGCGTGTTCGCACTGGACTGGTTGTCGAGGATTTTCACCATGATGCCCTCGCACTTGACGTCGAGGGCGGATTTGAAGAATTCAAGGACAGGCTCAGAATCCGCTGATGTCGCATCTATGCTCTTCACCCAGCCGAAGTGGTTTGGAATCTCTACAAAGAGACTGCGAAGTAGCTCGCGGCGTTCTCGGAAGGGGCGATCTAGCAAAGGCTCCCCGTTGAGATACATGAGGTCAAAAGCGAACAGACAGACATTGACTTTGATATCTCCGATTTCAACGTTCTTCTTTGCACGATTGGTCAGGACCTGAAATGGCTTAAGATCGCCAGTCTCACGGTCCACAGCAACCACTTCTCCCTCCAGGATAAAGCTGGACACGCCTTCTCCTCGTATTTGCGGAACCAGGGAGACAAGATCTGGATACTTCTCCGTCATGAGTTCAAGATGACGCGAGAATATAGAAACTCTCCCCTTCTCGTCGCAGTGTACCTGTGCACGTTGCCCGTCATATTTATACTCGCAGCTGAAGTCTCGGTTTTGGAGCTTCGTCAACATTTCTGACAGATCGCGTGTGATGCTGCCCAGCATCGGCCTCAGTGGAATATGCATGGATAGGCCGCATCTGATCAAAAGTTCTTCTGTCGGCCCGATTTCTAATAAGCAGGGCACCAAATCATTGTAATTAGGATGTCTAGCGTACGACGCTTTGACGATCTCTTCCGCATTGCTGTAGATTTCCGCAAGCTCATCCTTCTTCAATCGTGCAAGTTGATGCGACGGACGCACCTCGAAATCTGCCCCGGCTGGCTGTGAATATAAGACAGCTCGTGCGAGGGCAATCAGCATCGTCGTCTTGACTGCGCCAATTCGCAGATTCTGGACCAATGTCCGGACAATGTATCGACTCTCCTCGGCGCCGCGCGCATCCTGCAGAAGCTTCTCGACGATCCTCTGCTTGGCTTCTTGACTACCAGTTCCTTTGCTAGTGGCGATTTTCTTCAGTGACTGGTATACTCCCTTGATCCTTAAGGGCTTCGGCTTCACCAGAGTGAATGATTGTCGTTTCTTGGCTTCGAATGCGACATCTCCTGCATCGCCGTGCTTATCATACAGGGTCTTTAGCCCTTGGCTATTGAGACCGTATATCTTTTTGAGTGCCTTGGAAATGGAAGACCCTCCCAGGCCTAGCTCTATTTCATCGTATGGAGGTGATATAGAATTGGTCGCTAGCCACACAGCAGGCAAGACACTTGACGGATCCCCTTCAATTAGAACCCGAAGAAAATTGACCAGCGTATCAACAATCCTTATCCGACTGGTCGTCGCATTCGCCAGGATAAAGGCTCTCGTTAACAAGGCGTAAGAAGCATCCCCACCTTCGGTTGCCCAATGCGACCGCAGTTCTGCTGCGTATCGACTCGCGTCGAAGCTCTGGGGGCTTTGGTCAAGAGGAATAGCAAGAGATATTGTATCCTCCGTGCCAGCTGATGATTGTAGTGAGAGAGTGCTCTTCTTCGGTATCACTGGCGCTACTGGAGGTGAAACGGGCGAGTCTAATGTAGGTGGAACTGGATTGACCTGCGGATCTGCTTTTGCACATTCGGTAGGAGTGCTTGTATTTTCCTGCTCATTCCACTCAGCTTGTAGCTTGCGCGCAAGAGCTTCGTCAGAGAGAGCTTGCTCAGTGGCATCGGGGACTTGTAGATTGGTCTGTTCAGTGGTCTGTCCTTTAAAGAACGACTTGATGCTGCGTGTCGGCTGCGATGAATCTCCATTTCTTTTTCGCTTCTTGGCTGGACTGGACATTATTTGAAGTGTTGATAGTGTAAAAGCTCATGGTTGCCACTGGGGAAGACGTCAGTCCAAAAGGCGGAGATCAACATTCGCGACACCTTGCGCTTCCGCGGTCAAGTTCCCTCCTTCAACAATGGCCTCCCTCACGGAATTATCTTCGCATGAGCGGACTCGGGTCGAAGATTATCTAAATGATAAGATCCAGGTTTCTGCCGATCTGGAGAGTTTAGATTCGCTGCTATCCAGTCTACGCGCGCAACAGGAGCTTCAGCGGAAGCAGGTACCGCCCCTCACAACCACGACCTTCTTTCTAAACACTACTGATGCAAACTCGCGACCAAATAGCTAGCGGAAGCCGGCGAAGCACTCTCAAATGCGACAAAAGCCTCTAATGACCATGCCGAAGCTACTCGAAAGCAAGCCGAGGCGTTCACCGCGGAGCAAGCGGACATCGACCGACGATTAATGGCTATCACACAATCCGAAACTAGTGATGAGGCAGTACGGAGTCTGGAAAAGAGCATGGAGAAGCTTCAGCGGCTTGAATTATCCAAAGGATATGTGGAGTTGCTCAAGGAAGCTGAGGAATTGAGGTAATGCCCAATTGATCATTCGTGGGGGGCTTCATACTGAGACAGCGATACAGCAAGCAAGCTATGGAAGACATTACATCCGAACCACGCGCCGCTTTAAAGCCATATTCTCGACTACGAACCATCGTCGGACTACTGAAGGATGCCCAGCCTGCTGCCGAAGGAGCGGCCCCCCATCTTGTCGATTACACAGACAAACTAGCATCTGCATTGAGACAACAGATGAAGAAATACTTAGGCGATCGGCTACAGAAAACGCTCGAAGATATGAAATGGCCGACAAGAGAGCTGAATGTCACCGACCAGCTCCTGACCCGGTGGAGGCAAGATGTTGAACTGTTGATCGAACTACAATTACCGTATGATATGTCCCTTCGTGTCTGGGTGATGTTCTAACAAGCTTTCTGTAGTGAACTCCAAAGCCGGGATGCACTTGCTTCCGGACGGAGCTTCGAGCCACCTGTCCTATTCCCATTAGAGGTTATGGTGCATCATCTCGATCTCCGATTCAAATATCACTTTAGTGGAGACAAGCCAACAAACCGACTGGACAAGGTAAATTGTCCCTAGGTCTTCGCAGAATAGAAGTCTAACTTGGGTTCTAGCCGGAATATTTCCTCTCGCATATCATGGACCTTGTCAACCAATACGGCGGGTTTTTTGTCTCTTACTTGCAGCCCATCTTTGATGAAAGGGCCGAAGCAGTCGGTCCAAGTCTGGAATGGAACTTTTACAATGCATCACATAGTTACATTACTGCATTGCTTCCTATGCTGAGAGAGAAGATCGGCCTATTCCTCCCTCAAATCTCAAACTACCCTCAATTGCTCAGCCAATTCATTCACGAACTGATGAAATTTGATAACGAGATGCGAGAAACATGGAACTATGCGCCAGATCCATATGCGGACGACAATTGGAAGGGCATAACCTGGGAAGTATTGACCAAAGAGGGCTGGTATGATCGATGGCTTCAGGTTGAGAAGGACTTCGCGTTGGCGCGATACAAAGATATCATCGACACCGCGGATAGTGGAGAAATCGATTACGATGGCATGGAGCTCACTGCAACGAAACCAACAAAGGCTGCAATCCGCGTGAATGACCTTCTCGAAACTATAACCGAACGCTATCAGCCACTGTCCTCTTTTAGCCAGAAGCTGCGGTTCCTCATTGACATTCAAATCACGATTTTCGACCAGTTCCATGAGCGCCTCTATTCTGCGCTAGAGGCCTACCTCGCGATGACATCAACGCTTGGACGCACTGTACAGGGAGCCGAGGGGCAAGCCAGCGTCGAGGGTGTCGCCGGGCTAGAGCGGCTTTGCAGGGTCTTCGGAAGTGCCGAATACCTCGAAAAGAAGATGGAGGATTGGAGCAACGATGTGTTCTTCGTTGAGCTCTGGTCCGAGCTTCAAGATCGGGTTCAACAAAACCGAGACAACGGCCGCAGCGTAGCTGGTACTATGTCTGTCGCAGAGGTTGCGTCCCGTACCTCACCCGCAGTCGCTCACAACAACAAGGGCGGCCACGCCGCGACCTCATCCGATGGTGCTCTCTTCGATGAGACGGCTTCCGCCTACCGTCGTCTCCGACTTCGCTCGGAAGCAATCATCACATCCACCCTGTCCTCTAATATCCTCGCGGCTCTGAAGCCCTACTCTCGTGTATCTACGTGGGCAACGCTGTCACCTCCTTCTGCGTCAGCGACGGCATCTCCCCTTTCGCCGACTTCCGATCTCGCCCCTGCAATGCGCGTCTTGTCCGCGCAACTCTCCTTCCTCTCTCGCGCACTGGGAACTGCACCTCTACGACGAGTCTCGCGCCAGCTCCTGCTATCTATCCAGGTCTATATCTGGGACAGTGTCCTGACCAAACACACCTTCTCCGAGACTGGAGCGGCCCAGCTTGCGAGCGATGTCGACTATCTCTGTCACGTTGTAGATTCTGCGCTCGGTCCCTCTAGTCAAGCGGGGATCTCATTGCGAACCATCAAAAAGCTCAGCGAGGGACTGCGTATACTTCGCTTGACCACCGCTGAGCAAGAGGGGGACGTCTCTACAAAGGAGGACGTGCCTTTAAGGCTATGGGATGTGGAGAAGAGGCTGTTTAGGGACAATGAGAGTGCACGGGGTGTGCTTGCTGAATTGGAAATTGATTCTCTATCGGAAGCTGAGGCTCGAACCGTGTTGGAACGAAGGGTCGAGATTGGCAGTTGATGGCTTTGACATCACTCTATACCCATGCTATTCTCCTTGCAAAGGATTTATACTACTGTTGAGGTAGGTATAGTTAGAAACTATGCCGACTGCCCTACAACCTTTACATTTTGGGCTCCGAGATATTCGCTCATCTTGTTCTTAGGGTGTCAAATGGATACACTTATATATTGCACCAGGTCTCTTGTATGTCGTATCGTGTCTCTCATGTCTACATGCTCTACTTTATATACCGAGTAAATCAGAAGAAAACGAATCACGCACCTGCTCAAACGCGATGAACAACAGGCCCGTGTCCCCGTTCACCAGGCCGCTTGTGCGGAAGGGCCGAGTTGCTAGCCTTTAAAGACTCAATAATACCAGGACCCACTTCTTCGATAGCGTGGATAAGCGAATCGACGGTCTCCTTTGTCGTCTGAACATTCACCACGCATCGGAAGAACTTCCCATTTCCAGCCGCATCCTCGTCCTCGCTTCCACTGGGAGGCGCAAAGTCCACCATGAAGCCCTTGGGAACGATTGCACGCGTCACCTGCTCGGTGACCTTGCTGTTATTCTTCCCGCGCTGTGTCTCATTCGAGACAATGCCACGCGGGTACACGAACTTCCTGCCTGGTGCGTAGTAAAAGCACACCTGCAGACAGGGCGGGGGGTTTTCGCTAATAAGAAGGAAATCGGGATGGTGCGCGATGGTGTTGGCCAAATGCGCCGCGATGTCGCATGCCGAGTCGATCTGCTGTCGATAGCCCTCATTGCCATAGTATGTCCAACCCAAAAATAGCTTCAACGAATCCGCACGTCGACCACATTGCAGAGTGAGGTCTGCCAGATCCCACACTTCCGGCGAGTCGACTTCCAACTCGGATCGTTTGTCTGCGTCGCCGTTGATAGCGGGCTCGTCTTCTTCGCTATGGAATAGGTATCCCGCGGGAAGTGTGTTGGCCTTGTGGAACTGGCGGATATCCGAGGCCAGCAGGTATGAGCAGGTAACCGGAACGCCAAGCATTTTGTGCGGATTGATGCCGATGCTGTTTGCTTTCTCTGCGCCGGCAAGCTTATGCTTTTGACGCTGGGAGAAGACGAACGAGCCACCCCAGGACCCATCAATGTGGAACCACATGTTGTATTTTTCGCAAATGGCTGCAATTTCGTTGAAGGGGTCGAAAGAGCCTAGGACAGTTGTGCCTGCGGTAGCATTGACATAGAACGGCGTCCGGCCTTCGCTCTGCGCCTTCTGAACCAGTTTCTCAAGCTCGGCTGGGATCATGCGGCCGACCTTGTCAACGGGAACAGGCCAGACGGCACTGCTGCCGAACCCGAGCATCTGCGCTGCCTTTTCCACGCTGTAGTGGCCGTGCGCGCTCGTGAAGAGCACGAACTTGTACCCGCCGTTCCCGTCTGTCTTCGTGCTGGGGTATAGGTTGTTTCGCGCGATGACAATGGAGGTGGTGTTCGATGCGGATCCGCCCTGCACGGAAATACCTCCTGCCCGTGGACCGTTCAGCCCGAAGAGGTTCGCCAACCGCTGGCCGGTATATTTCTCAATGACCGTCAGCGCAGGGGACACTTGGTAGACGTGAACGTTGGTGTTCAAGGTAGCAAGTATGAGCTCTGCTGCCACGCCGGGCGCATTGGTTGACGCATACAGCTTGTCCAAAAAGCCCTGGTGCCAGGTGTTGACCGAGTATTGCAGGACCTTTTTCAAGACTTCAATGAGACCTTCTTGCTTGGTGCCTTTCTCTGGGATTTCAAGCTGAAGAATGTCCTGCAGCTCTTTAGGCTTCTTATAATCTATCAATGAGGTTCCAGCCAGTCCAGTGTGTCCGTTGGTGCCGTTGGTGCCGTTGGTGCCATTTGTCTGTGTCAAGGACCCGCGGGGATCCTCGTCGGCGGATCGAATAAAGGGGATGAGAAGGTCTTCCACTGCTTTCAGAAGCTGGGCAGAGTACCCGCATTAGTTTCACAGCATCGAATAAATAATCTGGTGGGGTGTAGATCATTGCGATATAGAGTTGACTCACGCTCTGCACTTCATCAGCGCGATTGGGCTGCGCAATGCCAGACATTTGTACAGATTCTCACGTTCTAATATGTGCAAATTTAAGGAGAGACAGGGCAAATTCTATACAGAAAAAAAAGACAGAGAAGAGAAGAGGACAGAAGACGCAATTGAAAGAAAAAGAAAAGTTTACCGGCGACCACGGAAATGGCGACAATCCCGCAGAGCCTGACATCATCCGTACCTTAAGCCGCTCATGCGATGAGGGCCGATCTATAGATAATTAGCTAATAAATATATTTTTGAGTCGCATTCTCATGTAGTTTGCATACCCTCAGCTACCTAGATTCCTTGCATATAACATATGCAGACAAGAATATTAACATTCGGGCCGATCTGCAGGAACCCGAATGCCCTCCCGATATTGTGGTCGATGAATTATATGTTGAAATATGATGTCGATTCATAAGAAAGGTATGGAAATTTATATAAAGCGATGAAACAATCGAATGCATCAACGCTATTTTATGAGTACATGTGCTTTTCGTCTAATATAAAATTTTATCACCACTGTCCCACTTCACCTGCTAGCCACCGCAGTCTGGTTTGCACCAGTAGCACCGGCCTCGGCTGCTTCCTTGGCTGCTGCGTAACGGGCTCGAGCCTGTTCTAGTTTAGACATGGGACGTTCGGCGCCTTCACTGGCCTCGGTTCGCTCCTCAAAGCCCTTGGCCTTGTGAGTCCAATCGCGTCGGCGGCGCTTGAAGAGATCCATTGACCAGTTTCGCCAGACTGCACGACCAATAAAGGAGTCACGGAGCTCCTGTTCATGTTGCTCGAGTTCTTGCGCCATGCGCTCCTTGACAAAAAAGATATCCTTGGTTGCAGTCCAGAGCGCATCCACCACGTGTGACCCGCTGCTGCTCAAGGCAAGAGGTGCGAGATGACCCTGGAAACGAGTGGTGAGTTGTCGCCGGATTTGAGGAGTAGAGGTTGTGGAAGTCAGGGCCTGTTGGAGAACGCGGGAAGAGGTGGGTTCTTGGGCAAGTTGTACGATGGTTTCGGATGATTGGGCAAGGAGACTCGTGTAGACAAGTTGGCTCAGCGGGCCAGGAACGGTCAACATGGCCTGTACTAGCAAAGAGCCATGCAATTTTTCGGCTTTCTCCGCCGCAGATGCCGGGGGTGGGCCCCGTGGCTTGCGGTCCTTTCCGTCGTTGTCTCCGTCCATATCATGGTCTTCAGATTCCGGAGCTGTGTTTTCCGAGATGTTGAACTTGAGCATCTGCTGCAGTCTAACAACAGGGTCCTGGCTATAAGCACCCTCAAGCGCTTCAGCAAGAGGCTTTGTGTCGATGCCACGGACCACACACCGCTCGATCAACATTTTGGGGACAATCAGTCTTGACCGTTCAATCAGGCCTGGAATTTCGGGGATAATGTTGGTCATGGCGATCTTCAAATCGTCCTTGCCGAGTCTTTCCAGAATCCGAAGAACAACATATCCAGCAGTGCTATTGCGAGAAAGGGAACCAATTCGGTCGCCCAAGTTGTTCTTGTAAAGGTTTTTGAATGATTTACCAGGAAGGTATCGCACCATCGTCTCTAGCAGGCGAGAACCCACTGGATCGTAGAGGAGGCCACGAATGAAAACCGCGCTTTCGGAATCTTCCTCAAACGAATCATCGGGAACCAGTCTCCGGATGGTCGACTTGGGATCTTTCGCGCTAGACTTTCCAAAATGCGAAAGTTCCAAGAACAACAACACCTGAAGCACGGGGTTTCCAACTGGGTGCGTAGCTAGAGCTCGGAGATAAACATCGTCGAGACCGGCAACCATATCGGTCATGATCTTCTTGAGTGCCGGCTCAAATGTCTCTGGAACAGTGTGTTTTTTGGCTTTAGATTTTCCTGCCTTCTCCTCACCCTGGACTGTCGGGATCTCAATTCTTTCCTTCTTGCGACTTGCGACAAACGACTCATTTGACGTGACGTCCACCGGCTCGCCCGCAAGAACCAGCAGTAGAACTCGGATTGTATGCGATGCAAAACGCTCCGTCAACAGATATCCCCAATTTTCCTTCAATTCCTCAATAACATCCATGAACATTTCTGCGATCGATAGCTCCGGCTCTTCCTCTCCTTCTTCGTCCGACTTTTTGGGCTGAGGTTTCACCTTTTGCATCACGGCAGGCGCGGCGTGAATGAAAAGCGTCTCACAGCAATGACTCGCAAAACGATGCTGCACTAGGTGGAGGAAATGGCCAACGAATTTGCTGAATATCCGGCGCAATTGTCGAGCGTCGGACATTGAGATCAATTTCTCCATGAGTCGCGAACAGCCCTGACTGCAAGCAATCTTCAACTCCTTGCCACTGGCTTCAGTATACACACTGTCGACAAACAGGCTGCGCTCTTCGGCGTCCTGGAACTGGTTCAGCTCCAGCATTTCGTTGGCGCGCTGGAAGTATTCTGACTCTTCCTCGTCTAGAAGACCGTAGAAAGGCATGTCTCCATCTTCACCGGGTCGCTGGCCTTCCTGCTCTTCGCCCTGGTCAAGGGGAATGTAGTCCTCATTTCCGGCAAATTGGATATCATTGTTGGCCTCGTTGGTTTCGTTGGCCTCGTCGGCAGAGGGCTTCATCCGCTTCGCGACGGGATCTTCGGGGGTTTCCTCGAACTTCCTCTTGGAGTCCTCTTTTTGGGCTTTCTTCTCGGCCCTGCGGCCTCTTTTTTGTTGTTCACGAGGCATTATGGCGGTGTGTCGTGAGGGAAGATGGTCTTGAAGCGCTGGAATTTTTTTGGATAAGCGGTGGTCCAAGCGTCTCCGCGGTGATAAGAGTTTGGTCTGTTTGCAATTGCGGCCGTTCTATTGTATAGACCAAAAAAAGCAGGCCGACCGAATAAAGCGAATTATAATTGGATTTCATATGGCATCACTAATATACAGGTTTTCTTTTTATCTTTACACTGCAGAATAAATGGCAGAGACATGGCGCCCACATTCAACACGCTGTTCCATGCTCACATTGCGCTTCCCGACCTTGCCCTTATGACGAGGCATGATCTGCAATCGAGCCTCGCCCTGGGTTTTCTTGTTTTCGGGGGGTGCGTTGATGTAAGTAGGTTTGGACTGGTTGCTTCGCTTCCCTGTCCCCAGCTGGAAATGCTCGTTGCCTCCCCACCAGAGTACATCATATCCCCAGTCTTTAGTTTGATCCAAAGTGTCCTTGATAGTCTTGGTGACATTGGTCTTGTTGTCCAAGATAGCCGCGACATGTGTGGTACCGACAGACATGGACCTAATGCGGATAGGGGTCATATGTTTTGTGTTCTCGTCATACTCGCTCACACCACTTAAAGCTTTCACCTTCGTAGGCGAATCCTGCAGGTGAACCCATCTGCCATTGCCGAGAGTACCCCAAATTCCCCTACCACAGGCCCATGTGTCTGCAGTTACATTTCCAAGATCATGAACATCGGCAGCCTCTTCTTCGTACCCCAGAATGCGCTTGGCATCAACGGAGAAGAAGGTGTTGGCGCCACCAGCAGCGATGCTGGTAACCTTGGGCAGATAGCGGTTTCTGCTATAGAGTTTTTGAGCCTTTATTTCAAAAGGAGCATCCTTAAAAGGCCTCTCGGCTTCAAAATCCACACCCAATTGGCCAAATGAGTTGTCGCCAAAGCCAAACATACGGCCATCTGTGCTTAGCGCCAGCGAGTGGTAGTCGCCACAGGCAATCTGCACGATCTTGGAGCCTTTGAGAGCTGTAACTTCGTGGCATTTATCTGCTGGCCCCTTGGGTCTGGTGAACCAGGTAAGTCCCTCCACACCGAGTTGACCAAGAGAAGGGTAATTTTCGGTGGATGACGCCGCAGAGAAGACTCGCCCAGAGCTTGTGAGAAGCAGCACATGTTCCTGTCCTCCACTGATTGCAGTGACCTTTTCACCAAGCTTCAAAGATGGGTTCAGTACACGGTAGCTCAGATTAGACTGATTGGGCCAGAAGGGGACCCAAGAGCTTTCCGTTGACTTTGGGCCGGTGCTTTGCCCATCCTTGGAGGTGGGCAGTGAGTATACAGTCCCATCCGAGGATAGCGCAATAATACGACTTTCGGACAGAACGAGTGAGGTGAGATTCTTGCCAGTCAGAGTCACCGTGGGTTTGAAGTCCGACTCCGAGAATGCCTGGCCCCATTGCACTAAGTCTCCATTCTCGGTGATTGCTGCGCCGGACTTTTCCTCGATCTTGAGATCTCTGAGAACCTGGCCATCAAAATATTTGAAGCGCCGAGGAGTCTTGATGTCGGTATCTTTAGATCCTGGATCGACCACACGATAAACGTTCGACCCCCATGTGTAGACGCCGGGGCTTTTCAGGCTTCGTTTTTCTTGAACGAACTGAGCTTCGAGATCGTTGACGTCAACAGGCTCTCTCTTTATAACCTGCGGACGACTGAACCAAGCCTCCTTTCCACCATTAACCACGTATGAGTATCCCAAAAAGACAGCAGTTCCTGTCACAGCAAACCCGAGAGAATTGCGGATCCAGTGTGATGACGGGTTTGCCTTTGGCGATCTACTGCTGGCAGATCGGGACCATGGCGCATTCAGTGACTGAGCCGTCGAGTTTCTGAGTGGACGGAAAGCGAGGATGGAGTGCGTCGCGGGCCGCCGTAATTGGGTTGTGAACATTGTCGATTATTGCTGAATCACCAGGTAGAGCATACCGAAGCTGGAAAGGTGAGATCATATCCGGGGAAGCTCTTAATGCCGTGCCTGTGATTTGCTGCAGTAATCCAGGCGGGAGCTCTCGGCAGAATCCGTCTCGGAGTTGAACACATCGCAGTTCGGCTTCAACATCAAACTTGGCCTGAATTATTACTCTGGATAAAGTCAGCAAAGAGATATGAGCTGCGGGCTGACTCCCATCGCACTCCCCGGGCCTTGACCACACCATGCCTTCCACAAAACAGCAGCGTGCCCGCCGCCAAACCGCTCCCTCCGGCCCGCCGCGCAAACCCACCGCCAAAGAAACCCAAGCAAGTCTCCAAGCATTGGACGAGAAGCCGACCGGTGCTTTTGAATGGAAAACAGCAGGATGGAGCAACGAACTTGAGTTTTCACAGTGGTTCAATGGTGTCAAGGGTGACCTGATTGAGGAGAGCTATGACGAGTACCAGTAAGCTCGACATTGGACGGTTATCGGAGACGTACTGATTGTTTTCTCTTCTCTATAGGAATTGCTTGGATGAACTTGAACAATCGAAAGAGCACATTGACGAAATCTTAACGAACACCCTGACCCTTCTGGATGACCTATCCAGCTTGTCCGAATCATTCAAATCGGTCGAGACCCAAACATCAAATTTCGAGAAGCAATGCCAAGGCCTCTTGTCTGCCCAAGAACGGGATACAAAACTTGCGAATGGTATCCAGAACAACCTCCACTATTATGATTTCTTAGACCCCGCATCGCGGCGGCTGAATGCTCCCGGCGCGGGGAATACAGTTCGCGACAAGGAATTCTCAGATATGTTGAGGCATCTGGACGTATGCTTGGATTACATGGAAACACATGTGAGTATGCAATTCGGGGATTTTATACGCATCGCTGACCTCTGAGCAGCCGGATCAAAAAGAGGCGGAAGTTTATCGCTCGAGATACCGGCTACTGCTAACGCGTGCCTTGACGCTTATCCGCGGCAACTTTGTATCTTCGCTCAAGGATATTTACCAGAGCGTCTCCAAAAAGATATCGGATCAGCAATTGAATGACACAGCTCTGTCGGCTCTCCTGTACGCTAAATTTAGGGTTGGGGCACCTGAACTGAAGCAGATTGGAGTCGAGATTCAAAAGAGAGCCGTACCACCGCTCAACCCAGATCAAAATAACGAAGCTGAATATCAAAGTCTGATGAACGAGCTGCACAGCAATTATTCCTCTACCCGCGCAAAGCTGATTCTTCCGCTCGCTCGCAAAAAGCTCGGCGAAATCACACAGACGCCTAGTTCGTCCAAGGACCTGGTTGCCTTTGCTCGAGCTAGCATCAGTTATATCCGTGGCCTGTGCCTAGACGAATATGATCTATGGGGAGAATGGTTCCACGGACAGGGAGGTTTATATGACTTCCTTGAGACGCTATGCGAACCACTTTATGATCACCTTCGTCCACGGATCATTCATGAGTCTGATATCGTCAGACTTTGTCAGCTGTGCAATCTACTGCAGAATCGCTATTTCTCGGATCCAGAAGAAGAACCGGAACAGGTTGAGACGAACCATCTTGACTTTTCTATTTTGATCCAGCCCGCTTTGCAAGACGTCCAGGCCCGGCTTGTCTTCCGTGCTCTAGCTGTTCTGCGCGACGAAATCGAACGGTACAAACCTCGCCCAGAGGACACTGATTACCCCATGCGAAACCGACAGGTATCCCTAACTGTGTCAGATACTCAGATATCGGGCAAGAAGGACACATCCGCGGATACACTAGTCGACATGACGGCCAAAGAAGGCGATGACGCAGGCGAATCTGCACAAGAGCCAGACGGTAAATGGGACTTTGAGACCCAGACCGCTCTAAAGGGCTGGTATCCAACCCTGCGAAAAGCAATCTGGCTTCTGAGTCGAATATACCGCCTAGTGAATGTAAGATGCATCCCCGCAACCGGCCTAATTAACCTACCCATACTGACAACCCCAGTCCACCGTCTTCGACGACCTAGCCCACCAAATCGTGCACCAAACAACCCTCTCTCTACAAAACGCCAGCACCCTAATCGCCGCCAAAGCCACACCAGCCGATAGCCAACTCTTCCTAATGAGCCACCTCCTAATCCTAAAGCAACAAATCGTCGCCTTCGACATCGAATACGTCTCCGCCGATATCTCCTTCGACTTCTCCGGCATGACAAGTACATTCTGGGAGCTGCGCGAGCGCGGCGGCCTCTTCAACCCGCGTAATCTGATGCGCCTGGTCGGCCACGGCCTCATCCCGCGCGTCGTAGAGAACATGCTCGACGCGAAAGTCGAGCTTGATGGTCGCCTTCGCACGGTCATCAACGACTTCATCAATGCCTTTGCTGCTCGCATGACCGCCTCGCTGCCGACTCAATTCATCGATTCCCGTAACCTGGCCCGCGGCGAACTTATCCTTCCTTCTTGTCGCACTATCGAGAAGGAGGTTCCGGGTTTGCGCAAGGTCTTGAATGCATATATCGACGACACACGTATGAAAGAGACGCTTGTTGGGGCGGTCCAGGACCGCACTATTCAGATCTACGAGGATTTCTTTGAGAAGTATACTTCCTCCGAGAAGGCGAAGGGCAACTTTGTTAGTAAGAAAGGGAAAGGTCGCGACGATGCTGTTTGGGATGTTAATACCTTTGCCGAATGGTGTGAGGGTGTGTTCCGTGTCGGCGTTGCTGGGTTGCAGGCCGATATCCCCGAGGACGATGACGATCTCCTGAGCACCAGCACTTAGGATTGCATTCGTTCTTATGAAATCTTTTTATGTCCCCTTCTTGAGCATAGATACCATGTTGAATTGAGCATTTCTGTACATGTCTAAAGCGAGGAACTATGGCAACAATTCTTAATGATATTGTAGCGTATCACAATTGGGCTGTAAAGAGGGAATAATCCAGTTCCCCCGGTAAATGTTATTATCCACAAACGTGTAAAAATGTATGTACAGCTGATCAGAAGGCCGAAAGAATCCAGACGACAAATTTCGCTTCAAGCATGTAAAAGAAAAGGGTATGTACGGTCGATAGGAGAAAGCGCAAAGTCGTTAAGTTACGCCGAACCCAGTCAAACAAGAAATCAAACCAAGGGAACTCAAAGAACATCGCGAATCTTGGCATACAATTCCGTGTCTAGGAAGTTGTAGTTCGGATCCGACTCGCAGAAGGGATGGCGGGTGAGCAGGGTTCCGGCAGTAGGGCGTTCAGCGGAGTCACTGGAAGACGTTAGTAAATATAATCAGGCGACTTGAGAACAAAATCGGACGAAAACGTACATTGTGAAGCAATCATACATGAATGCAAGAGCCGCGGGACTAATGTTCATAGAAACATCATCCGGAATCGGTGGAGCCTGGCTCAGACTGCCGAGTTTGAAGATAGCGCCGATAGCCTCCTCCTTGCTCCATGGTCGACGGCCCGCGAACATCTCCAGCACCACACAGCCAAGGGACCAGATATCGACCTTGGCACTGTAGCCCTGACCTTGCGACTGGATGACCTCCGGGGCCATCCAAAAGACGGAGCCCTGCATGGAGTTGGACGAGTCGTTCCCGTAGATGTCGTCTGTTTTCTTAGATATGCCAAAGTCAGAGATCTTGCACGTGCCATCGAGATCCAGGAGGATGTTGTCTGCTTTCAAGTCGCGGTGGAGGATTCCCTTGTCGTGCAGGTATGCCAGTCCGTCCAGGGTCTGCCGCGTCAGTGATCTCACCACACTTTCTTCGAATTTGCCGTGCTTGCGCAGACAGCTTCCGACAGATCCACCGGAGATATACTCCAGGTAGATGGAGATGGAAAATTCGCCGCGCTCGCATCCAAGATACTGCACGATGTTAGGATGTTCGAGGTGCTGCATCGTGTCGATCTCCTGGTCCAGCGCGGCGACCATCTCCTTGATGCGGTCTTTATCTGCCCCTGCAATTCGCGGGTTGATCTCGACCAGTTTGACTGCCAAAACTTCACCATTGTCCGCGTTCATGCCTAGGTATACACGACCGTAAGTACCTTTGCCGATGAGCTGACCACGGATAATGCGGAAAGTGGGCTGTCGCTGAGGAACAGGCCCGGCATTGGACGCCAGTTGGGCGCTGTTTTGCGGAATCGGATCGAGTTGGCTAAGCCGGGTACCTGGCCTGGGCCTGATTTGCATAATTTTGGCGCCGAACATTTTGGTACTCTTTCGGCGCAGAAGATCACCCGACTTTTGCGGACCAGCGTGAACGCTGTTCGTCCGATTCGCTCCTTGGGCCACCTGTCGAATAGATTTCATGCGAGAGAGCCCGCCGCCAGCGACGCCACCACGAGCAAGTTTCTGTCGAGCGAAATTGACAGGTTCGGGCGGTCTCACTGGCGCTGTATCAGGCCCATGGGTTGCATTTGGCATAGGTGGCGGTACTTCCTTTTTGTCTTTGAAGTTCGCATCATGTTCGCTGATAGTCTTGCTATTGGGCGATGAGGGCTCATCCAAGTATGGAGCGTCAAGATCAACATCAGGGAAGAAGTCATCGAGGTGGTCGATAACGCCTTCGACGGCAGGTCTGCTTGCCCAGATATCTCGGGCAAATGACTCTCGCTGTGGTCCAGGCCTCTCATCTTCAGGCGAAACTGGTCCCCAGGTACTGGAAACCGGTTCCTTCCCATCAGATGCCTCTCCGCCGGAACTAGGACCGGCAGTACTCGGAGATTTGAATCTAACAGACAACTTTGATCTTAATTGATCTTTCGTGTTCACAGTCAACGATGGCCTCTCCGACTTCTTTTCTGCCTCAGTTTGTGTTTGTCTCGGTTCTTCCTGAACCCTTGAAGGTCGGACTTGGAATAGGCCATCGTCCGAGTCATCATCAGAGTCGCCATCTGAGTCCTGCTGCTGTTGGGGAGTTCGCTGGAAGGATACTTGATTCTCTTCAAAGTCAAACTCCGGACCGAACGACTTGCGAGTTTGCAAGCCAGGCCTCGGTGAGTCTTCACCAAATGTATTTTCAGGTGCCTGATCGGCAAACGAGACTGGCGGTTTCTCGTGTTCAGTAACTATCTTCGAAGTAGGTCTCGAAGAGTCTGAATAGTCAGTGGAATGTCGATCAGACCGCACTGTGTCGTGCATGTACTGACCAAGGGGTGTTCTGCTTGAAAAGGTTCCAGTAGAATCAAATGCCCCTGGTCGATCAGACTCGGAGATTGCACTATTTTGAGTGCTAGCCGAAGGCGTAGATGCAGCCGGTACCGAAGGCAATGGCGTGCCAACGGCACTTGTAATGCGGCCAACGCTAGCAATTGCAGCGCCCAAGGACGGCTGTATCCGATTTTCACGAGGTTCACGAGTGGTAGGTCTCCTGCTGAGAGAATTGACCTTGGTAAGAGTGTTGGACTCGATTGGCGCTGTTGGAGGTTTGCGAAGTGGTACAAGCGAATCTCCCTTCTTTTCGTCATAAGGCGAAATACGAGGACTATCAAAGTCAATGACTTCGTTTCGCCTGTACCCAGTGTCACTGTAGGCGTTCTTGTTCTGCAGCGGCATTTTAGATTGTAGATATTGTTTTTGTTTACGTTCGACCTCACGGAGGTGTTCCTCATGGCGAGCGAGCAGATCGGATTTGTCAGACCCAAGAGCTTGGCTTGTATCCTGTACGGTCTCTGCCGGGGATGGCTTCCCTGTAGAAGCCTTGAGAGTGCTTTGCCGAGAGCCCAGTAATGGAGACTCTGGTCTGGTGCGGTGCGGTGATAACCTGTTAAGGGCATCTTCATCCAATGGCTTCCTGTGGACCTGGTGGTGCGTTGCCGTCGGGGACATATTGGACTTGTCTATGAAGGAAACCCCCAAGCCATCAACTCTAGGAGTGTGAGGTGGCATTGGAAGCATAGGAGTCCCTCGTACAAACAGCTTGAGAGAACCGTATGCATCTGACTTGTGTCGACGCGACTGTGCAAGGATTGCGTCACTCATAGGATCCTCATGCTCGCTTTGCCCGGGCTGAGTAAGGTAAATCTGCGCATTGGTCGGATCGATCGAGAGGCTTTCACAGATCCCGGTACGCAATGACTCGAAAGAGTCGAGATCAGTTATGTCAATCAGACGGAAGTTCAAGCCATCTGTGGTGGCAAATATCCATTTCTTCGTCTTTGTTGTCGCCGTGGATGGACGCTCACCGACCGACATGTCGCTAGTGTTGTAAGAAGGCTTTATGTAAGGGAGATAGGCTTCATTCGGGCGAGTCTCCGGGCTTGTCGTAGGCGACGAGTCTTCATGCTGATGATCGGGAGACGGGTGGCTAGAAGCCGTAGCTTTTGTCTTCTTCTTTAGAATATTAGAGAAAAAGCCCTTGTGTTCTTTGGAGTACGAAGACGAGGTTTGGTCATTCCATTGCCGACTGGAGGCATCTTGAGGCGAAGGACGAGCGCCCTCCTGGCCTAACCTGCGAGAATCATGCTCATGGCCTTGTCTACGTGAATCGTAGTACCGGCCCGTAGCACCCCGACTGATCGATTCGGTGCTATTGCCCCGAGAGTGATCATACGGTCTCAATGTCAGATCCCCAGTGGATGATGAAAATGCTCCTGCATAAGCGGGCGACACATTCTGCATGGCCGGGCTACCATTAATTGGACTTTCTTCATGTGGCCGAAGAGATGCTCCCTGAAAATTGCCCGATTCGCTGCCAATAGACGAACTCTGGCGTCGGTGGTCGCTGTTTATTCCCGACAAGGCATTGCGGGTATAATCGGACCGCGAATAGTCAGGTCGCACCCAGTTTTCTCGTGCCGGAGACTCATTTTTTCTAGGCGAATCGTGGCCAGCAGAGACGGGCATAGTAACCGAGCGTTGCCCAGGCTGCTTTTGGCCTTGATTGGAGGCGTGCAATGCACTCAGATGGTCCTGGCTCACATCATTGACACCAGGGATAGGACCAGCCGAACGTGGCTCGGAAAATTTAGTAGAAAAGTAACCCGCACTGCTTTCAGGGAACGCAGTCGCCGGCGGCTGAGTCTGATTCAGTGGGGTAGAGACGGTGTAGTCTTGCGAACCATCATGAATTTGACGGATGAGTTTGCGCATACGCTTCCCTTCATCACGTTCCCGACCAGGCTCCCATTTTTTGCCACTCCGGCCAACCTCCTTGGACAATTGAGGATAAACCACTTGGTGCATTTTTCCAAGGTTTCCTCGTCCGCCGGATCCATGCCCAAGCTCGAGGAAGTCAGCCCCTTCAAGCTCCAACGATTTAAATGTTTCCTGCCAGTCGTTGGAAAATCCATTTTTCGCAAGCCAGATGAGCACACGATCCAATGGCCACTGAATCGCCGCTTCGCTATGAGATAAACCGCCCAGCGAAGGACCGTTAGCATTGTGACGATGACTTGTCGTCTTAGTAAGTTCGGTAGTTTGAGCTGTCGCCTGCTGCTGCGGACTGTCGTTGGATGTTAATTCATGAATGTTGTTATGAAGAGCGTACGGCGAAGAAACGGTGCGGGTCCCGGGGCTCTGCGGAAGACTTGTGTCTGGTTTATACTGAGTTGGAGTATTGATGTGATCTTGCATTTGGCTGAGACCCAACCGTTGTCTCTCGGCATTAGTGTGCGCATATGGATGAGCTCTTCCATTGGGGTCGAACAACCCTGGAATGCCGACGCCAATAGTATCGTTCCCGGGTATATAAGTTGCGGATGTCAGAGGCTGATGGTCTTGACGCGGAGGAACGATCGACAAGTGCGCTGGTGGGCGACCGTATGTTAGATGCTGATTTGGTGCGGGGGCAAGAGGGGGCGGCGGTGGGAAGCCTGGGTTCAGCGCCGGTCTGGTCCAGTTTTGCTGCCATCCTGTTTGAGTTCCATAGGTCGCTCCTGGAGGCGGGCCAGGGGGCGGGCCAGGAGGAGGAGGTGGCACCAGCGTTTGGGCTTGTGGATGTCGAGGCGGAGGGGGAGGCAGGTTCATATGTTGTGTCTGAGAGGAAGGCGGGGGCCCCGGGACATACTGTTGACGTCCATCCATTGTGATTCCCGATGCACTGGATCTGGCTGTTAATTGTAGTTATATCCCGCTGTCTCGACTGCGACGTCCAGGGGAGGTTTGGACGAAGGTGGTTTTCCGGGTTGTTCAGGTAGGATCATTAACGCATCATGCTAGACGTCCCAGCGCCAAACAAGCGGTCGGATTTGCAGGCCGGATACTCGATCTCGGTAATCGCTTCGGAAGGGCAGAAATGGAACGAATTTAGGTCCTCGGTGTGTGAGTTGACATGGTTTGGTTCGGCGTTGCCGATGTTATCGCAGCGCTTGGGATTGCAGAACAGACTGAAATCGCGCGACGAGCTGGTACCAGGTCAAGGCAATCTCTAGATGATTGACTGAAATAAAGAACAACTCTTGTGAGCTCAGTACATGGTTAGTCACCTGCGCTTTGGTGATGGCGACGCGATTGGGTCGAAAGATTGGAAGATTGGAAGATTAAGAGGCGAATGAAATTCAAGCAAGTGGAAGCGAGCACAGAACACCACAACTCCTTACTTCCAATCGTACTTTGGAAGCGAATGGAACTCACCAAGAATGCTTGAAGTGATAATATCAAATAGCCTTTACATTGATTGTGATGTCTCGAGGGGGATCGTCACGTGGTCCTTGGATAAGGCAAACTCCCTCTTCCTGTCCTTTTGGGGTTATAGTAGTAGCACATATGTATAGTTATAGGACAAAATACACAGTGAGAGAGAAAGAACGATATAATTATCGTACTTTTAACACTTTCTTCATGGGATATCCTCTAGACCCCCTTCCGAGGCCCTGCAATCTCCCAATCTCACCTTTGGTGGCCCGTGATCACCTGGCACCTGCTATGCGCCAATAACAGTGCTGTGGCGTCTGCATCTTCGATTTTGGTCTGCTCTAGAAGCATTGAATGGGAATACATCCAAAATTTAGTACATGCCTATAGCCACCATGGTCCGGAATACTGGCATGAACGTAGTTGGTTGTCTTCGGAGTGCTTCTACTAGAAGTAATAGTCTAAACGAGAAAATAAATTAAATTGTATCTCGCTAGTAAGTTAACAGAAAACATGAAAGAATTATTTTTGAAAAGTCATAAACATCCACCATTGGACACATCAAGTGTCCTTATTCACTCCAGGTCTAGAGAACAGTACCCTTATTCTGCTCCTTGTCCACCCTGTAATGTCTCCACATACCAATACAAGGGATAGCAAGCGCAAGAACCGCCGTCGCAGAAATGCAGCCATACTTCTGACTGTATCCGTAGGCGAAGTTGATCGCGTCACGCTCCGGAGTACCTGGCAGATACTGCATTTGAGTAACATAACCACCGGAATAGATGGTAGACCACTGATCCTTGGCACTCGCAGGCAGGGCATCGCGCAGTCCCTGGGGGAAAGTATTGGCGTAGATGGCAGCGGAGACGGCATAGCCAATGGCACCGCCCAAGTTCGAGAACAGAGAAACCAGCGAGATCATCATGGGGATGCCCTCACGGTCAGACGCGCACATGACGGCCATCTGCTCGCCGATGACCAACATACCTCCAGAGAAGGCAATGAAGATCTGGCACATGATCACGTACCCAATGTCGCCGTCCGAGCCGCGGAAGTGGATCATCAAGCCGGCGCCGAGGATCATCAATGGTAGAGCGAAGCAGAGACAGCTGTACTTGAACTCTTTCACGTAGCGAATCCAGATGCCGAAGATCGGGGACCAGAAGCAGGATCCTACGGTGTAAATTGCTGTCATGTAGCCGGTCATCGTGACATTGAGGTTGTATACGACCATCACAAAGTAGTAGTAGTACAGATCCCAGGAGTAGAAGCTGTAATAGAGGATAGCGGAGAGAACGCAGGCGCCGAAGACAGTACGGTCTTTGAAGAGCTGGTAGGGGATGAAGTGGGCGCGAGCGATCCATTTCTCCCAGGCCGCAAAGACAAAGAAGAGGCAGAAGCCAATAACCAGGGGCGCAATAAATGTGGCTTCGGCATACTGGGCGCGGCCGTAGTTGGCCAAGCTGAAGGGAAGGAGGAACAGGATGAAAGCCGCCATTAGAAGGAGGGCACCGATAACTAATTCGGTCAGTAATGGGTTGAGGACAGAAGGGAAGATATATACGCACTGTCAAATTCGTGCACGTAGTGAACGATAGACTGCATGGTAGTCCTACCGCTCACTGGGCGCTGCAAGACACCCATCTTCCGGGCCTTGATTTCATAATACTTAAAGACACCAGCCAGAGGCAGGAAGACAAAGGGCATGATAATAGCAAAAGCACCATAGGCCCATCGCCAATTTGAAGTCTTCAGGAAATGCGTAGCAGCCAGGGGCCCCGTGAATGAAGTACAGATGAAAGGCGTGGAGGCAAATGCAAAGGCGAAAGCACGGTTGCGCATGCCCGAAGTATCGGCAATGAAGATGTCCAGGATGATGTAGATGGCATCATATCCAACCCAGTACAGAACGTAACCGGCAGCGTAACTGTTGGCGTTATTGCAAGCAGCAAGGATGATAATACCGAGGATATACACGGTTGTGAAGATGATGAGACCTTCCGCACGTCCCCATAGAGTCAAGATCTTTCCGATGGGGAGCTTGAGAACTCCACCGACGATACTTGCCAGAATGGTGGCCGTGCTGACCTGAGAAGCATCCTGGAAGTTGGAGTAGGCATAATAGAGAACGTTGGAACCGATAGAGGAATGCAAAGCCAGCATAAAGAAACAGATCCAGATCCTGTAGAGGTTAGGGTCTAGTTCATCTGCCGTTCTCATTCAAAATACTTACCAGGCGTAGGTCGCGAAAACAGCCGTTTTGTTCCAGACCAAAGCAACAGCCTCAGCCTTGCGCACACCATCTGCAGCATTTGCGCTGACCTGGTCAGGATGTTCCTGGATCTCCTTCTCTGCACGGCCCAGGTTGTTCAGATGATCGTCCACCGTGTTCTGCTCCACATTGATGTCGGGCTTCTCATTTCCTTGAGTTGGGCGCAGATCCTCGACGACCACCTGGTCCTTCCGACCACGAATCAGATCGAAGACACCCATGACTTACAATATAGGGAGCCCCCAAAAAAAACTTGAGAATATGAGAAAGGAAAGGAAGGGAAAGGGACACTCGGGGAGTCCAATTATATATGGGATATGGAGCACTTAAAGAGATTTTTACTGATTTGAATCCTTAACTATGGAAGCTAACCATGAACCTTACAAATAGCTAGGACTGGTTAGTCCACCGAAATCCCGGAGATAAACGGATCAGATACCCCAAGCCATGGAATTAGACTCTAACAACGGACCAGCCGACACGCCACTCAACCTGGAAGTGTGTGGGATTCACCAATGCTTTTCACGGCTGAATTATGCCGATAAAATTCTGCGCAATGATTGGTTTCCGGGCTCATCGGCCAAATCCGTCTCCATTTTCGGTTGGTTTGGCTAGTCTCTCTAGTTTACCGGCAGTCGCGGCAGGCTGATTGTTTTTTTTTTTTTCCCTTCCTTTTTTGCATTTCATTATCGTTCCAGGCTTTTTTGTCTTGTCCCTACCTAGCAGATGCACTCAAACCTAATCTTTTATTTACAGCATTGGAAGTAGAGTGTAGATATGATTGGGAGTTGGGATATCTGAGTGTATCAATAAGCATAGGAGAACCTGCCATATTCAACTAGGAGCCAGGTCCCTTCATAGACCCCGAAAGCATGTTAGATTAATCCAAGCCGTCAGACTTCCAATTAAAATGCAAGCATTTTGGCCGCTAAGGGCTTATTTTGCGCCAAGTGGAGAGGCAGGTAATCAGATGCTTTTCGGAGCTCCACCCGAGATCAGCAGGCTGTCATGGGACACAGAGGTAACCCTTCCGTGAAAAATTTGTCGTAGACTTTCAGATGGAGTATGCATCAACGAGGAGCAATGGATAGGAAAATGGTTCCTGGATATAAGGTTACCACGTACACTTTCGCCTTCCATCTTATCAGATGAAGATTATCAGATCAATCGCAAAAATCAAATCCCGCGTTTGGACCGCTCTCGGGCCTTTCCAACTTCGGAAGGTTCCTGGGTTCGTTCCAAGGTTCCTTTGTTCCTTCCAAGTTTCTCGGCAACCATCGGGAAATCTGTTTATTTTCAGGTCTTGGAAGAGAAGATTTTTTTCTCGCGGATTTTTGCTGTCAGTCTGGACTCGGCAGATTCGGATCTATATACCATATCTCCGTGTCCGTAGTCACACTGTGAAATAATATAAACACGCTTAACTTTAGCAGCTTTGCCCTAGCGTAGAAGTCTCCACCTGGGCATCATTCGGCATGTCTCTTCTTCGCTACTTGGGGTTCTCATCAGGCTTATTGCTGTTTCCGGGAGTGGTTCGGATAGTAGTTTCCCTATTGGTTTAGTCTATTTTCGCTTTTTATTGTTCCACGTGGATGATGAACCTTACTTTAGTTCAATCGGATTGGTAGCGTTTCCTAGGGTGAGGCTCTTCTAGGATATTGATAGAATTAGAAAGCTCTTTTGCTTTCTCTCACCGGTAGGTGTCCTAAATCCTAGCGGAGGCAAATATCCTCGGAGCTCAACGAATGAAAAAAAAGACTCGCATCTGATAACCTAATTTTATCTCTGAAAACTTCCTAGACATCTCTACCTAATCGTTGACTAGACAACAGCGGACTGGTCCCACCGGGACATTCCACATTAAAAAAAAACGCCACCTTCTACGTCCGGTAACAGAAGTGTACATACGCAGCCTTAGAAAAGGATTATATATCGATATTGGTTTGAAAACGGAAGATTGAACAGAATCTACCAGAGAAGACATCGAAGCATTTGGCTTTGTAACTTTAACTTTGAACGTGAGATGCTTATTTTGATATTGTAGCGACGCTAGCCTCGTACTAGCCGAGAACGCTGGGTTGGCTTTGCTTGCATATTCTCATCTACTTGATATATGTCTTCACCAAAGTCTTATAATGGCAGACTTTAAACTTCAGATGTGGAGATTTCATTTGATTTCATGAGTGAATAGCGAAGGTTTGCATGCTACATACTCACTAACGACCATTATTAAATCCTGCCGCTATGTGGCTATCCCATTTCATAGCAAAAGCCGTGAAAATGGGAAAAGAAAGCATCGAGGCCTAAACAATTCAGAGTTCAGATATTGCTATCATGTTGCTTTTCATATGCATCGTAACATTACGACAAGAGTCATAATACTTTCTCGTGATTCGAGCCGCTTATTTATTGCGTTCCGCAGCGGCCTCGGCAGTCAGTTTCAAGGCCGCAGGTGCATCGTCACGAGGCATGTACAGCTCAACCAGCTATATACTGCGTTAGCAAAAAGTTTGAGACTTCTTTGTATTGATAACTCACTCGAAGCTTGTCGGACACGTTGAATTCCTCGTTAGCGAACAGCTCGTTGAGATCGTCACGGGTCTTAATACGATAGCCTTCGTAGTTGTCCTTGTCTCCTCCGAAGACCTTGGGAATGTTGGCAAAGTCCCATGGCTGGATGTCGTTGTAGCCAGCGTCCCATCCATGGATGTATCGCTCAATAGTGTAGCCGTCGTTGCAAATAACGAAACTGGAGACGATTAGTATGTAATATGGGAATTCTGGGCTGCTGGGAGTGCTTACACAATAGGGTTCAACTTCTTCTTCAGGATAGTGCTCAGTTCCTGCACAGTCAGCTGGATACTGCCGTCACCGATGAAGAGAATGGTTCGACGATCTCCCAACTCCTTAGCAGCGAGGGCAGCACCTTGACAAGCTCCCATGGCGTAGCCAATGCTGCCCCAGAGAACTTGGCTAATGGCAGTCACATTTGCGGGGAAGCGGGTGTCCCAAATACCGAAGTTGGCAGTGCCAGTCTCCGTAAGGATGATGTCATTTTCCCTTAACCACTGTCCGACAATGGGCCAGAGCCACTTGTGGGTGATGGTTTGATCGGTAGAGTTTTTCTCGCTTTCGGGCAGTTTGTTCGAAGCCGGGGGAGCAGGAGCATGGGTAAGAGGACTCATCCGCTGAACGACCTTCCTCAAGACACCTTTCATGTTGATATTAGGGTACTCTGAGTACCGCACTCTCACAAAGGTACTATGGAAGTCAATGCTGTTTAGCTGCCCAACACGGTAAGTGAAACCGGTAGTGTTGAAATCGGACTTGATTCCTCCAATGCTCAGAATGAGATCTGAGGATTCAACGGCCTCACTGACTCCAGCGTTAGACCCATTGCCAGCATAAACACCACCAAAGTTCTTGTGGGTCTCGTTCACAGCTCCCTTGCCCATCGGAGTCACAAAGGTTGGTAATCCAGACTTCTCCACCAAATCGTGCACTTCTTCTAGCGCGCGGTGGCGAATGGCACAGGCGTCAACCAAGATGACAGGGTTCTTTGCAGCCTCGAGATACTTCAGGACAACATCAACCACGTAGTCCTCCTTCTCCGGGTCATTTGTGGGAAGAGAAAGATCAATCGGTGTCTTGAGACGGTCGCCATCGACCTTGGCAGCAACCATGTCAGTTGGCAGAGTGATGTACACGGGACGACTGCGGATCCAGCATTCACGAATGGCACTGTCGATCAGAGTGGCTGCATCCTTGGGTTCGTTCAGGCGTGCGACGTAGCACGAGATCCCCTCGCTCATTTTGGTGAATACATTGAAGTCGCCGTTTCCGAGAGTGTGGTGCAACAACATTCCGTCCCTTTGAGACTGAGTGGTGGGCTGACCAACGATATGGATGATTGGGACGAATTCGGAGTAGGCTCCTGCGATGGCATTGAGGGCGGACAGCTCTCCAACACCGAATGTGGTGACAATAGCACTGATACCATTAACACGAGCATAGCCATCGGCGGCATAGCCTAATAGGAAGTGATGTCAGACGGGCATTATTCATTCGTGGTCAAGTCTGTCTTACCGGCATTGAGCTCGTTGCAGTTTCCAACCCAGTTGAGATCACACTTGGGCAGGTAATCCAATGCTACAAGATTGTAATCACCGGGTAGGCCATGCAATGAGCGGATTCCGACCTCGCGAAGACGTCGGAATAAGTATTCCGCAACATCCACGGGGTTGTTTAGCTCCCTGGTAGCAATATCGGTAGACACCATGATGCTTGATATGATTGGTGGGATAGGGAGAATGGAAAGGGAAGAAGGAAAAGATGAGGTGTGATAGAGGGGTAGGGGAACTTTTGTGAGAAAGGTGAGACCACATGAACTACGTCATGGAATTGATGTCATGCCATCATTTCGTATTTTCATGATCGATGTTGTGTTATTTTTAGAGTCAATTTTCGAGGCTAGGACACGTAGCAGGACAGATAAGCCTTTGTTATGTATCGAGAACTACATACCGCATAGAATAGTGTACACAGGTAGGTCGCAAATCCGATGTACGGAGGAATAAGCATATCATGAAAAGCCTGGGCAGGTCGATCTCGGGGCTAAACCGAACGCAGCTCTCGGCCGATCACACAAACTCCGACCCCCCACCTGGGCCACATTCCAACATCCTGGCATATCAAAGCTTAGATTGCTAAATGGGGAAAAGAGCTATGCCTGATAGATCAAATCACTCGTCCAAGAAGAGAAAGGTTGGGTTTGAACAAATCTCGTCATGGCGCACTGGCTAATGGGATTAGGGTGGTGGAAAATATGGGAAACAGGCCAGTCGCGTCGCGATTGAATCTGGCGATGTAGGTGTCTTTGTGACATGCGATATGGGCAGAGAAGGAAAATGTCTGTCTGAGGCAGTAGATATTTTTACTCAGGTGAGATGATTTTTTTTCGCTCAAGATCTTTCTTAAATTTTCGCTGACTCTTCGCCTAGGCCATCGAGGGCACTGAAAATCAAGAGGAAGAGGATCAAGATACGGATGATGAAGATATCGAGGCCCAGATCCGAAGGGAACTGGAGGGCTTACAGCCCAGCAAAAACAAGACTCGTCAATTCCAGCCCGTGCAGATGGAGATGCCGTGTGGTAAGTCTACGATCATTTGTTTATGCGCTCGGCCGTCGGAACGTTAAGATGTGCTAATCCCTGACAGTTACATTCATGCGTCTGGATCCCTCAATAGACCCGGTGCAGCTTGTGCACCGTCTGTGTAGCGAAGCATATGCCCATCCGGAGACTAAGAAAAGCCGATGGATCAAGCGCATGCATCCAGTTACATCAATCCGGAAGACTCTGAGTGTGGACTTGGCGGCTTTTGCGAAGGAGATTCTCAAGCCTCATTTCCATTCGGGAGGGCCACCAAAGACGGTGAGTTGAAGGCATCCCTACCTCGCAGTCGGAGATTCTACTAATATAGGAAATGATCTTGCTGTGAGGGGAAATGAACTTTGAGCATTGCTGATCTGTCACCTATTTAGTATGCCATTCGGCCTACTGTGCGGGGCAACTCGAAGCTCAACCGAGACGTTATTATTAAGACTGTTGCCGATGCTGTTGGACCTGAGCATCCGGTGAATTTGACGAATTATGATCTAATGATTCTCGTTGATGTTGCCCAAGTGAGTGCTAAGAAACGAACTCTCCTATAAGATCTTCAACTGACTTGTCGCAGAATGTGATTGGAATGAGTGTAGTGCCAGGTGATTATGATAAGCTAAAGCGGTTCAACTTGGCCGAAATCTACGATCCTTCACCGAAAGCAGAGCCAGCCACGGCCACTGAGTCTAAGGCTTAGCATCAATGACACATTATTTTCCACGGTAGGTAAAAAGTCGTTCAATGGAATTCTGTTGTACAACTACTATCGATGCTACACTTATATTCATCTCCACCGCTGGGTCTCATACATTTATAAACCAGTCCTTTGAAGTAAATCGACTCATATGCATTACATTCATAGACAGGTGACGACTAACAGTAATTCGGAATGGTCATTTCGGCCGACTTCGTGTGTAGAAAGACAAGTGAATTTGGAATAGCAGCCATTAGACATCTTTCCATATTGGGGTATGTCTCCGGTGCATGGTTTATGCAAATGTCCGCATAAATATATATTCACTATTGTGGAGGTCTGCATGCGTCCAATATCGAGTAATCGACGTTCGAAGAATTGAGGACCATGATAGAGGTGACCGATGGAACATCCAAGAAGAAAGCTGGAAAAAGCCCCTCTAATATGTTTTTAGCCCAGTTGGAGATATCATTAGCCTTGGCCAAACATGAGGCGGATATGTATTTGACCGCATCGACACTAAAAGCACATTACAACATACTACTTGATGTCGAACCCCGATCTTTGCGACCATCACACTTCCTGTATGGAGTAGCTAAGATGATATAGCAGAGGGTCCGACCTCAGCGACTGAATTCGTGCAATGATAAGCCGTGACGGGTACTGACAAGCCCCATAGCCCTAAAAAGGGTCGAGAAGAATTATGAAACAGAAGAGAGAAGCTATAGTTAGTTATGCGGATCTAAGTGTCTAATATGACTACAAAACTGTTTGAGATGCAAGTCATTTCATTTTAGAGTAAAACCTCCGGTGGCTTGCATCGAGCGTTTCAGACGGTTCCAGCCATTAGAAGCGAGGGCTAAAACCGAAATAGACTAGTTTCGAATAGTAAGCGAAATCCGTTCGGAAAGTAACCGAGAAGAACACTAGAACCCTTGAAAAGTTCTATCATTTCTGAACTCCACTGGAAGAATTCGGCAAGGAATCGTTGTGATTGGTCAAGGGGCAAAGTGCTCGGATGATCATCTTTCTTAGAGCGGGATCGTTAGGCGAGACGGCTTCACTTAATTTACTTGTCCCATATTTCTTATTAATTACGAGCCAATGTGACAACAGAGTCTTTGGACTCTCGCTTGTGAATGCTTTCGCAGCGAAACATATTCTTCGAATTTGACTCCGCAATCTATGTTCAACCTCGGATAGCAATGTCGTCTCTTTCGTATCTCGCGTGGATGAACCTAGAATAGGCACGTCGCCGAAAATAAGCTGTCACTGTTCCTATTGCAGATTATGTATGAAGTAGACAATCATGGCGGTCTGGTATGCTCCATTGATATTCGAAGGATCTTTACAGAGTACTCCATACTATGGGTTCCTTCGCGAATTCTCCATCCTAGAAGCGAATTTGCGCCACATCTGCTGGGAAGATGCTTTTCTCTTCAAACTATCTCCTCGGCATATAACTGACCTATTTGACTCTCATTGTCTATGATTAGCCCTTTCATACATCATCCCCCAAATATCTTTCCCAAGATTCATGGGTCAATATAGCCTTGCTTATATAGCATCCTCTCTATTCGCCAACATCCCCCACCAAACAGGTCATGATGCAACTTGACTTGAAGACATGTTCTGCGATGCCATCACTCAAGGGAACCCACGGCCACAGCGATTCTTTTCGTTGGCAGTCTCATGCCGCCGAGGTGGATGAACACAATAGACTAAAAGATGTCCTCTCTCTGCTGTTTCCTTCCACGGTCCGGGTGCAGCACTCACATCCAATTTTCGGTCACATGCACTCAATGCGGCTTCTGGTGCTGTCGAATGGAGCTCATTTGTTGCTAAAGGGGTCCCCATCATCACGGACCGCTCTGCTTCGACGTGAGCGATCGTTCCTCGAGACCGAAGCCCAGTTCCTTTCTCTTATAGGGCAGTCTGCAAACCCTTGTATACCGCAGCTCTATCATTATGACCCCCATGCAAGAGTCTGGGGATCTGCCTACTTGATCCGGCAGTATATGACAGGGAAGAGTCTATCAGAGATGGAAGGCGAGCTCACCTCTCAGCAATTAGACGATATCGACCGGCACTTGGGCTTCTTGGTGAGCATCATCGGTCAACATGCAGCCCCTGGGTTTGGGTCTTTGCAGCAAGTGGCATTTGGCGCTGGAAGACCCTCCTGGCGAGAGGCCTTCTGTTCCCTGGTTGAAGGTGTTCTCCGCGACGCCGAGGACATGTTCATCCACCTTCCTTATTCGGACATCCGACACGAGCTGAGTCGCTTAGCACCTGCTCTTGAAGGTGTATTGCTGCCACGTCTTGTGGTCGTGGACTTTGGTCGACCCTCCCATGTTTTGGTAGACGAAGAATCTGGACAGTTGTCTGGCATTGTGGACTTCAGCAGTGCCGTGTGGGGTGATGTTTTGATGGCAGAGGTATTCGCGGATGCATCCCCAGCGGTCTTTGAGGGAGCAGGGATGGCGGTGTCCCGGACAATGGAGGAAAACATCCGGCTGGTCTTGTATGTGTTTGGGATACCATCACAATTTAGTGTAACGTTGCTAACTCTTTCTTTTTATAGGTATGCGTGCTATCGGCTGGTGTCCCAAATCACTGTGCAATACTATCGAACCCGAGATGAGACGAGCGAATTTGATGCGCGGAGACGATTGACAACCACAATTGCGGAAATGACTAGACTTGAACTGGCATGACGGGGAAAACTGATTTGACTGGCGCTTTATATATCCAGCGTGATACCTAGAACGATCTCGATTAGACTGGTTCTGTTGCATAGCGAGTTTCCTTCCAGCGACGGGGCTGGCCCTATACATGCATGTGATTTGGAGTTTTGTTCTCTTTGCATTGTTATATAGCGTTTTTATCAACGAATTTCAAGGGATTCCAATTGAATTGAATACGGCCTTCGTCTCGAGCTATATAGCGAACATACGAAAGACCAAGAAAAGAATCACGTTGCCTTGAATGCCAAGTCGGAATTGATAGGGCGATAGGGCGGAGCGGGGCAGATCCGTTGTTTAGCTTTTGCATGGCGTCAATGGTGTTCTTCTCCGCACTTTACCTCTTCTACCCTTCCATAACTTGCTATACCCCTATCGCAGATGGCTCAGTTCCTGCGAGGAAAGCAAGCTGGTATACAGAAGGACCTGTCCGAGGGCTTGTCCCCGGACTTGTTCCTCCTGGACGATGTAAGCTCTTGGCATCCCTGGCAATCTCTTTTCCCTAACTGACACCGCTGTTCTCAGTTCGCACGATGCGGTGTGAATTCGCAGATTAGTACTATCGCATACGATCCCATACAATCCCTCATCGCGGTCGGTACCGGTGATACCCAGTTCGGCAGCGGGCAGATCTATGTCTTTGGGCGACGACGGGTCTCGGTGGTCTTTGAGTTCCCGCGAAAAGCGTCCGCGCGGTTCCTTCAGTTTTGCGCCAACAAACTGGTCAGCATCGACTCCAAGAATGAAATTTGCATATTCTCCTTGGTGACTGGACGCATGGTGGTTTCTTACACGCCACCGGGCCAGGTAACTGCCTTGCTAACGGACCCGTGCTTGGATTATGCCTTTATCGGCATGCAGAATGGTATGTAAATCGCCAGGGAAGAAAAGACTGAAGATTAACCTGTGTATAGGTGAAATTATTGCGTACGATCTCGACCGAGAGTCCTTGACACCGTTCAAAGTTCCGAACTTGTGGTTGGAACGAAATCCCCGCGCGCGGTTCTTTCCCGTCGTATCTCTGGAGTTCTCACCGCGAGACATTGGCAAGATTCTGGTGGGATATCCAGAGGGAGCAGTGACTTTTTCATTCAAGCAAAATATTGCTCAAAAGTACTTTGTCTACGAAATCCCTCCCGGGGCACCAGGTGGAGACTCCCTACCGGCCCACGACGTGCGCAGACCCAAATTGACCAAAGCGATCTGGCATCCCAACGGGATCTTCATTCTGACCGTTCATGACGATTCAAGTCTAGTTCTCTGGGATACAAAGGATGGCCGTAGGCTTCATGCCCGGACTGTCCAGGTACCCAACGTCGACCAACCCGGTGCTGCTGGCAGACCGGGCTCCCCTGGAGAGGGTATTGGACCCAAAGAGCCGATCACAAAGGCTATTTGGTGCACCAAAGATAACCCAGAAGACACTGGTCTTTTGGTCGCTGGTGGTCGGCCAGTAGGTGATCAGAGCAAAGGCCTCGTTTTCCTGGACATGGGGACGACCCCCAACTATCAGACGTCCTCCTGGCAAATCCTGTCTACTTATCTCGAGCGGCCACGGAGACAAATAAACCTGTCAATCCCACCGGGAGCTAAAGTTGTCGACTTTTGCCTCATCCCCCGATCCTCGCCCTTTTTCAATGGCGCCCATGATCCAATCGCACTTATCGCTATGCTATCCTCGGGTGAAATTATTTCCTTGAGTTTTCCCAGCGGACACGCAATTACTCCCACTAACATGCTTCATCCGTTCCTCACCTTCGTCCATCCCTTTGTAAACAAAGCTGTGCTTACTCCCGTTGACCGGTCGGCGTGGCTTGGTCTAAGAGAACGCCGATTGCAGGGACCCAGATTTGTGATGGGCGGCGTAGAAGCGAAGACCTCTTTCAAGCGATTTGAGAGCCGGAATATCATTTCGACTGCACACGCAGATGGAACCGTCCGTGTCTGGGACTGTGGGCACGGTGATGAAATCGAGAACAGTGACGTCGTTCAAATTGATCTTGCCCGTGCCATAGGTCGGGTTAACAATATCGAAGTGACCGAAATGTCTCTCGCCAGCGGCTCAGGCGAGATGTCTATTGGACTCAAGACCGGAGAGCTTGCTGTTTTCCGATGGGGCAATAACCCCTCATACGGGACTGAAGAGTCCCCCGGTGTCAATCAACCGCCAGGGCAGCTGACTTCGATAATTAAGCGAACAGATCCTGGTCTTAAGACGGGAATGCTACCTCTGACTCTTTTGGATATGCAACAAGGTCCAGTGACGGCGTTGAAGCATGGGCAGGTGGGATTTGTAGCGGTCGGTTACCAAAGCGGTACTTTGGTGATTATAGACCTGCGCGGACCCGCCATCATACACACTGCACATATGTCAGACCTCCTCAAGGGACAGAAGCGGAGCGGTTTCCTCAAAAACCGTGCCTCGGACGAAGTCCAACCAGAATGGCCCACTAAGATTGAATTTGGTGTGATGACCTTGGACGGCGAAGGTAGTTATGCATGACTCGGGCTCGGATCAGATCAGATCGATGTACTAACTATGCTCTAGACTACTCAAGCATTTGCTGCTTTGTCGGCACGAACAAGGGCAAAGTGGCGACATTCAAGATCCTCCCTAGCTCTAATGGCACATACGAAGCTGCTTTTGCTGGATCATCTGCCGTCGAAGACAGGGTGATCAGTGTCATCCCCATCGATGCTGATTCTGGTGGCTCTGCATTGGCTACACCAAGTGCAGTTGGAGGTTTGAGGACCGGTGCGAAAATTAATGGTGTCGTCGTCGCCGTGACTGCCTCCGGCTGTCGAATCTTCAAGCCCCCAACAGCAAAGGGTGCCCACAAGGCATGGGATGACTGTCTCTGCGACTCAGCAGCTGTCGTCAAGACTGAAGGACGGGGCTACAGCTTGGTTGGTCTTTTTGGTGACGGCAACGCGCGAGCATTCTCGATCCCCGCTCTTCGAGATATTGGTTGCACCAAGATTAGCCATATCGCGGACATTCGACGTCTCTCGGAAGCTTGCATCACCCCTACTGGAAATGTCATGACATGGGTCGGCCCATCAGAAGTTGGACTGTTCAATGTCTGGGGAGGCGGAAACGTAATGTATGTGTCCCCCATTAATTTGCTGAGATATAGTGCTAATGCTACTCTATTCATACAGACCTCCTTCAAACGACAAGCTTTACAACCCTGAAGCTGTGGTTCCCCCGCGTCCTACCATCACCAACGTCCAATGGATCTCCGGTACACAGTATATCTCGCCGGCTGATATGGACATCCTAAGTACGTCACCCCCGCATTTGCCGCTCTAATTGGAATCTAATATCAAATTTAGTTGGCGGCCCAGACCGACCACCATCAAAGGAGATGGTCGAACAAATGAAACTCGAAGAACAAGAACGTCGGAGAGCCCTGAAGGAAGGACGAACTCCAACGGCACCTGTACAGGGCCAGGAAGGCTACTGGTCATACATGTCACGTCAAGTCCAAGAACGCACGGAGCGTCTCGGGATTGTCGGAGATAGCATGGACAGGCTAGAGGAGAACAGCAGCGGCTTTGTTAACGATGTTGGCAAATACGTACAGTCACAAAAGAGGAAGGCTGTCTTGGGCGGTAAGTCAATATTCCTTCACGGTCCACAGACCCAGGTATAGGGTTTAACAGTTGACCCCTTGCATAAATGTCGCTGACCGTTCTTTTTCAACAGCAATTGGTTCGAAGTTTGGCTTTTAGGCGATATCTCCTACTGACTAGAAGATTTTTGAAATGGCTTAAGTATCCATCGTAGGCGTCTTTGGCTTTTTTTTTCAGCGTCATGTTAACTAGCGGGGTCATCGTGCCTATGTTGTAGGATTGTTTGACAGATCACTTTGCAATTTAGTCCCCCCACTTCTGGACTCCCCGGATCTTCCTTGATCGTACAATTGTAATGTTTTCATTCGTCTCGGTTGGCAAACTTCAGAGTAGAACGCTATTTGACATTAATTGTCCCTAGTACAGTATAGTTAGGTAACTGGGAGTCGGTCTTATGTGATCAAATACAGATCGGTAACTAGCTGTGCCAATCACGACACATTTAGAGGAAATGAATACGAACGGTCCACTGAATGCCAGTGGGATTAAATTGTACCAATTCTATTTCATAGACCGATAGTCAATAGAATTCAGGATAATAACATGGAAAATTAGTCCGAGGGTCGTAAATGTTGCGTTCTGGCTGTCGTTAAATAACATTCAAAAAAAAAGGAAGAGTGTAAAAGCAAAGAAACCACTCCTGAAAACCGGTAGCAAACCATGATCTAGTGTACCATGAGCTCAGGCTGAGGCTGGTGAGTTGGCTTGGCAGCATCATCCTTGTGGTCTGCGTCGTCGCCCATCTCGACATCCTCATCAGCATCGCCACCCTCTTCCTCATCGAGCTCATCCTCATCGTCCTCACTCTCCGCCTCAAGATCTTCACTCTCAGCATCGGAGATCTCTTCTTCCTCGTCCTCTTTGCCAGCAGGGGCCTCGGCACCTTCCATCTCATGGTCTTCGCCTTCGGCGGGCTTGTTGGACTCCTCGAGCTCCTTCAGGAGCGCAGCTTCGAGCTCACGCTCCTCGGCACCGTAAGCTCCACTGTCATCGTCGAGACCATCGGCCTCGGGCTGGTCAGGCGGGTACTCAGCAGGAGCAGAGTCATCGGAGTCCCTATGGAGAAGAAAAAAGTAAATAAAAGGCCACCAGATACAAATAATCAAAATAAGGGATGCTCACCATTTGATAGCGAAGCGGGTCACACGGGGCTTCTCGGCGAGGACATTGCGGCGAATGCGCTCAATGACGGGTTTCGCAGGAGGCTCGGCAGCCAGCTCCTCACTGTCGTACTCGTTGTTCACGTAGTAGCCAACCCGGACAAACTCACGGCCGTCGTAGCTGCAGGTGAGCAGGATGACGGTGACTCCGAGCATCTCGGAAGTAGGAATGCGCTTGACATCAGGTGCGTCGGCCTCGAAGATGAACTTGTTCACTCCGACAGGGATGGGTCCAACGAGGAGGGAGTCAAGTTCTTGGTCATACTCGGCGCTGTGATGGTCAGACTTTGTGGCATTGGTGGGAAGGAGGGAGGGTGGACGTACGAAGTGGCGGATCCGACGTAGGTGAGTTTCCATTCCAAATCTGAGAGAACGTTAGAAGAGTGGTCCCAGGAGACGGGGGAGGAAGCCAATGCTCACCCTTCTGGAGCTGCTCAAGGCACTCGAAGGTGATTTCGAATTGGTACGAGGCGGTGAAAGGAGCCGGGTTGTTGAGGTTTTTCACTCCAAGGAGTGAGACGACGGACATTGTGATAAGATATGAGTGTATGTACGAGGGATTAAAGAGTAGAGGCAATAGTAGAAGATTGTATGAACAGGGGGTGGAAAGAAGAAGAAGATAGAGAAAACAAGAGAAAACAACAGGTCCACAAGAATGCAGTTTACTCTCAACCCCTCTAGCTCGATGCGAGGAGCCCATCGATCGACGCGCCTTTCGCGTCCCTCGCATTGTCCTCACCGCCCGCACGTGACCCTAATTTCACTACCCGGGCAACTTGCATCACAGCCCATCGCAGCTTTGCACTCTCTCACTCTTGGCTATTATCTGCTTCACATTGCGGCTGAGGGCTATATTGTCAACAGTGGCTGTGATCCACCTTAACCCTTGACCTTCGGAGCATTTGTCTTTATCTTAATTCATCCTGATACCACACAGCGCAAACCCTGCTTCGGCCTGCGCCGTGACTTTCGCGGTTGCTTACTTTGCTTCGACCTTGCGCGTATCGCATACATCATCCATCCCATCATGGCGGACGATGAAGCTGAAGCTGCCTTCTTCCAGGCTCAAGCCTTGAATCCCGATTCCCAATCCCCCACTAAGGAACAGGAAGGTGATAACTCAGACGCAGAATCAGATGACTACGACCCCTCACTGGTATTGGGGGATCAGTACTCGGTCCCCCTTCCCGAGCCCAAGCAGCCTGATGCCGGCCCCACTGATGCGGCTCCCTCAAATGAGCCCGAAGATACCATTCCCAATCCGACCGTCGCCCCAGACGCAGACGTCGCCTCAGAAGTAGACGCAGACGCTCGACAGACCAGTAACTCCCGCGACCCTTCTCAGAACCCCTCACGTGCTGAGTCGTCGACCCCCGTGCCAGCATCTACTGCTGAGCCACAGTCCAAGACCCGAACAATTGGCGGATTTGAGGTTGATGATGACGAGGATGACGAGGGTGATGCGGAGTATGAGCCGCCGGCTGTACTTGGGGGTGAAGATGTCAATGCTATGCCTGTGACCATGTCTGAAGATCCCAGTTCAGGAAATGCAATGCAAAACACTTCCCCTGATGTATCATCACACCATGCTGAGCAGGCACCTGCCAGTGGACCAGATGTTGCCAATAGTTCTTATTCTCCTGATCCTGTTCATAATATTGATCCCTCTTCTGTCCCTGGCCAATCGCACTGGGCTGCGCAAGACTTGCAATCCGCAACCATGCAGAACAGTACTGTTCCTACTCCTGTACCTGACTCTCCAGCCTCAAAGGGTCGTCTGGCCCATGACCGTGTCGGCATGCTGGAAGACCGGATTCGAGAGGATCCCCGAGGTGATATCCCGGCTTGGTTGGAGTTAATTTCCGAGCACAGAAGCCGCAACAGACTAGACAGCGCACGTGACACCTATGAGCGGTTCTTGAAGCTGTTCCCCATGGCGGTAAGCCTACCTTTGCTCCCTTTTTCTGTGCTTTTCTTTCAACTCTCGGAATGGTACAAGAATGCTAATGGGATACATCCTAGGCCGACCAATGGGTGGCTTATGCCAGCATGGAGTCTGAGCTTAATGAATTCTTTCGCCTAGAGCAGATCTTCAACCGAACGCTCCTAACGACCCCCAGCGTTCAGCTCTGGTCTGTCTACCTTGATTACATTCGTCGTCGTAATCCTTTGACCACAGATGCATCTGGCGAGGCAAGGAAGACTATTTCATCGGCATATGATATGGCCATTCAATATGTTGGGATGGACAAGGATTCCGGAAACATATGGGCAGACTACATTGAGTTCATCCGTTCTGGGCCAGGCATCGTTGGTGGATCTGGATGGCAGGATCAACAAAAAATGGACTTACTGCGAAAGGCCTACCAACGAGCCATTGGCGTGCCGACTCAAGCCGTCAATACTCTCTGGAAGGAGTATGATCAATTCGAGATGAATCTAAACAAGCTCACCGTAAGCTGGACAGTACTCGAGTTCAAGTGGCTTATATTAACCTTTTCCAACAGGGACGCAAATTTCTCCAAGAACATTCGCCGTCATACATGACTGCGCGTAGCTCATACACCGAATTGCAAAACATCACTCGCGATTTGATTCGCACCTCGCTTCCACCGCTGCCTCCCCTTCCAGGGTCTGAAGGCGACGTTGAATTCTCAGCACAAGCAGATATCTGGAAGCGCTGGCTCGCATGGGAAAAAGAAGATCCTCTGGTACTGAAAGAAGAAGATCCTGCTGCTTACAAGTCACGCGTAGTGTACTTCTACAAACAGGCACTCATGGCACTGGCTTTCTTGCCCGAGATGTGGTTTGATGCAGCCGAGTTCTGCTTCTTGAACGACATGGAGGATACAGGCACGGAGTTTTTGAAGAATGGCATTGATGCAAACCCAGAGAGTTGTTTGCTGACATTCAAACGCGCGGATCGACTTGAGGTTACCTCGGATTCGGAACAGGATTCCGCCAAGCGCGCTGCCAAGGTCCGGGAACCATACGACAAATTGCTTGATGCTCTTTACGATTTGATCAATAAAGCTCGCAACCAGGAAACCCAGGACGTCGCACGCATCGAGGCTTATTTTGCCCAACAAAATGCGGAAATTCAGCCTCAAAATGAGGATGAGGATGATCCTGAAGCCAAAGAGAGAGAAGCCGCCAAGACCGCACAGATTGATGCGGTCCGGAAGGCCCATTCCGTTCAGATCAACATTATCTCCAAGACTATCTCCTTCGCATGGATCTCACTCATGCGTTCGATGCGTCGAATCCAAGGTAAGGGAAAACCGGGAGAATTGGCTGGCTCTCGCCAAATCTTTGCCGAAGCCCGAAAACGTGGTCGGATTACTAGCGATGTTTACATCGCGAGTGCTCTGATGGAGTACCATTGCTACAAGGACCCTGCAGCCACCAAGATCTTCGAGAGGGGTGCAAAACTATTCCCGGAGGATGAGCACTTTGCGCTCGAATACTTGAGGCATCTGCTCGACATTAATGATACTATCAGTAAGTTGACATCCCGTGTTTCTAAGATACTTACTAACCACTGCCAAAGATGCCAGAGCCGTGTTCGAAACAACCGTCAGAAAATTGACATCCAACCCGGAGAACGTGCACAAGGCTAAACCCATCTTTTCCTTCCTCCACGACTATGAATCTCGCTACGGTGACCTCACCCAAGTTATCAACTTGGAGAACCGCATGCGCGAACTATACCCGGAGGATCCTGTCCTGGAACAATTCGCCAATCGCTACTCCAACTCCAACTTCGACCCTACATCGGTGCAACTGATTTTGTCTCCATCCCAGACAAGGCAAAAGACCGGAATCTCCGCGGAATATCACGGTTCCCCCATGGCTAGATACATGGATACCTCTCTCAATTCGCCTAAGAGACCATATCCTACTGATGACTATGACGAAGACTCAGGTCGCCCGCGCAAGTTTATTCGCGCTGAGTCACCAATGAAGAGCGCGCAAGCTCGGCGCCTCGACCAGCCGAAACGGGTACAACAGTTGAACGGCCAAAGCGCCTCGTACAGACCTCAAGGGTCTCCAGCTCCTCTTCCTCGTGAAGTGGTGAATCTCTTGAGCATCCTGCCTTCTGCGGCAACATACAATATCACCCGCCTTTCTCCCGAGAAAATGATAGACCTTCTTCGCCACGTTGATATTCCTTCCGACATTTCACAAATACAGATACCGCAAGCTGCGCACGGTGGAGGCCAAAATCCCTACTCCGGTAAGTCTATCATCTGTCTCTCCCATAATGATATTCTCACTCATATATCCCCAGGTGGCTATCGCTGAGCCCGTGATTGCTCGTTTCTCTCTGAGGCCCACCATCGTTCCACTTGCAGTGTAAACTCCCTTGCTCTCTGCTTTTGCAATTTCATTTCCCCGGCGCGCAAAATATCCCGATTTGTCTTTGAGAACTCGATGGCCCAGCTTTTTTTCCTAGGGCTCATTTCATGAAACATGGTCGGAGCATACGCGGTTGTTTAGAGCCCAGCCCCCTTTGCATCTTCCATCGGCGTTGATCTATCTGGCATTTATCTTCTTCTTTTTTTTCTCTCAAATAGGGCCACAGGCTACCAATTATGCTTGCTGGTTGGGCCCACCCAACCATGCTTTGTACAGACTCGAACGAGCAGATAATCTCATGAATAAATTAAGCAAGCACCATGCACTCAATTTGTAGACTGTTTGACTATCTAGAGAATTGGTTCAAAACCCTTCCGTCCATATATGGCCTGAACACTTGTCTGGCTGCCTCTCCTCACCACTTCGAACCATTTGCCCCATATTTGATATCAGGCGCGAAGGCGGGAATGTCCTCGTCGTCACTGGGGGGCGCCAGGACTAGGGAAAACATCGCGAAGTAGTCGTTTCTCCATCCTGGGGAGGCTGGGAAAGCCCGGCCGAAACCGGAGATTTTGCTGCGTGTTATTAGCTTGGGATTGTAAGAGATAGAGTAGAACGAACATACACCTTATCTCCGGAGTCGTTGACGATGATTTTTGTCGGGGTCTGAAAGATCGGCTGGTACTTGAAGCTTAGAACCTGGCTAATTCTAGTTAGCAATAGGTATATGATAATCAAGTCCAAGTAACAAACCTATAGGCCTTCTTGAAGTTCTTTCGAATTTTCTGTCGTTTGTCATGCGTATACATCCAGAACTTCTCAATATCAAGAGAATCGCCTGTGACTTTCTCCCATACAAGGTATATGATATACCCGCCAGGGATCAGATCCGTCTTGTCTTGTTTGCCGATTTCATACCCAAGGAGGAGGGGGGTAGCAGTGCAGCCATTCTCTGTAAAACGCTTCAGGGCACCCAGCTCTGGGTGGTTGCGTGGCCCGCAGGCCTGCTTCTTGCGGACCGTGCAGTCTTCATTTTCGGTGTCGATCAGAGGACTGTTTGTAGACACGCATAAAGGCGAGCTTCGTCTCATTTCCAGCACCGGCCAAACGACAAAAAATATTTTCCAGCGGTGTATGCCGGGCCCATACCAATGGCGAAATCCTGTTGGGTAATCGGGGTTGGTTCCTCACTTAGCTTTTCCATGATGAGCCATTTGTGAGTGGGATAGAGAGTAGCGTATTTTGCATTCGAACGGTCAGGGCAGTGTATAGTGATCTCTTCACCAATCATCTTGGGAAGAAATAGACGAGTATCCATTTCGGACATAGTAGGCGTGAAAGGGGAGAGGTGGTATCGAGAGGCTAGGAGAAGAGAACGCAATTGCTGACTTAAAAAAAAAGGAGGGGGAGAGGAGCAATTGGAAGGAGCAATTATACTGGTAGTCCTAGCACAAATATCATGTGATATCAACATCCATTTTTGTATAGAATAACTCATGCGATAGTCACACTGACGTATGTATCACAGGATGCGGCTGCACGGTTCCAGGGTTCTAGTTACCGGGTATACCTACATACATCTGTAATCAATATATTCGGTCTACCTCTATACTGCATATCTAAGACTAAGACACACAATGGTCGTTTAGGTGTGGAAAGGGTTGTCTGCGTGCTTTTCTTCTTCGTTCCTAAGTAATGGGAATCTACTTGATACTGTAACGAATGAGAAGATGATCAAGATAGATTCGGTAAAAGTGCGGACAGACAGAGAAGAGGAGAGAGAGAGGAAACTATCTATCTAGATTGTTTGTGGGATCTGTACCCACTGGGCGACCGCCTTGGCGGCCGCCCAATATCCCCCTCACAGATCTTATATCTCCTGATGATGTGCTGACGTTGAATCCCTGATCATAAAAACTCAATTCCTTTCCTGCATTCAGTCTATACCTAGCAGTCCTAAGAAGTTGTTGAATTGCTCCTTAGAGAGTGCTTTGGTGAACCTGTCTGCTGTATTTTGTTTAGTGTCAACTCTGAGGATGTTGATATGTCCCTGAGCTACCGTATCCTTGATAAAGAAGTATCGGAGTGCCAGCCATCTTGTAGCCGATTTTCCTCCCTTTTTCGTAAGTAGTAGCTGAGAGTTGATGTTGTCTGTATAGATAATTGTCGGATTATACCTCGGTAAGCTGAGTGAGTCGGCTACCTTACTAAGCCATATTACGTCTTGAGTCGGTTGGTCGAGCGCGTACTATTTAGCAATTGTTATTGAGTTGGTGGTTATGGTCTGCTTCTTAGTTGTCTAGGTAATCGGTACTCCTGCGAAGAACTATATAGCTCCTTCCGTAGACTTGGAGTTAGGCTAGTTAGTGTGACTTACGTCTGTATACGCTTTGAATTGCAGTTTGTTAGACTTTCCGAACGTAAGCCCTATATTGGGGTTGCGTCTGAGGTACTTGACAATGTGTCTTATAGCCTTAAGGTCTAAGAAAGTGGGAGTGGCCAGTCGGTACTGGAGTCTTGTGACCGAAAATCTGATATCTGGTCTTGTCTTGACGGTAAGCTAGTTAAGTATACCTACTACCGTCTGGTAGTGTTTAAAACTATTATTATTAAGGAGATCAATCTCGATATCCTTTGGGTTAGATTCTCTCTATCTAGGAGGGAGGGGGGTGTCCTTTGTTCCTTCTATATTAGCCACACGAAGTACTTTCTGTATATAAGCTTCTTGGGATATATAAATGCTTCCTGCTTCGCGGTCTCGTAAGAGCGTGTAGTTGAGATATTGTTTCGGTTCTCTAAGATCTTTTATGTTGTAATGTTTTTTTAACTCCTTTACTACCTGATCGATTTTACCTTTAGTTGGTACTGCGATGATAAAGTTGTCTATATGTATTATTATGATAGTTAAGTCTATATATGTAAGGTGTATCTTGATGTAAATATACGGGTTGTCCTTGAGAGGCTTAAAACCGATTTGTTGAAGTTTATAGTCTATCTCCTCGTTCTAAAGGAAGGTGGAGTTATATAGGCCGAAAAGTGCCTGGTTGAGTGTATAAACCTACTGCTTGGTACTTCCTTCCGCGTCAGTATACTTAAAGCCTGTAGGTTGCTGTATATAGACGATCTTAGTGTCTTCTCTTGATGCGTTTAGGTATGCTGTGGTGAAGTCAACTTGTCTCTATTTAAGTCTATAGACTGCGATTAGTGATATTATGATCTTTATTATCGTTTCTGAAACTACCGGCGTGTAAGACTCGCTTGAGTTATCTGTCTTTTCTTGGAAGTTGCCGTAGACGACCTATCTTGCTTTGAAGCTGTAGACTTTATCCTTAGTATTTGTTTTGATAGTAAATCTCTACTGTCCTAGGAGTATTTTTGCTCCTGGGGGTTTTAAGATAAGTGTCTATGTTTTCTTTACTGTAAGATTATCTAGCTGTTACTCTATGGCTAGCTTCTATTCTTCCTAGAATGGAGACCTCTGAGCTTGTTTAAAACTTGTAGGAAGGTCGATGTCTTTGGCGTAAAGTGGTTTTCTCTCGATAAGGAGTGGCGAGGTGATATCTACCTGAATAGTATTGTCTGTTAGGAGAGCTTTTGTATTTCCTTCTTGGGATGTGAGAAGTTTCTCGGTATACTTGGCGTCTCTCTTCTATTTTTTGTGCTTGATATTTAAGTGCTTCTGACTGGGATCATGATATCTATCTGGTAGGATACTGATGTTGCTTCTCTTAGATCTTCTGGGAAGCGTCTCCTGTGTTAGAACTTGTTCTATCTGAGCGTTTTCTAGACTCGGTCCTGGTAAGTTAACCTCCTCTGGTTCTTGTATTTAACTTGTTGCCCGCTG
Organism: Penicillium paneum; assembly: GCA_023627375.1. Taxonomy (NCBI): domain Eukaryota; kingdom Fungi; phylum Ascomycota; class Eurotiomycetes; order Eurotiales; family Aspergillaceae; genus Penicillium; species Penicillium paneum. The sequence continues at coordinate 232,331 of JAMAFK010000010.1, read as the reverse complement.
AGTAATTGGCTGAGCGGCTTGCTGAGTGTCTTGTTGTTAAACTTGCTAAGCGACTTGCTCTTGAACTCGCTGAGTAGTGGTCCTGGGAATCGGGTCCGGTAACGAGAAGGGGTATTGGTATTCCGTCCTTATTCTTTCTGGAGTCGGTGTGACTTCCCTTAGTGTAGATTCATGAGAAGCGCTGCTTTCTCTTATCGCTTCTTGTTCGATCGTATCTATATATTCGTATACCTTATCCATGTCTATTTCTATAGTCCTGATTTTGTTTGAGAACTCTTCGAGTTTCCTCTTAAAGTTGGTTCTTTTCTCGGCTATTGTATTACTCTATGTGACTTGCCTACTTTGTATCCTGATAGGTGACTCTTCCCTAATGGTCTTAAGTATCTGGTTAACTGGTTGGATTACTATTTGAGTTACTGTAGTAGGTATAGGAGTCCTTTGTTGGATTCTCCTAAGGATTGATCTTGTATATCTCGGAGCTGGAAGTAGCCTTTATGGTCGAGGTATCGCTGGGGTCACGGGTACTATCGATATACTGCTGTAGATTGTTAGTAACTAAATTGTAGATAGTATAACTGGGGCCTGTCTGTAGATAGTAATAATTTCCTTTCTTAGTTCGGGTCTTGCTGTCTCGGTTAATAGGATGGAGAGTCCGGTGTAGTTATTGTCGTCTCCTAGAGGGTTGGAGGGTTTCTTTAGTATAATAGTGCCTCCCTCCGGGTCCTCGTCTCCTGCTTGCGGAAAGCTGACGTCTCTTGATATTGTGATCTTTTTAGTTTCGGGATTCTAGACTCTTAGCATATATCCGTTATCCCCTTTATAACCAATAAGGTATCCTTTCTATACTCTTAGAGTAGCCTTATTCGCTTATATCCTCTTCGCTTTTGGGATATAAACGAAGACACTTACCCCCTAAGGTCTGAGGTGCTTAAGTAATAGTAAAGGATCCTCGATATTAAGGCTTGTTCTCTAATAGATTAGCGGGGAAATTTTAGTCTTAGGATTGACTAGTCTATTAACTGTATAAATAGCGGTTTGTACTGTGTATAGCTATAGTGACTCTGGTAGTTTGGCGTCGATAATCATAGTGCGTTGTATATTGTTAATATAACCTCTGTATCTCTTAACTGTGCCGTTCGGCTCTGCTATGTAGGGTGGTGTGATTTTAAAAGTTATGCCTTGCTTTTCTCCCTACTCGATAAAAGTCTTGAACTCTGTTCCTCTATTAAGGCGCCATATTCCGGGGTATCTGCTAGTCATAAGTTTAATCTTTTTGTAGAATGATTTGAGCTTGACGAATGCTTCTCCCTTATTTGTTAGGGTTAGTCCTTCGAGGAAGCGTATTACATTATCGAGGATTAGTATCTAGTATTTTTCTCCGTTTAGACCTTCTAGCTTTATGGGTTGAGTGTTAACGTGAAACTTCTAGCTAGCGTCTTGTGATCTGAATTATAGTTCTCGAGAGATCTTCTGTCTCGATTTCCCTTAGAAATAGGCTTTATAGTCGAAATTTTCTGTTTTATATTGTTCCTTGTCTCCGAGTTGTTTAGTGTTTCTTAGTATCGAGATGGTCTTAGCTTTTCCAGCGTGTCTAAGTCTTCTGTGTATCTCGTAGGCAGTGACCTTGTTGACTAGACCTATCTCTTCTTTGCTGTCTGAGTCGGTGGAGGAATCCCCTCCTTCTTCCTCTTCTGAGGGACCGATGAGGTATGGTACTCCTAATGAGGTCTCCGCGAGTCCGACTACTTTTCCTTTACCGTTTGTAAGTCGCTTCGTGCGTGTGTCGTAAGAGATGTCTTGCTCCTTAAGTAGCTTTTGTATGCTAAAGAGCTTTCTGTGTCCTTTAGGGCTGTAGAAACCAGTCGTGAGGAAAGTGTGTGTTGTTCCGTCTTCTAGACCTGTTTTGACTAGGACTTCTCTGTGTCCCCTTGTGACTACCCTTTTGCCTGAGTAATCTCTATATATGTATATTGAGCTAGGGTTGTCTTCCTGATAGGTATAGAAATCTCCGAAATCATATATCAAAGTTTTATCCGATCTAGTGTCTAGTAACTAGCTGTTTAGCTTGTTGGTGGAGTGAGCGGTGGCTGTGATAGCTATGTGTGATTTTCCGTTGCCTTTAGCGATTGAGTAATTCCAGATATTGGGGCTTTCTATCTAGTTGTTCGGGGGTTTCTTAGAAAGGTATATATAGTTCCTTGCAGGGTGAGGTCTAAAGCCGCAGTATACATATATCTGGTTGTTGTTATGTTATTTACCCTGGTGTATTTCCTTTGCGTACTCCTCGATATTATGGTCTGGAGGTGGTTGGTTCCGGAGTGTCCTCTTCTTCTTTGTTTCTGACTTATTGTTGTCCTTGGAAGACTTGTCTTCCTGTGTAGAGGATCCGGAATGTTCTCCTTTACCTCCCTTCTTGGCTCTACGGCCTCTGCGAGTTGATCTACGGTTGCCTCCCTGTCCTCGGGAAGACTGTGCTGCGTTGGCTGTTCCCTCTCTGTTGGAAACTGCTTGGAGACTCTTGTAATACTGATCCATCTTTTCGAGAGTTATCTTCTTTGGTTCGACGTTGCTAATCTCCTTAATAATAAACTGGACCTTCGAGATTTCTTTCTCTAGTTGTCGTAGGACCTAGGAGAGCGCGTGGAAGGGGTGTGGCTGGATCTTAAAGCGTGATAGCACGTGGTACTGCTTTTGGTATTCTGTAATGAACTCCTTCGCTGTATTGAAGTCTGAGCGACGTATCTTATTAAACTTTATCGTTTCGTTTAGTGTGTTCTCTGCCTTATCACTTCCTTAAACTATTAATATTATTTTGTTGAATATGGTATCTCTATACTTAGGAAGGTAGGATAGATTCTGGATTCGTTCTTATAGGGTCTCGTCGACCTATATATATAACTAGCTCGCTACAGTTCTCGACTAATACTCCTAATAATCGAATTTTGGACTGCTCGGTATAGGGTAAGGGATGCTGCTGTTGATAAGGTACTTAAGTCGTAGTAGTGCGAGAGCGAACTTTACTGGGATCGCCTAACCTCTTGGGTTCTTTGAGTTATGTTCGAGAGCCTTTACTTTTTATATTTTAGCTATAGTGATGTCTGGTAAGTTGATACCTTGGTGCTTTTCTCTAGTAGCTTGGCTAGTGGGCACCGCGGTTGATGTGCGATCCAGGATCTGAGTGGCGTTGCCAGTCTCTCGCGGTTCGTTGTTACTGCTTATGGGTAGGAACTGTGACTGTTTACCGAGGTTGTTATCCTCTGCGTCGGTTCTACTGTCAGCCATACTGAGGATGGATTTCCGAAGCTATTGGTTGTTCTGAGGCTCCTCTGGAATTTTCCGATTGGCCGGTTATACGCGTTATGCGTGCAAGCGCCTGGGAAGTGGGGTCCAGGAAAAGCGTCGGGGAAAAGGGTGCTAGATGGTCCAGTCTAGCGTAAAAGTGCTCATAACCTAATAGGAATCTACTTGATACTGTAACGAATGAGAAGATGATCAAGATAGATTCGGTAAAAGTGCGGATAGACAGAGAAGAGGAGAGAGAGAGGAAACTATCTATCTAGATTGTTTGTGGGATCTGTACCCACTGGGCGACCGCCTTGGCGGCCGCCTAACACTAAGGCTTGAAGACCATTTTCATGAACCAAAATTGGAAACTTACAATCAGGCAACAAGAAGCAAGAGGCTAAATGCAGCGCAAGGCCTTTTTTATTTGCTTATACTATCCGCAGTTCATCTGGCCCCCCAAACGAAAACTAGCTCTAGCTCTAGATGCCGTCACGATCGTAGGTACCATAGAATAGCTGCACGTATATGCATCTTAGACCGATGTGGCAAACGGCCACGGAAGCAATGAGATGCCTAATGCAATTTTTCAAAATGAGTTCACTTGCACCCACTCAGTAGGGCAGACCTAAAGGCATTGGCCTGACGTAGTATTAGATTATGGGGATAGCAACGAGATATAGCTATATATCTATTACCTATAAGGTAATTGGTACCTTACTGATCTGCAATTTCCCACTGAAAGCTAAAAGAAAGAAGTTGAAATATGACTGGAATAGACAAGAGCAATGCTAAGGGTAGCGGAGAAGCCGTTCATTGGAGTTGAGCTGTTAACATCAGATGCTTCAATGCAATAGCAATCATGGCGATCATTGCGCCGGTAAAGATTTTCAACGAGGCTAGCAGTATTAGTTTGGTTTCCAACTGCAGACGAAACAGTTTATCCGGGTCGTGTCACAACAGTTGTAGTATAGTATCTTGTCTAGGTGATACGGGTGACTCAGATATCACTATTCGTTTGTAGAATCCTAGAGATGTAGTGACCATAATTTTATTTTACGTGTTCAGAGGGATTATATCAAGTTTAGGAGTGCTGAGAGTGTTCATAAGTACCAGATTTTCTCTCGTCGTCTCTTTCCCTTCCACCTTACTTTTCCTCTCTAGTTCTTTCAATCCGACCAGCTTCTGTACCTTCCTTTCTTCAATTGCTTCCACATTTGGCAATTCGCGATCCCAAGGAAGTTTTTCTTCACTTACCCCGTCATCTCTCAGATGTGAGTCTTACCCAAGAGTCTTTGACGTGAGGTTGAATGGTATCCTGACAAAAAGCCTCTTTTAGTATCCGCCATAATGAATCCGCAACCAGAACAGATCACACAACGCCAGGCACTCGAGAGGCGTCTTCCACGCCTTCTTCGTGCTGCCAACAGGACCACAAGCTCCGCAATGCACAAAATCACCTGGACTGGCAAGCTAGCTCGATGGAACAACTTTGGGGAAGATGTTCGCGCTAAAGTGCGCGAACCTTGGTCCCCGACAGTTATTGATCTTGCACTTGAATCTCATGATCTCAAGCAGGAGCAGATCTTGGTCGCCGATGAACTAGGCGTTCGTGGACGGTTCCAACAGGCTGTTGGTCAAGTCCTCGGAACAGTCTTTCAAGCGGAGCTCGTGCATATTCGCTTTGCCGATTTCAAGGCGGCTGGTGTGTCTTACCCCAAGACACCGGATGTGGCTATGGTGCCACGCGAGGGCTCAGCCGTCCTGAAAGCTCTCGGCGAGATCAAAGTCCCTTGGATTGACGACCACAAGCTGGCGAAGCGGACTTCGTGCGAAGCACTTGTGCGTTCTACAATCGGGCAGATTGCCGAATATATGATCGATAATCGGGTCCCCTATGGGTTCCACTCGACATACAATGAGGTCATATTCTTGCGTTACGTCCAGAAAGACGGAGAATGGAGAATGGAAGTTTCGCCGGTCGTCAGCAACAAATGGTCTGAAGTTTCAGTCAATGAATGTTTCTGGTACTTCTCATCGCTGGCAGTCGATGGGCAGCCCATTGAAGACAACACCGACAAGGATGATCTGCTCCATAACTATTGACATCAGTCCTATTAGTCAATTCTTTTTTCCTTGCTTCTTCGCCTCTCTATACTTAGTATTCTAGTCGAAATGCACTCTTTTCGTTGAAATGACAATCTCCCTACTGCGGTCGTTGGGGAGTTTCTCCACATTCAGGGTATCGTCAAAAGTAGATTTGCTGAAGATTGACCAGTAATTCAAGTTGGTACCTGACAAGATCACCTGATTTTCCTATGTCGTTGACGCAATGCCCACACAATATGAAGACCTACGAGTATTCGGCTATGGCCATCTACACCCCCATGTATTCCGCGGGACTCGTCAAATGGCGATGAGAGCCATGAACTTCGGGAACATCCACGAGAAAGCCCGGTTTTTTATTTGATGCAGACCTACATGGACCTCATACATATGGAGATGTTATGGTCCCTGTGGTAGGTGAAGCAGCATGTGCCTCTGCCTACGCTGTCTCATAGGGGCAATGGTGAGATGGTGGTCAGAGGGATGGGAAGAGGAGAAGAAGAAGAGAAGAAGAGAAGAAAAGAAGAAGAGAAATGGGGGGAGAGGTCCTTTCATACCCCAAACCCATGTGCCTTCCTCAAGTGAGCACCTGCCTTGCACCTTCCCAATTCGTATTGTTTACAATGTTTACATAGAGCTCTTCTAAGAAAGGTGCTTTGATTACACATTACAATTGGAAACCGTTATGAGACTAACGCCTAAAATACTTAGTAAGTGATGTCCAGTTCAATTGAATGGTACATGTCTGATATTCATGCAGCTGAAAATAAGCCAATGTCTTTTAGCTTACACAACTGCAATGGTGACAGCCCTCGGAGCCCACGTCCACAGCCTCGACCCGATATGTTTGGACTTCAAGCCGCGCTCCATGACTATCTAACTCAAACAGCTCTCACCCTTTTCGATGCCTGCTCGTCGGGATACCTCTCTCGATGGAAGTCGGTCACACAGCCATGGGGGTTATCCTTGAGATTTCCATCACAGCACGCAAACGTAAAGCACTCTGGGAAATCCTCGCGCATTCCATCGGTGTCCACCTCAAACTCATTATAATTATCAACATAGAGATCTTCGCCAGTGGGCTCATCTTCCTCTATATCATGGATTGGCTTCTTGAGCATACTATAATCCAATCTCCATTCTGGGCAGTCGTACCTGGATGATACCGACATTTGTCCTCCGTATTGGTTGTGACATCGAATTCCTTCTCACAATTGACACAAGACGCGTAGCGTGGTACCGGTCTTTTGTTATTGCCAGAGCTTTCTTCGGTATCGGAGACCATCGTCAACAGTTGACTCTCAGCTTCTTTGCGGGCCTCGTCGTTCTTTGCACAGATGGATTTGAGAACCTCGAGTGTTGTCTGTTCGGACGCGTTGTTGATCGCACGACCGAGAACTGTGGCTTCGAGCGCTTCCTCGGTAATTGGCCATGGTGGTTTGTATGTGTTGTTATGTTTGACTATTCAGTATGACTATTCAAGACTGCTGGTAATGATAACAAAAGTTGGAATCGACTAGCAAAAATAGAAGAGATAAAAAAGAATGGGCCCGAGCCCGGGATCGAACCGGGGACCTCGCGCAATAATGCTTTGGGTTGATGCCCTAAGCGCGAATCATACTGAAGAATTGTTAGTTGAAGGAACTAACTATGTGGAGCCGGAGAGCTTCTTACCCACTAGACCACCCGGGCTATTTATGGGCTTTTTGAGAACTTGGCAATCTAACCTATTTTTTAGATGGCAGCTTTGTGTATTACGTTCGCCATGTAATCCACAGCCCTAACTGTGCAGACTTTGCGACGATGGTAGGAATTGTCACAGCAACGGTATACGTCTCAGCAAGAGTCTGTGGCTATTTATGAGGCTGTCTTGAGTGCTGTTGCATCTTGGAACTAGATAGTGAACAATGCAGGTAGTCACCAGGCATTACTTGAAAGTACATATACAACTATCCTATTGCAGTAAGTAATAGTCATGCCCAAAGATATGTTGATCTCCTTATATCAGCCGGGCTCCAAAGCCTTGTTCAAAACAACCTTAGCTTGTTGGACTCGTCACAATATATATTGCAACTTTCAACTCGTCAACCAACCATCGGAGAAGAGCATTGCAATCACGCCGACGAAAGCACATGGGAGTTTATGACCCTCGGCAATAGAGGCACTTGTGCGAACTAGTTTACATGGGGAATATCAATAATAAAAAAGTGGCGCATACCCACGCTATATATACCTGGCTTATCACGAGTGGTATCAATAATTATTACAAAATAGATAACTTCTCTAACAAGACCGAATTCGGTGCACTTGCTAATCTTATAGGGTTCAACATGCTGGCAAATTGAAGACATTTTAACATTCGAATACATGGTATCTATCTAAATGCAGTTTTAAAGCTAACAAGTAGTAGGATCAAGACCTCGCCCATGATAAAACAGCTCAATAGGAATAGCAAGGGTCCCGCATATTTCCAGCAATAACAACAGGCAATTGACGTTTCCGAACAGTCTCTACTTCTTCTTCGGCGGTGCAACATTGAACTGGAAATGTACAATGTCGCCATCTTTGACGACGTAAGTCTTGCCCTCCTGCCTGTATTTTCCAGCAGCCTTGATTGGCCCCATAGACTTCTCGCCGTTACAGAGGTCATGGAAGTCCTGGTACGCCACAACTTCGGCCTTGATGAAACCGCGCTCAAAGTCGCCGTGGATAACACCAGCTGCTTGTGGAGCGAGTGTTCCCTGCTTGATCGGCCAGCAGCGGATCTCCTTCTCACCAGCGGTAAAGTAATACTGCAGTCCCAACTTAGTGAAGCCTGCCATGACTGTTAGTATTCGGTACGTGAGGCGAATATCGGGGACATACCTTCGGTAGTGATCTTTCCCAAGCGGCTTTGGACCTTAATATCGGCCATGAAGGCGTCTAGCGCTGGCTTGTCATCCTTCAGGGACCACAGCTTCTCTTCAAACTCGACGGAGAAGGGGATGATATCACTGCCTTGGCCGCCGTGGGCCTTGACCCACTCCGCGATCTTGGGCAGGTACTTGCACTTCTGGCGGATGTAGTCCTTCATCGTAAGGTTGATGAGGTAGATTACCGGCTTGGTAGTGATGAGACGTAACTTGATATTGTCAGCTTTGTCACTGACCTCGGGAGTATTAGAATTGGACAAACCTTTTCGTTGATCAACTCGATTTCCGGAGTCGTCCACTCTCCATCTCTAACAGGCTTATCCTGTTCCAAGAGCTACAAGGGAGTTAGCAAATCATATATCTCTTCAATGAGAAATCCTGACTTGCCTCCTTGATTTTAGCAGTGGTCTCGTCGAACAGCGGCAGCATCTTGAATTTTCCTCCAGCCTTCCGCACAATCGCCTCTTCGGCAATCTTAGCTTTGGCGAGAATATCCAAATCCTTCTTACACAGCTCGCTCTGAATAGTATCTGCCCACAACATCATGAGCGTCTAGTTCCCCTGCGTCACCTGGACAGGGATAATGATTACCTAAGTCGCGGACAGGATCAACGGAGTCATCCACATGAAGAACCTCATCGTTATCAAACGCGCTGTGTAATAGTAAGTAGCTGCTTCATTTCTCAAGTTCCCGCCACGAACGCACCGGACAATGTGGTACATGCCGTCCACAGCCTGAATATGACTCAAGAATGCATTTCCCAACCCGGCTCCCTCACTGGCTCCCTTGATTAACCCCGCAATGTCCGTAACCTGCAAATAGGCCGGGTACTTGCTGGGTGGGTTCCAGATTTTGCACAAGAAGTCCTATCTTCCATTAGCCAGGGGCTCGTCGTACTTCAAATGACCAAAAAGGGAAAGAGCCTCCCCCGGGAAGGGTAAGATCCATCACGTGGAAAAACGCACACAGAAATCGAGAAAAGGCAAAAACATACATATCTTGGATCGGGAACGATGCAACGGGCTTCATTTGGCTCGATAGTGCAGAATGGGTAATTTTCTGCCGCAGCGTTCTGCTCTGTCATGAGGTTGAACAGCGAACTCTTGCCCACGTTCGGTAGGCCAACACAGCCCATCTTGAGGTTGGACTTGACGCGCCCGAAGGCGACGACATTGTTCGTCGGCGCTTCTACTGCTTTCTTTGGTGGCATAGTGTACTATAATTATCACCGGGGTTCGAGGATAAGAAGGATGGAGGTGGTTGCCTACGGCAGAGCACTTGTGCGCGTAGAAAAGTTTTCATTGTGCCATTGGTCAGCTGTCACTGCATTCTCCACCATCGTAAGTTGTACTCAGTTTGCTGTATGGGTGTTTCTACAAAGGAGACTGCATATCGGCTTGTCTTATCTTGAGATCTAGAAACTCACTTGAATATGTGTCGCTATAAAATAATGAACATTGTGAATATCTACACGTCTAAGTGCTTTGTGTCTGTATAAAAAGTCACCCAAAAATTTCAAATTGATCAGGACAATGGAATGGTACGGAGTACTCGGTCCAACGCTTCCAAACCCCGAAGTGGGGTTTTGGGTTTCACGGATCGAACGCAAAAACTAGTCTAATGCAAAGGTACCTTTTCTATGGGTTACACATACAAAAGGTACCTAAGCATTTATTCTCCAAATCAACACTTCTAATATAGACATGAAAGATATGTAAACCACCACAATTGTATGTATTCTTACATCCATATGAATGCACCACTTCCTGAAAGCAAGCTTAGAGCCCCAGTCAGGACTGTTGTGGCCTTGTGGCCTTGCTATGGTACCTCCATGGCCGTGACTGTGATGGATCCTAGCACCGTGGGAAGGGATGTTATGACGAGTCGCTTGTTCCGTGAAAGACTCGTATACTTTCTGTCTACGTAATATTGTGGTTGAGTAATATTATCATTTCAAAGAAATTCCGATTGAATGCCCTTTGTATCGCAACCATTCAGTTATCAAGAGATTTATTGGCGAATATTTGTGTTAGACCCGTGCAGTGGGTAAAAGTTTCAATTTTGAGCTCTGGCTGGCGATTTTGGGATGTCAACTAGAAGTGCGAGACGTTGAAGTACTAGGGTATATGATCTTGTTAGCCAAGCCCTAGTATAAGCAAGTACCTTATCGTTACCTAGTGCAGGCTTCAATCGCAGTTGAGATTTTTTTCTTTTGATCGAAATGTATGTCTTTTTAACTGTAAGTGCGAGATATCTTTTTTGATATATCAGCTAGAAGTACGAGATACCTGAATACTAGGGTACTTAATATCGTTAGCCGAACCCTATCATAAGCAGGTACCTGATCGTTATATAGTACGGACATTAACCACGGTTATCTTTTTAACTAGAAATGCGCGATATCTGAGTACTAGGTACCTAATATTATTGGAGAAACCCTAGTATAAATAAGTACCTCATCGTCATATAGCGCGGACTCCAACTATAGTTCTATTTCTAACTAGAAGTACGAGATGCCTAAGTACTAGGTACCTGACATTCTAAAGCAAACCCTAGTATAAGTAAGTACTATATTATCAGATAGCACGGAGTTTGACCGCAGTTCTCTTTCAAGCTAAAAGTGCGAGATATCTGAGTGCTAATTTTCTTATATCGTTAGGCAAACACTAGTATAAGCAAATATTCTGTCATCACATAGCGCGGACTCTGACTACATTTGTGATTGTGAATGATATTATGCTATAGTATGGCTTGCTCCTACCCCTGAAGAGGTTATACATACAATTTCTGATCAAAAAGAGGAAACCGCTATACAATATCAATTCATACCTTAAAGGGAATACATCTGCTCTTTATGCTTGCCCTAACCTTTCTATAAAACCCCCCCTCCGCTGGTTTCTACTTTCTTTCTTCTTCTTCCCTCTCCATCATTCTTCTCTACTTTGTCTTTAACAGCTTGAATTCCTGCTATCATTTGCATACTTCCTCAGGTAAAGACATTTGCCACTTAACGTTAAACGCGTTAACGCATTTCTCTTCCTGTGAGCCCCTGTTAACGTTAAACGCAGTTCTCTCCCAGTGATCCCACGGATCCTCTCTTGCAATTCTTCATCCCCCCCCATATTCTCTTTTCCCTTTTCCAAATCATCATCTCTGGCTTACTGCAATCCTTGACTTTGTAAGTGACCATCCATCCAACACTTCGGCCTCTCCTACACTGAGTCTAAGTGGACTGAAAGCGAATGCTTTCTACTTCACTTGATCTCGCTGAGCAGTGCCACCACTCTGCCATCAGGAAAACCTCACTTTGCTCTATCCAACTTACTTGGTCGCTTTGCATTTGTGGTCCACTGCAGACAATTTCAGACGTGAGCTAGAACCGCGACTAACAAAAGGTGATTAATAGGAGCTGCATCTATCATGGCGCCGAAAAAGGCCATGAAACCCTCGCCAGAGGACGACGAGGAGCAGAGGTCTCGTTCCGGGCACCGCTCTACTCCTACTGGCTCTACTCCTACTGCTGCTATGAAGACATTTTCAAAGCCTACTTACCCCTCCCGTCAACCTAGGGGTCTTCCTCTGCGCCTTTCTGCCCCTGCGGCAAAGCCTCTGGATCCGCGCCAGATCCAAGAGCTGCGTGACCACAAGGCCAAATTGGAAGATGACGCAAGGCGCAAGAAAGAAGAAGAAAGCACTGCTTGGATGCGCCGAACTAACTATGACCCTGTTAAGGAGGAGTACAAACGGCCCAAGAGCACTGGTTCCAGTGACACTGACTCTCCCATCCGTCGAGTTGAGACCCCTCCAGAATTCCCGGCGAACTGGACCCCGGAAGAAAGGGCAAACTATGTGCGTCTTGCAAGAGAAGGCGTGAAAGTGGCTGTTTTTGAGCAACACAGACTGGACCATGAGAAGGTTGTCCACCACGAAGATTACATGACGGTTGTCTGGGATGGCTGCAAGAACATTGACATTCCTTGGCATCGATTCAAAATCATGCCTTCTGTAAGTCATTCCCAGTAGCTCTGTGGATGATGAATTTTACTAACCTGTTTGTATAGTCCGCCCCGGAGGAAACTCAAATTCAGCGTCGGATTGGTTACAACACTGCCGGCAAAGAGATTGAGGTTATGATGAACGCGTACCCAATCACTGCTTTCCCGGACAAGGCCGTCTACCAGTACGAGGTGAGTGTTTTACCCCCTCCATTCAATGCCGTTATTTGCTCATCAATTATTAGATCAATGTTCTCCACGGAGACCAAAACGAGACGGACAGACGGATCCTGAGAAAGTGCTGGAACAGTGAGATTCGAAAGGCACACATCCCTGATGGAATCTGGGATGGCGGAAGAATCTGCTGGTAAGTGAATTTTATTTCGGATTGCTGCTATATATTTTCTAACCTGTGTTGCAGGTCGCTGCGCAACTTCGATGACTGGAATGAGATTATCGACTTCAGGAGTGAATTCACCCGAGAGTTCAAGACTCTTAACAAGATTGATCAATTCAAGATGAGCCCTGTTTTCAGAATGTCCGTCATGCAAAAGAGAAAGATCAATCTGGCAGTGATCAACTCCTGGCTGCAGAATCGCCATGATCTGGATCAACTCGTGATTGAATCTCTGAGTAAGTTCTCCCTTATTCCACATATTCTTCTGTTTATGATTCATCAAGCTGATAATGATAGGCTTCCTTGACCATTTACTCCGTGAATGGCCTACCAAACAGTTCGCTGCAATCAAGCGGGCCTTCTTCTTCGACAAGATTGGAGACGAGGAGCTCAACCAAGAGTTCTATCAACCGCTCGCCAACATGGGTGCTTCCGTTTACCGAGGCATCTACCAGGCAATTAAGCCCACTCCTGTAAGCCTCAGTCCATTGACTCAAATCGAAGATCAGTACACTGACATTTACTTATAGCAAGGTCTGATCCTCAATGTTGATGTCGCTCACTGCGTTTTCTTTTCTCGTATTAGTCTTATGGGCTACATGATGCATGTGAACAGGTGGAACGATAAGCGGACTATGGCCAGAGACCTTCAGTCAACCCGCGACGAATTTGGTGGTACGAAGGAATCTAAATACTTCGCCCAGGTGAACAAGAGAATTCAGGGTCTTCGAGTGGCACCCAACTACGAGGGTTGTCCTTTCAAGATGAAAAGCTTCATTGTCAAGGGCCTGATTCATGCAAAGCCCAATGAGTTTTTCATTAGCTATTACGACAAGGCTACTGGAGTGTCTACTCGGATGCATCTTCAAGATTACTTCATGAAACGGTACAACATCCGCCTCGAATATCCCAATATGCTCTTGGTCGAGATGGTAAAGGAAGATGTTCATTACCCAGCCGAATTCCTGGTCATCAAAGGCCTTCAGAGATACCGCTACAAACTTACCGATATGCAGGCGGCACAAATGATCCAATGGTGTGCAACCAGGCCTCCGAAGCGTTTGGCCAATGCTCGTCAGTCCAAGGAACTTCTCCAGCACAAGGATGACCCGATTCTGAAGCTTTACGGCATGAAGATCAGTGACCACATGATCAAGACAAAGGCCCGCCTGCTTCCGAGTCCAGAAATTCAGTTTGGGGGCAACCGCAAGCACAATCCGCAGCATTCGGGAAGTTGGGATCTCCGTGGTAAGAAGTTTTACAAACCCAATGAAAAGGCCCTCCAGGCTTGGGGTGTTGGCTTCTTTTCTGGACACCGAAAGTCAATCAGCATGGACCAGACTCTCAACTGGGTTGACCAGTTTGTCAAGATGTACAAGAGCATGGGTGGTGATGTGACTGGCCGACCGGTTGTCAAAGGATTGAGCGAAGACGTTGGCATGAGTGTCAAAAAACTGTACGATGCGATCGCAGCGCAGAACAAGAGCGAGCCACAGCTCATGGTCTTCATCGTTCCCGACAAGGACTCCTGGGTCTATCTTCGCCTCAAGAAGTCTTCCGACTGCCGATACGGCACCCCCTCGCAAGTGCTTCAATCTGCACACTGCATCAGCAATAGACCTCAATATCACGCGAATGTTCTCATGAAGGTGAATGCAAAGCTTGGTGGAGTCACTGCTCGGGCTGTCCCCAAGTCAAAGAGTCAAGGTTTACGCCCAGGCTCCATGATCATTGGTGCGGACGTCACTCATCCAATGATGGGTGTGTGGACCCCGTCGTTGGCAGCCATGTCGGTTTCGGCAAACTCCACTGCAACTCGTTACATGGGTGGATGCGAGACCAATGGAGATCGAGTTGAGGTTATCCGAGACAAAGTCATTGATTACATCTTGCACCCCATGGTTGCTGAGTGGAAAGCAACTGTTGGGGGCGGCAAGGCTCCTGAGTACGTCTACTATTTCCGTGACGGTGTGTCTGCGTCCGAATACCAGAGAATTCTTTCAGAGGAGGTCCCTTCAATTCGCTTTGCCATTGCACATGCGTGTGGTCAGCCAGTCTGGGCAGGCAAGATGTGTGTTGTGGTTGCCAACAAGCGCCACCATCTTCGAGCGTTCCCTGACCCCAAGAATCGCGCAGCTGCAGACTCCCACGGCGCTCCCTTGCCCGGCACTCTTATTGATCGGGATGTGACTAGCCCACACGACTGGGATTTCCTGCTCTACACGCACATTGCTCTACAGGGAACCCCCCGCCCGGTCCATTACCATGTCCTGTTGGATGAGATGGGTCTCAAGCCCAATGACCTTGAGGGTATGATCAACGATCATTGTTACCAGTACATCCGCTCGACAACCTCTGTGTCTGTGCACCCGGCAATCTACTATGCCCACTTGATTTCGGTTCGCGCTCGCCACCACGAGGATGTTCCTATTACTTCTGGCCCCCAGAGTGGCCCGGAGGTGAAAATGACAAACCCAAAGCCTAAGGAACCCCGTGCCAAGAGATTGCTTCCCATTGAGCCCACCTTGAACAGGCTGGCCCTGGGTATGTGGTACATCTAATTCAACTTGCCACATTTCTATGGTTGGGAACGAGATTCACTCTTGTTCGCCATCCCTCCCGAGACATCTCATGACTCGGTCTTCTCTTTCTGCGAACTGATTTCCTATTACTCCTAATTTTCTTATGTTATTGCTCGAACGGAATATCGACGGCATTGCTTCTGTGATGCTGCTCTTCAGGATGGGTCGATTTGAGCGGTAGGGCTGCGGCCAAACCCTCGATACATTTCTGCATGGGCCAATCGTTTTCCTGTTTATCTTTTATCTTGGTGGACTTCGTTTTCTATTTCATAGTTCATGTACACTGCACGATCTGGACCTGGTTTTAACGGACGGTTGTTTCTCGAAACAACTTGGCCGATTGCATACCGAGGTTGATTCTACAGTTCATGACGAAATACTTTCATATTTCTTTACTTTATCATGTTGTTAAGCCAGAAAACACAAAAAAAAAAACCCCTTTGCCCGAAATATCTCATTCTCTTATGCAATTAACACTTCAAGTAACTAGTTAGAGGTTGAGTAGTAACCTCTGATATAGAAAAAGTAGTCTTCCATTGTAGAATAGAACTTGGTAGATCGAGACACTGAAACACCTGAAAGTGGATTGGCTTGCTTTCTTTCCTCTTTTTTGTGTGTGGACACCTAGTGTGAGTCTAAAAGATCCATTTCATACAGCTTCGATGGAGTCATGATCTTGGAAACAGCTACTGTCCTTACTTCTTGTCACATCTACGATTAACAGGGCGAGTTACCCATTGAGCTTTCTCAAGCTCGCACCTACGAAATATAAGTCATAAGAGAATAGGTTCGGATTGAATAATATGAATAGGTATTCTGCCGAGAAATGAAATCCCATCAAGGGAGGTTATAGTACAAAGACTAAAAGGGGAATTGTCCACTCTGCCTTTCCAGCCAAGGATAGAGAAGAAGGGAAGGGAAAATCAAGAAACACCGGTAGAATACAAGGGCTGAATTATGTGTTGCTGGAAGTTTGAGGGTCAAAGGATACAATCCTGCGATAGTCAAATAATGAATGCTGGCTCATATTGCTGCGCGCTCTCTGTTCGTCAATTGTATCGTGGCAAGGGGACACACAACCCCGTCTGGCCGTGTCGTGAGACATGGGTCGCAGATAATGAAGATCATAATAAAATGCAGGTAGGTATGCGAATGTAAAGCATGCGACTCAAGAGAAGGAAAGGGAGTGAAGGAAAGGATATGGCCATGTTCGTAGTCAACCATAGACCTACCTGACCTCGGAAGTTATACATCACGCTCCGTTGGTCATGGATTCGCCAGTGCCATCAACGAGGCCGATTTCTTCTGTCTTCATATCGGAATTTGTGGCCGGGTCACCAGTCGCTTGGTCGCCTTCACCATCGGGTTGGAAGTTGGGCATTTCGATGGCCACGCCACTGTTCTTCTTGGCTTTCTTCTTACTTGGCTCTGCGCCGCCAGATTTGGATGCCATCGCTTGAACGGCTCGTTTATGTGGACTGGATGTAAGACCCGGGTGACTAGGCACGGGGATTTTGCCGGAGGCTGGGAGACGGGGTTTGATCCCCATAGGCCGCTGCTTAGGGGGGAGCTCCAGGTCCTCCACAAGAGGTTCATCACCGTTTGCGTCAAGCTTGCCCTTGAAGAACTCCTGTAGGAGTCCAATCTGGTGAGTGTAGTTGTCTGTAGAGATGCGTCCATATGGGGGTGGAGGAGCGAAAAGAGTAACGGTCGGTGAAACACTAGTGCTTTGCGGATTGGCCGCATTGAACATCCGATTTTGAAGCAAATGCAAGGGAACACTGAGAGTGGAAAGGCCAAATTCGCGATCCAATCCCAGTTCTTTGAAACCGAAGAAATCTTCATCAATATCTTCAGCAAAGTCACCACCGACGAACTGTTCACTGCCATCGGCAAATGCGTTTGAGCCATCTTCGCCACCCTCAAGAGCGGGCCGAAGAAGTTCCGTCAAGAGTGACCTGAGTCGATCATGAGCAGTGGTGAGCTTGCTTCCTAGACGATCCACATCGTCCTTGATATATGACTCCAGTTCATCTATGTGGATCCCCACGGTAGACAAGGTGTGCAGAACAATTTCGGAACGAGTGTATGCAGGTTTCCAATCGGCGGCTGAAGTTGTAGCTTCATGTGACTCGGTGGTAGGAACCTTTGGTGTTTCCATATAAGACTTGAAGGTGGCCCCGAGCTTATGGAAAAAGTCAGCGGCAATATCGGTAACCGCCTCAAGAGCAGATGGCTGGTATTCCTCAAAGCCAGTGTGATAGAAAATTTTAGCGACTGAGCGCTGCAATGCTGCCCTACAGACCCAGGGGGCAATGACAGGACCGTTGTCATTCATGACATGTGGTTCGATATCTTGCTCGAGAAACGGCTCGGGTTGATATTTTTGGAATTGATTTTGGTACATCTGGAAAAAAGAATTAACGGAGAGCTCGGGTCATAGTAGAGTACGGGGATCGCTTACCTGAGATTGGAGCTGCATCTGCTTGACGATGCCAATTTTCGAGCAGATCTTGCGAGTTTCTTGCATCTGCCGCATGTTCGCGTTCATCTTGCGGGTCAACTTGCTATCCGGTTGGATGAATTGACCTGCTGGGAGCTTCCGAAGGAACTCTTCAGAGGCATCAACAACATTGCCTTGCGCGTCTTCCTTCCAGAGTAGCCGCTCAGGGAGATCAGGAACACCAGACATGACATCATAATAATAAGGCAGCATCTGATCCTCTTCCACTTCAATGCCTTCTGCGAGGCTCTCGCCTGCGGCCTCGGGTTCCATGGCTTGAGAGTCCCCATCGCGAGACTTGTCTGCTTCGATAATAGCTTGTTTCTGATGTCGAAGCCACCGGCGCATGCCAGCTTTACTTCTGAGTAAAGCGGGTTCTTCGGAGTTGAGCTTGTCTCCCCGGAGGAGACGATGTCGTTCCGCCGCAACGCGCGCTCTATCTCTCTTGGTGACTTGCTTCCACACTTTGTACTCGGGATCTTCCAGTTCGACGCCACCGGAAACCGAGATGGCACTGAGCGCAGTTGTCGACATACTCGGGCCGTCGATATCCATCGAATCATCCTGGCTCGCTGCAGCTATCGCTCCTAGACCAGCAGGGTCAGACGATGTGTTAGATGCAGGAGGTGGTGTGAAAAATCCATTTTGACTAGCTTCACCGGTAGCGTCCGAATCTGCGCGAGCTGGCGCAGTTGGCTGAGTGCTGGGGGCCCTGGAAGGACTGGGAGTATTACGGGAAGGGACTGTTCCTTTTTTGGAAGACTTCTTGCCGGGTGCCTTTCTACCTCGCGAGGACATGATGGGCTCATCGTCACTCTCCTCGGCGCCGTCGTTGTCGGCAAGCTGGAGTCGACGTTCTTCGGCCTCAACTTCGGCACGGTCCCTGATGACAATATCTGGAATGAGAGGGACAAGCTTCTCAGTCTCCTTCCGCATGTAAAGGGCGTGCTTCCGCAGAGGATGTTCGGTGTTGGTATTGTATTTCAAGCAATTCGCCCAAATGAGGGTGAGGTCATCGGCGAAGTCTTGCTTGGATCTATACTGCAAACCTTTCAGCTTTTTGGTCATTGATCCAAGATCCATCGGGTGCTTGATGACTAGTGAGAAGTTAGTAATGAAATAGATCATTGTGGTGAAAGGGCCGCTTACTCGTATGATAGTCCGGCGCATCGCGTTTGTTGACACGAGTTAAAAAAGCAGTTGAATGTTCTGTCATAGCTTTGAGCTCACTAAGAACCTTTTCCGCAGCTTCATAGAGCTCTTCCTGGCCGACCTTGTCTTCGTTTGCCCATTTGCTGCGATTCTTGCGAACTTCACTCAGCAAACTCCGTAGCTCAGCGTCGGATGCCTGCACCCGGTCCCGCTTCTTGTCAATTCGTGCGATAAGGTTCTTCAGAGTCAAACTGGAAGCGCCCAGGTTGGTGTTACTCAAGGAACTGTAGCCATTGGAAGCTCCCGAGACATTGCTGGCGCCCATGTTAGCCTGGCCGGATATCTCTGCCTCGACTTGTCTTTCCGACTCTTCTAATCGTTGTTGATCAAGCATGGCATCCCGATCATTCTCAAGGGTGTAGAATAGAGTGTGGAAACTTCTCCTAGCGGCCTCCTCCGTTGCTTTTTTGTCTTCCTCGAGTTGTTTCCGGAGATCCTCCATTGTCTCTTTCTTGGGCTCTTTGAGCCCATCCGCAATGGTGGATATCGAGGTACTGGGACGAGGTGCTAATGGCGCGGCGCCACTAGACTCCTGGGACGCAGCGGTGGACTTGGTTTCCAGAGGTGATTCAACAGCATCGTCAATTTCCTCCTCCTCTTCTTCTTCTTCATCATCATCGTCATAGTCATCGTAATCATCGTCGTCGAGTTTTCGGGCAGACTTCCGTGGGGCGGTGGAAGGGGGAGGCGCATTATCGACGCGTTCGGGTTGAGCTTCGGACTCAGTAGTTTCCCCAGCCGCAGGGTTATCGCCCGAATATCGTCCAGAAAACAGCGCACTTATTTTCGCTTCACTGCGGCGATACAATTCACGGAATTGAGCAATGCGCGGATCCTCTTCGGGCGCAATATCGGCTTCGGATATCGAGCTGGGGTTCGGCGCTTCGGCGCTAACAGAGCCGCGTATTTGGGGTGTCCGGGAGCCAGATAAAGTCTTTACCAAGCCATTGACTGGGCGGGGAGACTCCTGGACATCATCTGGGGGCCGAATGTTGCCCGGAGGCCAGGCGTTGTGGCCGAGCGACATGCTCGCTCCAAAACCCCGTTTCTGGGGCGGGCGAGACTCGATTCTCCGCGATTAGGATTACGGGCCGATCGGACGCGACACAGGGGTCGGAGAAGGGACAAAAGGCATAGAGATAGAAAACACCGCGGGTACAATCGACCCGGGATGTCAAAACGGCAAAAAATGATAGCGTGGTGGAGAGGTTTGATGAACAAGGTCCGGGGGAGCTTCATAGGGAAGTTTCTCTGGACGGGGATGAAGTACAGGGCATGAAGGCGGAGTCAACCGGCAGATCTTGTCTCATTGTTACTATTCAGACTTGCGATCAATCGCTATTGTTCACATCTTCAGTTGTTTCAATATATTATCCCTCATTGGTCTTGCGTTGATTTTACTGTGGATTTCTGTGTTTCTATATCAGCTTTCCACCTCTGCTTTGTTGTTGTGAACGTCCCCAGTGCTCCGCATATGACGCACAAGGCATTAGCTGCGGCCAAACTCCTCCACATTTGACGGCTTTCCCAACGAAGACAGGACAATCACCTTCGCCAAAAAAAGAGTTCCAGCCAAATATTCTTCTCACTTCTCCGTCACTGACCTCTTCCTCGACCACCATGCGCATTCGATACCCTTTCGCAGGTAAGCTTTACTGACTTACTATTCTGGTTCCGGCGATCAGCCAACTAACAGCCTCAGGTGCCTTCATCTTCCTGCTCTTCTTAGCCGGCTACATCGGTCTTCTTCCACACAGCACCTCTTCAACGATACCGACAAAGCTTCAACCCAATGACAAGTTCCTCCACCTCGTCACCTTTTTCCTACTTTCGGTAACATTCTACTGGGTCCTGGACACTACCCGTCGGCGCACGCTACACGTGACCCTCGTGGTCTGCACATTAGGGCTGGGTATTGGCTCTGAAGTTGTGCAGGGCTTCCTTCCGAATGGCCGGGACTTTGATATATTCGATATTGTCGCCAATGTTGCCGGTAGTGTAGGCGCCATCGGAATTTGCAATTGGTACCACCGGCGCATGATGGAACGCCGCCGACAAAGCCGGTATGGCCTCACCACCGAGGAGGGCACTGAGGACGTCGAGCTCGGTGGCATCTCCGGAAACACCGGTCGCGACTCAGAAGTGATGGGCCCTCAGGAATCCGGAGTTATGAGCCTTGAGCAGGAAGTTGATAACTGGGACGAGAATGCGATTGAGAATTGGGATACGGAAGAAACGCCGGGCTCTGAGCGAGTGGCTGCTCCTCCCAGTTATCATGAGGCTGGCTCTGTCGGTGGTCCGTCGGTCGCAATCCCTGCTGCGGCAAAACGCATTGATTAGGGATACTTCTACCGGAGCGAGGCGTGTTTTGTGCTCCGGAAAGGAGCATATATGCGCTGTATTCTGATCTTGTTTCGTTATTCTCTCTGTTCTTATGATGATGGATTTCATGTCTTGGTCTCACGTCGGTATGATACCAATCTCGATTTTTATGCTCAGCAGTGCGATTTTGTTTTATTGATTTATTTACATTGTTATATTATGCCTTGATTGGGATGGATGATCTTCTATGGGCAAGCACATGGTCGGTGATATGCGGAGGGTGCAAAGAATCTCTGGTTATTTCCAAAGGATTGTACAGTTGTGGATTTACTAGGAATACGTGGGAGGTGCTACATACCTTATCAATGCCAATAACGAGATCTAATCCCGAAAAGCCTATGGTGGAAATGGTTACTCGGCGAAAGTAGAATGTTCAGAGCAGTTGGCAAAGCATACACTATCACCAATTTGGCTAATATACAGTGACCCTAGGGCGAGACTGACAGTGCTACTCAATAAGCAGTATAACTACATCCAAGGTAATGATCAAAGTAACAAAACGGGGGTATTTCAACAAGAAAGAAAAAATACATAGCAGGGGGTTTGGAACAAGGCATAATTTCGAACCAAGTAAACACCGGATGCCATGATGGAATGCAACATAAACATAAACCTCTCGTCCATAGTCCATGATCACAGATAGGAAGAACGGGTGGAGATTGAGCGGGCGTCATTAATTATCAGGATCAGAAAGCTCCGGTGTGGCCGACCGGCTTCTCGTCGGCGTATGAGTACGATCTCGGACAGCTTCCAACTCCGGCTTGGAGGTTGGCAGGTAATCTGTCTGGTCATTGAACTTGGCCATTTTCGCAGACCGTTCCTCGCTGCCGTTAGGCGAGTCTGTGCTCCAGTTTGTAATCTTGCCCAGCTTCCGATCGGTTTGTTCTCGGAGGACTTCGTAGATAAATTGCATCTGCATCTCGTTGTAGACCATCATCATCCGTTGCTGGCGCATCTGATCGACAGTGTCGAAAACAGGGTCGGCATCTGGATGTTCCATATCCAGCAGATGTCCTGACTCTAGCTCGCACAGCAAATGGTCAAGCGCGATGAAAGTTCCAGTCCGACCAACTCCCGCACTGCAATGCACGATTCGCGGGTTATCCGGGCCTGATTTTGAGGCTGACAGCTTGATCAAGTTGAGAAGGGCTTGGCGATCACTTCCTTCGGGTTTGGAATAATCGGCCCAGCCAGCGAAAAGGAAATGCCAGACAATCTTTGACTCCGAACCGATGGCCAGTTCGAGTTTGCGAATTTCAGATCGTGATTTGGCGTCGAAAGTTGATTCCAACAAGGTAACCTTACCCAAGACACCGGGTTCTGTCTGCTCACTCTCATCGAACAGAACGTCCGACTCATCCGCCAATAGTACCATCGAAGCCTGCTCCGTATCCAATGGGAAGTATTGAGCGCACTTTTCACGGCCCGCTTCAAAAGTTTGAGTAAGCATCACAATAACGCCGACATCCTGGCTTTCATGGAAGACCATGTGCCAGAAGGCCGCGAGATGTCCAAGTTTGGGGCCCTGATTGAATGTAAGTGAACCATAAATGATCTACGACAAATGCGCAACCTACCTGGGTCGCTATGTATTTCCTTTTTTCTCGCGTCACTGGATCTTCCAGGATGATCGGGGACGCGTTGATAAAATCACACTCGCCCTCGGCCACCCGCAGATGGATCCGACAATTTGCCCAGGCCTGGACGTTAATATACCGGTTCCTCTCTTTCACTTTCGGGTCTGCCTCTATAGCCCAAGGATGCGAGACATCATTGGACAGTGTACCCTCGGTGAAACGTGAGTTCTGTATCCATTCCAGATCTTCAAACTTGTCATGGATCTCTGCACAAGGAAGCGGTCAGTCACATTCCACGTGCAGTATTCTCCGATAGGCGTTGATGCACCCCTCACTCACCCGAGACAGATTGACATAGGAACGGTGGAACATCCTCGGTATTTCCAGCTTCCAGCTTGGGGTTGTCCTGATCCGCACCGAGTATATCGAGGCCCGCGTCGTCATTCTCGGGTAGTCCGCGCTTGGTCGCCTGGACGCTGGTGTCGATCTTAATAGTCGGATGCGCCATTTTAGCGGCAGCGATGCGCTGGAATGCTCGGACTTTACCGATGACACCGCGCGCTTTCCTCGAGACTGATTTGGCTTTGGAGCCTTTCTTGTGCGGGGCGGACTCGAAGGAAGGACAGCGCGAAGGAGACGGATCGGTTTTCACGTCGCTGCCAAAATCTGCAGACACTGACGTTATCTGCAGTGATGACAGATCGGGACAGCTATAGAAGCTGTCCCGGGAAGACGTGTCCAGGGCCAGATTTTTGGAGGGGATCGCGGGGGTTGGGCGTCGAGGAAGTGGAAGAGAGCGTCGCAATAAAAGTAGCCTTCGTATAGGGTGTCAGACCGTACACTCCCGAGTCCACCTGATTGGTTTTTCGAACCAAAAAGCAACCAAAAAGCAACCAAAAAGCAACTAAAAAGCACCGAAGAAAGCCGAAGAAGAAGCTGAAGGGGTTTGTATGAAAAGAAAGAGAAGAGAGGCAAAAAAGGCGAGACTGGAGACGGGCCAAAAGGGGAGAAAGTGGAGGGGCGCAAAGAATAAAAGAAAAGCCCCGAGATTACTTAGTATGTAGTAGTATTTGATATTAGTATGTCTGATGTAGTATTCATATCGAAGTAACATAAATATGAAGCTATAACGAGGAACTATGCATGTTTTCATCTTCTTCTGCTATACCTTGTCGCATTGGTAATTGGCCCTTGGCGTATCGAATTCAGCTGCTTGCGGCATCTCACATCCATAGATCTGCTATTAATATTTTATTTTGGTGTTTATTTAGTTGTAACTGGATTGTGATAGAAACGGGGGCTTTTGCAGGATCTATTTCATCTATCTTACCCCTTAAATGACATTGGATGACTTTGTTGATCCTTCTATACTCTTTTTACTTCTTTTGGCGGCGGGGAAAGCCTTTGGAACTACTCCGTACTCTTCCTCAACCACTACCTCTAACTACCTCTTCCCTTTCTTCTTCTCTCTTTATTTATTTCCTATTATACAACAAGTTACAGTCTCCAACTTTCATCCTCGGCCTCGGATGACGCTCTCTTATGCTGATAGGTGTTGAGCACCCCCGGTTCGCATATGTCAACAAAGCCCCAGAAATGGTCTCCCAAGCACAGATCGTGGATCGCACAACCGCCCAAAGTACCGCTTCACTAGTATCGCGTCCCTCAAACAGACGACACCGTTCCGGTCGCTCGCACCATGGCAGCTCCTCGCATCCATCCTCGAATGATTTCCCCATCTTCACGTACACGGGTGACACCGAGGTCGTGATCCGCGCCGGATCGCAGGAAAGGCGTTATCTCCTCCACAAATTAATATTATCACAATGCTCGGGTTTCTTCGAGGCGAGCACTAATGAAAACTGGTCGCGACAAATGGCTCTGTGCCCATCTAAGCCGGAGGGGACGCTGTCGCGACTGAGTGAGGATGACGATTTCTCGAACGGGTCAACACTGGCACCGTCTGATAACGGTAGACTCTCGACGCGACCGGGGGGAAAGAGACGCTGGCGGTATGAACTTGACTGGGAGAATCGCGCAGAGGATGAAGAGGCGATCCTTGTCCAAAAGGTACACCTTGCGCCGGCGCGTCGCATACTCCCATCTGCGAACAATGCTAATGCCGCATGCTGAAACAGCCACCAACCTATGACCCCATGTTCAGTGGGGACCAAGCTGCATTTCCCCCAACGATGACCAAGCCGTCAAATGCCCAGGCAGGCTTCTTTCGATCCATGGCGAATCTAGCAGGGATGCAGTCGGTAGCGCACCTACCGCAGAATGGAGAGCACGCCGTTGCGGTCGATCCCTTAATACGTGACTATGACAATCTACTACGAATATTTTACAATCACCCGCCCATTATCAACAGTGTCAATATCGCCTCGGCATATACGGAGTCCAAATCCCTCCTTGCATTGGCGGATATGTATGACGCGCTTCCGGTGACAGGGTCCCGCGTGGACCACCACCTACTCGGTTTTGGATCTCGTCTATTTAAACAGATCGCCAAATATCCACCCAGCTATCTGAAGCTGGGATATCTCGCCCGCAGCCGGGTAATCTTCTCCGAAGCTTTGATTCATGTCGTTGGCCAGTGGCCCGCTGCCCTACCGAGTTTGCGAAACGGCTCCTACGCGCCTCTACCAGACTCAGTGCTAGACCTGATCGAAGACAAAGTAGAAGATCTCGACGAGCTCAAAGCTCGCGTTGAATCCAAGCTCCTACGCCTATCTCTAACCACCTCGCGTGGTGAACGTGTCGGTCCCTCAAACGCATACCTGGACTGGCTCGCCGTGTGTTTATTCCGCCAATGGCTGATAGAAAGCACCACGCCACCGCCAGCTCCTATCCTTAAAAACACGGGCCCAAGTGATGGTCCTGTTCAACCTACCGCATCAGCGTCACACCCGACAAGCACGTCGCGATCAACAACCTCCCCAGACCCTTCCGCGCGCATCTATAGATTGATCGGCTCCTCTTCCACGCAGGCATACCTGCCCCATGAAGAGCTAAAGCGCTTCCTCAAGCTCCATCCTACATCATCCGCTGGCTCGCTTTACACGCGCGAGACTCTCAAGCGATTCGAGCGCAAGATGGACGAGATGAAACGGCTGGCACGGGATATCGTCAAGCCGCTGATGCGTAATTTTCTCGAGTTGGAGCTGAAAAGCCCAGATCAACCAACCACTGGCACCGCTGGTCCTCGTGAGAATACTCCGGCGGGATTGCCATATCTGACATGCACTCGTGTTGAAGATATGGATCTACCATGGAAATGAGCCTGGCAACTTTTCAGGATCTGTTTATTTGCCTTACAATCTGCCCTAATTATCATGTCTTTGGATATTCTCCTCTATTTGGAGTTTTTGTCGGCGTTTGATTTCTTTTTGTTTCTTTTATCTGCTTTACTTCCCAGACTGCCGGTGTTGTCTAACGAAAGAGACCAGATTGTACCCCTGTCTCTGTGATCTCGCAATGATGTGATGTTTACTTGATTTATGTTGTTTTTCTTGTTTCTGATATGTGTTCACGAAGTCATGAATGGCTCTGCCCTGATTTGGTCTGTTCTGTTTTATTTAATACTCTGTTCTATTACTGTGCTCTATCCCCAACAAGGCAGGCGTTGAAGGTCTTTGAAGACCTTATTTTTGTGTCTACTATGTTTTTAGATATACCAAAAGATCAGAGGTTATGCAATGCAAGATTCATGAAGATAACCACGTATCCTTATAAAAGAGAGGAATGAAATAGACCTGCAATATATGAAGTATATGTCCCACCATTTCCCTAAAAATACATAATATACATTGTCTCTACGAGGAGAGCGAGAGGGTCCCTCAGTTTAGCTCCGACCAATACTCTCCATCCCATCCATCCAAGGCCGCAGAACTTCAGGAATAACAACAACACCTCGCTCAGCATCCCACCCATTCTCCAAAATCGCAGCCAGCACACGCGGAACAGCCATAGCAGTCCCATTAACAGTATGCGGGAACCTTGACTCCTTAGCGCCACTGCCACGCACCCGAGCCGCCAACCGACGACTCTGGTAATCCGTGCAGATAGAAGCAGAGGTAACCTCACCCCAAGCCGACTCCAGATGGTGAATCTGAGGATCCACCGGCGTAGCAGTATCACCCGACGCCGCGCGCAGACGAGACGGGAAGAGCGCCTCGATATCCTGCTTGCGCGTCGCGCTGGCCCCCAGATCCCCACTCGGCATCTCCAGCACGCGACAAGGTAGATGCAGCGCCGTTAGGATCTCCTTCTGCATATCCAGCAGCTCGTTGAACATATCCTCCGAGCTCGGGACGGCCCCGTCCACGCTATCTGTCCAGCCGAACAGCTCGACCTTGGTGAACTCGTGCACGCGGTACAGGCCCTTCGTGTCGACACCGCGGGAGCCCGCCTCGGCGCGGTAGCAGCGGCTTGCGCCGACGAGTCTGATCGGTAGCTCGGAGGGGTTGAAGTCGCGGCCGGCGTACATGGCAGCTAGGGGGATCTCGGCGGTGCCGGTCAGCGAGCGTTGGGGCTTGGTGTTTCTGTCGCGTTCGTTCTGCTCGATCGACCAGATCTGCTGCTCGTTGTGCTGGTCGCGTGGCTGGAACCCGCATGCTTCGGCGATGTAGGAGTAGACGATCGAGGGCGGTGCGACGGTTTTCCAGCCTCGGCGTCGGGCTGTGCTCAGGGCGTATTGGACAAGTGCTTGTTCCAGCATCGCGCCTTCGTTTATCAGGAAGTACCAGCCCCATCCGGTTGTTGTGGCTGAGCTGGCGAAGTCGAGGAGGTTGAGCTCTGTGCCGATTGTGACGTGCGACCGGGCTTGCAGCTCGGTTTGGGATTGGCGAGTCCAGGCGGGGGGATCTTCCGGGTTGAAGTTGATGTATTGTGCGAGAGTTGGGTCGTGTCCGATGGGTGTGAATGGGGAGGAGAGGTTTGGGAGGGAGAGGGCTAGTCGGTTGATCTCTTCGGTGCAGGTTGCTTTGCGTTCTGTCATGGACTGCGAGTCGTCTTTTAGGCGCTGAGCTTCTGCCTTGAGCGCAGCCAGCTCCTCGCTTGGACTCAGGCCCTTCTCATTGGGTTTCCCATCTGTTTCTTGCCGAGTCGCAATGTGTAGCTTGGCGATGGTCTTTTCTAGTTGTTTGATACGGGATCGAGGGGTCTTCAGGTCGTAATCAAGCTGTCTAGCCTCCTCCGATAATTGCTCGATTTTCGATGGATACCCGGCGTGACCTGCATAGTTGCGATCTACGCAGTTCTGTGCGTAAAGGTCGGCATTTTGGCGGATGTGTTTGACGTCCGGCGTGGGCTTCGGAGCTGTCCCGGGTCGCAAGATGTCTCGATTGCGTCGGGCGGAGGAGAAATTGCGCAGCGATGCTTTCAATCCATATGAACGCCTGCAATTGAAGCAGACGTATGAAGTGAGTGCCATTGGAGTTGGGAAGGAAGAAGAAAAGAGAACGGGCAATGTGTAGTGGTGGATCTCCCGCCTTAACCCTTTTGGGACGATCTGCATGTTTTTTACAACGTATGACAAAATATTCACAGCAGTAGAGTCAATGAGGTTTAATTTGAAGTCAATATCTTGTCTACGTACGGAGTACATGTGGGAATATCACGAAAATGTATGAAGACAGATTCACCGAGGCGTCACCGTCATCAACGAAGCGCCAAAGGAAGTTCCGAGTAGCAGTCTGAATTAAACAACTGTCTATCAGGCTTGAGATGAGCATACCTGAGAAGATTCATTTGCGAGGTTATGTGTTCGGTTCTCATTCATGTCAGACCCGCAACGAGTATGATCGCGTGATATTTGGATACTCATATGAATCTGGTCCACGGCTATAGACAATCTTCATACCCGGCTGCCCCAGGCTGGTGCTCATTAACATCAGAAACTTCGTATATTCGCTTCGTAAATGGTCTGCAGTACTCTCAGATCCCCTCTCAATCCTCATCTCACAGCCCCATTTTATGCTTCTTGATCCTCGCACCGACTCCAGCGAGGATAAAAATGACAGCAACAACCACACCCCATAGAGGAATATGAATCGCCATCAAGTTGTAGGTGGTCTGCGTCGCCGCCAAGACAGTCGCCATCTCCAGCAGTAGCAAAACATAACCGCTCCAGCGATGATACTTGTAGATCCGCTTTCCAGCGTCCACACTACCGAGGACGGTGACGGGCACAAAGTACTGGATGACACCGACCACGGCTTGCAGCACGATAGCGATGTAAGTGACTAGACCTAGAATACCGTGAGGAGAAACAAAGTGCGGATGAGAGCCCTTGTTAACCTCGATGATAACAAAAGCAGATACGAAAAGCACCACGCTGAGCAGTTGAAGGGAGTAGTGGATGCGAGTACCCGTAAGCTTCTGTTGCGGGGTGGCGGTTGGTTGCAAGATCAGAGCTGCTTGGACTTGAAGAAGAAGGGCAGAGCTGCCGAGTAGCTGAATATCTTCCAGTTAATGTCTTTCTTTCGGATATTTGGTTCGGCGACTTGGATACTCACTGGATGCGGGGTGAACAGCGAGAGGGGCAGGGATAAGACGCCTTGCCAGACCAGCGCAGCTAGCTGTATTGTTTATTAGTTCTCTGGTCTTTTTGATTAGTTCATAATGCCTTACAATCCAAATCCCTGCTTGCGCAACACTTGCTGTTCCTGATTTTGGAGTCAGTCGTGGGTTTCGATCGGAGGCTTCCACGCTCACCTGTGAATAGGTTCCGATAAATGGCCTCCTCGGACTTTTGTGTGACATCGCCTGGACGCCCCAATAGAGGCTCGTCCTCACGCGATTCAATTGTCACTGGGTGAGCTTGAGGGATTCCTGTTGCCGAGGCCATGGTAGTTTTGGGGGATGATCATTAAAATTGAACAGATTACACAGAGAAAAGGATTAAGGGCGGTGGCCAATGACCCTTGCGTTGATTGCTTTTTTTCAGCTCGATGTTCTCTACAAACCACAAATTGGCGTGATCGTCACTTTCAATGACGTTTGGATAGGATCCGCATATCTCCGAAAACGCCAGTGAGATGGATTCGATTGCAAAGCTGATTAGGCAAGGAAATATCTGGGTTTGGGCCTATATTATTATTTACTATAATACCACATATAATCCCGACTGAATCACTTCATTGATCTATGTCAAGATGAGGATATGGCCCCTCTCGGCCCTAAACAAGAATGTTGGTTTTTGTTCCGGTCTAGTGGTAAAATACGCTGCACGAATTTCGTCGATCTAAATAAAATCAACGCATAGGCTCAGGCGATGGGGCACCACTTCGATCGCCTCGATCTGGCATAATCCTGTATTGTATATCCGCAGGGACACAAAAGTCCAAAAATATCATCATACTCTCGATTTCATTGGCAACTTTGTGGGTGCTGTTCCAGTCCTTGACAAGAGTATCTCTGAAATACTGCACCCGCTCATAGAGCTTGTTGCATTTGACTGTCCAACTAGAGTTATCGTGGTCAAAATAGGCCTGTCCGGACATTCTCAGACCCTCGACTCGCAGGAGAAGAAGATTAAGAGACTTGATAACCATCTGTCGGCTTCCCTTGTAGTTGTCCTTGAGAATGTCAATCTGAGCGTGCAGTGTGGTCATGAAGTGGCGGCGCTCTTCTTCGTATGTACCGTGGAAACTGCGTCCGGACATGGCTTTGGTGGGAACTAGATGGTATTGAATAGAGTGGATTGTGAGGCTTACCTGGGCCTGTGACTTTTGAGCTGATTACCCGAAGAATGAGTAGCTGGTGGATGATGAGACATCTAAAGGTGGTACACACGGCCTATTTTATGGTTGAGTCCTTTGTCAAAGAGAAACAAAGTAACAAAGACTACCATCATATTCTTTATATGCTAAACATAGTATTGGCTCTCCTATGCGAGATGAAGATTGATATTTAATAGAAAAAGAATCTAGCTCAATGACTTGTCATCTTCTTTGTGATTAAGACACAGATATAGTCTATACTCAACAGTCTTTCATGATATTCAATCACCAAGGCATTGTCAACACGGGCCCTTCCTCTTCAGATCCAATCCGGCCAAAGACCACCTCTGCTCCGAGATTCTCCAGGTCCAAGTTCATAATAATGTTGAACAAAGTACTACTCCTGTTCGAGATATGACGCGATGGGTCCTCCTGGCAACATATCGACTGAGGCTGATTATACGTATCAGAGAAGATATGTTCGCGCAACACAGCTGGGGTAATAGTATCGCCCTGAACACCACCCTGTATTAACTCCTGCGTCAACTCCCCTAACCGCTTGAGCCGGATAGGTGACCCGGACAGCCACGGTGGCTCATTCACATAGCGATTCTCAAGGAAATGATTGGTATGGCCGATAATCCCCGATGCATTCTCGGAGATATGCTTGTCTCCAACGGGCGACAGCTCAAGCCCTAGGGCTTTGGTACTGTCTGCACAAAGAATATGCTGAGCAGAGGCGACACCACCCAGAGACTCGATGGTCTTCACGGCGTTGTCGACAGAAGTACTCTCCAAGCACAACCGGAGCGCAACGTGGATTGGGATCTTGCTGCTAATCATCGGTTTGGCACGGATCGCATTGAGACAAGTTCCAACGCCGTTGGTATTGAACCCAATCTTGCCAACGATTCCTGCCTGAGAATATTTAATTACATGTCAGAATTTAGACCTATATAAGAGTACTGACCTCGGTAACCATATAGATAGTGGGTTTCCCAACCTGCTGGATCGATACCATCGCTAGGTTCTTCTTGACAGTCTGCGTCCAGTCCCAATTCTGCGCGAGCACTCGCGTCGCCTCGCTTTTCTTCCAGCTTAGTGCCGTGCAGCCATCGGAGAATCGTCCTAGCGCTATCTCGCTTCGGCAGTTCAGCGCGATTATGTCAAGTACATCTAGCCCAGCACCCTCTGCGATGCCTTCCATCTCCGTAAACAAATCAGGCGTGAGGTTCTGAAGCGTGGGCTGAAATTCAGTTGCGACTTCGCGCACATCTTTCCAGGCCAGATTTGAGGTGTGCTGGAACATGGCATCGTAGATAGATATCTGGCTGTGAATTTGGTCCCGTAATGCGCGACCATGCTGCAGCCCGATCTAATTTTAATTGGGTCAGTTGAGGTTCTTAGTTATCCTATGCAGGTGTTGGTTAACACTGGGAGGATTTACTTCTCGAGGAGCTCCCTGGAGCTTTAGCTTAATTGGCTCATCTTCAGGCTGCATATTGAGTATGCACAATGCAGGTAACTATACTATGCAGATAGTCAAAGTCAAGGCTATCAAGGCTATCTCCAGCTATTTAAGTGGAATATCAACAGCCGAGGCGGAGTTCCCCTCAGTTGGAGTAATTCGGGGTCTAGCTGATAAGGATCGCAATGACTTGCCCTAACTGGCTATAGTTCAAGATTTCAACAAATAGAAGCTTTGCGCGATGGTGTTATACAGGATAGTGGTAGTGACATAGTAATCTCCAGTCCACCCCGATGTATGACCTGTCTTACAATATCTACTGCCTATATAGGTGGTGTTGCTGCGTTTACCACAAATTATATATAGCAGGCACTTCATTCATATTAACTATCTGTATCCCAATATTATGCGTCTTTAATCAGATGCTTGAACAACTTGTCCAGGTAATAGGCAGATTGCTTGGGATACCGAGTCTTTTCTTCGGACTCAAAGTCGATAAATGTAGAACCGAACCGATCCGCATACCCAGCGGCCCATTCTAGAAAGTGTTAGCCAATTCCATATTCATACGAAGAACGCATACACTACTTACCCCAGTTATCAGTGAATGTCCAAGCAAAGTAAGACCGGATATCAACTCCGTCTTCCTTCACAGCCCGCGCCAACGCATTGCCGACATAACCCTCGAAGAACTTAATGCGGAACTCGTCATTAAGAACCTTCGGCGTGGGCGCAGTTTCACCCTTGGCAGTGGTACCATTTTCAGTGACATAAATAGGCATCTGGTATCGTTTATAGATCCAGTTCAACAACTTCCTGAACCCCCCGGGCGCGGCCCGCAGCCACGGGGTATCGCTTTCCTCTCCACGAGATATACCTTGTTTATTCTCATCGCATACTAGCACATTGCCCTTGTGGTCATTAATGTCAGGCGGAGATGTCGTATGCTTCACGAAGAAAGTCGTGTAACTATTCATGCCATAAAAATCCGAGCTCCCAAACACAAGCTTAGATTCCTCCTCCGTGAACATCGGCAAACGATCACCTAGCTGCGCCCGCATCGACGCAGGATAATCACCCGTTCTGTACAACGGATCCGCAAACCAAGCGATCTCAAACTCGCGCGCACGCTCTGCAGCCTCCTGATCGCGCAGGTCCTCTTCATCCCACGCTTCAGACCAGTTGCCATGCAGGGTAATACCAATACTTCCCTTCTGCTGGGGCTGGAAATCCTCCCGGTACAAGCGTACGGCATGGCCGTGCGAGACGAGCTCAGTGTGCGCGACGGTGAACGGCTCGGTAGACGAATCGCCCTCGGTATTGCGCTCGCGGAAGGACGATCTGCCTGGCGCGTGCACACCCGCTGCATACCCGGCGAGCGTATAGACGCCCGGCTCGTTGTAAGTAATCCAGTGCTTGACGCGGTCGCCGAAGCGCTCAAAGCAGACGCGGGCGTAGCGCACAAAGTCCGGCGTGTAGGCGTCCTGATTCAGCATGCCACCGTACCGATCTTCCAAGGTCTGGGGGATATCCCAGTGGAACAGGGTGACAAAGGGGGTGATTCCATTGCGGAGGAGTTCGTCGATGAGATCGGAGTAGAATTTGATACCTTGCTCGTTGACGGGGTCGTCGCGGCCGCCGAGGGGGATGATACGGGGCCAGGATAGAGAGAAGCGGTAGGCGTTTACGCCGTAGGACTTCATGAGCGCTACATCTTCACGGTAAAAGTCGTAAGCTCGGACGGCGTCGTCGGCTGTGCTTCCATCGGCGATTTTGCCCGGCGTGTGGCCGAATGTATCCCAGGTGGACACGCCTTTGCCGTCCTTATTCCAGGCGCCTTCTATCTGGGCTGCTGCTGTGGCGTAGCCATGGAAGAAGTCGGGTCGGAGCACGTCCTTGAGATCTTGCACTGAGACCAAATCCATCTTGCTGTGTTGCCACTGTGTTGGGATTGGGGGAATTACGACATGTTGGGAATTTATTTCTTAGCTTAGAGCTCTCATCGAAGAGGCCCCGCAAAAGAAGATCCGGATAAAGTCCTATTGTTCTCTTCAATTTACCCCGAGAATGGGATATGCGGGTATTTGCTCCGTGACGGTTTAGGAAGCGCAGGGTCAGACGAGATGGATGGGTATATGCGACGGTAGGGAAGATGCCAACTACCTTAAGATATTAAAAAATGAGCATTTCTTTTTATATAATTGGCAATTGAAATCTATTGATTGACACATCTATCACATCTAGATCTTATGCTCACCACCACCAGTAATCTCTACTTGTAACTCATTGAAATAAACAACTACAGTCTCCCCACGCTCCGAATATATAGTCACTCCACCTACGACACGGCCCTTTTCGAAATTAAATTGCAGCTCAAACCCACCGCGTGCCCGCACTCCCCGGATGGATCCGGTCCAGCCTCTCGGACATGCTGGAAGGATGCGAATTACCCCAGGCTCATGGGATTGGACCAGCATTTCGATAATACCAGCCCCACCACCAAAGTTGCCATCAATCTGGAATGGAGGGTGGCTGTCCAGTAGATTGGGCAAAGTAGACCGGGACAGAAGCAAGTCTAAATGTCCGCTGCATTCTTCGGCTTCAAGTAATCGTGCGTGCAGGTTGAGCAGCCACGCACGACTCCAGCCAGTATGGCCGCCACCGTGTTCCGCGCGTCGACGTATAACTGCCCCACACACCTCTGCCAGCTGGGGGGTCTGTGAAAGCGTGATTGCATTCCCGGGGTATAGGGCCCATAGATGGGACGTGTGGCGGTGTCCGGGTTCGACCTCGGCATAGTCGGTGGCCCATTCCTGTAGATATCCAGCAGGGGAAATCTTCAATGGCGGGAGGTGGGACTTTGTAGCTCGAACTGCTGGAAGAAGGGAATCCTCGAAACCGAGTCTCATTGCACAGGATTGGAAGGCGCCCAGAATAGCATCAATGATTTGGATATCGATCGTTGATCCTTCACACAATACGCCCTTTTCTCCTTTGTGATCGTAGAATGAGTTTTCTGGAGAAGCAGATGGACTGGTGACAAGATATGAACCATTGGCATCTTCGATCAGGAAGTCAAGGAGAAACTCCACGCACCCACGCAGGGTGGGAAACATCCGACGAAGGAACTCTTCATCGCATGTATATTGGAAATGATCCCAAATGTGGTAACAGAGCCACGCACCACCAAGAGGCCAGATACTTGCCGGCATCCATCTATCAACGGGTGCTGTATCGGCCCAAATATCAGTGTTGGAATGAGCTGTCCATCCTCGACATCCGTACATAATCCGAGCTGTGGCTTTGCCAGGCTCCACCATGCGCTCTAGTAGATCAAACAGAGGGAGTTCACATTCTGACAGGTTACACAAATTTGCAGACCAGTAGTTCATTTGGAGATTGACATTAATAGTGAACCTGGAGCCCCATGCTGGATGGAAGGATGGGTTCCAGATACCCTGAAGGTTTGCCGGAAGCGATTTGTGTCCATTCCGACTACATGATATCAGGAGGTAACGATTGTAGTTGTGATAGAGTGCTATGAGTCCCGGATCTCGAGAAGACTTTAGACGTTGGTCGGTTGGGACCTCAGGAGAGCTTGGCTCAAGTTGCAATTCCATTCGGTCGTACAAAGAGTGGTAGTCGGAAACATGACGGGAACGAAGATCCTCCAACGAGAGGCCCAGGGCATTCTCTGCATCTTGTTTGGCTCGCTGATCAATGTCTTCGTGTCGGAATGTAGTCTGCGCCGCAATGACCAGCAGTGTATCACTGGAATTGACCACTAGATTATTTCCAATCTTGGTAACTGTACTCTCAGCTTTATCGCAACGAACTGATACAATGCAGCACGCTCGATTGCTGTTACTACCTCCAGGTGTGACATGCATGGTAATAGAGTCTCTGCTAGCACTGACATCGTCAAGCCATTCATTCGTCTCATATTCCAAGTCACTCATGCGCGTCAAGCGAATGACGAACTCAGCCTTGCTCGACGAACGCAATCTGATCGCAAGCACATCATCCGGGTAGCTGGCCAGGAATTCACGTTCGAAGCGAATACCTTGGTACTCATAGCTGACATGCGCTGTAGCACTTTCGAGATCCAGCGAGCGCCGATAGCTTGTAACCCGGCTAGGATCATGTCCCAAATCCAAAAACAGGTTTCCCAACGGCTCATAGTTCCGCTGGCTGATCGGGTTAGCGAAAAATGCCAGTTTGGCGATCTTCTCCGCTTCGACATGGTTCTCCGCACGTATAGCCTCTCTCAGGCGCGGCAGGTACTTGAGCGCGTCTTGCGGATTGCGATCTTGGGGTCCTCCATACCACACTGAATCCTCGTTAAGCTGCAGCATTTCGGTGTCGGTGCGTCCATACACCATAGCGCCCAGGCGCCCATTCCCGACAGGCAGGGCGGAATTCCAGTCCTCCGCAGGCTGCTGGTACCATAATTCTGACATGTTCAATGTTTTTCAATCAGTCTGATCTGGTCCGTGTTGGGTTAATGTATCAATATGGACTAGCCCTGGAGAACAAGGCGGCAGTCCGGTCCGTCAGCCGCCAGCTTTGAACAGAACAGGCTGAAAGACGCTGAATCGGACGAGTAAAAGGAGCTAGGAGCTAGTGGAATCATCAAGAACCGATCCGGCTTGTCGACTGCAAATGTTTCTGGCAAACAAGCGCCGGATCTGACTCTTTCCCTGGCCGTTCCCCGGATTTCAGGCTAAATGTCTCCCAGATTCTCATCCTCCTTGTGATCTGCGGTTGATGCGACCACTCCAGACTAACATTGCGAAAATGTTCAAGCGAGACTCCTACCAAATTGATGCTAGTCACCCCACACTCGCATCTCACTGGTGGGAAATCCCTAGGGCAAATGGCGAGGAGAGGCATTTCAGGTATGAGCGTACAAAACATACAAGGTGACCTCCATCACTCACCAATCACTATCTTTTCTAACAGTATATCACGCCACAACTTAATCTGGCCAAGCTGATGTCCTCTCCGCGGCGAAATAGGTAGCCTAGCAACATTATGGCTGCCGACCGTTATTTTGTCGCCCTGGCTTCGCGACCGACTCACCGAAGCAGAAATACTTCGGCATATCCCCACTCTTGGCTCGAATTTGATTGCAGCTCAAGGGTTCTCGACCCCATACTTCCGGGTCGATCATATCCATACTCTTTCAAATTCATTCAATCGAGTTAGCCAAAACGCAACAATGGCCTCGGATGCTGGCTATGCGAAGGCCAAGCTGGGCAAGGGCGAGGATCGGGAGCATATTGAGGAGATTGTTCTGGCACGGGTGACAGAAGAGGATCTGTGGAAGTTGTCCGAGGATTCTCTGAGTCTCCGGTCGTGGACAGGAGTCCGTCTGGGCCTCATCATGTTTGTTCATGGCTGTAATCAAGCTGGCTTTGGTATCGACTGGGGTGTCATCAGCGGTATCAATGCTTTGGATCAATGGCACGGTTACTTCGGTTTCGGGAGCAGTGGTGGCACCTATGGTTTGATCAATGCTCTGATGCAGATTGGTATCATCTGTGGAGCACCCTTTATGGGTTTGGCGGACGTGATCGGTCGCCGTGGAATCAATTTCACCGGAAACGCCATTGTCATCTTTGCATCTCTCATGCAAGGCCTCGCAACGAACCTACCGATGTTCATGGCCGGCCGATTCTTCATGGGCTTTGGCACTTCGCTCATGTCAAGCTCTCAGTATATTGGCGAAATCTCGCCTATCCACCTGCGTGGTGTTATGGTCGGCTTTTTCGGCGCATGCTTCCAGGTCGGTAGTCTTGCTATGCTTGGTGCTATGATTGGACTTACCGAGTTGCCTGGCAACAACTCCTGGCGTGTTCCCCTCATTCTTGAGGCTCTATTTCCCACTATTGTCTGTCTGGGAATATACCTGATAACTCCCGAGTCGCCTCGTTATTATATCTTGAGGGGCAATCGCCAGAAGGCCAAGGAGGTCATCGCCAAGTACCACACTACTAGCACCGACATCAATGAGCCAATTGTCGAAATAATGGTGAGACAAATTGAGGAATCTCTTGAGGATGACCAGACGGGATACAGGGCCGCCTGGGACTATCGGGTCTTCTTCACTAAGGCGGCCCGTTTCCGATTGCTGGTTTTATTCTTATACTCACTCTTCCAGCAATGGAATGGAGGTGGTATTATCACGTACTATGTGAGTGGTTAGATCAAAGGACACCTTAATTCAGTCGCTAATACCTTGATAGATGGTTCCTTCGTTACAGCAACTCGGCATCAAGGGCGAGAAGCAGCTACTCGGTATCAACATTGGCACCACCGCAGTCTATTTTGTCTTTACGGCCGTTGGCGCGCTTATAGTCGATAAGTTCCGCAGACGGACCATGATCTTTGTGGGTCTTGTCAGCATGATTATTTTCCAAACGGCCACGACGATCACTTCGTGGCAGTACAGTCTCCATGCCACGACAGCGGCGGCGGCGCTCACCATTCTCTGGATTTTCCTTTACCAGACCTTCTCAGCGACATTTGTTGCGACCATGCACAACCTGTACCCGATTGAAATTCTCTCTTTACCCATTCGTGCCAAGGGAATGGGTCTTTACGGTCTTATCCAAGGAGGTGCCGGAGCCGCGCAGACTTACGGAATTGGTGTCGGTATCGCAAAGGTGGGGTATAAGATTTGGGTCGTCTACATTGTGTATAACTCGATCCAACTCGTCTTGTCGTGGCTCTTCTTCCCAGAGACTAGCCGTTTGTCCCTGGAGGAGATTAACACGGTGTTTGAGACCCCGGGAGTCCACCCGGTGAAGATGTCATTGGATATTCAGAAAGCCAAGAAAGTGAGAGCGGCGGCGAGCCGTGATGAGGAGGGCAGTGCTAATCGACAAACATTCAGTACTAAATAGGGAAGCTGTTTTATTAGTAAAGGGAGAGGATAATATAATTTGATGTGCCCTTCCCGTCTTTGTTCTAGCTCCAAGCTCTCTAGATTTAGAGCGAAACTTAGAGTTGGTCATCTCAAAACCAATCAATGACGAATGTAGACAAATTTCAGACGTCTCCCAATATTACACATACACATAGGTCAAGACAAAGGCACAAATGTGGAACAGTTGAAACGCGTCGGACCCGATATAACCCTGTGCCTACCCGTCGGGGGGGTGCTTGTTCCGTTACACAATTTCCGCCCTCTGTCGTCTCAAACGTACATGAGCCACCAGAAACACGAGTTGTGAAATGTTTTGTACCTTTGCCGACTCCCAAAAGGATAGTATTGGCTTCAATTCCAAGGCGTAGATCTGCAATTGGTTGACATCAGATGATCTCTCGAGCCCTAAGTGCCCAGACCAGGCCCATTTCCCGTTGGATATCTCACGGAAGACTTTTCTTTTCTCCGAGATGCATCGCCACCAGTCCAGAATGCAATCACGGCCCATAGGTCCCCTAAATTTCGGCCTACAGCGTTGTACAAACAAACCAGGGACCGAGTTATGACCCTTTGCACTCCGATCCTTTTTTGGCCCTATCTAAATGGGAGACTATCCTAATGAATGGGTTAAGCCTTCAATTGTCATCATGTGCTTTGTTAAGAAAATAAACCAAACGGTCAATGGCTTCCTGCAGTCTAAAGTGTCACAGATGACCCGGTGGGGGTGCTCTGCAGCCCTAATATGGTTATCCTTGGAAGAATTGGATGGTGACGCAAGCCAAAAAGGGACAAAAGAGACTACGTGGCTGAAGAATATAGTTCAACTGGTTCATGGGGCCTTGCATTTCCATTTTCATCCTTTGCACTGCAAGATGTATGTTTGCTCTGATTGTAGAGTAGAAAAGCTAATGGTGCTTGAGAATTGCCAATTACTTATAGTCTGGGCCAAACACTGCATTGATACCAGTGACATCGAGGGAAGTTCTCTTGCCCATCTTCTCTACAGATGTTGAAAACCGAACAATGGTCCACATTGAGATCTTTATAAAGATAATGGAGGAGAGAGAC
Source organism: Penicillium paneum (assembly GCA_023627375.1). Lineage (NCBI taxonomy): Eukaryota > Fungi > Ascomycota > Eurotiomycetes > Eurotiales > Aspergillaceae > Penicillium > Penicillium paneum. Next base: position 192,191 of record JAMAFK010000010.1, on the reverse strand, counting down.
GACATGGTGGAAATGACGGGCAGGCTACATCAACTCTATTTCTCGTGTAATCCGGTTGCTTGCCTCTAATCGACCCTCGTGGCAACAGTATAGAAGCAGTAGACTTCTTTTCGATTGTCTCTCAGCTGAAAAGATCCGGGTCGGCTTTTTTGGTGCACACAGCCACCTATCGTATAGCCATTGGGACAACATGTAAATGTATGAAGTACAACCGCAAAACACACGGGTGTCTTCTAATCTACAGATCCTGATACACAGAGATGTGCGCACGGCCATACGGACCGAGACGGGACTACATCTGCCGATTGATGCTCGACCGTTCTAGCAAAATTCCTGAAGTCATGCACGATTCAAACATGGTGTTACCATTGCTTCTGCACCAAAAGCGCCAGGAAAGGCGGCAACTGATTTCGATTGGCTCGGCTTCTCATCACGCGACAGATGGCACTGTCGCCAAAAAGCAAACGGGTCATCGCCGCTCAACACGGGATGTGTAGGGTCTACTTCGAGTACGGTTTCAGAGGCACGGATAACCATTTTTGGAGTGAAGAAACCATTGGGCTTGTTAGAAGTCTCCTATGTGTATGTGCATGTGTCCACTGATCTCCTCTCTTTCCGGATTTGACCGTAGCCATGCCCCTTTTCTGCGCAGCGCTGGGGGAATTGAGTGTGATACATCCGTCATGTCGGGTATCGGAGGGTCCATGTTTCCTTTCGGTGAACACGACCTGGTCATGATATATTTGATCGAGATTTCTCTCGCATTTTTCCCTACAGCTCTTTAATTTGGAACCTTCTCTTTCGCCACTATATTTCTATGTTTGCTTCAGGCGTATTCTAGGCGTGACACCGCTCGTGAATCACTCGCTTTGTCTTTGGACATATATACATACTTCGTTCCTTTGAACATAAAACCATTGTCTTCACTTCATCCAAACTTCAATCCATTCCATTGCCAAAACACGGCTATAAAACTAGTTTATCTGCTGTATCGACAATCTTTCCCTCTTTTCCTCTTTCTCTCGTGGTCCAATCTGAGATGCCTCCGAAGACTACACAAGACAACATGGTGCCCGAGGCGAAAGGGATCAAGTACGACGAATGCGAAATGGCCCTCTTCCGCGCCAAATTGTCGTACCATGCTACGATTGATGAACGAATGGCTTCACAGAACTCAAATCTGACTTCGATCGCCGAAGCCCAGGCTCGAATCCTCAAGGGATGGGAAATACAGATGCAGGGCACAAAGGATTTGACTGGCAAGAACGAAGGCCGTTCTGCAAGCGACAAAAGAGCAATGGCACAGTACGAGTGGAGATATACGGCCCTGGAGAATGCTGCAACGAAAACCACAGGGAAGGGATAGCGACAAAACTGTCTTCTTCTCCTCTTCTTTCTACTTTTCTTTTGCTGTTTGCGCCCATCATATTGAATGATACGAAGGCATTGCTGGCGTTGGTCTAGAAGCTTCATAGCTTATTTTGTGTGCATGCTAAAATACTGTGTCGATTTTTCACTCTGATATCTACTCTCATAACTTGGGGATGACCTGGGTCTTCATTTCTTGTATTTCATGTTTCATAGCACTCGATCTCTCTTGCCTAATTGTGGGCTTTGTGTGAGGGCAATAAAATTGATAACCTGATTTTAACCTTGAATCCCTGGCTCGAGGGAGAATTCGTTAAATGTCACACGAGTAGGTGGTCAATACTGCAACAGTAACGAAGTACGACATGTGTATATTCATGCAAATGACTCGGGTGTCCCTGTGAAGAAATATGTTCGGGATATATGGGAGGCAGCGATAGCTGTGCCATTGTATAGCCCTATACACGATGGTAGTTGACTCGATTCCCGTTTATTGTTCTTCACGCCTTCCGTCTGCTAAACTACAAGTAGGGCGGCTATTGCCATCCATAACTGAGCACAGCAGAACCAATTGCAAAGTTTGATTGGTCGAATTGCTGAATTCCGATGAACTCCGGGCACTCTGTGCAGGTCGCGCGAGCAAGTCCTCACTGCCACAGTAGGCGCACTAGGCGCAAATTGAACCTTTTCGATTCCTCTGGTTTCTATGGAGTCTGTGACGATAATTTCTAGTCAAGAAGAGACTTCCATTCAGATAACGGCGCCCATCGGAGACCTCCGATATGGCGTTTCATGTAGTGGATCGACGGTCGAACTCCGAAATCAACTCCGAAAGGTCTCAAACCGGAATTGGATCTGGACTTAGCGCCAAATGGCGAAACTCCAACGGAATATCGAGAAAGATAGGCTCTGATTGGCTGTGATGAGACGAGGACAGAAGAGGAATGGAGACGATCGAGTAATGGAAATGCATTTCGAGGGGCAAGTCTCTTATCGATAACCCCCCCACTCTGCTATTTAAGTATACACTCGCCCTCGTCTTGGACTTCTCTGTTAAACACCTCATTGAAACGCATAATTCATAACATTCTACCCAAAATGCAGGTCGCTGCCGCCGATATCGACCAAGTGTTTGCACACACTACCAACTTGGCCTCGTGCAACCTCAACAGCAAGGTCTTGGCCTGCTCAAACGACTACTTCGCTTCAGTTGATAACCTCCTAACTCCCACTCCCGCCATCTCACGCCCCGGCGTCTTCATTCACACCGGTGCCTGGTACGATGGCTGGGAGACCCGCCGCCACAATCCAGATCCCTACGACTGGGCCGTGATCAAGCTGGGCGTCGCCGCAGCCTCCATCCACGGCGTCGAAGTAGACACAGCATTCTTCGTTGGTAACTACGGCGAGAAGGCAGAGCTACAAGCTACTTACGCGCCAGAAGGTAGCGGCATTACAGATGCCCAGATCGCAGACCCCAGCTTCGCCGGCTGGAAGACATTACTACCCGCTTCACCTTGCGGTCCCTCGCAGCGCCGTGCATGGAAGTTCTCCGACGAGATCACCCAATCCCCCTACACCCACTTCCGTCTTCTGATGTACCCTGACGGTGGCTTCGCCCGTCTCCGCCTCTACGGCCACGCCATTCCTCCTCCTGCTCCGGCTGCCGCTGCCTCAGCCCCCGAAGAGCTCTCGTCTGCTCTCAATGGCGGTGTGACTCTTGCTGCCTCCGACGAGCACTATACCCCCTCATCTAACATTCTGCTTCCTGGTCGCGGCAAGGATATGGGTGACGGATGGGAGACTGCTCGCTCGCGCGCTGCTGGTCACGTCGATTGGGCTATCGCTAAGCTGGGCCTTCCTGGCTCGGTCTCCAAGGTTGTTGTTGACACCAAGGATTTCCGTGGAAACTTCCCTCGAGCTGTGCGCGTGCACGGTCTGATTGCTGGCACTGCTGGTGATGGTGTGCCCTCAGCTGATGATCCCAACTGGGTTGAGATCGTCAAGGGTGATAAGCGCTGCCAGGCAGATACCGAGCATGTCTTTGGGCCCGACGATCTCACTGCTGGTGGTGAGGATACTCGGGTGTTTAGCCACGTCAAGCTGACCCTTGTTCCTGATGGCGGTGTCAAGCGTTTCCGCATCTTTGGTCGCCGCGCTTAGACTTTCGTCTGATCCCATGAGAATTATGTATATAGCTGATGTTCTACACGTAAATAATGCATTATGTTCAAATGTCCACTTCAGAGTATGTATCCGATTATATCCAATGAACAAGTATGCCATTGACCAGACCATGATTATGAGCGGGAAACAAGGTGCATGATTATCATAGAATAAAGTCCACAAGAAATACCAAAGGAAGAACTACCAATACAGTGAATGACGAGGCAAAAAAACAAAAAGTCAAAGATAAAATCATCGGTCCAAATGACGCCTAACTTCTAGCTTGCGAACTTGGGTATAAATTTAAAATGCATGGACTCATTTCTTTTCCAGTGACAACGACTTCGGTTCATCTGAAGCCGAAGAGGAGTGACTGGTAGGTGTGCCGACGCTACCGTCAATACTTGCTTTTGAACGCTTCTCTCGGATAGCAAGACGAGATTTGGGATAGGACGGCGGCATGGGGGCGAGATATCTGTCCAATAGTTCGCTCAAAATCGGCGAGCGGACAGGTTTCGGGAGATAATTGTTCATGCCAGCCTCTAGGCATTTCTCGCGATCGCCTTCGATGGCACTTGCAGTCATGGCAATGACTAGCACTTCGTTGACATTAGGATCGGGATCCCGGCGCAACTCGCGGGTCGCGTTGTATCCATCAAGAGTGGGCATCATCACGTCCATGAGGACCACGTGGAATGGATTGCCTTCTTTGGAGCTTGCACGCAGAGCATCGACGGCTTGTTTGCCGTCGCTGTATGCGTTGCATTGGAGACCAAGTCCGGTGACGAATTTCACGGCGATCTTTTGGTTGATTGGGTTGTCTTCGGCAATACACACTCGAATCTGGTCACGAGGGATTTGAGTGAGATCGCGAGCTGAGGACCGACGTAGTTCTTTGTCTGCATTTTCCAGGTCTTGTGACCATGCAGTCTTGACCGCCGTCTTCTTTGGTGCTTTGTTGAAGACCAAGTGGAATGTCACGGTCGTTCCAACTCCTGCTTTTGATTCAAGCCAGATAGCTCCACCGAGAACATCCTCAATTATAGCTTTGCAGATTGACAGGCCAAGGCCACTACCGCCATATGATCTTTCCGTGGATGCATCGGCCTGTGAAAATGGTCGGAAAAGGCGAGCCTTTTGTTCGTCTGGAATACCGATTCCGGTGTCGGTGACAGAACATTCAAGGCGAACCCGACCTTTACCCTCGCGCGCAACTCTTGCTTTGACCGTAACGGATCCAGCGGGAGTGAACTTGTAACTGTTGCTTAGGAGGTTCATGAAAATCTGGTGAAGACGAACAGGGTCACCAAGAACAACGAGCTCTGGTGGTACCTTGTCGAGATTCTCAATGGTTTCTAGGCCTCTGTCACGATGTGTGTATCGCAAAGCCCGGATGACTTCTGATATAGTCTGCTTTAAATTGAGTGGGACCGTGGAGATCTTCATTTTTCCGGCTTCGAGCTTCGAGAAATCGAGAATGTCGTTGATGAGGGTGAGCAAGGTATCAGCACACACACGAATCGATTCGACGTATTCATCTTGCTCATTGTCAAGGTAAGTGCCCTTGAGGAGCTCTGACAAACCAATAACGCCGTTCATCGGAGTGCGCAAATCATGGGAAATGTTGGCAAGGAAAATCGACTTGGCCCTTGCTGCGTCTTCCTTCAACTTCACGTTGTGCTTGGCTTCAGCCTCTGCATTCTTTGCCTTCTGTTCAGCCTCACGTGCCAATGCCAATGCACGCTTTTGGGATTCGATCATGGAAGCATTCTTGGCGCTGACCTTGCGAATTTCACGGAAGAGCAACGCGTTGGACAACGAAATACCAATTTGATTGCAAAGCAAATGCAAGACCACGACGTTTCGCTGTGTGAACCAATTTGGTTTTCCTTCCAGATGAATGACACCGAGAAGGCGATCTCCTTGCACGACTGGCAATGCGATAACAGACCGACCCGCGGGAAAGTTTGCCAGGTAGGTCTCGCTGACGTTTGAGAATCGTTCATCTTCGAGAACGTTGTGAACAAGAACTTCTTCCTTTGTGCGCATGACATAGTCCGAGATATGCAAGGCCATTCGATCCTCCATTTCCGAGAAAGGGAGACCTCCTGGGAATGATTTCTGACCCTTTTCAGAATCACCTGCTGCGGCAATTGCAAACCCGTTGTTGTCATCGAAGTCAGTAGCAATTATGGCGAAATCGGAGCCGTTGCAAGACTCCAAGATGATTTCAAGCATTTTCGTGAAAAGCTTGTCGATTTGAAGCTCAGATGACATGACTTGACTGGACTCTAAAATGCTGGATAAGTCAATAATGTCTAGCCCGACACTTGATATGTCTAGGGACCGTTCTCCGGCAGCAACTCCATTTTGCTCGATCCACTGTTGTCTCCTCTCGTCATCTTCTATCTGTTGGGGGACCATGCCCTCTTCTTGCACAACATCACGGCTGATCTCAAGAAGCGAATCAACAGTCTGACAGCCAACATCCACAGTTTTGGACGACGTGGCCGTCTTGAGTAACCATTCATGTTTCTCAGCAAGTTGCGACGATTTGCCACTGGCGCCAATAGAGCTCCATGAAGCGATGGCATCTTGAATTACAGCACGGGCCGCCCTCTTTGCTCCACGTCTAACCAAAAACTCGCCCTGCAGCTCGAGGGCTAAGGCTTCTTCAAGGGGCCAACCATGAATTTGACAGTGGTCGATTGCAGACTCGAAGCCCTGGATGGCAGCGCTATGATCATTCCGAACCTCGGCGAGCAGGGCTTCTAAAATCAGGGCCCACATGCCATAATTTGTTTCTGATGCATCTCGAGCGAAATCAATCTCAGCCTTGTATTCCATGAGCGCGTCCATCTTGCCGTCGAGATGTCCTTGAGAGGGATTGTCATTATGAAGCGTGAGGATTGAGGCTGCCAGATAGAAACAAATCACGTAGGACACACGTGCAGACCAGAGCCTGTGCCTGGTGAACAAGAGTTGAGTACCTACTTGGATTGCTCTGGTGTGGTGACCGAAAAGGAACAGTGGAACCATGGCAAGACCCCAGTAGATGTCCCGGGGTCGGTCAGCGTTACTGGAGTGAATATCCAGATGCATCATATAGTCAGAGGTGTTGTGATTGGCGTCTGACATGATACCATCGGCAGATCGAAATTCGGTCTTGCCTTGCAGAGCGCGTGAAACTTGCTGGACTGCAATAAGACTAGCCCCACCGCGGGTATCTTGGTGCCACTTGGGAATTTCGGCAGGGGTCTCCACGCAGAAAGCTTCTAGCTGCGCCATGTCTTGGCCTAGGTACAGTCGAGTCATGGCCATTGATGAGATGCTGATCAAGGTAAGATAAGGGTCACCCATCGAGAAAGAAGCCTCGAGCGAAGCTTCCAAGGCCGGTAGTGTTGATGCCATGGGAACACGTAAATGGCTGACGTAGAGATTATGAACGATCGAGCCTCTGCTCTGAGTCGACAATTCGGGGCAGAGCTCGAGCAGTTCTAGGGAAAGGTCGCTAAGTCTTGTGCCAAACTCGATATCTTTGAAGCGACTCAATGCGATCATGGCAAGATGGGAACAACCTATTGCGATCTGTGTGAATCCACCCTTGAAAATATGAATGTTCATCACTTCAAGCGCCATCCGATAAAATGTCAATGCATCGTCCCAGTACGTGACTGACATCGCCTCTGCCATGACTGCGCCGATAGTCACTATAGTGGGGTCCTTGGAAATTGGCTTTTGGGCAATAGAGCTCAGGTCGGCAGTCTCGAGATAGGACTTAAGGCGAAGATAGGCAGCGTCGCACTCCTCATACGTTGTAGGTTGACGAAGATGCACACCAAGCTCATCAAGGCAGGTGAGAAGTGAATCCATCGAGCTGTGATGATCGCCTACCTGAGCGAAGATTTTGGCCTTGATGATCCAGGCTCTCGACTTGCTTACGGCATCCTTGCCATGAATAAACACCTCGTTGATCAGATGGAGGGCATCGTCATTGTGACCTTGAGACGATGACATTTCCGAGGTCGTGATAAACAGCCGCATGGTTTCATCGTAATAAACGTCGGGTTTGAGGTCATTCCACATATCATCCTGAAGTAAAGCGATGCAATGGCGGAAATACCAAAGTGCGGAGGGCCGTGCGCCCGACTGGAAAGCGGTTTGTCCGGCATCCCATAAGATCTGACGATATTCAAGGCGTCTGCTAACACGAGACTTGATAGTCCGCGAGGCTAGTGCCACATGATGAGCCATGGAATAGCGACTGCGGTGGTCGTGGTAATATTTCATCAGCACTTGTGAAACAATGAAATGCATCTTCTCTACATTTCGACTCTCGTTCAAAGAAAGAGCAGCCTGTGCAAGTCGTTCGTTGCCGAATCTAGGAGAATCAGTAAGAGTTTATGCTATAATAGTAACCATAGATGCCTCACCTAAACTCATCGTCGGTTTTTCCCGTGTTTAAGAGGTTTGCTTGAACCAAAAACTGCAACCCAACAACTATATCACCTTCTGATTGTCTGATAAGTGTGACGTCTTGTGGTGATGTGAGATCAAAATGGTCATCGTCATTGCTCGAATACAGAAATTCACTTGTCAAGAGCTTTTGTACCAGAGAAAAAGAGAACGGGCTGCCCAGAAGGGCTCCCCAGACCATGATTGATCGAGCGGCTTGGGGAATGTCTTGAAGACGCTTGGTGAGAAATCCAAGTCCAAGCCCTTCGCCATAGACAGGAGCCACAAACTCCGTAAATATCCGATCGAGGTCGAATAGCCACTTTGAGTCCTTCCAGGAATACCAAATGCAGTTTGTCCTGTAACAAGTCTCAAGCATTACCCGAACGTAGAAAGGATTTCCTCGGCTCTTTTCCTGAACGACCGCACATAGTGGTGTCAATTTTTGATCAGGTTTCTGATGCATTGTCGCTGCTACAAGTTCCATGACGTGCTGCTCTTCGAGGGGATTGAGTACGATTCGCGTGATCGCCGGTAGATCTTCCACAAACAAGGACCTCACCTGGGCAGATGGAATCTCGTCCTTGCGGCTTGATAGTATGAGGACACAGGGCAGCTTCGCTTTGATGATTTTCAATACCAAGTCCAATGTTTCGTCATCTGCATGTTCGAGATCATCAAGGCAAATAGTGATGAGTTTGAAATTACACAACGTTCGCAATATCTCAAGGAATGTCTCCGTGAGCCGCATGTTCTTCGAGGCGGCATTTGCCAAAAAGAAATCTTGAGAAGTCTGTCCTTGATCCAGCCCAGGGATATTGACGTGCTTGGATGGCTCACCCTTGACTGGCATGAGAAAGTTATTGGCCTTTTCAGCTGGTCTGTATTTTGCGCCAGGGGACATCAGCTGATCGGGAAGATCCAAAACTCTGTGCAGAGTAGGCCACATTGGTCGCAGGGCTACTCTAACACTATTGTGGTAATCTGTGGTGACATCGCGCTCGGAGAAAATTTGGCGCAAAAGACTGGCCAATAGTTTTGCGAAAGGCTCAAATGGGACACGTTTGGCTCTGTCAAGACGAGTAATTGCTATGCATCCGAGCTTGCGAACAGTTGGCTGTATCCGATTTAGGAGGTCCGTTTTACCAATCCCAGAGGGACCGCTAATTGTGATCACTTCACAGCGCTCGCTACGGCGAGACTTCGCACTGTTCTTCGGTTTATTCAAAGAATGCAGTGACCCCGGTTGACTAACGGTATGGTTTGTTGATTGTTGACTGGGAGGACCCATGGAATGGTGACTATCACGGTCTGTGTTATGGGAAGACCGAGAATGCGATGGGCTCTTGACTCTGGTGGAAGCTGCTCCTGGGCTTTGGCTATACACATCGGGGACGATTGTATGCCTCTGAGTGGAAAACGACGTTTCACTACCCGGTACAGATTCATGGCTGTTCACCTGTGCGATTTGATAACTGGTGACGTTCGAAGAAGATCGAGGAGGCATGTGGAAGGAGCCAGAATCGCTAGAGACAGAAGCAAACTCGAGGCTTTCGATCCGGCTTTCAGAGAGAGACGAAGCCGATGTGAGAGCGTGCGTTGTACCGGGACTTTGGGTTCCAGCTTTAGCCAAGGCAGCCGCCTGACGCTTATTCACTTTTTCGATGATACTGATGATCTTGTCGTATTCTTCTTGCCGTCCGAACATATGCGTTGGGAGTGTGAAAAAGGAAGAGACGTCTCCTTGCGCGACTTGGAAATTGCTCAGTGCTTCACTGTCACCATCACCAAGCAATTTCGCAATGTTGGTCAAGTCTCTCTTCACGGATGAGATTGTGTGGTAGCGATCATGAACCACCTTTTGGGTCATTTTTTGGATCACAGCCGAGAGAGCATCTGGAACATCCATTCGTTTCCCAGATACTGGCACCAATCTCTTGCCTAGTACATTTTGTACCACATCAACAGGATCAGTTCCTTCAAATGGTAGTTTTCCAACCAGCATGGACCAGAAGAAGAGGCCCAGCGCATAAATATCAGTGCGGCTGTCCGGTTCTGTAGGCATCCTTCCAGTCTGCTCTGGGGCAATAAATTGCAGCTTGTACTTGGCTCCAAGCTCGCGCGAAACGGAGGACCAGCCCTCGCTGAGAACGTTATCAAACGATCGAGCACCGTTTCCTGTGTTCGCGAGCTTCACTGCACCGGTCTCTGCACAAAAGTGAAACGCATCACCTCTGATTTCGCCGTGGACCGTCTTCAGGCCATAGTGTAGAATCTCCAAGCAATCGCATGCTCCGATTGCGAAATCAAAAAAGGCTTGTAAGGAGACCTGCTCGCTAGGGGTGACATTGTTGTCTTCACCTTTGGACCCTGCGGCAAATGAGGCAGGGCCGAACGTGACCAGATCTCGCAACCTGTCATGGCCCGGAGACTCGAAAATCGCAACCAGCAGCGTCTTCGAGTGGCCGTCATCGGGCTGTAACCTGATCAAGTCGACTGGTCGTATTGTATGATTGCAATCCGGATCTGACGATTGTACAATTGACCTGAGCATGTGAAACTCTCGTTCGAGCCGGATAATGTTCGTGGAGATCCGTGCGATGACCGGTAACCATATTTGATCTGTCTCCTGGCTATGTTGGTTGGATAATGAAATTTCACTGCTGGTTTCGCTGACGCTCAATCTTCGCAAGGCACGGGCAGATGGTCGAGTTTCTGTGCGCGGGGAGAAGCGTGTGAGACTGGACGGTCCGGAGGAGGCGGCATTGGAGGAATTTGCGAGAGGAGTTAAGACATCCGGCTCCAGGGCATGACGGTATCCTGAGATATGCCAGTGATTGTATGTCGAGTGAAACGGTTCGATCGTCTGATCCCAGGTATAGCCAGGTAACTGACCTAATCGTTCGAAAAGTCGAGCCGGTGGAAGCGGCAAGTCGTCGCCGAAAATAGTACTCTCCTCCATCTCTCAAGTTATTGAGTCGTGTCCGCCCGACTGACTACCATGAACACGTCCCGAGGCGATGGGGCAAATTGAGTAGTGGGTGAGTGGGGGGATGAGAATGGGACGATGGGGAAAGCGGACATGAAAGATTGCATCCACAAGATAGATCCTGCTCAGTAAAATGTACAGTCCAAAGGCGTGGAAGCTTCGCCTTGAGGCGTGTAAAGTGAAGACATCAAGAATCAAAGAGCCTGAAACAAATGGTAGTTTTAGAGTTGAAGATCATAAAACGTTTGGCCTGAGGCTGATGTTTAGTCATCTATCACAAGTCCGGATTAGGGCAGCTGATTGGTTCTGGTCTTACATCTGCTACATCAATGCTGTATGATTGAATATGATGTTCCTAGGAATATGAGGGTGTTCTCGCTCTGATAACGTGTTAGAAATCTTCCGGCTGCTGTCATTGAACGTGGAGAACTACACACATACGTACATGCGCGGTTGGGGTGGTACTAAAGGGACGAAGACGGCATTGTTCGCCCATTTACCACGCGATGTCAAGTATTGCGGTTGCTACATGCAGTTATAAGCTTTTTTTTTCATGACTAATGCAGCAATCTCATCTGTTCTACGGAGTAATGCTCCCTATGTACATGTGATGTAGATCATCACCGGCCTAATCTGGTAGCTTGGCAGTCAACTGGTAAATTAGATGAACTACACTAAAGGAGAGCCGCCATGGTGTATAATAATTATTAATCAGATCAAAGATCAGTGAAAATAATACCAATACATATACTATATTCACGTTGAAGCAATTCAGATTTAGGGCTTGTGGGGTACCAATGCTCCGCGGACCTCGGCACTGACGCCACTCAGGAACTAAAACCAGTTTAGCATCTTCCAAGGTTAAGATATGAAGATCTTGAGGTCTTTAGATTCTCTTCTCCCACCTCCCTCTTCCTCATTTTGCAAAAGCCAGTCCTCAAAGTTGCCACCTTCGCACTATGAGCTCGCTGAGGGAACCTCTCGCTCTCTTGAAAGCGCTACTGGTCCGCATCCCGCTAATCCTCAAGACCATCCTCCTACATGGCATTCAAATGTCCCCCGTCAAGGGGAAGCAGGACCTGCGCACCGAATTAACCGTCGCAATTATTCGCTCATTCATGGCAACAAAGGCTCCACTTGGCAAAACCCAGAGACAAGGCATACGCGATCCTGGAGTGAAGGGCCCTATGTGGGTATCCAAGGTGACCCTCCCGCAGCCCGAGGTCGACGTGCGCGATGCGGTACTACGCGCAATTGAAGATCTTAAGACCGGCAATGAGACATACGATATCCCCGCAACTATCGCCGTCGAAGCTGAATGGACCGGTTACCGTGCCGGAGTTGGAAAGAAAACACCGGAGCCCGATCTCTCAGAAGAGGAGAAATACCACAAGCTGCGCGAGGAATCGCCCTCTGATATGACGATATTGTATTTCCACGGAGGGGCCTATTTGTGAGTGTCGCTCAACCCTCCAAAAACCGCGCACCTAGCTAACGCATCCCCAAAAAAGCCTTATGGATCCCTGCAGCCACCGCGTCCCCGTCGCACGCCTGTCCCACTTGACCGGCGCCCCCGTCTTCTCCGTCCGATATCGCCTTGCTCCTCAGAACCCATTCCCAGCCGCGCTTGTCGACGCCTTAACAGCATACCTCTCACTCCTCCACCCCCCTCCAGGCTCCCTTCACAAACCCGTGCCAGCCAACAAGATCGTATTCGCTGGCGATTCCGCCGGCGGGAACCTCTCACTGGTCCTCCTCCAAACACTCTTGACCCTCGATCGCGCATCTCACACAATCCGCTTCCACGGCAAAGATGTGCCTATTGAACTGCCCGCAGGCGTCGCAACTATCTCCCCCTGGTGTGATGTGTCGCGCTCTATGCCATCTACCAGCGGCAATGCATACCTCGATTACCTCGAAGCGCCGGCTGCGCCTCCTGCCGACCCAGCTGTCAAGACTCTATTCACTACTCCGGTCCATGTCATACCAGACGATATTTGGCCCACGTCCCCACCTCGCGCTGACATCTACTGCAACGCCAGCATGCTGAGCCACCCATTGGTATCTCCGCTCGCTGCCCCGGCTGATCTATGGAAGAACGCACCGCCTATCTGGATGTCGACTGGCGAAGAAGGCCTCACAGATGAAGATCTCATTCTAGCGCGCCGTGTCTACCAGGCCGGTGTGCCTCTCGTTGCGGAGTTGTTCGAGGGCATGCCGCACTGCCACGGTATACTTATGATGGATAGGCCAGCTAGCCACCGTTTCTTCGAGAGCTTTGCTGAGTTCTGTCGTGATGCCGTTGCCGGTCGGGTGGTGTCGACCGGGAATCTCACCTGGTTGGGCTTCAAGCTGCAGTTGGCAAAGGAAATACCGATTGAAAAAGCCTGTGAAGTCACTGATGAGCAGGTTGAGGCCCTCATGAAGAGAATGACTGCTTGGAAGATGGAGGGAGAGATCGAATTGCAGAAGCAATGGCGCGCGACAGCGCGGTTGTGAATGGTTTTGTATATTTTTCTCTTATTGCTTTGCTTTATAATACCCTGTTTGTATTTTTAATGATCCTTGTGACGAACCCTTTCTGTGATAGATGGGCAATAGCCCGAAAGAGTCAGTCACACTACCTTATGCGTGTTGGGCGTTTGTATGGCTGTCCAGAAGGTTGTATTACTTATTATTTTAGAGCAGGTGGTGATAGCAATGAATCGCTACCCATGATTGCATTAGATAGCATTTCAAACTACGAATCAGAATCATGATAACATATGAGTCCAACTCATGAGCAGAATGAGCCACTAAGAGCCATCGAGAGCCACCGAAAGCTAATCACCTGGTTCGGAGAGAACGGCGCAAAGCAAATCTCTTGGGATTAAAGATCTTGCGAACTAAAGATATTCATCATCGTCCATTACATCCTCCGACAATCGGTCATTGTCCCACCTGTGCGGGGGCGGGTTTTGAGCTGACCAGACAGGCTGCATCGGTTGCACAGGCTGCTGTGTATAGTAGACCTGCTGTGGCTGAGGCACAATGTTTTCAGGCGTGGGAGCTGTCAGCCAAGGGAACGCGACTGGTGTCCCGTTGATGCGGATTTCGCCAATGATATTTCCAAGTTCTGGCGCGTCGTCCACGTAGCCATCCGAGAGACCCATCAATTGCGCCACGAGCCGAGAGAAAGCAACACATAGAGCGAAAATAGGCGTGAAAATAGTTGACAGATGTGACCAGCGCCACAACATTGTTACAGTTACCCAGGGGTATAAAGGCGCATCGGGCTGCAGGCAGTACCCTTCGCAGCTCTCGGATATCTCGGGATGACTATACCGGTCCCACATCAGACATTCGAGAATATACCACGAGAGCGAAATGATGATGAACCAGCCGAGCTTGGTCGGCCGAAGACGTTGGGATCGCGGGCTCCCCGTCCATAGCCGAGGGAGAGGTATTGCGGCGTAGATTCGTCCATCAGAGGGCGTGCCACGGCCTGTGCAGGACTCGCCTGTGTGCAAGTGTGATAACTGGGGGCTCTTCTTGTTTAAAGAGCTTGCCTCCGACACAATGGCGGTGTCTCGTGTAACGTAATTTTCCAGGCCGTCAAGCCCTCTCTTGACCTCGTCGATATGTCTCATTAGAGAGTTGAGCTTGGTATTCAATGAATCCAAATTGCCTGCATTATTTCCTTTTGAACTGCCATTTTCGAGCTGGGCGAGGACGGCCTTTTCGTAAGCTTCCTCGTCTTCTTCTAATTTAGATTCACCTGACCCGGTATCCATAAATGCTTGAAGGGACTCGATGGTATCTTCTCCGAACTCGACATCTTTCCCGGAGCTGGCATCCTCAATGACCGTCTCCAGTGCACTTTTAGGTAGATGGGGTCGCGGCAATGCGGGCCTCGACTGCTTTCCAGGAAGCGGTTCAGAAAGAGGCTCTTTCTCGGTAGTCTGCGCGGGCTTTGGTTCTTCGAGTTTCGATTTTACCTCCATGGGTGCTACATCCTTGAGATCATCCGTTATGCGTGTAGGCATGATATCTTTCGTCAGATCTTCGGGAAGGTCAACCTTCTCAGCCACCCGCTGGGTCATAGGAGTATCGATCCACGCGCCAGTTACCCGAGGGGTTTTGTCATAAACTTTGCTTTGAAACAATTTGAGTGGCTCAGGAGTCTGGACTTGATCAATTTTGGGAGTCTCAGTCCTTGAGAGTTTGCGTAGTAGATCCCGGGAGTCGCGCTTGCTGAGGCTGGGCCTTGCGAATGATGCGTTTTTGAATACTGTGATAGGGGAATTTGGGATTGGCTCGCCACCACTAGTAGGTGAAGTCATCTTTGGACCAGACTGCGCTTCCCCATAGTCCTCCCGCGTTGCCTGCATATGCGGATTGGCGGTGCGTTCCTCAAGCGCGCTTCTAGAAGAAAGTGTGCTCCGCGCCGGAGAACGAGGGGAGGTACGCGTAGACTTGGGGGCTTGGGTTTCTTCCATAGTTGGCGACCAGCGTCGACGCGCCTTTTCCTTCTCCCCTTCGGAGATACTAGGCTGGGTAGGCTTTCTCTCCCATTCTTGTCGGTAGCTTGCGCGATGACCCCAACCAGTGGGTACATTTGGCGAAGGAACACCGTTCATGTCAGCCTCTGGCATCTGCTGATCCATTTCAGTCTTATCCTCCATTCGTCTTCTCAAATTATCTGCCGTCAAGGCATCGCGTCCGACCTGAGCCCTGCTGAAGACCGGCGAGCGTTGGCCCGTGACCCGCTTTAGGCGCTCTTCATCCTTGGTATAGTCCCTGCTCTTGCGCGCTCGATGTTCGCCGAATTCATCGCCATAACTAGCGTCGGAGATAGATCGTCCATTGGCAGATCCTCGGCCGCCGTTTGTGTCCTTTGCTCGGGAGGACGGAGGGCGACTTCGGCTTCCGGAGCGTGCGCTAAATTGTGGCTCCCAGTCATAGTCGCGCACGAGGTCGGCTAGGGCGTCATCTTCATCAATTCGCCTATATGCATCTTCTAGTTCTTGAGGAGGAGGAGAGGTCTGAGATATTGGCGATAACGCGTTAATCGCCTGTCGCTTCGATCGCGGGCTTGGTGTTGTGACATAGCTATATTCTTCGTATGCGGCGGACATTGCGTGTTTTGATGCGTCTCGATACGCATCGGCTAGAGATCGTGGGCGAATAGCGTGACGTGGGTGTGGACCATCTTCTTGAGGGGGTGATGGGAGTTTCGCAGGTATATCGTGATGGTCGAATTTCGAGGCGCGTCGGAAAGGTGACGGTTGTCTGTCTCGCGAGACTCGATTGTTTTTATCAAGAGCCATTGCCAAAATACCCCTTGCAGCCTGCAGAGGGTTTACATGTAGAATGGTAGGGGAAAAGGAGAAAGACGCGGTTCTCCTGCACCGTGAAGAAATGACGGAGGTAAATACGCTCCCATTCCCGAATGTGGTTAGGCCGTCTGGATTTCTTCCGCATTACGTCGACTCTTGAAGCACTGACAACTTGTCATTTCAACTTGTCTTTACTTATATTTACGCTGAGGAAATTATCAGAAGATATCTTTCTGACCTCGTGGTGTTCAAATGACCCTCACTTTATCTTGACATGTGACATCTTCAATCGCCACATCCTTGAGAGCTCCGACAAGAGCAACAAACTCACCTTTTAATTAAGCCTTTGACACAAACTCAAACTCAGATCATATCCAGCAATTCAGCTGAATATCTATCTATCACATCCGCCATGGCAAAATCATCGCGGCGCTCAGGTCGCGGCAAGACGCCAACCTCATCCGGAGCGTCGACACCAAGCTCCTCCTCAGGCCCGATCCCACCATTCACCAAAGTCCCTGAAATTTTACAACCGTTCGTTGAGCAACTCTCCCCGGACGAAGTATACCTAGTGCACATCGACATCACAGCAGAGGAACTGAAGCGACAGAGTTTCACCGTACCCCTTATCGTCAATCTGATAGTAACTGCCATACTTGGCCTACGGGTGTACATGGGAATCAGTACGTATCCAGCGCTCCTGGGAACATTGATCGGGCTCAAAAATTCCATGACTGTGGACACGTCTACCCCATGGTCAGAAGCGGTACGAATCATCCTGTGGCGGACTGGAAATATATGCCTCGACTACTTCCTCGTGTCCCTGCTGTGGTCGTGGCCTGTTAATTTCGTCAGAGGGCCCTTGCGCTGGCGTCGTGCCATCGGTTTCCTCGAGCAAGAGGTCATCGTCCGCCGGAGTAACCGAAGCTGGAGCAAGGAGCTCGAGCGCAACCGGTGGATCCGCGAAGACGAGGCGCGTCGCGATAAGATCGTCGCCGCGGTGACGCCAGAGCGAATCGCCAAGACTGGTTACTTGCTCGTGGACGAGGATTGGAATCTCGACTATGCGGCCATGGTTCGTGCTCATTCTCTTGTTGAGCGCACTCGCAAAAGCGATGGTGTGAGGATGGATGAATTCCGCACTGCCGTGCTGGTTAATACTGATGCTGACGGTTGGTTGATCTGGCGTGTTGGGGATGATAATACCCCCACCGGCCAAAAAGAATCCGTTCAGCGCGACCAACTCCTTGCCTTCAAGGACAAGTTGGCCGAAATGGGCAAAGAGGATCTCTTCTTGCGTTGGGTCGAGCTAATCCAATGGGAGAGCTCCCGGCCTGGTGGCTTTACGGTGGAACGGCAACGGTCTGCGATGTTGCAAGCGAAGCAGATGTTTGAAGATGAGAACGTGGATTTCAGCAAATTTTGGCGTGACATGGGTGGTATGGAAGGCGTGCCAGGATTAGATTAGCAATTTATTGTTTCCTACTCCCATCTCTTATACGTTCCACTCAACCTCGGCTTACCCGCTATGTAAATTCCTTGTGCTTGAGTATGTTTTAACGTACATTTCATGAAGCTCAACTGGCACTTGTACCCTACACCACTTCAAGTAGATTAATATATTCAAGTGTAGATTGCATTGCTGGGTATCTGGACTAAATCAATGTCAAAAGCAAACGGGACATGTACATGTCCAGGAAGAACCGAAAAAGAAACCAAAGAACAATGCCACGTCTTAGTACGCCAGAGATTTCCAAAAAGAGAAATAAAGCAGTCTATGGTGCGCCACCCTCGAGCCGATAGTCAAGAGACCACAATTTCTCCCACGGGCGAGATCGGCCGTTGTGTCGACGATCAGACGTCGACCGAGAGGGCAAAGAAGCGGTGCTACTTGTGTTTGGCTGAGCCGATGCAGAGACAGGATCCTAAGCCAAAGGAAAACAGTTAGTACCGGTATCAGATTATATAAAAAACAGACCCGGAAAAGTCGGAAGATAACTAAGTCCTACTTTTCACGGGCCGGAGGGCAGGTTACGGCGAACCTCGTCCAAGGTTGGAGCAGCCTCTCGAGGCTGTGTGCCGGCGTCACCTTCGGCAAGGCGAACAAGATCAGTCGTGGAGTCGGCGGTGTGCTGCGACGGCGCGGGCGTGCCCCGCTTGGAATTTGAGCTCTCGCGGCGGCTATCAAGGCTCCTGGATAGGGTTTTGGCAATGGCGCCCTCGTCCGTAGCACGCTTGAGGCGGATGCTACCCTTGGCATCGACGTGCGCTGATGCAACGGTGCTCTTCGCTAGCCCCGGTGTGGCAGGCGCGCCGGGCTTCTCTTCTACGGCGTCGAGGAGATACCAGCGGAGGCCGTCTGAAAGCTCGAATGGATTCTCATCGGCTAGAGAGGTGCCATCGCTGGCGGCCCCGAGGGAGCGACGGTCTGGAGCGATACCGTTCAATGATTTAGAGAGATCTACAACTCGTTCCTCAATTTTGGTGATGCGGGCGAGAAGCCAATCTCGAGCTTGTAGTTTGTGTGAATCTTGCTCGCGGAGGAAATAGTGCGGCGCACCCACGTTGAAGGCTGCCCAGGAGCGAATGGCCTGATTCCGTGTGGGAAGGAAGAGAGCAAGATCGCCTTCTTTGAAGGATCTGTAGGCGATCTTGTCATGAGCCTCGCTCTGAACTCGATGATATTTCTCACGATAACCTCGAGCTTCCTTTTGCCATTTGCGGGCTAGGACTTCGATGTCCTTGACGCGTTTGACGACAACATCACCAAAGACAGCCACGTCGAACTGAGCTAGACTTTTCATGAAAGCTGAGAATTGGGTATCTTCATCCTCCGGGCTTTCGGCTTTCATCCAGTCCAGGAGCGCCGTATCCGGCTTCAGGGATACAATACCGGACTGTGCGAGGCTTTCGCCCAAGGCCAACGATGCACTGAGCTTCGAAGCACGTTGAACAAGGAGTTGACCGTCTTGCTGAATGATAGTGAAACCCAATTGCTCGAGCATCCGACCCAGCTTCTCAACCTGCGCGAAGAGTTGATTGGAAAGCTTGAAGGACTTAGTACCTCGAGCTTCGGACCGCGCGACAGCCTGTTTTTCGGTCTCCGAAGTGGTCCCTGATTTTCTCTCCCATTCCGCGGCCTGATCTTTCAACCCTCGGGCTTCACTCTCAGCTTCAGCCAGTTTCCGCGCCATCTCTGCCTGTTTCTGTTGCTCTTCGGCGAGCTGTTCACGTAGCGCATCGGAGCCACTCTCTCCAGTTATTTGAGAGTGCAAGGAATTGTACTTGGATCGCTCTTTGTCCAGTTCATTATTCAAGTCATTCGACTTTGACTGCGCGTGTTCGAGCGCTGTAGTCAGTCGCGACAATTCGGCCTCGCGTTCGTCGGAGCACTTCGTCCGCTCTTCTGCCTCTGATTCGAGTTTTGCAATCTGTTCTTCAAGGGCCTTATTCTCGGCCATGGCCTGAGATGCACTCGATTCCGCGCTCTTGGCGTGGATCGACAGACCCTCAGAGAGAACTTCAATGGCTTTGATTAGGTCGGGAAGTTCGACAGGCACAATACCCCCAGGGGAGAGATTCATGAAGATGAATTGGAGAGCTTGATAACTTTCCTGGTGCTTTTTCTCGAACTCCATTTGTCGTTGCTCGAGATTATCAATCTTAGCCTGAAGGCTTTCTTCTTGCTCTTGCCGAGTTTGAATTTGTGCATTAAGATCAGTGATTTTTTGTGCGTCCTCGGCGGAATTGGCGTGAGCATTTTCAAGGTCGGCTTCGAGCTGGTGAATCCGGTCCTCAATCTCTTGTCTTCCATGCTCTCTACTATCCATAAGTCGATCAAGCTCTTCTTCCATTTCCTCGGTACGGAGTCTGAACTTCTTTAGCTCCGAATCCAGATATCGGCGCTCATCTTCGAATTCGCGCTGGCGCGCTTCAAGATTGCCTATGAGGTCCTTTTTGGTGGATTGGGCTTCTTGGAACTTGTCGGAGTTGGTTTGCCGCTCGGCGTGGGCTTCCTTATGGAGTCGCTGGACCGCATCTCTCTCGCTCGCCAACTCTGCTTCAAGCGTGACGATGCGCTGGACGAGTGCTTTCTCTTCGGGAGATTGAGTCGCAGAGACTCGTCTCGAAGACATTGATGACCGTCTAGAGAATGTATCAGGGTGAGGAGATGCAGGTGAACCGGGGAAGTCAGGGCCGAAAGTGCCACTCGATGGCCGGCTGAGCTGACTCTGACGATGCAAAAGGTCTTCCAATTTGCGGACGCGGCTTTCAGAGCCCTTGATCCTTTCTTCTAGCTTTGTCTTTTCTTCTTGTAAGCTACGGACAGAGTCATCGGCGCGTAATATAGAGCTTCGGCTCAAATCAAATACGCTGCCTTGTTTGAATGCCTTGGCCCGACGTCTCTGCTGCCGAGTCGGTGCATCCAGCGCCTTGAGTTGCTGGGTGAGCTCTTCCGCTAAATTGGTCAAAGAATGAGTGTTTTTTAAATCGTCGATGTAATACTCGATCTCTTTTCGAGCTACTTCGGGCCATTCCTCATCCTGGCCTTGAAGATTGACTTCGATCCCCGGTGTGGTGGAGTCAGTCACAGTCATAAAGTCCCCCATATTCTTTAACCATTTTTTTCTGCGACGTTGCTCTTCGTCTCTCAAAATTGCCATCTCCTCGGCGAGCGTCAAGGAATCAGTTTTGATCTTCTCACTCCATTCTCGTCGCCGCACGGATTCGATAAGAATCGACCCATACACCATTGGCATTTGGAAGACAGAGTATATAACCTCAAAGGCATTACTCCCTATGTCCAAATTGACCATTCGTGCATTGGCGTCGGCAAGTCTAGACTCAAGGGAGGAAATCGTGCGCATATGCTCAATGGCTGCTTTCTCCACGGCCCCCCGGCGCTGCACAGCCTGCTCCAGTGCAGCTTGAAGCTCGGCGCTGATCTCCACCAGCGATGGGAGAAGGTCCTGGGTATGGCTGAGTGCAAGTCTTGATATATTGGCCAACGTTTTCTGGTTGTTCGGCAGGCTGAGAACATGCTCATAATCAGACTCGATCTTCTTCGCAATAGTCTCCACTTCTTCCAGCAACCCATCTACCCCGTCGAAATTTGAGGCAAGGGCGTCTTCTACTAGTTGTTGAGTGTCCGAGGCGATGTCGCCGATTGCCTTTTCAATGTCATGGACGCTAGCAACAAAGTCCGCCGACACAGTTGCTGCCTCTGATCCAGCCCGTTGAACCTCGCCTACGTCGACAAAGTCACGTAGCGTTCCGGTTGGTCGATCCTCGTCCATTTTGGGCGTGGACGGCCGTCCAAGAAGAGGGAAATCCTTACGTGCCGGGATATTATCCAGTGTGGAAAGAGCTCGTTGCCAGCCATCTAAAGCGGCCTGTTGCTCTTCTAAAAGGCTATTCGCCCATGTCTGCGCCTCTTGGAACCGATGCTCTAGGTTACCCACATGCGACTTGAGATTCTCCAGGGCCACGCCCACCGCGCGATTTATAACATCGGTTCGCTCGTTATGTTCTCGGAGGTTCTTATCGATCGACCCACAGCGGCTAGACAAGTCTAGCGCCCAGTTGCGCCGTGCCATATAGAGGTTCCGCCATGCCTGAAGGTCGTTCGAGTCTTTCAATGTAGCCGGGGGACTACCGGGACGGAATGGTTCAGGAGGAGGTCGTTCCGGAAACTCGACGTCACCTGGTTCACTGACGTATTGTCGGTCGTATACAAAGATCTCGTTCTGCGACAGTTGCCTACGAGTTAGCCTATTTCCAGGTCATGATCGATATTCATAATGTCATACCTCGGTAGCAAGCGTTTGGATCTTGACATTCTTTCCCCGGGCGGTCATCAAGATCTGCCGTGGTGGCGGAATAGATGTATTTCGAACGATCCATGACTTCAAAGCATCTGGACTGATAAACAATGGACAAGCGTCAGCTGGAGTTCGGATAGATCTATTCAACATAGACAGATAGCAATGAAGATAGTGGAGACATACGAGGCAAATGCCACAGGATCGGCCAGGAAATGCTCCCCGGTGTGAGCAATGTAGATGTGCAACGACATTACCTCCCTCCGCACCAGGCGAGCTTAGATGCTCAGTAGAGAGAAAATCGAGAAATATTTCCGAAAAAAGGAGACACCTGCCAGTAAGGAAAGAAAGAAAAGAATGAAAGTCCTGAAGCCCCGGTCAGGCTGAGGCTGGTCAGTACGATGGAGGTTGCTCCGCAACCTGTGGCCGGGGAAGCTCGCCCACCGCCTCCGGTCTCATCTTCATATCACCAGATAGGCCCGCATTCATGAGATCTACATCGATGGCTGCAAAACATGGCCAGTCGCTGCCTCACCTGCAATCTGGTGAGGTGACACTACTAGATTACGCTGCAGATGACTATCGCGATGTCGTGACTCTATCGGATAAAGAGGCCTTGGTGCTGCAGCTCTACAACCAGGTCCAGGAACAACAACTAGAAAAGGCATTTCTCGAACAAGGTATATGCTTGTTTTTCTTTTAGTCTAATTTTTTTTTTCTCTCTAATCATTTTTATCCTATTAGAACTGGAATCATTTTCGGGCGCGGATGCTGAAGAACAGCTCGCAATCGCGGAACGTGAGCTTCTAGAGGCCCGATCTACTTACACAGTCAGGAGGAAGGCCGTTCGCACCATCCTCATGACTGAGCCTATTCTAAAAGCTGTCCACCTGAAGGCTGCCACCCCTGCTGAGAGGTATGTACCCATGAAGAGTCCGTAGGCTAGACCGAAGTCTAACAAAGAAACACGCAGAGCCGTTCTTTGTCTAGTGAATCGTCGCGATGTGCTTGCCCTTGCACATGAGAACCTCGCGTCGGCACATGACTTGGTAATGAGGCAGCTCTCAAATCTGGAAGTAAAGAATCTCCAGATCAATCGCCAAAACCAGGAACTGGTGCACCAGCTACTAGAGCTCACGAAAGAAGATTCATCATGGAGAGAGAAGCTTGAAGACCCGGAGCTGTTATCGCGCCTCGACAGTCTTGAAACAGATTTCAAGGCGCGCAAAGCTCAGTGGGAGACTATGAAGTCCATCGCAAGTGCTGTAGTTGTGGCCAGTGGACTAAATTGGGCCGATGACGACATGTTGCGCGCGTTGGTGCTGGATGAAAGTGATGACTGATGTTTGTTCTTTTTGCGACGCGGTTTGCCCGTTTTTTACATTTCTTAATTACGACCATCAACTGTACATGTACTTAGGAGCACAGGCGCTATGCAATAATACCCAAGTCTTCGGAACAGTTGATTTATTCTTACGAACCAAAATAAAAGTGAATGGCAATTTTAACCGAATAATGTGGACTGGATAGTAATTATTACACCTGGGCAATGTGTTCCATCCGTACTGCAATTATGACGGTTATACACAGCGGTGTACTCTGGTCGCGTCTGAGAAGTAAGGGCTCTGCGCTCGGATGAATGCATAACTAGCACTTTTTAATTAGCGATGAGATATCAATTTGGAGTCCACAATACACTTTCCTGTCGGAAGGCGTGGAACTGTACAGAGTATTCCGCACATTACGGAGCACAGGTGGATTAGCCCTCCATTACACATCCACAGTACTGCAGTATCAACGGTATGTGTAAAAAAGGATTCCTTTGCTGAGGGAACATTAGAGGGTCTATGCGTTTGGACTTGACAATGTCTACAGTATGAGAACGGACTTTTACTTTTACTTTAAATCTGTCAATCTGTCTACTCTACAATATTGTAACGGTCTGGTATCTGCAGATTGGAGCATATTACTCCGTATATGGAATATCTATGCAGTCTACTCATATTGGAAAAGATATCCAGGCTGGATTTAGCTTGTGATGATGGTGTGATCCGGCTCTGTAAGGAAGGAGTCTAACCTCTAAGCCGTCCCATGCCCATACCGTCTCACTTTGTAACCTATCAGTCTAGGCGTGGATAATGCTCGGACTAAGAAAATAGCGATAACTCTATGCCACATTATGCCACATCCATCCATGCTCATTAGGGTCTAGAACACGTATGACCTTTATCAACAGGTCCCTTTCCTAAGTACCTGCCCAGCGGAGTTTCCAATTGAGGTTACGCCAAAAGGGTACGCCACGATTATGATTGAGCGACCAGTTGCCCTTGCCTGAGAATGAAGGTTAAGTACTTGGTACGAGTACTAACACCGTTGTGTACACTCTTCGAGACACGCGTTGCGTCCGTGGTGATTAGGGTTTGTGTTATTACACAGAGTTCTCAACCGAATGATATTGACACCGAGAGCTTAAGTAGACTGTGTTTTCTGAAATTCTTATTTTATCGACGGAATAACAATAAACAGTGAACTGGGATCTGTCTTTCTAGGACCGCAAGTACCCCGTACATAATAATATGTACCTGCACATGACCCGACTCGCGACCAAAGCCATTATACGCTATACCATACAGAAGCAAGTCCATGCTATTCATGTCTGTGCACAACAAACCCTGCCCCGACCTCAATACATGGAAATGCTTGATTTGCTATTTGTATGTCCTTCCAGGGGTTCTCTGGACTCTCTATGACATGCGTCGTAGCTTACTTGCCACAACTGTAGGCATCATTGCATTATTATTCATGGCACAATGCTACAATATAAGCATATTGTATGTCAAATCAATGGCAAACACTCCACGGTAATGATAGGTACGAGGTACTTGCCGAGCAGATACTTCCACTATGGAGTTACCGCGTACCGTGTACCTGTACGTTTGCGCGGTTATTAATATGACGGAGCGCAATCCACAAGTCCCAAGTGCCGGAATGATGGTCTCGTTTCATAACCCGTGGACGCCGTATTGAATTCTCTAATCGGTACAGCCGCCCACAAAGATTTGCCTAAAGAAAAAAAAAAAAGAAGCATGTATCTGAATAGATGACTAGCAAACGATGTCAATGGAAATTCCGACGGTAACCTGGGGGAAATAATACGTAAATTTCCCCAAGTCAGTGACAAATAGTATGGTGGACGGCGTAAGTTACGGGTATTGATCATACGTTTTCTCCCAGCCAGTCAGCGAAACCAGTGTTCTTTCCCTTGCTGTGGCCCCCCTCTCTTTGCTACTACTACGGCCCTCCCCCCTCTACTCTTCTCTTCTCTTACTATCTTCCTACACTACCAACTCCCCCATACAAAACCTCCCCTTACAAAAAAAGGTACTGCATATACCCCGAGTTCTATAAATCAACACTTCTGATGCGAATTACCTCCACCACAACCACCACCCCCCTTTTTTTTCAGTTCTTTTGGTCCTTGCAATCCTTTATTTTCACCTCATTGCCTGTCTTTTTTTTTCCCAATTTGCGCCGACCTTGCGATCGCGCGCTGCACCGCGATCTATGTTTTGGTCCACCTCAACTAACTTGCAATCGCACAGTTCTTTTTTTTTCAAGACATATTTCTAATTTGTGATCATCGAATTCATGTAAGTTGTCTCATCTCTATCATCTCTAAGGTCTGTTTTTCCTCGGTCGCAAGTGGTTGGTTGCGCGCAACGCGTCTAGCCAACACTCGCGTCTGCCCTTGTGTTCTCTCACTTCCACTCCGATCTCATTTAATGTCATGTCAATTGCGCATATAAGCCTTCGCTTGACTCAATCGCGCCTTTCATTTCTCGCACAATATATCTATTGTGACCAGATTCTTCTGAAACCACATCTAACCTCCGACAGTCAGCATGCCTAAGGATACCACCACCAAGACCACCCGCAAGGCCCCCGAGAAGCGCGTCCAGCGCCGCAAGAAGGGTAAGTTGACGCGGAAGTAACCCCGTTGTCAACGGCTCGTACTAATTGACGTAGACCCCAACGCGCCCAAGCGTGGTCTGTCCGCTTACATGTTCTTCGCCAATGACAACCGCGATAAGGTCCGCGAGGAGAACCCCGGCATCAGCTTCGGTCAGTGAATTGATTCCCCAGCTCCATTGTACTGATCTAACACCCCCACAGGCCAGGTTGGCAAGCAGCTCGGTGACAAGTGGAAGGCTCTGAGCGAGGCCGACCGCAAGCCCTACGATGCTAAGGCTGCCGCTGACAAGAAGCGCTACGAAGAGGAGAAAGCCGCCTACCTCGCCAAGGCTGAGGAAGAGGAAGAGGAGGAATCCTCTTAAACGCCCTCTAGCTTCACTTCGTCTTTTGCCTCTGGGCGTTTGTGTTTCTCTAATGGTTCTCCTGATGTTTTTTCGGACGGTTTCGTGCACGGTTTCTGGGTTTGGAGGACGGCTGGGGTTTACTTGCTTCTGAACTGTTCCTCTTTGCTCTTATCGAGGGTATTAACTTATCAATGGGAAATCTCAACCTTTTTTTAATTAGTGTCAAGACCCGTTCCATTAAGCTTTAAACAATCGTAAAAATAGCAAACGAGTCTTGGCAATGTCACTAGTTTATGGGGATGTATCAAAAGCAAGACTTAGTCCGTGGTGCTAGGGGTCTTCTGCGCCGCGTTCAGATTCGCCTCACTCTTAAGTCTGAATTTCGGCTGTCGAGCTTCGGGGAAGCTTCGGGAGCTCTCCAGAGCTCTTGAGCTTTTTTGCCCCGCAAAATCGGGTGTATCTCACCGCCTGCGTCATTCACCGCCCTAAGAATCCGGGGTCGAAGCTCGCAGCTCGAAGCTTAACCTTGAGTTTGATTCATATGCTGTGAGAATCTTCCAACCAAAATGGCTTCATCTAATGACCGGATTTTATATAGGTAGTATAAATTCTATGCTGCAGAAGTCAAACAAATGCCACCTTCAATTGTATACCCTTAGGGCTAGCGCGAGTGAACGCACGCGGGCATGCTTGTGCGATACTGGTGGAGTGCGATATACGACATAGCGCGGTTTGAAAATACGCGAGGGTATGACAATATTTTGCAGGCACGATGACACGCGGGATGATATTATACGAGACATTGGCAGTTGAGACTCGTAGGGCGCAAAACTGATGGATTGACTGTTGGCACTTGTGCGTATCGGTGATTGTCTGAGCAAGAGCTGGCTAGCTAGCTGTTCTCAGATCCAGTGTGACCCGGTGCATCGATGTTCTCTCGCGAAACTTTGCATACGCACCAAATTTTAGGGCTTTTCTTCTCACGAGGTACAGAGTACCTTCCATGACTAGTTTTGAGAATTTACTTCAATATTTCATCGTTTAGAAACATGCAAGATCAACTCTTTCTCGCGATTCCATCTGGCTCCCTACTTCTATCAAATACCAGTTTCTCAGACTTCAGTTGTCGCGGCCTCTCGCCTGCTGAATTAGGCTGTTCCATCATGCTTCGCCACAGCTCCCTCTAGCAGGGAAGGAACCGTCTCATCTAGGACTCTTAATCAATCAGCGAATATGGCTATAAGGCCCGTTTCTCGTGTGCCTTCTCCTTGATCCACTCGCAACAATCACACGGTGGGTTCGTTTTAATGTCGTCTATCGGCAAAGAAGTCAAAGACCTCGCAGTCGCCAGCAGCGCTCCATCACCGTACAAATCATCCACACGAGCTAGGCAGAGCGGGCTAGCTGTCCAGGATTGGTGGCGCTACCTCAAGCTATACCTCTTCATACGCCGAATTCAACAATGATAACATTCACTAGTAGAGCGGGACATTGTTGGGTCTATAGTCCCCTATCATCGGTCTCATATAGTCTAACACCGTCTGTATGTGAAGGGCGGTCTCTGGCGTTTCCCGGGTTTCTTCCAGCCAGGGCATGTGTAAGTCGCTATATGGCATGAATCACCAGGGATATGAAGTGGGGAAGAACAACACCATCGGACCTCGCCAAAACCCGCTAAAGGACCCGTAATTCGATGGTACCTGCTCGACACTATATATAGATTTCGGGTTGTGGAGTATAGAAGTCTGGAAAGAAGCGTATTTATCCAGAGACTTCAAGGAAACGATTTGACTTGGTAGAATTGGCTTTCTTTGACTCGATTTTATCCTGGTTCCCTCGACTTGGATATCATATGTAAGCCAATCTGGCAAGAGTTCATGTGTATACGGCGTATTTTACCTAGTGGGGCCATATCGGTCCTATCTTATGTTAGACAGGTTATTCCCCTATATGGAGTACCCAATGCACTCCTATGATTGGTCTAACTGAGAGCCATAAGCCCGAGACTGACCAATTCTCCACACTTAGGGCCGGGAAGCCCCTATGAACTGAAGCTTATACCGATCTTATAAGGGTATACGGTGTGCATTCTCTACATTATCTACACCCTCTATACATCCGAGAACAAGCGGTCTATGAGAAAAGTGAAAGAGATGACGAAGAAACTAAGACTCCACCAAGCCCCGCCATTCGGGCGTGAACACGTCGGTCCTGGGACAACCCTGTCACCAGAGCCTCACGGGCAAAGTTTTTTCTTTTCCCCATTCTTATCTCGAGGGCTTTCCGCTCGTTTTTCGTTTTTGTCTTTTCTAAATAATGTTAATTGTGTGCATGTGAGCCTATTGGCCTCTTTTTTAGTTCCTTATTTTTTCCTAGCCCCCTCCCCCTTCGGGAGCCCTCCCCACCATATCCCTCCCACCTCCCCCAAAAGAATCCCCAACCCGTATATGGCCTAACCCTGTACTATAAGATGGCTCAGTCGCTGCGCGCATCTCGTGAGAGCGCTGACGACGTGGCGGCTGGTTTTTATACATTCCGAGAACCTCTTCCAGAACACATGAGCGAGATCTCAGCGCTCTTGTCCGAGTTGTTCGCCATCAGCTCATCCTTGTCCGCTTTGCAAGCTCTAGCAGAAGATCCCCGAAATCGCCGTTATTTTGAAATGATCAAGCCCGATTTGAACGTGGTGCAATCCAGTTTCACATATACAATCGAGGATATCGGCGATATTTTCAGACGTCTCGATGGCCCAGATGCTAGTCCAGTGTTATACAAGCGCACATGGGCATTTATGAGTCGGTTCTTTTGGAATCAATCAAACTACTCCTTGGCGACCCGCCTAGCCAAGTATAAGGCGGCCTTTAACGAGTTCTCTGACTTGGTAAGAGAGTAGGTGCTCCGCCAGGAAAAGACTAGTAGAAAAGCGCATGCGTATACTTATTCCTGGTCCTTATTAGTGGTCGCTATACCTCTTCAGTTCTCGTGATGCTCGTCAATCAATTCAAGGCCTTACTCTCCATACAAGATGGTCTGTTCGCTGCTCGCTTTGAAGGCATGACACTCCGCCCGGATGACTTGCCTCCCCCAAGCCCAGTGAGGGAGCGCCCTCCAAGAGAGCGCCCTGTGAGGCAACGTCCGACGAGTAGCCGCCTGGTAAATGACCGGAACACACGGCGACGGAGGTCATTTGAGCGCGCTCGACCGTCGCATATGTCTCCTCCGCCAATGTCGCCTTCTTCCGGCACTTCTTCGGATATCCCGCTCTCGCCGTTGACTTCTGCATCTGCGACTACATGTGCAACGATGGGTACTAGCGCTGATGTTATCAAAGAACATTGGGCCAAGGATACATTCGGGTGTAACAGTACCAGCACTCCTCTACCGTCTGTGAGAGAAAAGTGAGTTAAATAGCTTGCTGTAGTTCTCGGGATTTGGCTAACATATTTTGGCAATAGGTCACGCTGCTGCGGAGATTCTCAACCTGGCATTAAACAATCAATTAAAGACAAGGGATATGAGGAGCTCATCCAATTGCAAGTTGAGAATTTTACTCCTTTATGCATACATTTTAACACAGTATAGATGCCTGAACGACGAGTCCGATATGCGTGTATCCTTCTATCTCAGGAGAACAGACCATCGTGTCCGCATCCTTTGCAAGGTGCCCCACCGGACGGGGCCTAGCGATTACTACTGCTTGCCGCTTAATTTACTCGAGCTCATGCGTGATGGCTCTTGTCTCCGACTGTGCAGGCGGCGGAATCATGGGACGGAGCTTGTTTTATGGACTCTATTGAAGTTCACCACATTAGAAGGTCAGCAATGCTAATCTGAAAGCCCCGCCTTGGGCCGTTGAAGCCACATACTTACAGCTTTATCTTGCAGATCTAGTGATATTTCATAACGCATTCCTTGCCTTGCGTTCCCAGGATGCAGGCCATCCTATAGGAGAAATCCTAGACTATGAGCTGACACATGAACAGCAACGCTTTGGAGCGTGAGCGATCCACACCATACCAAGGATAACTAAATGCAGACAGGCTGATATCTTCTAGCCCGATCAGCGACGATGGGTACATGCATGCGCTGCGCGTATACAAAGACACGATAACAGGGGCCGTAAGAATGCAGACGTCGGTCTACCTAGGCGAGATGAATCAGTATGTCAAGCGTCGATTGTACGAATGAAATATTGAAAATGAATTCTAATGAACATGGACACAGCACACCCGTCTGGACTGCGTTCGTCACCCACAACCTTGGGAAACGCAGTTGGCTGAAGGCGCAGGGTTCCAAAACGGTGATTGTGCGTGATATAAAGCCCATCGTATTTATGTCTGTCGATGATTACGACCCCCCGCAGACCTCACAGGGCCACCATATCCTGGAGTTCACGCGCTCTTCTGGTAAGTGGTTGGACGCAACGGTCTCGAGCATTGTTGACTAATTGGACGTTTGTCTAGATGCTAGGATGTTCATAGATGTCATGGATGAACTGGGCGATTGAGTTATGATAGGAACAGTTGGACTGATGGTTTTTAATTGGAATCTCGGTTCTGACATGATGATTTATGAGTTACGTTGATATGATTGCGATGATTTAAGATTTCAAGAGCCGTGGATTTCTTTCTAGTAGTTACGATTGCTAGTTGGTACCTCTTTGGACTTACGTATGTCTATAATGGATTGTCCTCGGGATCCTCCACAGCTCCATGGCTGCTTCGCTCCGATACTTCTGCTAGGCCTAAGTGCTCCTCGGTCTTTTCGTACAGCATCAACTCACAACTACTCTGCTTTCGTATAGCAGATTCATATTTTTCATTATCAAAGCAACCCTGCTATTGGCTATGTATGTTGTACAATGAGTCTGACATATCAACTAAATTACCTATGGTAACCTCGGACTCTTGGATTATAGACACGTAGACTAGGTTTAATCAAACTGTTGTTTGGAGATAAAATCCAAGCTAACCGACGGGGGTATCACATATACAAAAGAAACACAAAGTAAAAACCAGAAAGCACTTTTCCAATCAAAGCGCGAGAAAATGTGATGGAAATGTGATGAGGCATCACTTGGCCACATGCGGAACACCAAGAAAGAAACTTACGAAGGGTCCATATCCTTTGCAGCGTCGCTTTCCCCTGCAGAGCCAGCAACATCGTCTGGTTCAGGATGAACCATGACCATGTACCGTCGTGACAGTGGGCATGTAGTCCAGTCATATGGGGGGTCGGACTCAGGGTACAGCCATTTCGAGGGGGATGGTTTAGGTGGAGGCGCTACCGTTGGCTTGGGGTTGCGTTCGGCTTCAAGGTCCTCCAGGCGCCGTGTCTCCATATCTTCCTTGAAAAGTCTCTTGATCTCTGTGCATCGCCACTGTAAATGAGCCTTGCGCTCAGCCATCCGTTCCTCGTCCGTTTTCCGCTTGGATAAAGTCTCCTCTCGCAGAACCCCGAGTTCTTCCATCTGCTGCTTGCGCTCCTCCTCGTCGGTGGAAAAGCTATAGAATCCAGTTCCACGGTTGCGAATCTCTGCTTCGGCATCGTAATGCTTCTTCTCTGGCGGGGTAGGCGAGCGGTCACGACGAGCGGCGAGATGGGACATGTGCGACGCAATAGTGGCATCGGGATTGAAGGCTTCGGTCTGAATGGCCTCTCCGTAGATCAGATTGTCAGGACGAGCAGGGCGCCAGCGTTCTTCTGCAGCTTTGACACCCGCTTCTTCATCCATGGCGCGAGAAGCTTCGGCGGCTTCGGCGCGAGTGCCACGGCGAGACCGGCCAAATTCATCTTCGTAGGAAATAATGGATCCATTATCGTCGTCTGACTCGTCCTGCTTGAGTGGCTCCTCGCTTGCGTGCTTGAGATCGAAATCAACCAATACGTCTTTCTCCTTGCGTCTTAGTCGGGCTAGGTATGCGTCCGGGTCGGATGAATCAGCCGGTACGTCATCATCATCACTATCACCGGCAAGATGCAACCCCTTCTTCATATCTTCGTAGAGGCGCGCCTTTTCCTGCATGCGGCGTCGAGACCGACTCAGGGTGTTGGCGTCAACGGAGCCAATGTCCCGGGTGCTTCTGTGGACTTGCTTGAGAGCCCTGTTGTCATCTGCAAGATCAGCAG
Organism: Penicillium paneum; assembly: GCA_023627375.1. Taxonomy (NCBI): domain Eukaryota; kingdom Fungi; phylum Ascomycota; class Eurotiomycetes; order Eurotiales; family Aspergillaceae; genus Penicillium; species Penicillium paneum. Next base: position 159,628 of record JAMAFK010000010.1, on the reverse strand, counting down.
CTGCACGCTTCTGAGTACCTTTGTTGTGCTTCGAAAATATATCAGACTTCGGATTCTTGGAGGGACGGTGGCGTCCGCGCGACGAAGCGGAGGTCGCATCTTGGGCAATGAGTGAAGAGAGCTGAGAGGTGAAGGCGAGGCTTGAGGAGGTGACTTGTTCGGTTTTGTTCTTTTTTGAACGCGGTTGCCCGTAGAGGGAATCCTGATCAGCAGGCATGATAATGTGAATTATACACGTGCAGTGTCAGGAAGTGACTCCGTATAGATTTCACGCGCGGAGTTCCTACCAACAGCCACCGGCTTATCGATAAGCCAAAATACACCGCCAAACCTTATGTCATTTTCTGCCAGCTCTTGATGACTAAGGCCGATGTTCGGGGCAGCCCCGCACCCCCACCACTCAGGTGAATCGATTGCGCCGTGAGTCAATTGATTGTTCTCTTTAGTTTTGATCTGATATTGAACTCTTGGCTGAGAAACAGAAAGCTAGGCTGATAATCAAGAAAAAAAAATCATTCAATCAGCATCATGTCGGCTAGCCCTATCTACCTTGGTGTCATTGGTAGGTGTCCCTCACTACTGACCTTTGAAGTCCGAATCAATTGAGTACTAAAGATTTGATAAATTAGGTGTCGGAGGTGTTGGTACAGCCTTCCTTCAACAGCTTGCTCGTCTCCCCAATGCGCCCCAGCTTGTCCTCCTTGCCCGTTCCTCCCAGACCCTCCTTTCTCCGACTCCCGCCTACTCGCCGGCCATCCCCGCCGCCGATTGGGCCACAGCTGCTGCTGCACCATCGCTGACCAAGAGCGGTGCCCTTCAGGCCGAAGAAATCGCTACATACCTCGCTTCAGCCCCTGGCCGAGCCATTTTGGTCGATAACACTTCTGACATTAGCCTCGCCCGGCAATACCCCACATTCCTCAAGAAGGGCATCTCAGTGGTGACACCCAACAAGAAGGGATTCTCTGATGATCTATCCTTGTGGAAGGATATCTTTGCCTCTGCGGCTGAGGGTAAGGCCCTCGTGTACCACGAGAGTACCGTGGGTGCCGGCCTGCCCGTGTTGTCGACCTTGAAGGACCTGGTTGCTACTGGCGATGAGGTCACCCGCATTGAGGGTGTGTTCTCTGGCACTCTGTCCTTCCTCTTCAACACCTTTGCCCCTGCATCAGGCGCTTCTGATGCCCAGTGGAGTGCTGTTGTCGCCCAGGCTAAGGAGCTGGGCTACACTGAACCGGATCCTCGTGATGACCTGAACGGCATGGACGTTGCACGCAAGCTGACCATCCTGGCCCGTATTGCTGGCTTGGAGGTTTCTCGCCCTGATTCTTTCCCCATTGAGTCGCTGATCCCCGCTGAGCTCGCATCTTTGCCTTCATCCGCGGACGGCATTACTCAGTTCATGACCCGTCTCCCTGAGTTCGATGCCCAGATGGCCAACGTCAAGGACACTGCCGAGAAGCAGGGCAAGGTTGTGCGCTACGTTGGAAGCATTGATGTTGCCACCAAGGCTGTCAAGGTTGGTCTGCAGTACTTCGATAAGGACAGCGCCATCGCTGGTCTGAAGGGCAGTGACAACATCATCAGCTTCTACACCAAGCGCTACGGTGCCAACCCCCTGATTGTGCAGGGTGCCGGTGCTGGTGGTGATGTTACCGCCATGGGTGTTTCGGCCGACCTTATCAAGGTTGTCGAGCGCCTGCGCTAAATTGCGAGCATCGGAGGCCTAAAAGAATAAAAACAAAAATTTGACAATGCATATAAAGAAACGCCCTTTCTGAGTCCAAGTCTTGTGTCATAACCACCATATATATCATCTATCTTGCAGAACTCCAACATACTGAAGTGTTTAAGTCCTTAGGAAGTCCTTCAATGCTTCGCCCCACACATCTCCCTTCTTATAAATATGCATTCCTGGCACATTCCCCCTCTTCAAGCCATCGACCGCGTTCGCAAGCTCCTCACCAGAACCCTCATCTTTAATCTGCCTAATCGGGTAAAGATAAGTGTGGACAGTAAAGACGAGAGCCTTGGACACCGGCAGCCGATGCAATGTCTGACGCTCACATCGAAGACAAGTCTTTAGTGATATCAGCACTATCCAATCAAATGGACTTACTCGCAGCCAACATACCTGATCAACATTCAATTTCCCAGGCTCAATAGCCTCCTCTTTTTTCCCCGGCACAGCATGTGTCCCACCAAAAGCAGCAAACAGACCCGTGTCGATAGTGATACTCCAATTAGCTCGTTTCACAAACCTCCCAACCTCAATGCGCGCAAAGAACCGATCCATGCTGCGCCCAATCTTCTCCTGATAACCCGGGACCGGCACATGAATATCTTCTAAACGCAGCCCGAGTTTCTCGCTCATGTTGAAGCCAGCCGGGAAACAGATCGCATATGCCTGCAGTACGGATTTCGGCTGTTCCTTATTTTCGGGGAATAGCTCAGGGAGCAGGATCAGGAAATCCTCGTCTACCGTCCGGGTCAGGATTTCCAGGGCTTGGATTGTTGGCGTCGTTGGCGACAGGGTTGTCGGCCACGTTTCGCCTGTTACAAGGTTGTGGAAGACCGAGCTTCCAGCGGTTAGACGGAACATGCTCGGATATCGGGTTGGTAGGTATTTTCCCAGAACAAAATTGTATAGTTCGCTAATGGCGGGGCGGATGCGAGGGTCCTCCTCTGGGGTTTGATCGTTGTTGATTCCCACCACGATGTCGTGGTGCTGGTCGATTACGGACTTGCGGAGAGCGAGTCGGTCCTTGTATGTTTTATCCATCGGGATGAGCTCGGATGGATCAAGGCTTTCAAGTGCTGATATGGGTCAGTCTCGATATGTGTCTAATAGTGTAGTATGGTATATTTCTATAGCCTCAAGACGAGGGACTCACCCATGGTCAAGTTGTATTTGTCTTTCCCTTTAAACGGCCGGAATTGCAACGGCTCGGTCTCCTCCCAGTTGAATCCCTCCAGAGGTATGATGGGGGTTGTCTTATTGTCCGAAAAAGTTGTCTTCGTCCTCCCGTATGCATTAGCCTTACGGGATTGTCGAACCCTCCACACGGCAGCACAGAAGCCCACGATAAGAGCAAAGAGCAGATATATGGAGAATGGAGGCCATGGTGTATCAATGGCTTTGTATAGGACGTGTGCCATCCTGCTCAAATCGCTATGGAGTGGATCTAAGCTGTCGAAGTTTAGATCCCTGCTCAACGGAGAGTTTTATCCTTGAACAACCACCTACTCCGCATGAACTCCTCACTAGAAAGCGAACTTGGCTTGGAGATCCGTGTTGGAGCTTATCTCTCCCCACTTTGAGTGGCTGAAGAGTCCGTCCATTATTCTCTGATTGACTCACAAGGCCGAGATGTCGGGACCTGCGGGGTTGGCACTTTCAAGATAAGACAGTTGGGGTATTATGAGATTGGCTACTCACTATCTAGGGCGTTGTATAATATATTATAGCTTATACTCTGCAAGTATCACAATATTCGATGTATAGGTATATAAGTCCCCTCACATGCAACCGGGGAAGATGAGACGAGCAATAAAAGAAATGTATGCATGCTCATATAGTCAAAGCGACAGCCACAGACGAGAGACAACAATAACATAAGATTCATAAACATCATCGCTTTTCCCGAAGCGGACGCAATCCAATCTTCATATCTACTCCGAGCTCCTTTGTTTCAAGATACCATCTCCACTCAAAAGTGGATTTAATGCTTGGACAACAACAGGGCTCACATTCTCCTTCTGAGAGTCGTCACGATCTTTGTCCCTCTTCCGCTCTGGAGTATCATCTTGATCTCGCCCCTCGCTGTCCCCGGTATCCATCTCCACGCCGCACAGTCCAAATGCCCTCCGTTGTCCGTCCGGGCGTTCATTCAAGCTCGGTGCGCGAGGGCGCTGGCGACCACGTGCTCGGCCACCAACCCAGGGGACCTCCCAAAGGGTCATACGATATATCCAGATGGTTGCGTCTAGGAGAACGAGGAAAGCCCAGGGGCCAATGGTGATGAGGCCGAGGAAGAACTGCGGAATCCGGGGTAGGTTAGCGACTGCGTCATAAGGGGGGTAACGTAAAGTCCGGGAGAAAAGGGGAAACCCACGAAGATGCGAGCTAACCATGTCTCGAGTTGGGTGAGTCCCGGCGGGAGGATGGAGTACCACGCCATTTTGCTGTGTATGAGAACGCTGGTGAGCCTCGGGAGGTTGCGGTTGCTGGTGGGTTGGAGCTATGTCAGTGCTTTGGCGCGTTGCGACTCGGTCCACCCACTGCTGACAGCTCTTTTTTCACGGTTGGTTCATTTTTCAGGGTCAATCTTTGATTCTCAGTAAATGAACTGTAGAGAGTCAAATTGCACTTGCTCGGCTTGGATTCCACGATTGGGGTAGACTGATCTGATTGGCTGGACCCTGAATACTCACGTGAGGCGTAACCGCTGTTGGCATTGATCTAAAGATGTATTTAATGGGTTTGCAAAAGTTTGATATTTTGATATTAAATATGACATCTAAATTGTCCACTTCATGTGTAAATAGTGATTTCAAAGATGTGCCTTAAGCAGACCAAAAAAATAAATCGTGACCTTCGTGTTTAGAAATGACGCTGAGTCCCCCCGAGAAATATTGTAGAATACAAAACTATACAGATGCAAATGTTTCGCCCAGCACGGCCAATATGACCGAACAGCTTACCCATGTGAACGGTAAGCGTCGTAAGAAGTATACGAGGGCTCGTCATCCTGGTCGACAGGTCCATAACCACCGGTCCGCCAGCGACCGAGCGGATTGGTGATATCTGTCTGCCCAGGAGCCTGTGCATGGCTGAGAAGTCTGGACTCTGACTCGTCTGCCTTTGGAGCCGAGTAGTCACTGTCGCCCCGCGATAGCGGCACACGGAAGGCCGGGTGGATAAGCCCGGTTGGGTCTGAGTGTTCGTAATCATTGTGCTTCAGCGGCATTGATGGCAGAGAGGGTGCCGGTGATGAGGCACGAGATGAGCCGGGAGACCACTCGCCTCTCAAAGTACTGCGGGGTGTGTGCGACCTCTCTGTCATCAGGTCATCAGGCCGGCCGTAGATGCCGCCTCCGAACTCGTCTCGGAAGTCTGCTCGATCCTTGTAGTAGGAGAAGTCTAGATGGTTCTCTGGAACGACCTCGAAGGGCGCGGGTTCGGCTGACTTGCCGGGCTGGGAAGCCAGCATCGGGTTCATTGCAATGTCTGAGTACTCGCCGCTCATGTCGCCCTGGTCCAGACGACCCTGGTAGATTTCTTTCAGTGCTGCGGCTGCCTTGGCATGCACCATAGGTGTCAAAAGTGGTTTGTACAGGGCAGGATGTCCGAACTTGGTATTCAGACGGTCTGACGCCTTCTTGTCCGAGATGTTCACGCCCAAGGCCTCGGCATCGCTTAGATTTGCACGATTTACGAACTCGCAATCGGAGTCAAACGCCCTCATGCAATAGATCTTGAATCCAATCATCAAGAAAGGCAGGGGTATCACGCAGAACACCATGTTCCACGTGCCGCTCGATTTGGCAACGAGAGCGATGATCACGTTCGCAAGAATAGTAGCGAAGATCATGCGGTTGAATAACACACGCCAAAACGCACCACCAGACTCATTCTTAGTCACGAACACGTACATCAATAGATACTTCTTCAACATGGCATCCACACCAAAATACAATGCTGTCACCGGCAGCACAATGGGTTGCAAGGTAGCGAAACAGAAAGCCACGGTGGCATAGAAGAGGAAGTAGTTGTAGTAACTGGCGTAATCGAATGATGGTGGTGCGGTCCACTCGATTGCCTGTCGGGGTGTGGGTGAGAGGAACGTCTTGGCGAACCAGACCCAAGCCATGGTAACGAACTGCACCAGATCAATAGCAGCGCCGAGATTACGCTGCAGAAGATACGTCACCCAGAACGGTGACACGGTGCAGAGAGCGCTTACCAACTTGGCATACATCCGGCTTTCCAAGATGGCTTGCCAAGCGTCTTCGTGATTTTTGGTTTTGTCAACCACGAACGACACGAAGTACCAAGCAGCCGAGAAGAGTGAGAAGACGATCAGATTGTTGAAAACGAAGAACGCATACAAATGCCCCAGCACGTGGCGCTCTCGAGATGTTTTAGTCTTGCTACCACCTTGGATAGAAAGTCGACGGAAGATGACCGGAAGCGCCAGGTACACGAGCGAAGTTAGCGCGGGCGATGCAATACCCTGAACAGCAGCCCAAACTTTTGGGTTCCCTGCCAGCGAAGTCTGGAACGCCGGCCACACCAAACCCAGATTGGACAGATTGGACAAGAAAATGGCAATCAGACCGTTAGGAACAATCCACACCACTGTCAAGCATGTCACCCAGATAAAATTGACCAGTCGTTTCCACTTGCGCGCGGATTTTGAAAGCGGGAGGTTTTCCCATATGATATCGCTGGGCCGCGGCGCAAGAGTAATAGTAGTGCCCTCAGGGCGTTTGCGGCGAGCGTTCCATGCCACGGCATGAGCGTGCTCGATATTATCCCAGCTGGCAAAGCCATAGGGCATCGCATTTCGGCGATCAATCGACGCCCGGCCATGCTTGATTTCCTCTTCCAAGACGCGAATCCGCACGGATAGATAATCAATTGCGTCCACTTTGCCGCCAGGGAATTGTTTGCGTTGTCGGCGAGGGGGATGTAGAGTCGGTCGTTTCGCTGGCAATCGATCCGGGTTTTTAAGATACTTGGCCAAAACGGACTCGAGTTCTCGGACAACCTCTTCATGTTCTTTGATGAGGCGAGGCAAATCCTTGACATTGCGGCCAATAGCAGCTCGTGGGAGGGCCGAGGTAGGATTGACCTTGTCGGTGAGCTGCAGGATACCTTCGTCGGTACGACTATTGAGAGGGATGTCTGTGATCATCAAGGTTCTGGCATGCAGACTGCGCTGGTATTCATAGCTCTGGAAATATTGCCTCCGCAGGTTCCGCACAGCGCGATAGTTCCTCCATAAGAAGAAAGCAACAATGAGATCAAAAGCCCAGGCGCATACCACTTGACTCCAAATGGCCATGGGGTTGGTGATGTTTAGGGGTGTCATCATGTTGAAGGCGGAAGACGCCGTCGAGTCAGTAGTACCCTTGCTCTGTGTAATATTGACCGGTATCATGACGAGGCAGCCGATTATGCTAAGAAAGATGAAGATGTTGCGGCACATTTTTGTAAAGCGAAGGAAGATTGCGGCGTCCAGTCCGACTGACTCGATCAGCTGCGGTTCTCGTGTATTGATGACCGGCTTGACCCAGGCGAAGAAGCCCTTGCCCACCGGCGGCGGAGTGTGTTTGAGGTCTGCATGCTTAACTTTGGGCGCATAGACAAGCGAGTGACGGGGCCGAACAAGGGAGAAGAGAAGAGCGAGGAGGACAGTGATGCCGATCGAGGTGCCTAGCGAGGCCCAAATAGCAGTGACTGTAAACTATAGCTTGTCAACGAGGTGTTCTTCTCCGAAAGCAATTTTAACTTACTGCAGACCGAAACGGATTTGCAATAAGCTCGAGGAAGGTATCAGTCCCATCCGTGCGGGCATGCAAGCCCAATTGATGTATATCCATTACGTCAAAGCAGCAACGAATGGCTATCCGGCATGAACGAGGGGCCGGAGAAAATCAAGAGCCCAGCATGAAGTTGAAATGGAATAGATTAAAACGAGGGGAGGGGCGATTGAATGGGAAAGACAAGATGTGAGACAAAGTTAATGCGCACGAATGAAAGAGAAAAAAAAGGTGGACTTTGGTGGACTTCGGTGGACTCTGGTCTGGACTAGTTATAATTAGAATTGGGTCATGGATATAATGCTGATCACCGTTAGAAAAGGAAGCCACAACGTAGCCACTTCTCCTCATGAAGCCCTCATAGGTATGGACTCCGTATAATTTGTAGTTTCCACGGCACTGAAGATCAGATTTTGCGTCAGCATCAACTAGCTTTTCCTGTGGCACCCCTAACACGTTTCAACTCTGTGCCGACCCATCTACTATGGTGCCATTGGCAGTCCACCAGTCTGGGTCAAGTGGTACGCCAATCAGTCAATGTAATCTGATACATTGGGATTGCCAGATCCAAGGTAGCACCGAGGACGTGGAGTCATGTAGGTACAGTTGTGCCTGTGGACTTGTTTGAGATGTTCTCCAGGGGTTCCAAGGTTGTTTGAGATGTTTGTCTTCGGTATGCTGCCTTAGGCCATTATTGATGCCTGAATACGTTCTCAAGGCCTAGGGCCCTATTGACAAGATATGGCAAGTGAACGATTCCAAGGCCGATTTGGTCCTAGTTCCAAGATAAATAAGGTAGGAATGGTCGGTCATAGCAATTTAACCGCACAGTATTTGATAGCCTCTAAGGTCAAGATACTAGCTGTGATATACACTCTCCTTCCACTAATGACCCGGTTGCACGAGTTACTCTGCCAGCAATTCAAACAAATATCCCTGCTAGAAACCTTGATAATCTGCCCACTCTTCAGTACTCAAAGGTGCTTTGGCGAGCGAGGAACCCACACGGCCAAGCATGGTAACCAGTTTCAAGACCCTGTGCATGTTGTTTTGCACTTGAGGCTCGAGGTCATGTCCGGGTCCTTCTTGTCACATGGGCACGTGGTCGACTGCGATTTGAGGATGTGACCGCAGGTATATGTTATCATGTTATAACACATCGTGTTGGGCAGATAGTAGCCCTAGAGGTATCACATTAGCTATACATAAAATATTACCTGGAATAGAGTAGTATGACAGCCTGGACTTACTTTTTCGGTACTAGTAGGTCGAAGATTTTGGATGCAAGAGTCCTGGGAGATTGAATCTAAAAAGGAGTGGGTGGTTCTCTTGCCGTTTATATATTCAGAATAACCTGGCACTGGCAATAGATAACCTCCTTACCCTGACAGATGGTCATGAGTCCGAGTCGATTTGCTTGCTTCGCAGTTTGAGCCAATTACTTGTTAGCCCACTATCCTGGTGAGAGCAGCTGAGCGGGTGAGCAAGGATCGCGGAGCTTCTTTCCATAAATCATGCTCTGATAACACACACGTAAGGTTGCTTACATGCATGAAGTCTCTTATCGTAAGGCCGCCAAGAACTTAGAAGTCCCGATTCAGATTCATGCATTCTGGAGAGAGCAGCTGAGCAGGCGAACAGGGTGAAGAGGGTGAACAGGGTGAACAGGGTGAACAGGGTGAACAGGGTGAACAGGGTGAACAGGGTGAACAGGGTGAACAGGGTGAACAGGGATCGGGAAGCTTGATACCATAAACCAAAGTTCTGACAACGCACACTCAAGGTTGCTTACATGTATGAGGCCTCTTAACGTAAGACCGGTCAGAACCTAGAAGTCCCAATTCAGATTCATGCATTCCACCCTAATCATGAGTCTAGCCAGCGCCGACCACCCAATAATACTAGAACAAGCACCCACTATCTTTGGTATATGGCTGGTCTATGGCTGATAAGCTATGCACTAGTTTCAAAATATGCTATTGGCAAAATGCAGCTGTTCGTTATGGGAAAGTGCTAAGGGTTTATACTGTCAATTCAATGTGCAAGCAGGCTGATGCCAACAGCACATGTCAGTAATTACTTGCATATCTTCTACGCGGGGTATGTCAAATAGCGCCTTGAAAGATTTTACTACAAGTCTGTAATTATTATGAACACTGTAAATTGTAAATGGTATTGTTCGCTATTTACTTCGTCAAATCATCAAAAGTCTGGAATTCCGCCTAGATGCTGTACATAGCAAGTGAAACTGACACTTTAGTGCTTGGCAGCCTCTGGAGTGATGTTAGCACTGTTTATTGCCAGGTTTGTTCAGTGATTTCAGCTTACCCTTGTGGACATCGGCCTTGGTGTTGTGTTCAATCTCGTCCTTCTTGTCGCCAATTGCATCCTTGGCAGCGCTGGCGCGGGTAGTGAGCTTGGCATCGCTGTCCTTGGCGACGCTCTTGTTGACCTCCTTGGAAGCCTCGGCACCAGTTCCCTGAATGCTCTCGGAGACGTAGTTAACGACGTTCTATAATTGTTGGTTAGTCAATGACAAGGCAAGCACCAAGAGAGTTTGGTTGATCACAAACCTTGGCGGTCTCCATTGTGAAGTTGAGTATTTGTTTGTATGTTTGAGAGGTTGTTTGAGAGAATAGAAGATGAGCTGTGATGAGGATCCAGTTTCTAGGGGAGTAGAAGGATACTTATACTGTGCTGGAGTCCCACCAGGGCAGGGGCAATGATATGATGACGTCACGGTGGTACCTCCCAGGTTCCTTAGATCACGTACATCGCCAAGCTTGCCCACATTGTAAACATCAAAATCTTGGAATCTTGGTTGCTGTAGCCCCGGCTCTACCCGAGGTTTGCAGTTTTTAACCTTCCTGACCTCATCATAGAGGAAGACAAAGCTTTTGATCTACAGTTGTAATGCCACGTGAACATACATTCTGCGGCTCTCATAGGCATAGCGAACTCAAGATTTCCATTTACTCCCAGAGCCCGGTCTTCAAATGACATTCTACATATGCATCGATTGATCTCAACCTAAACTATCCCCGGACCCACATTTGGCTGCATGACGTATGAACGGACGCCTTTACCCCATCAATGTAACTATATCCCAAGGGCATACGGAGTAGTTGTCCATGGAATACTATGTTGTCATGATCATTATTATGGGGAATAAACAATGCTACCTAATCTAGTACAGAGAACATCTCTATAAGGTCTACGAGTTATTTTTTTTGCTCTCTAATCTGTATTGCTTTATGGATAGAATACATGCTACACTTGCGTATCCAAGCCCTTGCTTTCTGGAAGAAGGGTTTGTCTCAGAGTAAACTCGTCATACACACAGCCTACGATGTGGCCATGCACGACTGTGGGGTTGGACCCTGACCCATGCAGGTCGATAAGTTATTAGCGCCAAGCTTCTTGTCTAGACCTATGACGTAGTTCCTTCCAACATCTCTTGCTTAGACTACATCTAGAAGCACACCTTGGCCAGTGGCGGTGTTTGAGTTAACCAATGAGAGCGGCAGACGACCTCCAACCTGTAGCACTCATTGGTTGTCACTGCGGTCAAAACAGTTATTGGCTGTATTTCCTTCAAATGTCGTCTTCCGGATTTTCCAAGCGAGGAATCCATTCATGATAGCCCACCGCAGCAGAGAAGTCATTAATGAATACTATGCTGGCGTTCAAGGGCGAGACCAAAAAAGATATAGGTAGTCAGTCCGTGCTTTGGCCAGGTGGTGAATTAATTAGAGATACAATCATCATATTTTCTCTATTTCTCCTGACCCTGATCATCACGACGTGGTATATTTTATAAGGAATAGAACCTCCAGGATGGCTGGTGCTCACGCGATAACGGTTGACCTTGCATCAAGGCCCGTGCCAACTCTATTGGCATACAATTTTCCTTCAAAAATCGGTCATGAAATTCCTTCTCGGCAAAAAGCCCCGTCTCGACAGTCTCCTTCCGCAGTGCATATATTTGTAACGCACCCAGCATGTACCCGGCCTGATATAACGGCGAATAATCACCGTTCAAGGATCGCCTCACTTCTCCTTCTGCAGTGGCACGTTCATGTCCGACTTGATCAACGAGTAGATCAATGCACTCCTGAGGAGTCATCTGGCCAAGATGAAACTTGATGGAGAATATGATTCGGGCACATCGATGAAGCCGCCAAAATAGCATCCCAATTCGGTTCTGTGGCGTCTTTCTGAACCGTTCGTCATTCCACAGAATGAACTCCCAGTACAGAGCCCATCCTTCAATCCAAAACGGGGTGTCAAATAGGCGGCGGTAGGGTCTGTATCTCGCGATCATGTGCATCTGCAAATGGTGTCCGGGTATCATCTCATGGAACACCGTAGCGCGGGAGAAATGGATGTTGTTCCCGCGCATCCCCATCAGCTTGGCTTCATGATCCATCTGGTCGGTTGGATACGAGACAATGATACATTCGCCGCCGAGGAAGAAGGGGTTTGCTTTCTGGCGCTCAGGCGACATCATAAACATCTGCCAGTTCTCCTTGGCCACTGGTGGAACGGTAACGAGTTGGTGATCTTCGACAAAGGAGATTGCCTCCACCGTGAGATCTCGGACTAATTCAGTCTGTTTTCCAGGCTCAACAAAATCATTTTTGACTTCTTCTAGGGCCTGCTTCCAATTGTCCCGGAACCCCATGTTGCGTGATGCCTTTTTCAGTTCGCCAACACACCATTTGAACTCTTTCTCTCCGATCGAGATTAGTTCCTCCGGTGTGTAGGCAATCATTTCGCCCAAGAGCTCGCTAAGCAAACCCTCTCGACCGATAGGATCACCCACTATCGCATCTTCGTTGCCTGGGCGGATGCCAGCCAAGTTCTCTCGAATACTTGCTGAAACATCTTTCAGGCCCTTTTCCACAACCCCATATGGATGTGACACCCACCAGTTGAATGACGGGTCGTAGCCTTTATAGAATTCGAACCATTCTTTTAGGTTATCGTGCAATGAGTCTATATTTCTCGCCGCTCTAAACGCAACTGTTTTCTCCATACGGATCTTGGTCGAACTGTCCTTGACTATGTCTATCACGGCTGCAATTTGAGCCTGGGATTCAACAAGCTTCTGGGCAGCATCTTTAGAATTCATCGGTAACACCATGACGCGAGCTTCACACAGCTCCAGCAGCTTGTCTGAAAATGGTAGAAGCAGTGCAGTCTTCTCATCCTGTTTAGAGTTGAGTTCCAACTCACGGAGTTGTCTTTCTAGGTAGTTTCTCACGAGGAGATAATCTACCTTCCCTTGCTGATCATAAAGATCAAAGGGCTGACTGCGGAGTGAGTCGAGCTCTGATGTAAGGAACTGGCGTAACTTTTGGGTTCTTCTTGGGGATATCTTGATGGGGAAAAATTCCTTGATATCTTTGAGGTCCTCGGTGATGCGCTCAATCCTGTCGCGTATTGTGTCGGCTTGTGCACGCTGGATGGCAATGCCTCTGGGTGACGAGACAGATACCATGTCAGGCAGAGTTCGGTTCGCTCTGTTTCGTTGGAAAAAAGATGAAATTTTCGTGTTGTATGTTCAAAAATTCCCGGGGTAAGAAATCAGAAGTTAGAACAAGAAGACATGTGAAGTGCAGAAGAAGGTCTTTCCTGGGACTAGACTGAAAATAAAAGATAGGCTCATGTAAAGGAACATAAACCATTGTAGCTCCCTAGATTAAAATAATTAAGTCCTACCACAAGTTACTACATCGGGTGGTGTATCCGACATTATATCCCCTGTCGCTGGTCGGTCCGAATGGTTGCTTTTTGTTCATATCGCATGGACTAAACTAGCTCATAAGGTTGCGCGGCCTTTCTCCGCATTTTTACCTAAAGCAGATACTTTGTTATCTTGACAGGAGGATAGCAGCAAGCGCGATTAGGGCTGGAATGCGGGGAATGAATCAAAAGCTACATTGTCTTTCGAGAAACTTATCATCTTAACGGCTAGACCGGCAACAGGATCCGGCTCGGGTTGAACTTATCTACATACACCCATCTACATTGGTAGTATAGCCATTGCCAGTTGAGATAAGAAATGTCAAGCTCAACTGACGCTTTGTACGGAGTATAGGCCTCGGCCGTTGTTATGATAGATATTCCTTTAATATCCCCTTTCGTCTCTATCTTTTTGTATTTATCCCAGCCCTACTGTCATGTCTAGAAGTTTTTAAATCTAAGAGATATCTCATTTAAACCCTAGCCAGGTAACCTGTTGCCCTATTGTTGCAGAATGAGTCCGCGTCTGTCTGTCACGGAGGGCCTTGACCCATCCCAGCTCGACATGCCGAACGATAAGAAGTCAGTAACCAATACGATCCAAGAGTTACACAAGGTCCAACTCTCCCACCAGTGGGATCCAAACTTGCCACAGGAGAAGATCGATGCTATCAATGAAGCAGTCAAGACAGATGATCAGGAAAAGGCTGTCGAGTTAGAAAAGTCTCTCGTCCACGAGTCCCTGTATGAGTCTGTTCGTGCCGCAGTGCGCAATACAGATGGCGGGGAAGTTGCAAATACCGTGCGCGCCTGGGTGCTGGGCATGTTTTTCACTACTATTGGAAGTGGACTCAATATGTTTTTGAGCATGAGGTGAGATTTGGTTCTGCGGTCTCTAAATAGGGGATAATTTACTCATCGTGTATTAGGAGCCCTGCCATCTCGTTCCCTGCTATTGTGGTTCAGCTGTTGGTCTATCCTATAGGCTGTTTGTGGGCCAAGACAATGCCGACTCGGAAGTTCAATACATTTGGAGTGAAATGGACGTTGAACACCGGTCCTTTCACTATCAAAGAGCATGCAGTTATCACAGTAAGTTCTTGAAAGTTGATTTGCAAATTGATAAAACTGACCTTTCGTTTTCAGATCATGGCAAAGTCGGTGGTTCTTGATAAGCTTTGATATCAATGCTAAGCAATATATAGTGTGTCGATCGGCTACGCTTATTGTACAGATGCTCTCTTGGCATTGAAAGCGAAGCGTAAGCGACATCTCTGCGTTAAGTCAATACGGGTCTAACGAATCCAGCTTTATATAATATGGAACTTGGATGGGGATTCCAACTCTTATTCGCTTTGAGCAGTCAGGTAGTTGGTATGTCCCTGGCAGGCATTTTCCGCCGTTTCCTCGTCTGGTAAGTTGTACCTGTCTCTGCCAAGAGTGCCACATACTCACAATATCAAGGCCCGCTGCTATGATGTGGCCTAGTCAATTTGCAAACACTTCCCTGTTTTATGCTCTTCACGACTGGAGCCCCTCGGATGAATCAGAGACTCACGGATGGAGCATTTCACGCTATCGATATTTCCTATACGTGACAATTGGGTCTTTTATCTGGTATTGGTAAGGCTCTCTTGTTCTAATCTGAACTGCATATGCTAATTTCTTCGAACTGCAGGGTACCGGGAGTTCTATGGCAAGGACTCTCTGTTTTTGCTTTTGTCACATGTAATGTCCCGTTGACTTGTTTCATTTCTGGCTTGCGCTGACTCTTTTGGCCTGTAGGGATCCGACCCAACAATGTGGTTTTGAATCAGTTGTTCGGAGGCTTTACAGGACTCTCCCTCATTCCTATCACGTTTGATTGGACGTAAGATTTGTCCCGTCAATGGTGTAAATGCTAAAAGTATGTAAAGCTAATCATGATCAGCTACGTTTCTGCATACCTCGGAGATCCACTCTTGGCACCTGTCCATGCTCTTGTCAACACCTTCATCGGGCTTGTGGTTTTCGTAATCATCACCACAATCGGGATTTCTTACTCTGGGGCTTTGTATGCTGAAAAATCTCACCACGATCATTTCAAGGCTGACACAATATAGATACTCCGCCTATCTCCCTATCAACACGTCCAGCACCTATGACAACACGCAAAGACCCTATAATGTGACCAGAATCCTAGGTTCTGGTTTCTCTTTTGATGAGGAAAAATACAAGGCATATTCGCCGATGTTCCTGGCTCCGACATTTGCCTTGAACTACGGATTGTCGTTTGCGGCCCTTACAGCAGCTATTGTACATGTCATTCTCTTCCATCGAAAGGAGATATGGTATCAATTCAGGGCTTCGCGGGATCAGGAACCCGACATTCACCTTATCATGATGAAAAAGTACAAGGAAGCCCCTGACTGGTGGTATGCGACACTATTCATATGCTCGATCGCGCTAGGGCTTGCAGGCATTCTGGCATATGATTCGCAGCTTCCTTGTATGTAATACTCCAACGAGATCTGATGATCAAATCTAACCAAACATAGGGTGGGCCTTTTTCGTCTCAATTATCATCGCCGTCGTCTTTATAGTACGTTGTGTCATGACCACTGGGGGTGCTTCCTGACTCAACCAACAGATCCCGACTTGCGTGATTCTCGGCATCACCAATATTATGCTTTGTACGTGCGGTCTCGACCCTCTTTTGTGGGTGCAACGCTGACTTATATAGCGCTCAATGTCTTATCCCCTTTTTTGGCAGGTTTCATGATTCCAGGAAAGCCGATTGCGGTCATGGTATTCAAGGTCTTTAGCACCATCACCTTGGGACAAGCGTAAGGTTCAATCCTCTCTTTAGATAACAGAAACTGAACTTGTCAATAGTCAAGTATACTGTTCGGATCTCAAAGTAAGGAACTTTCTCTCCTTGTCAGTGGACTAAATTGTTGACTTCTCTTCAACAACAGCTAGCCCATTATATGAAAGTGCCACCCCGCGTCACCTTCATGTGTCAAGTTGTTGCCACGATATGGGCAAGTATTGTTCAGATTGCAGTCATGAATTGGACCCTGAACAATATCGATGAAGTTTGCACGCCGTATGTCATGCACATCTTTAAACGAGAACGTGTGTTAACCATCTTCGGGAACAGTACTCAGTCGGGGAATTTTACGTGCCCGAACGGAAGGGCATTTTTTTCATCTAGCATTGTGTGGGGTCAGTCTGCTCTGTCTCAAGGATGTATCAACATATTACTGACTTCTCATTTAGGTGTCATTGGCCCACGACGCATGTTTGGACCCGGCGGCATGTACGCGCAAATACAATGGTTCTGGTTGATTGGTGCTCTTCTTCCGGTGGTATTCTATATCTTGATAAGAATGCGCCCTCGGTCTAAGCTCAGGTTTTTAAATGCACCTGTGTAAGTTACAGAAGGTCATCTTTGATGGAATGTGCTAATTGTACCAATAGGATGCTAGGTGCTATGGCCTGGTTGCCTCCGTAAGTCTACAACACTCCCGATATTGTTCACGATGACCTGTTAATGATCATTTCACAGCGCCACCCCATTGAGCTTCTCTTCGTGGGTTATCTTTGGCCTCATCTTCAACTACTGGATTCGACGCCGCTGGGGCGGTTGGTGGCATACCTACAACTATATCACCGCCGCGGGACTTGATTCGGGCCTCATCCTGTCCACCATTGTTATTTTTTTCGCGATTATTCTGCCAAATGTCTCGATACCCAAGTGGTGGGGAAATATTGCTCCATACGAGACCATGGTACGTAACTATATCCCGCCATTTATTGACGTGGGTCCTAACTAGGAACATAGGACTCTCTTTATACTGCAGTTCGAAAGACTGTCTCAGATGGAGAGACTTTTGGACCGGAAGAGTGGTGATTTGCCCACTACTCACTTTAATCATGCTCTTTTTGAATATTCCATCATATAAATGCGGACTCTCAACGTTGTGTACCCTAACCTCGAGATATTTATAGTACCTGGACACACGTGACCATAGCTAATGAACGTTCCGTTAGTAGTTCCTCAGCGTTGCACTTAGCCAGGTGGTGACGTGGTCACCGTAGCATTTATATGCATGTCAACAGTATCTCCTAGAAAATAAACAGTATACTAAAAAAAAATCAAAGAATTACTAGAATTCCTACAAAAAAAGGGGGCATAATCGGGTGAAGCCCAGCCTCAAACAGAATTTGGGTATCAACTCGAGAGCTTAGTTACCAACCTTGCAAGTGTCGCCCCTAGATCATCTCCGCATCCCAACCTCTTCTTACTCTTTACCCCCACCATCTCGTCCTTTACTATCACCATCTTTCATCGCGTTCGCGTTCGCGTTACGAGATTTGTTTCATCCCGTGAAACAGTTCTCGTACCGCTAGAACTGTGCTCGGGCCGAGTCCTGGCTGCGGCTTCCCTCATCTCTCCCCACTCCTTTGACCGCTCCAAATCCCTCAAGGAGAACCCCATCCACAATGTCAGTACCGACCACTAACGCACCAACTGTGGTCCGCAGCCACTCAACTACCTCTCGTCCGCCTCGAGCCCCATCGGATCTCCCGCATCGGACACGCAGTGTGGCGGTTCGATCATCCAATACGTCCCAGCCTCCTACGCCAACTAACCTGTCACATTCGAAAACTCCTTCCGACGACCGGCGCCCTCCCTCGAACCATTCTGCACTTGAGAGTGTAGCCCGGCGAGAATCAGAGGCGTCTAATGTTGCGCGCATTCCTTCTCGTCGGGAAACGTCATCGGACCGATCTCAGGAACGCCCCTCTACCGCTCGAACCGAGACTGCCCGAAGGCACCAAAGAAACCCCTCATCGCAGAGCCGTCTACGAGACAGTGTTGATATGACACCAAGCTCGGCTTCACAGCCGCCGCCGCCGCCGCAACATGCGACCGCAACCAGTACCCCCGCCGCCGCAGCCGCGCCTAGGCGACGGACTACAATCACGACGCCGACGGGTCAATGGGCTCTAGGCAAAACAATAGGTGCCGGAAGCATGGGAAAAGTTAAATTAGCCAAAAATACGGAGACTGGAGAACAGGTACGAATATTTAAGTATTTGTTGTCTTGAAGCAATACTGACTACGGTCGCAGGTTGCCATTAAAATCGTGCCACGACTCTCGACAGAGGAACATCGCACTACTCGGGAGACAGAGAGAGCCGATCGCTCAAAAGAGATTCGAACAGCCCGAGAAGCCGCCATCGTCAGCCTAGTGAACCATCCGTATATCTGCGGCATGCGAGATGTCGTTCGAACATCGTACCATTGGTATATGCTGTTTGAATATGTCAATGGCGGTCAAATGCTTGATTATATCATCTCCCACGGCAAACTGAAGGAAAAGCAGGCACGCAAGTTCGCACGACAGATCGCCAGCGCATTGGATTACTGTCACCGTAACAGCATCGTACATCGCGATTTGAAGATTGAGAACATCCTTATCAGCAAGACCGGTGATATCAAAATCATTGATTTTGGTCTCAGCAACTTATTCTCCCCAAGAAGCCTTCTGAAGACATTCTGCGGTAGTCTGTATTTCGCTGCTCCGGAGTTGCTTCAGGCCAGACAATACACGGGACCCGAAGTTGATGTTTGGAGCTTTGGAATTGTCCTTTATGTCTTGGTTTGTGGGAAGGTACCTTTCGATGACCAGAGTATGCCTCAGCTGCACGCCAAAATCAAGAAAGGTGTGGTGGAGTACCCGCCAGGTCTCACTGCCGGTAAGTCAACTTTGAAAGATGCTTTCTCTGATTCCATTACTGATTAGGCTTCAAAGAGTGTCGCCACATTATATCCCGCATGCTGGTCACTGACCCCAAGCAGCGTGCTAGCTTGGCTGAGATCATGAACCATCCCTGGATGAACAAGGGATTTAGTAATCCTCCAGAGAATTACCTCCCTCAGCGTGAGCCTTTGCAGCTACCTCTAGATCCAGAGGTCATTGAAAAGATGACCGGCTTTGACTTTGGGCCTCCGGAGTACATTACAGCTCAGTTGACCAAGGTATTGGAGTCCGAAGATTACCAACATGCTATCCGACTCTACTTCCGCGAACAACAACAGCCTGTTTCCAATCACCCAGAGCGCAAACGAGGAGTGTTTGATTTCTACAAACGACGAAACTCTGCGGCTAGTCGTGATACCCTCTCAGCGCCTTCAGCGGAGGCGGTGCAACTGGGCAACGACCCTTTAAATGCTTACAGTCCGTTGGTATCCACGTATCATCTAGTCAAAGAAAAACTCGACCGAGAGCGGACCGAAGCACGACCTGGTGCCCTTGATCTTCGTCAAACCCGCAGTGAAGTTCAGGTGCCGGAGCTGCGGCCCCCGGAAGCCGCCCACACCAATCAGTACCAGTTGGCAGGAGACAAGGATACAGGACGACGATCTCGGCCACGGGCCCGTACCCATGGCGAGGACGAAGCCTCAGAAGGATTGAAGATATTCCATTCTTCCACACCATCTACGCACGCGGTCCCGACCTCGCAGCCCGACACACCCGCCAAGAAAGAAAGCACTGCTGCTGGAATCTTGAGACGATTTAGCACTCGCAGGGCCAAAGATCGTAGCCGCGATGTGGATCGTGAACGCATCAGCACTCCCAACACACCTACACTCAATGTCCAACCTCCTGCAGATTCAGCATCTCCGATGCACCGTGGCTTCAGTGTAAGGAGAACTCGCCGGGCAGAGCCATCTCCAGGAGAGACCTCTTCGAACGACAGCCGGCCACAGCAGGATCTTCTAGCGGCACCAGAATCGGAACGCAATGCGCGGTCCAACAAATTCCTCGAAAGATCTACCAGTGTCAATTCGGCAGACTACCGAACTCGGAGAGCCACACGGAAAAGTGATGCAGATGCCTCGGACGTTACTGCAGACCGTCAACCGCCGTCTACCAGTGACCCTGATCAAGTTGTTCAGAATAACCAGAAAGTTCCGGCCAGCGCGAGGGCTGGTGGACGCACGCACACGGCGCGTACCATGTCGCTGGGACACGCTCGGCGAGAAAGTATTCAGGCACGCCGGGCCCGGCGAGACGCTACCCGAGAGGCCAACGTGCCCGAAGAGACCGATGCTGACATTTCCGGCGCGGGAACAGCACTAGAGAGCGCCAACGAGGGAGAAGATCTGTCCAAACCGGTGTTCCTAAAGGGTCTTTTCAGTGTCTCCACTACCAGCAGCAAACCTTTGCCCGTTATCCGGGCTGACATTATTCGGGTCCTGAGGCAGCTCGCTGTTGAGTATGTCGAGATCAAGGGTGGGTTTAGCTGCCGCCACGCCCCCAGTATCGACCTCGACAAGGTGGTTGATGTTGCTCCCTCCAGTCCAGAACGACAGGGGCAAGTATCAGGGCACCGCCGTCGTATTAGCTTTGGCGGCCTCCTCAGCCACGAGGATAGCCGAGAAGACAACCGCACTGGGTCCTCCAGACATCGCCGAGCTCACGCTGCGCCGGATCGCAGTTTCACCACGAACTCGGACGGCTCCGATGAATATATTGCACGGGAACAGGGTGGTCCGGTCGGTGAACGTGTCCTTGGCGAAACCACTACCCGTGTACAGAGCGACACTGGAGAGAACCTCGTCCTTCGATTCGAAATCTTGATCGTGAAGGTGCCTCTGTTCTCCCTCCATGGTATTCAGTTCAAAAAGGTATCAGGCGGGATGTGGCAGTATCGAGAGATGGCGAAGAAGATCCTCGATGCATTGAAACTGTGACCTGTCCCATTTGACATGACATAGGATCCTTGGCCAAGGAGCACATTCCATGCCAAGATCCCTTCCCTTGTCTCTGTGGCACATAGTTGGCGATTTGTTCGCTTTGTTTTGAGTTACATCCATTCCACGACGCATCCGCACGCACGAGTATTCAATTCTATCCCGTTATCATTGCATGTCCATTGCGATCTTGCTTTCCTCCCGTCTCTCATAGAGGGATCATTTATCTTCATTAGCCCGTCATTTGCTCTTTTCGCCCTGGACCTGAGTACTACTCGCTTATTTCAATACTCATTGACCTAGCTAGACTTGCTCTGGTCTTCATGGTGTACACTAGAATCGAGTGGAAATGTTTTGGTTGCTAGCGTTTCGCTTTAGCTTTTGCTTTGCCTCCGGTGTCTCTATTGGCTGTTGTGGCCTAGGGGGATGGGATTGTACGTACAGTTGATTATGAACTTTATGTTGTGCCTACAAATACAAAATGGTTGCAGCAATCTTCCGTAGAGTTCTATGGTCGTAAGCTATCGTATACTGAGCAAATAAGTTCAAGTTCAGTTGTTATTGTTATTGTTGTAATTCAACGAAGTATGTTGGCTTTCTTTCTCCACATCTCTTGTATTCCATACATCCATGGTTCGGTTGCTGGTGGTTCCCGAGGCTTTTAAAATTTTATCTTGACATCGGCCTAAAATAACTAGATCGAACGTCGAGGGCGAGCCAACACCAAACATCGGTCGACAATCCCGCTAAACCCATTCTACCAAACCCGAGGATGGTGATAGTATACATGGGTCATACGGAGTACAATTCTATCGCATAGGTTCCTACAGGATGTCTCCACACTGGCTTGTCGCAATTACACCCACAATCTTCAAAATCGAACATTGCTGCTAAAGGGTGGTTGTTAGAACCCCTCGAGGAGGTGGATCTATTATCGGGTCTGATCGGCGTGGTCCACCGAGAAGTGAGGTTGAAAGGGTATATAAATTAGAAACCTGACATGACAACCATGCTGGTTGTCATAGTGGTCTTTTTGGTAGAGCATTGGCTTATCAGATGAGTACCCGTTCTGGCGAGGTGGTGTCAGGCCCACCTGCCGTAACAGTGGTATAGAAAATATTAAATATGTCCGAAGACATGAATTTTGGTCTTAATTTTGTTAGTGGTTTATATACCAATTGCAGATATCTGCCGTCTTGCTACTTTCGTCACGAACTCGGTATATAAATTGGAAGGTGGTGTGAGGAGCGATAGATAGGAGCAGCTGTCGAGGGAATATGGTACCCGATTGGGAAGGCGTCGAAAATGAATGCTCGGACAGGGGACATAGTTAGTTGATGTTTAGTAAGGTAGGTTCGATGGGGGTGGTCCGCAGAAAATTTTGCGGTCCGACCATACATGAACTTCAATTTGTGAGTTCGTTGATAACACTGGAAACCGCGAGACCGGACGCCGCGAGCATACCCAGCCGGGGCCAGCACCACCCGCAGTTGTACACTACATGATGGATGTTGTTGGCACGGAAGCCCAGGGCTTAGAAGTTAGGGTCTAGGGCCCACCAGTTTGGTTGCTGTGTAAGCCGCTCCTGCCCCCACGTCTAGGGTGTGTCGGTGCGCCCGGGCGCCCAACAGAACTGACCAGTTGGCGGAAGTAACACGTAACACCGCCAGGGGAACGGTCGGGAGGGCGGTGAAGAGCTCTACCCCTGCGCGGCCATGCGACAACTCCCCCAACTCCGGGCCTAACACTGCCGAAAAGACGGCCGTTCCAGGGCAGAGCTAGAGCCAAATGCTCCTAGAAGTCGACCGGATGCACCACAATCTCTTCCAAAGTCCCAGCCTCCAGGAATGTGCAGATGTGTGCTTACTAAGATATTACTAATCCTACCTAGAGGTGACTCAGTGACCAGGAGATGACATTTCTACACACGCGACGCCTGCAAATTGCTACATAATCCGACCTGTAACCTGTTTATATTATCGAATATAGGATTCCAGATAATTATACCATCAATTCTCTCGAAAATCGGCAACCTCCGGTGCTGAGTCATCAATAACGTAGGGCGTTGATTGGATGAAGTGAGGTGGTCTGATATTGATGCCAAGACTTTGCAACGGCTGTGACTTTCCAAACTTCAAAGCCCTCTAGACGCCGATCCGCACATCTAATCTGGCTCATAAATATATCAATCGATAGCAGGCATTGAGCTCTATAAGTCGGAGATTTTCTGTGCATTTCTAGCCTCTTTTCAGGTCTGGAGGCTCTCGGGCAGTTGGGAATCGATTAAAAGACCCATATCTTTCCCGGGCGCTGGTTCCGCACCTTCTGACAACTCTGTTTTAAGCACCAATCAGCAGCCGCTAACCGAGATCATACCACATCAATCAAAATAGAGCAAACCGGAAACATAAAAGGTAAAATCAATTTATTGGATAGCAATGATCATGAGCATTAGAAAAAATAATACTATCGACATTCTCTTCCAATTGAGGCAACAACTAGGGCGATCATTGCCTATTTAGGTAATGTGGGTCAATGTGCTGAGTCATCACATATCGCCCCACACAATATACTGCGATACTCATTTTCTCGACCTCAACCTCTTCACCACCTCCAGTCCTCAATCTTCCATCACGTCTCCCATCCGCCGCAAACGTTGTATCTTCTTCTAGTATCTTTTAGTTTTACCGGCGCTTCTCGAAGATATTGTTTCTCGCATTCTCTTCATCATAGGCGTTTGTTTTCTCGCATCTCCTGAGTCCTCTCCCCTTTACCTAGCTCTCTAGGCTACTCATCGACACCCCGAGAATTGAATCTTCACAGACTTAGGCTATTAGCAGCCTTTTTTCCAATTCCTCTCGTCCAGTATCTCTGCAGTCCTGAAAGGGATTGTAATTGCGAGGCTCGACGCGCTTTCGCACGCGTTCGGAAGTCTGTTACCCCATTGGGCCATAACATACCTACGTGTGGACTAGGATGGCGGGACGCGCTCCCTCTAGCTTGGGGGCTAATCAGAACCGAGTGTTCATTGACCTAACTAATGACATTGAATTGGGCAATTCTGAGCTGGTGAGTGCTTGTGCCCGTTCACCTCTGCGTGAGCCCACTACATTTCCCCCGACCCCACTATGCCATTCTTTGTTTGGTCAAATCACCTTTTTCCTCAAGCCAACTATTTACCTCGCTATCAATGGCAATCCGGTACTACGTACATAATCTGCTTGGATTGATCACTAAACATCACTTATAGCCAAAGAAATTAGTTCAGGTCAAACTTCCCTTTATGACAACTTTATCCTATCGAGCACCAACTGTGCCATTGAAAAGGAAAAGCGTGGAGGTATCTGATGATACCTCAGATTCCTCGTCGAGCGATGTTCACAAGTTTGCACGTTTTACGCGTCTGTCACATGCTCACCCTGCTCCATCCACGCCAAGTCCATCTCCAAGCATAAAGCCATCTCAAATTAGCGTTGTGATTCCATCACCGACAGCAAAGCAAAGGCGGGAGATTGCAATCGCGCGGGATGTCTCCAACGTTAATGGAATGGATAGTGATATCTTTCCTACAACTGACGAAGAGGAAAGAGTCGCCAAAGCTGCATATCCTATTACCAGGGCTCGTATTGACCGTCGTTCAGTCGCATTGTCATTCAAATCAAGCTCGGCTCTCAACACTCTCAATCCACCATCGTCCACAGAACCAAATCATCTTTCCAAACTCCGCCACACTCTTGACGAGAAGCTTAAGCGCATCAATGGGCCTACGGTCATTCCGACAGTTGATTCCCCAAAGCGTCTTGCTAAACTAGCCGATAACTTTGAGTTCGTCAACAGTTATCAGTACCGTGCAGGTGTTGAAAGGATTCCGGATGATTCTGAATTCAACATCGGCTGTGCTTGCACTGAGACTGGCGGCTGCAATCGATTGGAATGCGATTGCCTCAGCAAGGAAGAAGATTCAGAAGATCGAATTGTCCCTTACCAGATTTGCGAAAGCAATCCTAAATTGATTGTGGCAACTAAAAGTTTCCTTAATCGTAAGGCGATCATCTATGAATGCAACTCCCGTTGTGGCTGCACTGGAACACGATGCTGGAATCACGTCGTTCAGAAAGGAAGGACTGTTAGACTGGAAATCTTTGACACTGGAGCTCGGGGCTTTGGTTCGTCTCATTTCACCCCTTTTCCCCTGTATGTGTACTAACTATGATATTGATTAGGTCTTCGGTCCCCTGACTTGATTCACCGCGGGCAATTCATCGACCTCTACCTCGGTGAGGTAATTACAAAGCTCGAAGCTGACGAGCGCGAGAACCTCACTGATGGTTCCCATACGCAATCATACCTTTTCTCTTTGGACTGGTATGTGAAGGATGACGACGATGAAGAGCAAAACATGAAAGTTGTCGATGGCCGCAAGTTTGGCTCGCCAACTCGGTTTATGAACCACTCATGCAATCCTAATTGCAAGATTGTCCCTGTTTGCACCACGAATCATGCCGACGAATATCTCTACAACCTTGCATTTTTCGCGTACAACGAAATTGCCCCCGGCACTGAATTAACCTTTGACTATAATCAGGGCGAGGAGAACACAACTCCTCAAATGATTGACCCTGAGGCTGTCCAGTGCCTGTGTGGTGAAGCTCAGTGCCGAGGTCAATTGTGGCCAAACAAGCGCAAGGGCCAGGGATCTAAGCCCAATTAGGCTATCCTTCCTATCAATCGCGGCGTGGTTATCCTTTCTGCCAACCTGCCAACATCCTCGCTTTTCTGTTCTTTTGCGATTTTTCATGCCCTATCATATCTGATTAGCGACTTGGCGTTTTTGCACAATCATGACCATAACGCAAGTGCATGAGGCGTAACCTACTCCTCTCCCGATTGAATCTGTTTCATCTTGGCATCTTTTTTTGCCTTTGCCATATGTTAGCTTCACAATACCCTGACTCCCTGAGTCCCTGACATGAATCATGTATGATTAACAACAGAAAATACTACAACAAAGCCTAATTTCAAATCATTTGACTTAGCCCTTGTGGTATACCGTATCAGTATGTCGTATCCGATAGGTAGGAAGGAAGTGGGCAAATAACCGAATCTAGTATTTCGCCAGAGCAGAGTAAGTATAGATATTGAAACTTGAAAGGTGCTGGTGATGGGCGAGGAGTTAGGAGCCGACTCAGCCGAGTTAAGAGACTAGTCCTTCAAATATATAGATAGACTATAGTAGGCTTCGGCATAACCCGTGGGCCGTTGGGCCGAGACCAACCTAGGCCCAACCTAGGCCCAGCGACTGGGGCCCTAGGAACAATTTTTGCATACATTAGGGTCTTGGCGGTCATACACCTGTGATATCAGCAAAATTATACCCAAGTCTTGTTACCCAATTTGGCCCCCTAGAACCTCGTACATGGGTCGTGCGGAAATTTATATCTGCTTACTTAGTTCCAAGGTTGGTATAGACTATAGTTATAGACAATGTCATGATATCTAAGCCCTTGTGTGAAGGATATGCCTGGGCGCACATTATCCCGCTCGGCCAGAAGACTCTGACATGGCCGGGACCAATTTATATAGCAGCGCACTAGTTATCCATGAAACCTTCAGGCTTGAACCGTAGATCTAACCAACTAGCTAGTTCCGGCTTGTCCAGAAACAAATTACATAAGCGAACTGGGTGCCTAATCTGCTGCAAAGCACTCAATGAGTCAAGAGGCCACATATGCATGGGTCAAAGCGACATATAAAACCCCTAGGCTCCCCGGGAATGTAGCATAAGGAAAGTACTTATACCACGTCCTCACGAAAAAAATAACAATATTATGACCATCCCTAGATTGGCCGTGAGGAGAGTATAGCCCAGAAGGTATACCGTCTTGAGCAGATTGACTTGAGGCCATCAGGAAAGAGATATAAGCCGCCGGCACCCTCTAATGCCATGGCAAGCAGGTATGGGATTATAAACCTGAACAATTAACTAGGTCCAAGAGTCCCATAGCAGCTTCAGATTGTTAGGGGCCAGCGGCTTACGGGCCTAGCCCGCCTCGTACCTACAGACCACGGCCAAGGTAGTTTGTGGATGTTGTCGGGGACGATTCGGACGAAGTGAGTCGTTCGGGTTTATACCAGGGATGGCCAGGAGAAAATGAAAGCCATAGGGCTGCTTCCCGCGGTAATGGCCAGGCCGAGACTGCGAACGGGGAGGGTAGTAAGGGAGGACAGTATCAAGATAACTAAGTGTCGCAAAATGGCACCCAATTTGATCTTCTCCGAAGTTCTATGGCTATGTTTCTCGAACCGGAGATTAGGGCCAAGCATGGGGCTCGATGCTTCACTTCTCCAGGCTGATCTAGCCTCCCCCGGAGAGAGATGTGGAGCATAAAATGCAAGCTGGTCCGGTCCGGCATTCCCCGCCTTTGCATTTGACTCTAGATGGAAGTATAAATGGATGAACCTTGGAAGAAAGTACGATGCCTTAGCCAGGGACATAATCTTAAAACGATATTAGGCAAATCACCTTGAGACATGGAATATTGGGCAGTTATTTCCGCAAGGGCTCAAATGCAACCAAAAAATATATAACATATATCCAATATCCAGCCACTAGTTACGCATATATATACCCTTGTATCTCACATTCCTTTCCGGAAGCAGACAATCCAACTTCTAGCCATATGAGAATAAAAAGGAAATTAAAACAAATAGAGTATCACAGCATAAACCAGAGAAAAAGTAGAAAGAAAGAAAGTGTAAAGAAGTAGCAAATCAAGTAAAGTCAAGCCTAAGCCCGCCCCTCCATAACCTCAAAGATGCCGCCCATCACAAAGTTAGGCTTCAGTGGCCGCTTCACCTCCCCAAGCCCCAGATCCACCGGCCGGGGCTCCATCAGCCCCAACCCCTGCCGCTCAATAGCGTCCTCGTCACATCGCGACCGCTCTTCACTCAGCACCAGGTCGATCTTAGACAATCGTCGGCGGATAACCATCGCCGAGCGGCCACGCAGGACCGCGCAGGGGAGCACGCTGACGGCGTTGGAATTGTGGGGGGTATCGGAGACCGGGCGCGGGCGGGTTGGATTTCCGGTGCTATTTGTGTGCCGGACACTGTCGGGGCGCCCTCGGAATATAGGCTGGGCTTTGGAGGGGTGGAAGGATAGGTTGAAGAGGTGGTGTGGTGAGCTCTGAGGCGAGTGGGTGGAAGTTGGCGAGGAGGGTGGTGAGGTCGTTGTTGAACTTGGGCTCGAGCTGTCGCTGCCTGATCTGGGGCTTCTGGAGCGGAAAGATGTGCTCAAAGAGAGAAATGGCGAGGCGATGTGCATTGTTGCTTTTGGTTATATTATGGAATTGGAGGCTTTTGTGAGGCTTGGATTTGACTGCTGGACTATATCATAGTAGAGCAGGATATGAGGATTGAATTGGTTATTTGTAGAGCAAAGACTAGGGGATTTTCCTAGGTATTCTCTTCTTTATTAATCCTATAACGGGTTGACTGCAAGGACTATGCTGCAGGGAGAGTTAAGACACGGATTGAACGCGGGTGAACGCATGCGGATGAATGTGATTGTCCCTGCAAACGGATACACAATGGCTTTAGGGCTGGAATTCTTTTACCAGGTTTATAGTAATTCTTCATATGTAGAAGTGTATACTTATCTAAATGTACATGTATTCATAGCCATTCATAGTCATATATCTCATCTTTTTGTCGATTCCCTCTTCCGTCGCCAATAGTAACCAATCCGACCCACTTGACCCATGCAGTCTTCTATAGATAGTTGGAATAATCATCTCTTTTAATGTCCGATATGCAATAATCAATCGTGTATCCAGGTCTATGAAAAATATTGAAATGGAATCCCACGCCGCTGCTATGCAAAATGCTCCCACGCTAAGGAGAGTAGTATACAGCACCAAAAAGGCAGAAAAAACCAAATGGGCCAAGCAGGCCATGAAAAGAAACAAAATCCCCAATCTATTAGAGGGGAATGCTAAATAATAATAAAAATGGACAGAAAACCAAACCACGCTCTATCCACTCACTTCGTGATAACATCCAAAATCAGATACATCAATGCACAGCATCTCATTCAGAACTGTGATCGCCTGATCGCCGCTGTGTAAAGCTTCGCCGGATACTCTCACCCCAGGCAGAGTTGTCCAGCGAATGCATAACGTCCTGTACATTCATACCACTGTTATGACGCGAAGCATCGGTGGCCGAAGGCGCCTCGTGCGTTTCGCTGGTATCGAGCGGGGTGTGCTCCCCATACATGTGACGCGGTGTGATTGAGGGACTGATACTCGACCACTCCCTCGTAGGTGTGCTGCAGCTAGATACTGACCCGCTCAAATTGGTATTGAGGCGAGGCAGAGCATTGCGGTTACCGGTTGGGCTGGACTCCGCTCGCCTGTGGTGTAAGGAGACCGGTGAGAGCATAGGGGGGAAGTTTGCATCCAAGTCGGGTTGTGTCTGGGGTGTCATTGCACCGGAAACTGGCTGGTCGTGCTCCTCGGAGTCGTCGCCTGGATTGTCGACAAAGATCTCCGGCACAGTGAATGTCGGGACAATGCTCAACCGGCCGTTCTTCTTGCGGTCAATCTTGCGGCGGAACTCGCGTGACCAGTATAGGGTGTCAAAGAAGCCGACGACAGTGTTTCGACGGACAGCCTCTTCCACCCGCTGCAGCCGTGCCCGACGACGTAGGAATTCCTCGAGGCGCAGACTCTTACTATCACTGATCACATTGTAGTGTGCGAGAATCATCAAGCACTGATGGAAGGAAATGCCGCGGTCGGGATCTGCCGACACAAGGATTTCTTCGTAGAAGGTATTCAGTCGTCTGCGCCGCTCTCGGATGCTTTGAACTGGAATCCGCGATATAATCCGACTGAGCTCGTCGATATCTACACCAGACGAGACACGAGCGTTCGGCCACGTTGACTGTCGTGGCTGAACCAGCGATACCATCGAATTTCTTGCGAAAGAACCTATCGAGTTTCTTTGAGGGTCGACCCGACATTTTTCCAGGATACTTCCAACCGTGAACTCTCCCTCGTAGATTCGCATCGCAAAGACACCAGAGAGCTCACCGAGTAGGCGAGGGAACCGCTCCGTGGATATAAAGCCCGTCCCATCTGGATCATACGTGGCCCACGCTTGCTTGAACCGACGGATCTCTTCACGACTGATCGCGTACAGTCCACTGCTCCGCTGATAAACGTAGGAGAAACTCTCGAAAATCAATGAAACAAACAGCGAGACGAAGATGTACATGCTGATCAAGTTCCATGCAATGAAAAGAGTTCGGGCCCACGGCGCGCTTCCACAGTCGTCATCGAGGAAGTTGGAGTTATGCGTGCACAAGGGCGGAGTCATAGTCGCGAAGTCCTCCATGAACTGATTCCACCCTTCTCCGCAACTTGCTCGGAAAAGTAGGATCAGGGATTTGGGCACATCACGGAAATTCTGATTGTGATCCTCATTTTCGCCGAACTTGGTAAGGCCGAACGCCTGGTTCATCGCAATGCCAAACACCAAAAATAGAACGAACCAGGTAGCTAGAAGATTTCCAATCACGGACAGACTGGCTGCCGCTGTCTTAAAAAGCTGATCAAGCTGGTTGTTCCTTGGAATAAGCAACAGAGCAACAGACACGAGGAAAAGCTTGTTGAGCTCCACCACGGCATGAGTTCTTTCACGGTATGAAATGTCAAGGATGGAGCTGACGAAAGCGCCGGGGACAGCGATGAGAGAGTACAGATCCCATGAACTCCGGCTAAATCGATGCCACCCAAGACCAATTAGTCGGATCAAGACATTCACAACGCAGACAAGCATGAATGCCAAGAATATAATGGCTAGATTGATCATTAGTGACTTCTAACATTTGAATCAGGGCAAAAAACTTACCTCGAAGCATCTCCCACCAGGCAGGTTCGGGATAGTATTCCAGCACAAGTAATAGTAGGTGAACTACAAGGGCGCAAGTCACGAACCACGCCCACCGGCCATGCTTCTTAACTGAAATTCGATAACACCACAGCCGCAATTTCTTGCTCTCGTCATCAAAAGATCGTTTCGAGGGCGATACCTGTCGGAGAAGTTTCCGCAATTCCAACCAGGAACGTTGCTCGGCGGTCAGGAAGGCGACACCAGTTTGTTCCGTGTAGTTGCGCATGAACACAGACACAAATAGTGTTAGAACAAACACGGCTCCAAGTAAGTTGAATACCACGAAGAATAGCCCGTTCTCCGGCGCCACGAGATCTTGCGGTTGGGTCATCTTTCCAGTGATACTCATTGCGGTTTCTTGTACGCTGATCCAACCTTCTTGGGAGACAATTTGGAACAGAATGAAGAGGGAGTCACCGAAATTGTCGAAGTCATAATAAGAGTTCCCAGCCACTCGTGGAGCAAGCACGTCCCAGTTGTATGGCGAGCTGGCATATTCATTGACGCAGTTGGTCAAGTTCCCGGAGAATCCACCGTCATTGCAGCTGGCCATCTGCCCGTTGAACAGATTGACTCCATAGATTGCGAATGGTATGAGGAAACTCATAGAAACCGCAGCGGCAGCAATGACCTTCCATCCCCCGACAATAATAACAGAGTGGAAAGTGTCCTTAGCGCTGTCACTGACGTTCAAAAGACGCAACGCCCTCAGCGCTTTGAAGGCTCCAATTGCTCTGGAAACACTCCAGTCCTGTTTGAGGGAGCCACCGACACTGACCCACAGCGTGATCAACACAATTCCGTCAATGAATCCCCAGGAACTGCGGAAAAATGCGTTCGGCGTCCAGAAAAAACCATCGGCGATCACTTTGATCGTTGCTTCAATAGTGAACACAACGGCAAACCCCAAGTCAGTATAGACGAACCAGTTGCGTTCAGTGCGGAAATACTGCCGCTGATACAAGGGTGTTGTAATGCAGGCGAGAAGCACCATGGCAACAATGGCTGCATAAATGAAAGCAGAGAACGCATACCATACTGGCTTGTATGGATCCACACCTTCAACTCGTTGGCTGCCGCGTCCTGGGCCGACAATTCGTTGACAAAACTTCCGAACAATACTATCCGGCGGAAAAAGAAACAGTGATTTGTTATAATTAGGATGTTTCACGAGGTATGCTCGCTGGTCCCGTTTTCTCTGCTCTGCCGCAGTAACAACTTCTCTTGCCATGGTTCTCGGATCCAACTCCTCGTACGCACGTGAGAATTTCAGCTTCGAGTAGAAAGGATTTGGTTCCCTCCGCATAACAAGCGTGCTGGCTTTCGTCCATAGAAGTGACATCCAGCCTGGTTGGACAGTCTCTTGAGTCGCGCCTTCTGGCATTGTGCTCACCCTTCGAGAGTCCTTCGGCCTTTGCCGTTCTTGTTGCCTGGTTGCTTCATCATCAAGGAACTCTTGCACCACGGCGTCTTTTAGCAACATTTCCAATGCGGCCGGACCATGGTCGAGTGGATCTTTGTACCGGGCTGAATCTCGGCCTATGCGAAGGATTTTCGAGAGCGCTAAGTTTCCTTGGGGTGCTCCATGGACTTGTTTCTGTTCCAAGAACGCCCTGACCTGATGCATTCGTTTTTCGTCTTCTGAAACATCGAAGCTTTCCTGAATGACAGCAATGAACATGTTTAAGATGATAAAGTTGGACACAATGAACCAAAGAATAATGAATGCTGCCGAGATCCAGGCTGTGTTGAAGTCGGTCGTGTATGCGGTTGCATTGTAAAGAATCGTGGTCCAATTCTCACTCGACAGAATTTGATACATCCCCAGGAATGAGTTGTAGATATTCGAAAACGTGATCATGATCGTCGTGCCACTTGGATCTGAATCTGGGATCTGGCTTCGAAAGAGCTGTGTTGCGAAAATGGCAGATAAAAAGGTCATCAAGAATAGGAAAAATATCAAGTTAAGCAGACCGACAGTATTGCGGAACACAATCACGATCAGCTTTCTAGTCACAGAGAAAGCCAATACCACGCGGTAGACCCGAAGGATCTGGAACAAGGTGAGAACTGTGTATGCGCGGCCTGAGTTCCTGATAGGTGGTAGCTGGATGATGCAGGTAACGATTACAAGGAAAAGGTCTGTCAAGTTACGACGCCTTCTATGAAACATGCGCCAATCCGAGACGAATCGTAAAATAATCTCGACCAGGAAAATGATAGTGAGAACAGTCTCAGTAGTATCAATAAATCGCGTTCGACGGACAGACATATCCGAGCTTCTGAGCGCTTGCACGATAAGGTCAAATATGATGAGGCAGATCCAAATCCACTCAGTTTTATCATGTATGCGCTTTAGAGGACTGACTTTATGAGATACTGTCTCGTCTTCGTCGACGGCATCAAGTTTTTGCACAGCAAATGCACTGCGCTTGCTCTCTTCTCGGATCACTTGGAATGAGTGAGTGATAACCGCGACCAGCAAGTTCACCAACCATAAGCTCAAAATGACAAACCCACAGGCAAAGAACAGAGCCGTAGCGAGATAGTCAGTGTCAGCGGTATAGTATAGCAGATCGGTAAATGTGTTAGAGCTCATGATCACAAACACCAACTCCAGGGAGTGCAGGATGTTGTCAAAGCTCACAGTCCCCTTGTAAGGATTGACACCTTCCATGCATACAGAACCTTGAGGACAAAGATATCCTTTAGGGCTGAACCCTCCGTCTATACCATCAGAGTTGAGCCATGGCATCTCTCCTCCCGTCTCGTTGAGATACCCGCCACAAAACTGCAACGTGTCCCATGGATCATTCAATGTGTAATTGCTCTGGCCTGCTGGATCAATCCAGATACAAGTTCTCCTGAGACTGGATTTGAAACTCTGGATGCCAATAATGGCGAAAAGAAGCCAAAAGAAACTGATAAGAAATGAGACATGGACAAGTAGAGGAGCTGCTCGCTTGAGACTTCGAAGAATTACCTAGAAGTAAATGGTCAGTATCTCGAAAACCACATCACCACAACAAAAACTTACCGAAGTGCCGTTAGTCATGGCAAGGAGACGTAGAATTCGGAGACAGCTTAGCATGCGAAAGATGTACAGTTGGTGTGTTTTCTCAACGCCTGAAATTGAGAGAAAAAAGGATATCCAAAAAGCGACCACGGCTACAAAATCGAGTCGGTTAAAAGAGTGTCGAAGAAACGCACGATGGGCAAGCCTAATGCGGCGTTTGTGTAGAGGGTCATCAAAAACTTCGGGGTCTAGACCGTTCATCCCTGTAAATGTTCGCAGGATTGAAGCTTGGGGCTCAGCCTGGAGCATAGATGTTTTCTTGATCGTTGGCTGCCGATGCGGTGTGATCAGGTTCTTGCCCTTCTCTGCGATTGCCTTTCTGATGCCGAGGTTGCGATTGAGTGTGCTGTACTCGACGGGGTTGAGAATGAATCCAGAAACCAAAATCTTAGAGCCTATCTCAAGAGTGTAAATGATGAAAATGGCTAAGAAAACCCAATCAAACTTGCTGCTTCCCCATCTCACCGAATTCGTAGGATTGGGAAGCGCATCTTCAACTGTCAACAAGATGGTCTGGATAACAATAACAATCAAGATGAAGGGTTCCATGAACGGATTCACCAGGATATCACACAGCCAGAGTCGAAGAGGGTGGTTTGGTCCCAGGATTCCAAGTGACCTGCCTTTGAATGGACTGTTCCGATCTTTCCATAATCTGCTGGAGGAACGCTTTTCTCGGGCTGGTTGAGTTTGTTGCTCATTTCCATAGTCTGTCATCGCGGGCAAGACTGGCGGTCCGTCCATTCGTGCATTCTTATCAAGCTCCTGCCTCTCAATCGTTTGCTGTACGACTTCCGGTTCGTTACTCAGATTGACCACTCGCTGCGACATGGATTTGACCATTGAGCTGGCGCGTTGCAGAGCTCCGCTAGACGCCGATGGAGACAAAGAGCGCGACCGAGCCCGGACAGTGCTGCCACGACGGCTTCCCATCCCATCTTCTAGGTGAGGAAGATCATCGCCCAGTCTTGAACCACCAAAATTCGCAGAGTGGCCTGTGTCAGTGCTCCTTCGTCCTTCTACACTGGCAGCACCGCTCATCGGTTGTAGGTACCGAGGATCGGTCAACCGTACGGTATCATCTTCGTCTGGTGGGTTGTAGCCGTGGGGGTCGTGGGGATCGTAATTGTCTAGAGGTACGACGTCAAGGTCCGAGGCAGCATCGTCAAAACCACGGCTTTCTGATAGGTTTGAGGGCGATGCCCTTGATTGAGGGCCATCGAAACTAAGACCAACCGATGATATCGCTTGCGCGAAACCACCCAGGTCATCAATCGGGGAAGCAACCTCCGTATAGCTCGCTTTTGACGGTTGGAATGGATTCCTGCTCGGTCCAGCCGAATCGATTGGAGACTCTTTCGCAACACTCTCATAATTGCTCCGCGACCCCCTCCCGATCAATGATCGTCGTGAGAAGAGGCCGGTTCCCGCACGGCTTCTCCCGCGCTCGTTGGAAGCATCTGCCGGTTTTGAGAGATCTTGGAGAGGGATCTGGTTCGGCGGAGCGTTTTCGTCATTTTCAAGGTTATGGCTATCTGGTGCCATCGTCAGGCAGGGTCGGATATTACCGAATCGCAGACATCGCAGGCTGGACGGGGGGGTTGATCGGACACGACACGGTGGCGACACGTGTTGACGGGAGAAAATTTGTATAATATAAGAGATGAAGAGAGTGTGAATACAACACAAATCAAAAATCAAAAGAAGAGACAGACTTCCGAAGCTGAATTCGGGCCAAGGGTGTCCGGATCGCAATTGCACTAAAAATTGACAAGTCCCGGCATGCGCATGGATATTCAACGTTGTCGTGGCTGACATACCGCGGCAGGGCTATACGAGCTATACATTGTCCATCGTATTTTTGATATTTTCTTCCTAAATAACTGGCTTA
Source organism: Penicillium paneum (assembly GCA_023627375.1). Taxonomy (NCBI): domain Eukaryota; kingdom Fungi; phylum Ascomycota; class Eurotiomycetes; order Eurotiales; family Aspergillaceae; genus Penicillium; species Penicillium paneum. The sequence continues at coordinate 123,658 of JAMAFK010000010.1, read as the reverse complement.
TCCTCCAATTCCAGCTCCTGGAATGAAAATTACCGCAGTTTTACCCAGACGCTGACGCAGCCTTGCTTAAACAATCTTGCCTAGTGGGGTTTCCTTTTTCCAAAAATAGTTCTACACCTTCGAAAAGTCTCCGAATGTCTTGCCTTCTCCGAATAAAATGTATTGGTAATGATTCAATCGGTATCCATCTGAGATTCCTCTTCTTTGACGTGTTGCCGAACACCATCCAGGAACGCATCTACCGCATCGCCACCACCAAGGGGTACTCCACCTCTCCGCATAAACCCTCCATTAGCCACGGGGATCTGCAAAGCCTCACTGATACTCGGAAGCCCACCATCACGCAGGGCCACAGTAAGACTGGCCAAGCTTTGCATGAATTGGGGAGAACGAAGTACTTTTCGGAGGATATCTTTTTTCTGGGAGAGGTCGAGGGACAGGAGAGCAGCTTGGGCAAGTTCCGGATCCGTGTCAGCTTCTGAAGCCTCAGCATTGCCCTGGGCCAGTAAAAGTAGTGCGGGCGGTAAGAAGCTCAGAAGATGGTCGGCAGTAGTGGTATCAGCAGAATCGATGAATTGCAACGTGGTCGAGGGCGGAAGGAGTTCTTGGAGTGTCGTAGACGGTCGTTCAGGATCTTGGGATCCGCTCTGGCTCTGGCGGCCGCCCAGAGACTTCAAAAAGTCCTGGACAACCGACGCGGAATCTTGCTCGGCGGTTGCTCTGCAATTGAGGCAACGGACCAATTAGCTTGGATGGCCCAAATCAAGGCTGTCGGAGATATGTACCTACGCTCGTCCACCATCGGCACCACCCTCTCGCGACTCTTGTCCCTCCTCACGCACGTCGCCACCGGTCGCATCGGGACCAGCGCCGCCGCTGCCTGCGCTGTGGTATCTGTTGCGATCATGGCTAGTGCCTTCCACGTCCTCCATGGTCTCATCGTCATCACCGCCCGAAGGCCGGCGGGGAAGATTGGCGATCTCGTGCTCTACATCAACCTCCTCACCCTGCAGCAGAACATCGACAATTTCTCCCAGCTTCAAGTCACGAGGACTGAACCAGCTTGGGTCGCCGTCCTCGTGCTGGGATTGGGACTGCATCCAGAAGAGGTATCGCTGAGAGCTTGATGAGAACTTCAGGACAAATATCCGGCCATTTGTAGCGTCCCTGCCGGATGGCTTGTAGGGAGTAAAGCTGCCATCTGAAGGGATCATCACCAGGTCAAGCTCGGGCTCGTCTAGTGAGGCGCTACGGGAGCGCCAGCAGAAGTGGATAAGGTCATCTTCGGAGTAGAGATAGACATAGCCTGGGGTTGGCTTCGGCTTTACGGCGGGAGGAGTGCTAGAGACCTGAATTGAAGCTGTCAGTAAATTTGCAATGCGAATATGGATACATCCGGATGATGGTATTTGAAAAGCTAAGCTCACGTACATCCAGGTCGCAGATACCTGCTTTGAAGGTGATGATCGGAGCTATCGACATGTTGGGAAATTCGATTCTGAACAAAGCTCCAATAATAAATGAGACTGTATTGACAGAATTTGCTCCTTCCAGATAGATAAAAAAATGAGTTGAGGAGGATGTTAAGAGAAGGAGTCTATAGAAAGAGAGAGAGGCTGCGAGCGGTATACGTCAGTTGTTTGTGTCGAGCAGCGCTTCTGCGTAAGTGGTTTTACAGTCGCCCGTATATTATGGCCTGACAGATATGGCATAAACATGTTGAGTTACCGCTTTCCAAAATTGGCTAGGGCTGTCGGTTAAACACGTGATAGGGCTTCCTACACACAACCCTCGACGAATTCCCGCACTGGAGCCGACTCCGCTTAGCAGTCCAAGTCCTCACTCAAATCTCCAACAACCACCCCGACAACCATTCATCCTTCGCCAGCAGCCATCATGTCGGACGGCCAGACGAAGCAGTTCGGGAAGAGCCAGAGGGTCGTGCCCGCCGACAAGGCCCAGAAGTGGTACCCCGTGGACGATCAGTCGCAGCCCAAGAAAGTCAGTACACCCTGTGAACATGGGACGGCACAAAAAAGAGGAGGACATACGACCCGGCACACATCCGCCCCGATGATTGCGACGATAGCACCGGTATTCTGAGGAAGAGCCTTTGTGAATTACGGGGCGACATCCAGCCAGACACCGGTGTCAATCGACAACCCAAGTTCATCAAATCTTGTGATCTTGTGCGAATCGCATATCATCTGGGGAGGATGCGGCTATGGCGATGGGAGATACTTGCGGATTCACGGGAATCGCTAGGATATGTGTGACATCAGAGACTAACTACTTTGTGTGTTTACAGGTTCGCAAGACCCTGCGTCCCGCCAAGGTCCGCGAGACCCTCGTTCCCGGCACCATCCTGATCCTCCTCGCTGGCCGTTTCCGTGGCAAGCGTGTCATCCTCCTCAAGTCCCTCGACCAGGGTGTCCTCCTTGTCACCGGTCCTTTCAAGATCAATGGTGTCCCTCTCCGTCGCGTGAACTCCCGCTACGTGATCGCCACCTCCAAGCGTGTCGACATCAGCGGTGTTGACGCCAAGGCCATTGAGAAGATCTCCGCTCCCGGATACTTCACCAAGGACAAGAAGGCTGAGAAGAAGACCGAAGAGGCTTTCTTCAAGCAGGGCGAGAAGGCCGAGGTACGCATCTTGTCTGCAATATCACATTCTCGGTGATCAAATGCTAATTATTATTTGTCTTTACAGAAGAAGGTTGTTGCCAGCGCTCGCGCCAGCGACCAGAAGGCCGTCGACCAGGCTATCCTTGCCTCCATCAAGAAGGAGGATTTCCTCGGCAGCTACCTCGCTACCACCTTCAGCCTCCGAAACGGCGACAAGCCCCACGAGATGAAGTGGTAAATGTGTGGTGGCCGCGGGTTCGGTAGATAGTTGGGGAGGACCATTTTTCCAACGAGGGGCGGCTCGATTGCAGATCGGCATCCTTTCGCGACTTTCGGGGGGTCGGTTTCATGAACCATGTCATGTAATTCCTACGGGATCCGTCAAAACACGTTTTTCACTTTTCTTATGATTTGCGGTTAACTCGGACAACCCGATGTCGTTCTCATGTTTCAAGAAACCTGTTCCTTTTGCGCGTGGCTGATTTTGCATGAAGCTGCGTTATGAAGAAAGACTTCAAGCAAAAAAAAAAGATTAAAAGTCTCCTCGTTCCAGCAGGCGGGCTGGATTCTCTTTTATGTTCAGTATGACCACTCCCATTTCCAGGTTCAGGCGGCAATCCAAAATTGGGCAATTACTTCGATTCATCTAAACGTCGTGTAATCTTTGTAGGACACTAAATATAAGGTTGCTGGGCCTCGTCTTGAATGTGGATATCCCGATTGTGTGGACTTGCAGTAGAGATCTCTAAATCTATGGACTACGAAGTATAAAATATCTTCTTGACACCTTCAGGGTGGTCAATAGATACATATATAATGCCTACTCAGCTATACTACCGTAGAATTCAATGCAATATGAATGTGTGAGTTACTTGTTCTAGATCTAGTTAATGACTATCCCATCTGCAATGATTCTTGGCGGCCATCCACCAGTCGATTTAGGGTTAAGTGCCAATCAGATTTGTATAGCACTCGAATGAATATATATCATAGCTCCTGATACATATACATATGTTGAACAATCCCAGTTCACATTCCAAATAAAAACGGCAAAACCCAGACAAAACCTACATAGCTGCAGCTCCAATCAATAATGTATCATGTACTCGTCAATGGTCATATCATCGTCGCTTTGGCTTTGTCGCAGACCCAACAGCCTTTCGCTTCGCAGCCTCATACGCTTTCCGCATATCACGTATATCCCGCTCCCGCTCATCTGCCTCATCACTCTCATCGTCGGTGGTCTGTGAGTCTCCAACAACGGTACCAAAAATCCAATCCATAACACCCCATGGGCCAAAATTGCCCCTTCCACCCATCAACAAATGCATATCTGTGCGACGGGCAATCCCACCCAAAAACAAGTTTGTCGGCATGACAGTATATCCCGAGTATGCGAAGGTCTCCTCGACAGAAATCAACAGTAGGTACAAAAGATATGTAAGCATATGGAAGCGGAAGATGATGGCTGGTGCATAGGTGGGGATGAACTTGTTAACCAAATAGACGGCCGGGTGGTCGTAATGCGCGGTCAATGGGAACGGAGCAGGCAATGAATGATACCAAGACCGGTGCCAGTCGGAAAGTATAGGAAATCTCCTGGAGTGAAGAGCGTAGCGGTGAATGACATATGTGAGGAACTATCAAAGGAGAATGAGAATGTCAGCAAATTGGATTACCAAAGAGAACACAAGCTGGAAACATAGTCGGGAAATTCTAATAACTCACCTCTCGCCCAAGCATCGCCAGGCTCAGATCCCTACATATCTCAAATGGCATAGGAAGCTTCAGTGATACCTTAAGCGCACTGCGCTTGCCGAGCGTCCGAACTAGTATCGTTTCAAGTATTCCCTGAACAGCGATACCCAGGAATAGATTGAACAGCGCCCACCCGGCAATCTTGAATTCCTTCGCACGGATCCGACGTCGCCTCCTCCCACCTGGCAAGCCGCTCGCGCCATGCGCCTTGATGAGGATCGCGGCCGACGGAGTCAGGATATCAAAGAGAAAGAAGACAATGGACGGTAGTGCGTAGAAAAGTACGCGCACAGCGATTGTCCCAAACAGTTCCACGCGGAGTCGGGAATGCGACAGTACCAGCGTTGACCAAGTCATGTAGAAGAACAGGAGGTTCAGGCTGGTGCTGTAGGATGACAGGACCGGAATGAGGAAGACGGACAACACCGGTATGGAGAAGAGGGCCTCCATCTTGAGACGAGTTTGCGCGGCGATTGCTGTTAACGGTGTTCAAAGACTCGAGGGTGGTTTTGCTTGTATCTTGTGCTATCGCTATCGCCGAGTCTTTCGACGGAGGAGCGAGGGTTTTGTTTCTGTTTCCCAGCAATTCCTCTTTGTGCCCAAAATAGTGACCTGTGATCAGTTCCCATTCATATTTGAGACAAAGACTCTTGAAACCCCAGGGCAGCGCGATTGGGGACAAAGAAATTTCGAGGTCGAAAATGGGGTGGCAGGAAACGATAAGCTTGTTGGTTATCTACATCGTACGTCATCGGCTCCGGAATCTGACTGCATCAATGAAAGGTTTGAATTGCTACCAATAAGAGAAACAGACACGCCATTATTTTGTACTGTACAATAAGAATGTGCAAAAAAGGTTGAAAGGAATTGAAGGATGTTTAGGTGTTGGGAGGCGCCATACAGACATCGCTCAGGGTATCATCATACATGAAGCAATTGACAGACCGTGTGAAGAAAGTAAGAAAGTAAGAATACACCCGATCGCTATGAAGCGGGAGTATTGTTACCGTTTGGAACTCCATTCTGCTTTCCCCAAGTGAATGCTTTGCTGCGAAGGTCCGGAATGACCTGGAGGAATACTAGGTTGCTGAGCCAGCTGAGCAGAGTGTCACCGACAATGCTATTCTTCGGGCTAGGCCCAAAGGCAGTGCCTTTCATAACGGAACCAACAAAATTGGTAGTGATCAGATACTCCCCACGCTCCAGGGCACTGATAGAGATTTTCGCGACCTCCAATGGCGTCTGGGGCTTGTCGGCTTCTTCAAGTTTCTTAGTCAATTCAGGCTTGATCTTTTGCTCATTGTCAAAGCCGGGTGAGAGGATTCCCATGGGGAAAATAGTGTGGATCCTGACATCCGCAGCTGGGGCATCATTGCGGTGCCGTTGGGTAAAGGCTCCGTTGTACATTTCGATTTCCTGGCTCAGAGTATCGGATAGAGAACGAATGGCTGCCTTGGCAGGCGAGTATGGCGAATAGCCAGCGATAGGAACGAATGCAAGGGTAGAGCAGGTAAAAATGAGATGTCTCCGGGGTGTTTTCATCTGTCCACTTGGGGGAATGGGCTTCAGCCAGTTGCGTAGGGTGGCATGAGCTGTGTTGGCCGCAGTCCAATAGACTGCATCCATTTGCTGTCGGTGCTCTTGGATGGGCACATCGACAAAGAATCCCGGGCGAGAATAGCCCGCGCAGCACCAAACAATGTCGGGAGCAGTCCCTGAATTCCACGTTGTGACTTCTGCGAGGACTCTTTCGCACTCGACGGGATCAGAGAGATCGGCGCTGATATAAAGGAATTTCTGCTTGAAGATATTCGCTGCCTTGGCCTGGATGCTAGGTGAGTTATATTGATCAACTAGTTATGAAGGATGTCCGACCTTCATCTCATCGACGGCGATCACCAGCTTGGAAACAGTGCGTGCAACCACAACAACGTTTGCGCCTTTCGCGGCTAGCTCGAGTGCGACAGCTTTGCCCATGCCATCGGATCCACCGGTGATTAACACAGTCTGCAATACCCAGTCAGAATGCGCCGCATTGATCACGTAGTCTTGCACATACCTGCCCGTCGACATTGAACTCGTTCCGTAGCCCGTAACCAAACATTTTAGCAATAGTATAGACAATGATAGTGCAAAGGAGTGTGGAAACGCCCAATATCAGGGTGGATGTATTATTATACGACGACTGCAAGGAGGAGAGAAGCTGGGGCAGATGAAGACGAGCAATTAAAGCGTGAGGATCCATCGTGGCTGATTGGCAGTTGCGTCTGTTAGTTGTCCTCGAAATGGAAGGCACACGGGGCAGTAAATAATTGTGCAGCGATACGGAAATACCCGAGATCGTTCCTGGGAGTGTAACATTACCCGTATTTGAATTTCCACGGGTGCAAACAGAGCAAACGCCCCACTCGAGGTTAGCGCAGTCAAGGCGGTGAGGGATCAAAAAATAATTTTATCACAGTTTATCGGCCAGACTTTGAGTTGGTTCATTGTCGCTTGAATTCTACACGCAAAAATGGGCAGCAAAAAGAGAAAAGCTGGTCGCCCAGCAGAGAAAAAAGCTCCTGAGCCCTCTAAGTTTGACATCGAAGAGCGATTCGACGACTCGGAAGATGACTTCCAAGCCGGCCGCGACCAGATTCTACTCGAAGAAGGCCCAGAGGCAAAGAGACGGCGCAGGGTTGCCGAGGAAGGTATGTGCCGTTAAAGATAACCCGAGCTATTACGAACGGTATCTTACTGATCGCCACAGAGGAATTGATCCAGCCCTCCGATGAAGAAATCCTTGGCTATGAATCCATAGACGAGGATGACGATCTCGAAGACTCAGAAGAAGACGACGAATACGATGATATGGGCCAACCAAATAAGGGTGGCGCCGAATCCGAGGAAGAAGAAGAAGGCATTGCTGCCTGGGGCTCCTCGAAGAAGGATCTTTATAACGCAGATCAGATCGAGACTGAGGTTGATGCATTGGAGGAAGAGCAAGAGGCCAAGCGACTACAATTGAAGCAGCTGCAGGCTATGAATGAGGCCGATTTCGGTTTCGACGAGACTGAATGGGTGGAATCCGGCAAGGGTACAGAGGACCGCGCCGATGCTGGCGTGGTGACTGAAGTGCTTCCTCAATTGGAGATCACTGATGATATGGACACCGATGAGAAGCTGAAAATTTTGAAGTCGAGATACCCCGAGTTTGAACCCCTAGCGAAGGACTTCGTGGACCTTCAAAGCGCCTTCAAGGACCTTCAACAAGCAGCCTCGAAGGCTTCCCCAACAGACGACGACTCAGAAGAGCCACAGCCATCCCCAGTGCCCGTGGTGAAATTCCGTGCGTTATCTGCATACCTTGGCACGATCAGCATGTACTTCATGCTCCTATCCTCCCCATCTCCCGACGCGACTAGCGAACATGTTCCGATGACACCTGCCGAACTCCGACAACACCCTGTCATGGGATCGCTTGTCAAATTCCGGAAGCTTTGGAACACTGTCAAGGATCTCGAGGAGCTTGAGGAACCCATTGAGGAGCCTTCTAAGGAGACTAAGGCCGAGAAACCCAAGACCGAGAAGCTACCAAAGGCCCAAGAGACCAAGAAGCCGAAACAGAAGAAGCTCAGCAAGGCCGAGATAGCACAGGCAGAAGCCGAAGCTCTTCGCGCCGAGCGTCTCCGCCAAACAGAAGCCGGCCTCGCCGATCTCGAGAATCTGGCCACCGAGGCTTCACGAAAGCGCAAGACACAAAAGATCAAGGCACCTCTCAAGGATGATGACTCTGACTTCGGTGACGAGGATGCCCTCACAGCCCATGAGGCAGAAGAGAAGGCCAAGCAGAAGCGCTCGCTCCGATTCTACACCTCGCAATTGGCCCAGAAGGCCAACAAGCGTAACGCAGCAGGCCGGGATGCTGGTGGAGACGCCGATCTCCCATACCGCGAACGTCTGCGTGACCGTCAAGCCCGTCTCAATGTGGAGGCCGAGAAGCGCGGCCGCAAAGAACTCAATCCCGACCAGCAGCTGGGCGGTGATAGTGACGACGAGGATCGTCGTGTCGCTAAGGAGCTCCGCCGCGGTGAGGGTGCCAAGGAGGGCTCCGATGACGACGAATACTACGACATGGTGGCATCCCGCTCCAAGAAGCGCAGGGACGACAAGCAGGCTCGTGCAGATGCCTACGCTGAAGCTGAGCGCCTTGGTGGTAAAGTCTTCGTGCAAGAGGAGGTTGGTCCGGATGGCAAGCGTGCAATCACGTATCAGATCCAGAAGAACAAGGGTCTGCACGCGAAACGCAGTAAAGACTCGCGTAACCCGCGTGTTAAGAAGAGAAAGAAGTATGAGGAAAAGAAGAAGAAGCTTGGCAGTACTAAGCAACTGTACAAGGGCGGCGAGGGCCGCGGTGGATACGGTGGTGAGCTTACGGGTATCAAGAAAAACCTGGTCAAGAGTGTTAAGCTGTGAATGTGTGCTTGATCATAAAATTCACGGTCTTGTGTGTATGTTTTCATGGCGTTCACTGCGGGCAGTTTCAGGCATTCAATGTGTATATAACCCCGATCTCATCTTCTGGTTTACCCGAAGTTTCAAAAACCGTTTTATTCATCTCAATCCATCTTCTCTTATACGAGGGATTCTAGCTACATGTCCCCGATTGCTACGAATGCAGTGGAGGTGGGCAGGGATTTCATTCTCCTAATGGGATATATCAACATCTCGGGTTCAGCTAATTGATGATGACATAAGGCGTAAATGTATGTTGTACCTTGTAAGGATACTCGTGATAGCATTCCATGCGCTTGGTCCTATAATAATAAATCGTTTCACTCGAACAAGCCTTCGAAGACGGCCTTGACATGATCTGAGTCACCTTGTGAGAAATCAATCTCCAGAAAATCTCTCACTAGAGAATTCTTGCTAAAGATGTTAGTCACATTTCATTTTCCTTCTATGGAGAAGATAACTCGTACCGCTTCTTCTAGGTCTTGCATCTCCTCTGAAGATAGAACCGAACAGGCCACGATAATGTTCTCCCCTCGTGCGGCAAGAGACGTAAATTCGTTTGCGCGGGATATAACAGATGGGTCGATACCGTTCATTGCCGCGCACCTATAACAACGTTGAAGTCAATTAATTCTAAACGAAAGGAATGCGGACATGACAAGAAGAAGGACGTACATGGTACCAAAGCTTTGGCTACTTCGCCCCGGACGAAAACTGTTCGAAGTGTAAGCATCATTTACGTACCCTTAACCCAGGAACCAGCTTTCCTGTACATACTTATACAGATATGTAATCTGGTCCTCGGCTTCCTGGGTTTCTTCGCAAACTTGAACTTCCATATAGCCAAGATAAAGTCGAGGCCGCAAAGCGAGCAAGTTGTTCTCGAAAATCTCATGAAAATGAGTTGCTGCAATGACTTTAGGGGACCTCTCGAGGCACAGTAGATAATCGAATATGCCGCAGGCAAGGCCGATGCCATCTAAACGCGTTAATTAGTCTGCATGAAGAGCTATAGCTAGATGACCACAGACTGCTTTCGGTAGTTCCCGTCCCGAACTCGTCGATGATAAGCAAGCTTCGGTTTGTGACTTGTTTCAGGCAGAGGGAGATTTGCTGCAAATCGTTCATGAATGTGCTTTCGGCCTTAAGATCTGTTAGGCTGTCCAATCCGACAGTTTATACAAAGAATTTGAGATACCTTGGAGACACTCTCCTGAGTATTGATCTTAGTCAAGATTTTGTCTGTAATCCCCAATTCCGCGCTCTCTGCAGGGACAAAGCTGTGCCAGTTAGCCTTTGTATCATGATCTTAATAGGATGGAACATACCTCCCAATCTGGGCCAGGTAGACAATCAGAGCGACCTAATCCCGGGTCAGAAAATGTGTTTCACAAGGACAAAATCCAGCTTACCTGCTTCATATAGATACTTTTTCCAGAGTAATTTGGTCCAGTCAAGAGCAACATGCTGGGATTAGAATCCATGGATGAAGCAGCGTCATTGGTCTCAGACTCATTTCCGCCCACGAGCAATGTGTCATTTGGCACATAGGACGGAACGGTCAATTCTTGAAGTATGTGCCTGTCATCTGTCAGGGATGTCAAGGTATGATCGTTGATGAACTCTTACCGGCCACCCTTGATTCTGATCACATTTTGTTCAACCATTCGTGGTCTGGTCAGATTGTAGAAACTGGCCCCCTGTGTGAGAGCAAGTAGGCTGTGGAATTTGTATTAGCGGATCTCATTCATGTCCCACAAAGACTAACCTATCAATATCTCCACAAATATCAGAAGCATCGACGAGCACATTCTCATATCGAAGGACTCTCTGCGCCAGGTCGTATACAATCTCGATCTCTTTTTCTGTCAAGGTAGGATTTTTTAGCTCTTCATCTCCATTGCTTCTCATCAATTTAGCAGGCTTACCACAGATAATACCGTATATATCTCCCAACTTCTCATCCATCTCTCTCATGCGTAAGTCTTTGAGATACGCCCGATTTTCCGTGATGAACATCAATTCCCATTCATCATCGGCACTAGTATATGCCGCACCGCCATGCTCATCGAGTGGAATGGCAACATGGAACCCAAGCTGAGGGAAGTAAATGACATTGACGTCGATGTCGAGAGTCGCCGGAATCGTTGCGGCAATGTCGAGGGCAACGTGCTTGAGAAGGCTGTTGAGACCATCGTATCTGTCTTTGATTCTGTCAAGCTCTCTATCAATTCCTTGCTTCACCACTGTTCTTCCTTGTTCTTCAGAGTTATCAATGTCGACCTAAAGAGTCAGATGCGTTATTAATTCTATAAGAAAAACCTACAATTTCTTGAACCATACGACCAACTCTGTACAGCTGGGCTGCTTCAAAGACCCTGAGAGCCTGCAATTTGTCAGTACATGAAGGACTGAGATACCTGTTGGGGATTAACCTTGCTTCGGAGAGTCAGGATATGCGCGCCCGAGGTCTCCCGCAGTGCATCATTGATGTCGATGGAGTAGAACGCAAACTGGTCAGTCGCCTCATTAGCATCGCAATGAAGAACTATCACTCTCACTCTACATAGACGAACGATGGCAAATCAAACATACAGCAAGAAGAGTAGCCCAAACCGTAGTTTTGAACCCAGTAACCTTAGCACTACCAGTACTAATTCCCTTGCGAAGATTGAGCATGATAGGTCTGATGTTTTTGACGTGTTTCAATGCTTTAGTCATCTTCTCCAATGAAGCAAGATTGTCAGGGCGGGAAAATAGTCCTATAAAATCATGCCGTTCATGAATCGCATTTAGATCCACGCTTGGACGGAAAAATGTCTGCTTAAGTCTTGCCCTACCCTGAGGCGTGTATGCAAAGTGTTGGAAGAGCCCATAGACCGAAAGACCTTCTTTGCCTGAAGCTGACTTTTTCCCAGGGCCCTGGTTGAACATATTCGGGTGTGACTCCGACTGGATAATCTGGAGAGAGGTGAAGGTGTTGCTGTTGATCCACATCATATCCCGTAAATTGAACATCTGCAGTGCTCGGACCCGATACTCATTCTCCTCTTCGAGGGGGCTAGGTGCCGCGGCTCTTCGTCGCTGCAGGTAAGTGAGTATGGCTCCCGCGCAACCAATAGTCACGGGGTTATCCATGTCGACGGAACTTGAGATATGCAGCAGTCTTCCTTCTTGGAGTGTGAAGCCCATCTCTTCTGGGTCCACCTCTTCCGGTCCGGCAAGACCATTTTGGGGCACGAAAAACCGGAGGCACTGTTCGTGCGCAGATGAAACCCCTAAAGCAAGAAGTTTGCTTTCTGCATTGGAGTAGCTGAACTCCGAAGTTGGACGGATGTCAATCTGGTAAGGAAGGTAGGCAGAAGAAACTAGACAGAAATTATCAGCATTTGGCTTCACTAGAAAGGGTCGAAGTAGCTCCAGTGAAAAGCAAATGTACCATCTTCTTGTGCGAGATTCTGATCTTGATTCTGGGAACCAAGATCAACCCGTGGAGGTGTCAAGACCACTGTAGGTTTTATCTGGAGAAGCACTAAAGATGGCCCGATTAGCACTTCCAATCTAGACTTGAACAATAATTAACCCACGAGCGTCGATTGTCTCTATATCCCCCGAACGACTGTCACCGAGCAGATACATCTTTTCTTCTTCGGCCGAGTAGTATGAGCACCCCACAGTTCCGTAATCCTTCATGTCGATAGCAGCAATGACATGGTCATCGAAGTCATCATCGGTAGCTCTTACTGACCGATCTGTTTCGATCTTGGTTTCTGTAGGAAAAGGGGTGTGCAATTGACTTGCTGATGAGATGGCAGGGGTTCGAGGACCACTTGAAATGCTGAAGGCCTGGCTAGCTGGCGCCCTGTGGCCCAGTCGTCGCCCAGATGTACGAGGTGTAATTGGAGGCCGGGAAGCTGGTGTTCTCTTTCTTTTTAAAGAAGGCATTTTCCCGATTCCAACGGAATTGGGATACTTAGAGATGGGGTGAGAGAGATAAATGATGGGGTAGGATAAAACGGTGGGAGTTCGCCCAGTCACCTGTCCATGGGCCGTTCTTTGAGCCTGTAGCCTACATACAACGAGCAATTTATTCTATATGATATTGTTAAGAACTAGATTATTGTACAAAGTGAGTGGACTAGTGTACAAAGTCATGATATGTGCGAGGAGACCGGACATGCAATCGAAATATTCGCAAAAAAGCAGACGCAAAAACATTGTATGTACCACATAAGAACCACATAAGAACGCTAGATTTCATATTGTCATTTATTCTTCCGCGGTGTCATTTATTCTTCCGCGGCCTCCGCAGTTACCACGAGGCCAGACTTAGACTCATCAAGAGAAACTCGGGCAGTTTGACCAGAGACAATTTCACCTCGGATGATCTTATCAGCCAAGCGGTTTCCAATCTCCTTAGCAATGAGACGGTTCAAAGGCCGGGCACCAAACTTCGGGTCGTAGCCCTTCTCGCACAGCCAGTCCTTGGTCTCATTGTCAACCAGCAAAGTCATACGGCGGTCATCGAGTCTGGCCTGAAGCTCTTTGATTCTGATATCGACGATGTCCCGGAGAGCATCCTGGGACAGGCGTCTGAAGATGATGAATTCATCAATTCGGTTCATAAACTCAGGTGGGTATGCGCTCTGAACCACATCCATAACAGCCGATTTGACCTTTTCTGGGAGTTCGGCATCACCGGCGTCGTCTTTAATTGGGTATAAGGGATCTGCTCCGACCAGAATACTAGCTCCAAGATTCGAGGTCAACACAATTAAGGTGTTTCGGAAATCAACCTTGTGGCCTTGGGCGTCTGTCAGGAAGCCCTCATCAAGGACCTGAAGCAGTAGCGCTGAGATATCACGATGAGCCTTTTCGAATTCATCAAATAACAGAACAGCGTAAGGCTTCCGTCTGACAGCCTCGGTGAGCTGACCAGCATCATCATATCCGACATATCCGGCAGGAGAACCAATGAGTCGACTGATTGTGTGCTTCTCCTGGAACTCACTCATGTCAAACCGTAGTACGGCAGTTTCCGTGGAGAAAAGGAACTCAGCCATCTTCTTGCAGAGCTCAGTCTTTCCAACACCGGTGGGACCAAGGAACATGAAAGAGGCCATAGGGCGATTTTCTCCGCTAAGACCAGCTCTCTGCATCCGCACAGCATTTGCCACAGCAGAAAGCGCTTCGTCTTGTCCGCGGACGGATTTTCGGAGAGTGTCCTCCATGTGAATCAGCTTCTCCACGTCTCCAGCCATAAGCTTGTTAACGGGGATGCCGGTGGTTCGAGAAACGACGTTCCCAATGTCATCTGCAGTCACTGAGTCGTGAATCAGAGTTTGATTTTTGGGATCCTGTTCAGCGCCTTCTTTGGGTAGCTTGGCTTCGAGCTCTGGGATGGTAGAATATCTCAACTCTCCAGCCTTGGCAAAGTTTCCTTCGCGTTGAGCTTGCTCAAGTTCAAACCGAGCGCGTTCTAAATCCTCCTTGGTGCGTTTGATGGTATCAATTTCGGCCTTCTCCTCTTCCCAGGCCTCGGTCAATTTACCAGCCTCTGCTTGCTTGGTCTTCAGGTCTTCTTGAAGCTTCTCTCGCCGTTCGCGGCTGGCAACATCGGTTTCCTTGCGGAGAGACTCAAGCTCAATTTGGATGGTAGTAATGTCACGTTCAAGTTCCCGAATTGAGTCGGGCTTCGACTCCTGCTGCAAGCGAAGAGCCGATGCAGCTTCATCGACAAGATCAATCGCTTTGTCGGGCAGGAATCGATCTGTGATGTAGCGATTGCTGTAAGTAGCTGCAGCTACTAAGGCGCCATCTGTGATTCTGACACCATGGTGTACTTCGTATTTGTTCTTAATGCCCCGTAGGATGGAAATAGTCGAGGCGACCGACGGCTCACTCACGAGAATGGGCTGGAACCGTCGGGCAAGAGCCACATCTTTTTCAATCAATCGATATTCGTTGAGAGTAGTGGCACCACAACATTGAAGCTCTCCTCGCGACAAAGCTGGCTTGAGGAGATTACTAGCATCAATGCTGCCCTCGGCCTTGCCAAGTCCCAGCAAGGTGTGAAGCTCGTCAATAAAGAGGATCACCCCACCTTCCGCATCCTCCACTTCCTTCAGGACAGCCTTCAGACGCTCCTCAAAGTCGCCCCGGAACTTAGCTCCTGCAATTAATGAGCCCAGATCCAATGAGACAACTCGTTTGTTCTTGATGCTCTCGGGGACATCTCCTTGTACGATACGCTGAGCCAGCCCTTCGAGAACGGCGGTCTTACCGGTTCCAGCGGAACCGATCAGCACGGGATTGTTCTTAGTTCGTCTGGACAGAATTTGAATGGTTCGATGAATCTCGGCATCCCGTCCAATGACTGGATCCAGCTTGCCAGCTTTAGCTTTCTCCGTAAGGTCAACACCATACTTTTCTAGTGCTGGTTTCTCGTCCTCTCCGCCGCTCATATCCATGCGGTGAGTACCTCCTGGGGGGTGTGGACGGCCCCCATTGGCATAGTGGCGGACAGATACAGGGTTATGGTTGATGGCTGGTGGAATGATAGAGGTGCAGGGTAGTATGCTTGATCTCGAGATCGGGGATAGAAGCCGGGTCGAAGATAGGCGAGGCGTTCGCAGAAGCCGACTGCGGGCATTGAGAGATAATCTCGCCGCCATTATGTAGATAATAGATTTGCAGAAGAAAAGAAAAAAAGGGGAAAGAGAATCTATGGCAGTTGGAGATCGGACATGCCACTGTTATACCTTAAATGCCGGTTCCCAAGGTCCATCCGGAGGCTTCTCGAAAGATCCACATAGTGACCGCTGAGTGGCGGAAGGACCCAAACCTTCCGTCACCAGTCAATCACATGACTGGTCTAAGCTTCGTCCTGAAGTCACCAGTTAATCACATGACCTGTGTAGGTAAGCACTGTCGCCAGTAAGTCACCTGACCAATCCTCGCTCTTTCACGTTTTTCCGTGACTCCGTAGAGATTTTCCGCAACAAAAAAATCCCTTCCTTTTTAACCCCTCCTTCATCTATTTTCCTCTCCTTTTTTTCCTTCTCCTTCCAGATACCAACACACCTCTCTTTCACAATGGGTTTCACCGACTTTGTCTCTGATGCCGGCCTGACTCGTAGGCGCCCCTGAGATTTTGTTATTTCGAATCAATTGGTGACTGACTGTGCCCCTCAGTGGCCGACCACTTCCTGTCCACTCGGTCCTACATTGTTGGGTATGAATTCCTCCCATTTTTTCGCCGCTTTTCCTTCCCCTCTTTTTCCTTTCCTATTATGCTTTCATGATGAGAAACATTGGTCCGTGTTTAGGAGGCGGATTAAGACCCCGCTGGATGACTACAACCAATCGCGAGCAATCGCACCTCTGATCCTGCTTCACTATGCTACATTATTGAATCGTTTCATTTGATGTGAACATCAAGGCTGATTCTGTTCATCAGCCACGCGCCCAGCCAGGCCGATGTCGTGACCTTCAAGGCCTTCCCCGCCGCCCCTGACGCTGCCAAGTACCCCAACGTCGCCCGCTGGCACAAGCACATCGCCTCTTTCGAGTCCGAATTCCCCAGCCTCCCCGGTGACTCCAACGCAGCTTTCACTGTCTACGGTCCCGAGACCACCACGCTTCCCTCCAACCCCAAGGACAAGCCCGAGGAGGAGGATGAGGATGAGGACCTCTTCGGCTCCGACTCTGAGGAAGAGGACCCCGAGGTCGTTGCTGAGCGCAACAAGCGTCTAGAGGAATACAAGGCTAAGAAGGCCGGCAAGGTCAAGCCCGCCGCTAAGTCTATCGTCACCATGGAGGTCAAGCCTTGGGGTATGTATTTCCCAAGTGTTTCTTCTAGTTCAAGTGCTAACAAACATTTTCCAGATGATGAGACCAACCTTGAGGAGTTGGAGGCCAACGTCCGCGCCATTGAGTGGGAAGGCCTCGTCTGGGGTGCCTCTAAGTGGGTCCCCGTCGGTTTCGGTATCAAGAAGCTCCAGATCAACCTTGTCGTTGAGGACGAGAAGGTCTCCACTGATGAGCTCCAGCAGAAGATTGAGGAGGATGAGGACCACGTCCAGTCCACTGATATCGCTGCCATGCAGAAGCTGTAAATTTGCGATGCCCATTTATGAAGCCGGAATTGTGTGACGGAAATGCGTGATGTCAAAGGAATCCTTTACGAATCTAGTCCTAACTAGAAAGCTGGTCCAGAAGTGACCGGTCATTGATGAAAAATTCAAAAAATTCATGACCATTCACACTTTCACTGTAACTTGCTAGTTGTATATGTGTATGATTGTCTGGCAATTTTTCAAATTAAATCCACGAAATCGCTATCTACAGGGGTGGTAACTGCTTGTTTAACAGGCAGATGCCGGCTTATATGCACTCGATGTCTCGTGGATCAACCCTCAATATCTATATAGCTTCTAACCGATCAATATTCTCATATAATCAATCACATTCACCTAACTTGTTAACTTGGTCAATTTACTAACTAGCTGACTACTTTCATTTCTTGACGTCGCTGCCTCGTCATTCTTTTTCTTATACGACTGTCACGTTAGAAAGACGAGTACTCTACATATTTATATTGTATTGACAAAGACAATGCTCCATGGTTACTTGAAGGCACATCTGAACAGACATGGTTGGCTAACTAATTAAAATGGTATTATTTAATAGACGATATCTCGATATATATCCCCGCCACCTATAGCAGATTCCCACTGAAAACCAGAACAGGGGGACTATGCTCTTTATGTTCTGTCTCCCGGCTCATTCTATTGACAAATATACCGTGCATAGCATGGACTGTGTAATCTAGCGAGCCTCAATCCATGAGTCATATTTCTAGTTCCAGACTGGCAAATCTCTAAGGTCTCTAAAACTACGTATTTTCTCTCTTTCTTGAACCATGTTTCGATCTGTATGGCTATCACTTACGGAGGTTAGATACAAAACAAAGTCCTTTGTCTACACAGAGGTTGGACAGCAGAGTCGAATGATGTTACCCTCGCCTAGGGGCTGGTCTAGTAGTGTTGCCCATGCATCGCAAAATTTACCGAAAGGAAAAATGTCAGGAGATAGGACTGAAATCTGGCCAAATACACCGGTTTATATCGTCAATTGAACCCAGCATGTCCGTTTGATGGGGTTGTGATCCCTTGAGGTCCAGTTTCGGGTTGATATCGCAAGGAATGGATACAACATTTGCTGAATGTAGGTAGCGAGAGAGATATCCCCATTAATCAGAGAAGACCTCCTAGAAGCAGATCCATCAAATATATTAATAGAAATATGAACAAATGCAACAGACGTGATAAATCCCAGCCAGCCCTGGAGTCAAAAGTTGATTAGGTAAACCAACTGGAGGCGGGCCTCCACGAACCTCCCGCCAACGTATCAAACGGGCATCACAACACTGTCCACAGTCAGCGACCCCAGTCAGCGAACCCAGGCTTCATCTCAACACCAATGATACAGTGGGAATTATCTGAAATTACCCCCGATAAGAAGAGTTCGCAACGATCGGACCCAATCACTGAACTCCAACCCGCAACCCAAAACCAAACCCACCACCCATCATGAGCTTCCTCTCCCGCGTGGTGACTTTCTTTGGCCTCGTCCTGATAGTTCATGCGTACGTTGTCGAACCATCCACTCAGCAACCATATACATTCCTCCTCGAACAAAGCTAACAATCCCTTCTGCAGAGGCTACTCGGCCCACGAACATACTGTCCTTTACAGCAACCTCACGTCTACTACCCTCCCACAAGACATCATCGTCGAAACCCTCGTTTCGGTACTAATTGTCTCCATCGGATTGGTCTTGAGCGCGCAGAAGTTGAAGCCGATTAGCTGGCGCGAGTGGGCGGGCGAGATTGAACGGAACGGTGGAGCGCGCAACCCGTACCTGAGTCTGGAGGAGCGTTATGGATTCTGGGATATTCGGGTGAGTTTTTGCGATCTACTTGGATACATGTCGTGGCGGCTACTAGATTTGTATTTATTCAAAACGTGGATTCATTGCTGGACAGCATTGTTTCGGAAATATTTGAAGCTAACATTTGGATCACATAGGCGAAGCGAAAGGAGTTCGCGGACTGGGTCCGTGGTCAGGATGTGTCGATCAAGGAGTGATGGTTGAATATTGAGTTTCGGATTGTGTTCTGCAGTGGGGGAGAGCTGTATAATATGCATTGCGGCGAGGGAGTTCAGTCTTCAATCGAAATGCTCAGCTTGTTGCTGGCTACGATATCTACCTATCCGGAATCAATGGCTTTGTACTCCGTACCCTTGGAGAATAACGTACGGTATGTGCTGGCGACGCAGGGGTGGCAACTCGCACCTTCATGTGATATACTCCGTACTCTAGAGGCGACCGAGAGGTTGCACAAACATACCACTACTAGTACGCCTGCCCGGCTGCTTGTGACCTGGGTAAGTGGGATCATTGCCATAGACGCTTTTGGCGCACTCGGTTCGCATTCCCGCGCCACACCGCTGTAGGATGGCGATGCATAGTCTAGGCCATCAACTGACAGCATGACCTCCACCAATATTGTTGTGACCTGGGCAGTAAGCAAGGGGTTTTGATGCCGCCTATACGGTAGCCAAAAGTAACCTTATTCCAGAGTCGGATGCTTGGCCCGATATAGAGAATCGTTTGGTTATGAGTAGAAGGCAAGTCGAGACTCGAGGTATACCCGTTTTGTCTTCTATATTGTAGACATATGGTGCGACCTAGTCACACAATATGCAGGTCAATAGTACTACCTATCCATCTAGCCAGAACAAAGACGTCTGCAGTGCTCTGGGATCAAGCTTAAACTCCATGCACGGTACGAGCGTACCGTGCCTCTTTGTCTCCGTTGATATTGCGGAAATCGGTTATCGTCTCTGTCAGAAGAAAAAATATATAAATATAGAGATCCTTACTGGATGGAGTTAACCGAACCACTGACTTGTCTCAGAGACCCACCTCAGTCTGATGATTCGAAGAGTCCGCGGGCTGGTTGTGAGGCAAAAGTACTCAAGTCGAGATAATTACTCCGTAGTGTACGAAATAATTATAAATTAGATGTCAGAATTGGTTATATCCTTGCAACATACAAGGATAATACAGTAGCACCGTAATGCCAAGTGTATAGTAAAAGAAGAGGTAGAGAGCTGACCTCGGGATACCTGTTTCGATAAATTGATGTCTCACTTAGAAGGCTGGTTCGAGTTCCTTAGCTCCAAAATAGGATCGCGCCATTTGAAGCCCAAAAAAGTATTGATTACTTACAGTATACTTAGTATACTGTGTGTGTATAGTGAGTTAGATGGGAGAATATCAAGAACTGAACTGGATAGCATCCAAAGGGACTCGTATGTCCACACAGTCGAGATTTTTCTCCTAACTTCCATGGCCAGGAAGCTTTCAGGCTACTGAATAATTAGTTCCGCGAGATTGAGACATGTCGTTATTGTTGCCAAGGCTATGTTTGTTATGATTAGTTACCGTACAGGTGATCAGACGCTAAATTAGCTAGGCCTGGTGCATATTGCCACCATGTCAAATCTGCCAACTATTCCAACTATTCCTGACTTTCCTTGATTTTGGGGAGACAGAGAGACACATTTTATAGTAATTTGCAGTTAATTACCTTTGCCAGCACCATTGAATGTCTCTAGTAACTTCACTCTCAAATACATACATGTAATATATGAACGTGGGGGAGCTTACGGATTGGTGTGACCCCGGAGATCGACATAAATAGAACTGTAAGACCTTGCAGATCCCAAATTGCGCTAGATTCAGACGCGGATGGCTGACTGGAGTAGCGTATCTATTTCAAAAGCCATTTCGGAGTCTAACATGTGTGTGCACTAAACAGTCTATAACATGAGACTTGTTTCCCTGGACAACCCCAGCCTTATAATCCCATCTCCCCCCAGCCTTTGTCTGAGACCACTTTTATTTCTCTCTCTCAATATTCTCCATACTCACTACACATACATTATTTCATCTACCAACAATCTCTAATCCATCAGAATGCGTTTCTCCATCGTCTTCACCACCCTCTCGGCCCTTGCCTTGGCCAACGCCCAGAGCAGTGTCACCACCGAGGTAGGCAAAAACAAAAAAACTAATCACAATGCCAGAATAAGCTAACCTATCCAACAGACTGTTAACTACCTGACCCAGACAAACTCCCTCGGTGTCGTGACCGGTCAACCTGAGGCTGTCACTTCCCAACCTAGTGTCATCACCAGCCAGGCCGCTGCCGAGACCTCACAGCAGGCTGCCGCCTCCATCCCTGCCGGTCTGACCTCGCCCGTCGCCGGCCCCGGAGCCACCCATACCACTTTGAGCACCAACTCTCAGGTTTCTGGTACCGGCACTACTACCTTCGTCACAGAGTCCAAGGCCACTGTTACCTCAACTGGCACCGGATCAGACTCCGCAGCAGCCTCCTCCAGCTCTTCCAGTTTGTCTTCTAAGGCATCCAGCGCGAGTGACAATGCCTCCAGCGCTGATGCTAGTGCTTCCAGCGCTGGTGCAAGTGCTACCAGCGCAAGTGCCAGTGCTTCCAGCGCCAGTGATAGTGCTTCCAGTGCCAGTGATAGTGCTTCCAGCGCAAGCGCTAGTGCTACTGCTTCTACCGGCGCTGCCCCTATTGCCACTGCCGGCCCTGTCGGTCTCATGGTAGCCGGTGCTGCTCTCGTTGCTTTCCTCTAAGCGAAGCAAGAGTCTGTGATTTGGCCACCGGCAATATCCCGTCCCCTATTGTACTATGATGTCCACATCAAGCTCATTAAAGGCGAGGATTCGGTCGTGGTCGTCGGTTGGTTATGTTGATCCAGTCTCTGGATCGAGAGGAATGAGGATCATGAACATGCGAAAATCAGTTATTTTTCTTTGGCGATTTGTTATTATCTTTCAGGGGTTTCTACAAACCTGTAATTCTTTCTCATTGGGCAGGACTCGTGTATTTCACTTTGTTGTACCCGGACGCGCATCTTCACGGCGCAACTGTTTCCCACTTATTTTCTCTATCTTTGTGATTAACTTAATGCTTTCCTGGGTAAATAAGAGTTTTGCTTCCGTGTACAATCATGTGTATCCAGTCTAGAGATAATAACTGTAGGTCTGATACGGTCAACAACAGCTCGCTGGCATATATTTGCAGCAACAATAATCTTAATTGGGTAAGTGACACGGGTTGTGATGCGTATGCTATAACAGGTAGTATGTGAGTGCTTCAAAGGAAAAAATAAATGAGTTATCACCCACATAACCTTCCCTTTATTCCTGAGTTTCGATAAATGTCTCATCAGACAGCAAGGGCCACAACAAAGCAACGACGTGGTGAAACATAGGGCAATCCCAAAAAGGTAATATTAGTTACGCGCACATTACGCGACAAACATCACGTGACTGACGCGCTACCGAAAAGGTTAGTGTGACCTCCACTCAAAACAAACCGTCGACGAAGTAACCATCTCTTATCATTGTGATTGTGATTCTTGTGCTTTCACTGGTCCGGATCACTTTCTGAATTTGCATTCTTCTTCAAGTTAGTTTACCCTGTACCTTAATACCCCACAAACCATCCAAAGCCCCAGCATGGTAAGTCGTCCCTGTTCAACCATTGACACACTGGTTTCCCAGCAACCGGTGTATGCTCGTACTCTATATCTGACATGGATATCTAGCCGTCCAACTTGCGCCGGCTAGCTGCCGACCATGCTGCCTTACACCGCGATCTTCCGCCGTACTACTTGCAGCCGTCGGATGGTGATGACCTGTCACAGCTGAACATACTCCTCACGGGCCCCGCGGGCACACCCTTTTCACAAGGATTATGGGAGCTCCATCTCAAGATGCCCGCTGACTATCCCAAAAGCCCCCCAAAGGCCACCTTCAAGACAAAGATATGGCACCCGAACATGGAGGAGCTCACTGGAGCTGTCTGTGTAGATACGCTTAAGCGGGATTGGCAGCCTAATCTAACTCTGCGCGATGTATTGGTGGTAAGTTGGACTGCACTAGCAGAATGAATTCTTACAGTTAACTAACCTTATTTCTATTCAGACAATCTCATGTCTACTTATCTACCCTAACCCTGACTCTGCCCTCAACGCTTCCGCGGGCGCTCTTATGCAAGAGAACTATGCCGCCTTCGCACACCAAGCCAAACTCATGACCTCAATCCACGCCCCAATCCCGCTCAACCTCAAAGCTGCAGTGACGGAAGCAAAGCTCCGGGGCGAGGAGGCAGGTACGACACTTGAAGAGAAAGAAGAAGACGCAATCATTCAACGCCGGCGGAAACATACCCGTGCCCACACAGCTGCAACCAAGAAAACTACGCGCAACACTACTGCATTTGAAAACCCGTCACAGTCCTCATATCCTTCACAATCCTCCTCAAATCCTTTCGCCCAACCCTCTCCACCCATGACAGACAACGCCATGAGCGACAGTGAAAGCGATGACCCCGCTACCGCAAGCAAAGAAAACAACCCAACTCTGTCCCCTTCACCTGTCTACTTTGCGCCCCCAAGTCCCCGTAAAACCGCCCTGGGAAAACGCCCTCTTTCCGTCCTCTCAATTCCCTACCCGGAAGACTCCGATGCAGACATGATGCTCATAGACTCGGATAACGACAACGATGCTCCCTCCATGAGCTCTAACGAACGAAACATCACTGCAAACACACATTCCCGTACCTCGTCGCCACTACGGAAAACACCTAAGCTCTCTCTACTCTGTGGTGGAGTCAACGCCTCCGGCCGTCTCCGCGATGAGGTGCCAATATTCGAAGATGTGCCCCAGTTGGCCCTGCCAGACCCCCTACGCCGACTGAGTGGTGACGGGAAAGAGAACCGTGGATCTGCAACTGCGCGTGGTCTGAAAGAGAAGCGTGAACACCACCCCATGAGGACGCTCAACGGCTCTACTCCCCTTTCTCCAGCACATGCCCAACTACCCACGCCGCCACTATCATCATCGTCGTCATCTCTCTCAGGGTCCTCTTCTTCTGGAATCTCCAAGAAAAAAGCCACGAGCGGCATGCACAGGCGCCTTGCCGTCAGAACAAAGCCGCGCATTGGCATCCGTCGGCTATGAGAAACTCATCCATTTTTCTGGACTAGAACTTGACTTGACATTGATGGCGTTGCTTTGAGACCTCCAATTCATCTCGATAACTCTACTTTGGGTTTGCTTTGAGTTGAGTTGATTCCTTTGATTTTTGTTCTCCCTCTATCTACCTTCCCCCGTTAGCGACATTTCTTGATACCCTCGATGGTCTGAATTCAATCGGACATACAAACTGCATGGAGCAAGGAGCGAGAAGAACTTTATGGAGCTGGTTCCATTACATTGCATTGGCAATAGCAGGCCGGGCAAGGTGGCCCTGTGCTTTACAATTTGCCTTGGCTTGGACAACATATTCGTCTGATTTCTTTGTTTAGAAGTTTGTCTAATATTCACATGGCATCTATGGATACATTTTCTGATGTTTTCATCACCATATAAGTAGGCTTACCGCAAATCAATCTTGGAAGTCATAGGTTACTTTATAACAAAGACTAATCGTACGCAGAAGGGCCCGGGATGATAGTTTTAAGTTTGTAATACCATAGATTAATGGAAGAATTTTCTGGGACTATCAAGCTGTAATGTCCTCCCCGCCAAGTTCCTAAACATTCTCAGAGAACGAGAACAAAGAAAGCAATCAGGCAAGCTCAGAAACTGACAGATTTGCCCAGGTTTCAACTAAAATGCTCAAAAAAAGACAAACAGCCGCTTTGCACATATAACAGGATAATTATAAGAATCCCAGGACACGTCAGAAAGATGATAGGTAGAATTTGGGATAATTGGATGAAACCGCCCAGAAGAAGGGTAAGCAAGGAAAGATATGCCGATAATGATATGTTCGATCCGCGTTGGGATTGGATTATGTCCGTAGGCGTGCACAAGACACAGAATCCTCCACCTGAGCGAAGAATCTGCAGGGTGGCATGCAAGAAATATATCCCATGAAGAAAACAGAGCCACGTTTCAGACCTCTACAGGGCGTAGGGGTTGACAGATCGAACAGTGAGGCATCTATAATGGAAATCAATTAGTTAGGGACGTCCATAGTAGAAAAAGAAGAAAAAGCTGGATGGGAACACTTACGGAGGACTCTTGCTCAGGTCAGTCTTCAAGATGATGGGAACACGGGTCATCTCTGTGACATCCTGGATGAACTCTCCATCCACCTCGCGTAGCTTGAACAGGTTCAAGTACTTCTCCTTGTTGGTCAATTTGTTCTCAGGTGCATCAGCAGTTCCGGACGCAATCTTGGGATCCGAGCGAGTACGGTGAGGTGCCTGCTGGTGGTGGCCGTTGCGCGTAGGCGACGGCGGCATGCTCTGAGTCGAGCGGTCGGCGGAGTTGAGCGACACACCGGCTGTCATTTCAGTGACCTCATCCGCATCTTCGTCGTCGTCGAAAAGGGCATCGACATCGTCCGCAGACATTGTGCCGGTCTCAGTTTGCTTACGCATGGCCTCGTCACGCTCTCTGGCCCGCTCTCTAGCGGCTTCAGCATCACGGGCAGCCGCTGCGGCTTGAGCAGCGCGGGAGTTGCCGGGCTTGGGACGCTCATCCTCGGGAATATATGCGGACGAGGGAACACCCTTCTCCCAGTACAGCTCGAGTACGCGACTGTCCTTGCGGTATTCAGCCTTCTTGAGCGGCAGCTGGTCGCAGTGCACGCGCTTTTCAAAGCCGTATTCCGGAATAAGGACGTCAAATGCAGACTCGTAGACGCAGAGTACAATACCCTCGCTGATAAGATCACCACCGATCTCCCGACTTTTGCGGTCCATTTTACGGCAGGCCTCAATGTGCACACTCTGCTCCTGGGCATTGAGAGCCGAGTCCTTCTTATTGTTGCAAAGATCCGCAGTCTTGTTCAGTGACTCGATATCGTCATTGAACTCAACGGCACCCCCGGAGAGCACAGCCTCGAGTTGACGGTGCACAAGGATATCGGCGTAGCGCCGAGAGGGGTTGGTGAAGTGGGTGTAAACCGGCACATTGAGCAAGTAGTGCTGGCGCATCTCATCGGGAGCACCATTGCTGACAAAGTACTTGGCACGCTGCATGGCCTTGGCAATGAGAGTCTCCATACCCTGCATCACGTATTAATACAGGTATTTATGACCAGGAGAACGGAAAGGTACTTACCTTGCGAAGATCCACATCTTGCACCTTGCAGAGAGAGCTCTGGAGGCTGCCACTGCTACTTGAGTCCATTTCGAAGCCAAGGCGGTTCATCCTCTCAACAAACGAAGTAAGGCGACGAGAGTTGGGCGAGAACTGACGACGCAAGAAAGCTCTCTCCGGCATAGCGCTGACAAGCTTACGAGCAACGAAGAAGTTGGCCTGGTGGCTCAGCTCCTCAACAAGTTCGTGTGCTGGAGTAGACTCGAAAATATTGTATTCAACTGGCACATTCTCATCATCGAGCTGCTGAAGCAGACGCTGCACAGGGACGTTTGATACGCGGTTACCGAAGCGAGCTTCGCGGAACTTGCCGACAGTGTTCTAAATTTTTCTGTTAGCATGAGGGAAGAATGGTAGAATCAGTAGAACTTACGTGCAACAAGCGGATGCTGTCGGCAGAGATGCCACTGGTGTTGACATCAGACTTGCCCTGAACGAGTGCATTGACTTGGTCGTAGTCAAGACGGCCAGCGCTCTTGATGACACCCTTGCCGATCCAGACATCCTCATCCACCACACCAGTGGTGGGGTTGGTCTTGAAGACCACACTGACTGTGAGGCGATCTTCGCCAGGGACGAGAGAGCAAAGCTCAGTGGAAACACGGGTAGGCAGCATGTTCATGATTCGATCGACCAGATAGACTGCAGTCCCACGCTTCTTGGCCTCACGGTCCACTAGGGAGTTACCCTTGACGAAGTGAGCAATATCGGCCACGTGGACACCGATCTCGACCTTGCCATCGGCAAGGCTCTTCACATGGAAAGCATCCTCGAGAGACTTGCTGTCGGCGGGGTCAATCGTAAAGATGGTCTCTTCACGGAAGTCACGTCGAGAAGCCAGGGCGTCTCCCTCGCTAGAGACGGTCCAGTCCTCCCAGCCGATGCTCTTCAGCACAGCATCGGAGAAATCATCCGAACCGAAGTTGTTGTCGCGGAGCAGGGCATCTGTCTCAACCCGCAAGTCACCCATCTCTCCAAGCTGCTCAACGAGAGTACCGAAGGGGTGCAAAGAGGTAATAGGCCATCTCTTGATAGAAGCAACAAAGATACGGTTGGCGTAATCCTGGTGCTTCTCAACGAAGTCCCGAGGTGCCTGCTCTGTGGGAATGGCAATAAGTGGAACACGCTTGTCGGTAGGCTTAAACCAGACAATCTTTGGCTTATCCTGGTGACGGTCATTGTGGGAACGGCCATGAGCGCCATCTCTGGCTTGCCGCTCGGCCTCCTGCTTCTCCTTTGTAGCTTGGCTGCTGGGACGCAAGAGACCTAAGGTTCCTGAGAACATCTGGCCCGCAACACGCTCAATGACCGCAACAACATGGCCGGCGTACAAAGGCTTCTGCTCGTCGCTGATCTCATCCTCCTCACAAAGAAGAAGGCTCTGGCCCTCGACCTCGACATCGTCGTTCTTCTTCTGGGTAGGACGCTGGCGAAGACTACCACGGCGACGAATGCTTCCATCCGGGCCAATTTCCTGTCTATCACCGGCAGAATCGGAGCGACCAAGTTTATCATTCCCAGCAGTGCTGTTAGACCGGGCATCAGTGATATCCTTGCGCTTCTTCTTTTCCTCCTTTTCTTTCTTCTGACCCCACACCTCGTCGACATCGAGAAGCTCGATTGCGACATAGTCACCCTCAAGGGCGCGGTTCCGATCTTTGCTACCGCAAATGAAGATATCGGCATCCAGATCGTCGGTGGTCACATAAGCATCGGAACGATTCTTTTTGTTGACGCGCAAAACACCAGCGACCAACTGTCCATTGCTAAGGAGTGCAGGCAGGTTTGCCTGGGGGAGGTAAGGAGTGAAAAGGGTCTTCCGCTGCTGTTGCTGCTGCTGTTGAACAGACATCTGCGGCGGCGCGTGCTGGCTCGCCTGAAGACCACCCATACTTTGGGCGTTCTGCTGAAGCGCCTGTAGCTGAGCCAGCTGGAGGGGGTTCAATTGCTGACTGCCGAACATCTGAGGTGCCATCATGACTTGGCCCTGAGGAAGTTGGATAAGCTGAGGCTGGCCAAGCTGGGGCTGGCCGCCATACTGGAATTGACCAATAGAGCCCATGGATTGGTTCATCGAGCCGCGCGAGCGGTGACCAGGCTGGAATCCACCTTGCTGCTGACCGATGGGTCTCTGCTGATCTTGACTCTGGTTTTGGTTGTTGGGCTGGCGCCAGTTACCCTCGAAGTTTCGCGAGGATGACCGGGCATGGCCGCCATTCTGGCTGGCTCGCCGTTGATTATCAGATTGATTGGTTGCTGGCTCACTGGCCTGGGGGAATTGGAAGCCGCCTGCACCGCGACCGGAAATGGCAGCCCGGTTACCACCGATGGCCATCGACTGGCTACGGCCATGGCCACCAGCTCGCATGTTTCCGGCCCGCTGGAAGGCGGGTCCCTGGGGTGCCGGGGAAGTGGATACAGGCTTGTCATCCGATGGAGACTGGTTATCAGAACCACTTGTACCAGGAGCAGGAGCTGGGAACTGGAATCCCGAAGCTGTTCTCTTCTGCTGGGCCAGCTCGGCGGCTTTCTTGGCCTCAGGAAGAGCAAGCGAGTGGCGACGCTGGTGGCCACCGCCGGGAGGACCTCCACGACCGCGGCCGGCGTTCTCATTCTTGTGGTTATTGTTGTTTTGGCCCTGCTGGTTATAATCGGCGTAACCCGACGCTCCGGAAGATGGGGCAGGAGGTGGGCCCATGGGAAGACCAGGAAGAGCAGACTGGTTACGACGGTGCGAATGCTGGTTCGGTACATTCATTGGTACTCCAAGCTGCTGCTGCTGTCCCCCCTGCGGGAATTGGAATGCATTCACTTGCTGTGGGGAGACACCGCCCATGGAGGCACCGGGTTGAAACGAGGGCACCTGACCTAGTTGCTGGGGCTGCAACAGCCCCATGTTAACGTATTGTTGATGTGTCGCAGCAATTTGTTGCTGCTGCTGCTGGAGCAACTCGATCTGTTGTTGGATAGCCAGTTGTTCCACTGTAGACAAGCTCAAGTTAGCTGATATGATGGGACGAATGGTTTTATAGTAGGCGGTCGCGAGAGCGGTCACATACTCATCAACGGGGTGAGCTCAGATGGACTTCTCCGATGAGCAATATGGAACTTGCGGCCACCGGGGCCTTGAGGCCCAGATTGACTCTGTTGATCCATGATCCCAAATGACAGAAGCTGGCAATTACTGTAGAATGTAATGTGTGTATTGGGCGGGGTGAATCCGGCGACAGGAGAGACTGGTACTGCGCCAAAAGGCAAATGAGCCAAGTGAGATGGATCACGGGCCGACCAAAAGGAGTTTGTATGTGCGGATTGTGGTTTTCAATACGTGAATTATCCTAGAAGAGTAACAAAGAGCGGATCAGTAAAGGTGAAAGATGGTAGAAGTAACAAGAGAAAGCAAGAAGAGGGGGACAAGGCAATGTCAGAGTGAACATCAACAATACAAGTCCCGAGGTAAGGGCGGACCCAATGGAAGCTTCCATCTCAGGGGGGGAAAGAAGCGGACTTGACGATAACCTCACAAATAACAATAAAAAAGCGGCAAGGGCAATCAACGCCGGGTGAAACTTCCAAAAGTAAATGCGTGGAGTAGATCTCGATGCTCTTACCTGCAAGATGAAACTAATGACGACCTCCGAACCCTAGCATTCCAAAATGACGTCTGCAGAGTTCAATGTGGGATGATCGCCTTTTTTTTTCTTTACAAGTCCAAGAGGCGACGAGGGGCAACCGGATAATGGCAAGTAAGAGTTGAGGCAATCGCACGTTCAAGGCAAACTTGGATCGAGCAACACGGTAGCAACGGGATGAAGCTTCGAACAGGAGTTGGAAGGACCGAGGGGATGGAGCTGTGCTGGAAAGCACGACTGCAACCGACAAAAAGGGAATTCAGACAAAAAGCACCTCGACGGAGGATTGAGGTTGGCCTTGAGCGAAGAAAGCCGTTAAAACGAGCTTGTCTCCGGGATGATTCCAAAGTTCTAAAACGGGAATTCAGAGCTGATCCTCGAAGAGAATGACAGTAAATACTGAAATTATAGGGAAGGATAGAATAGACGATGAAACCATCGACTAATTCGACTCGAAGGAGTGATATAGGGGGGAAGAAGAGAGGGATGGGATAAGAAGAGAGAGGAGGGGGGGAAAGGAGAAGAGGAAAGGTGATGCTGGAGATACAAAGAGGTGTGGGGAGAGGGCCATTGGTACGGAAAGCAGAAGGCGTGTTCGGAAATGACCAAACCACGTTTTATTACAGCGTTTGGCGCAATAACCTCGAAGTGGATCGCGTAAATACCCTAACAGTTATCCGTCATACTCCGCTTCATCAGCCGTGGATGATCATTGCTACCAGTTATCATCATCCTGATGCATCCGTTGAACTGCTTTGAGAACCTACTGGGAGTATCTAGTATGGTGATTGGAGCCTATAAGTATATAAGGGCGTCTAGTCTGCAACCCGGAAACATGGACTCTTCCCTAGTAATCCGTACATAAATTCAAATATAGAAAGCTAGTGGTGAGTTGGCTAGTCTAGGGTCTTTTTAAAGGTATGGGAACAGTATCCGCTGAGCTAATTATTCAGCATAGCCCTAAAGAGAAAAGGTAGCAAGCTCAAGTCCGGTATCATCGGAGAGACATGGAACATGGAATATCTCGTATTCCCTTCTCCCAATTATATAGTGTAGGTCAAAATGGATGATGCTCATGATGATGTAAACGTCAAGGTTTCCAAACGGGAGCGCGCCAGGGAACCGAACCGGCTCGCGGGTCTTGCTTATGTACTCATTCGTCTTGGGGGTCTAGAAGGCCCTCTTTGGCTGCAGAATAGACTGGCAGTAAAATAGTAGAAACTGGGTGATTGATGTGAGTAATTGAGATCTAAATCAACTTGAAATCACTTTTTGCTGTACTCGTAGTTATCCATCTCCATCTTCTTAACTACCAGGGCAGGCCTGTTCAATAGCCTGATATTCCGGAAGTACCGATATAGTAAGGCGGTGATAGGAAAGCGGTGAAAGTAGAACCTTGGAGGTAAGATTGAACTTTACAGGTAATTTATTTTCTTGGCTTCATAAGGGCTCTAGACGTTTGAGGAAATATTGAAGCAGATGCATCGATGTACGTGGAATCTTCGAGTGGCTCATTATTGGATGGTTATGCAATGCAGCCAAACGCTTGATTTTGTTTGTGGCCCCTCGAAAGGTACATACTAATCCCAACCTTCCCATAGCTCCGATCTCCATGGACCCTCCCTTCTACTAGTGTTGACGCGACAACGTCGAATTATTCGCCCGCTACACGCGCAGTTTACTTTCGTTCTTCATCGCATTCTCTCAGAACCTCTCGTCCAATTGTTCTCACGCCGTGCCGTTCCCTCTCCTACCTTCAGATTCAGATTGATACTAGTTTGAGACATTTTGGGATATTGTTCTATTCTCGGCACTTCTGAACTCTACTCTTCGAACTACGGATATGATCCCAGTCACTTGAGTCCTCCATATTCACTTGACCAACCTTTTCCCTCGCTAGTCCTCCGAACCTCCACAACCTTGCCGCAAAACATTCACTACTCGACCACTTTCACCGGAAATTTTGGAGCACATAAATCAAATGTCGACCCCTACGATGACGCGGTTTCGGAATCATGTCCCCCCATTGGACAGCCCGTCCAAGCAGCTTATGCTGGACCTCGTCCGCGATCTTGAGCAAGTCAAAATCTTTGACGCCGATCTGAAGAAAGTCCACCAGTATGAGCGCAAAGCGTTTTATGAAAATCTCGACCGGATCGACCGCGAGCGTGAAGCAGTCCACACAGCCGCCCTCGACGAGGCCGCCGCCTTTCACGACCGCGTCCGCGAGGAAGCGGAGACAACCTTGAAGGATCACCTCCTCGCCGAAGAGGAAGAGCGTCTGCAGAAGGAAGAAGCGATCCGGAAAGAACAAGAGCGCATTGAACGTGAGAAGGCTGAGAAAGCACGCCGCGAACGAGAAGCGGCCGCGCGCGTCGAGGCCGAACGCCAAGCCAAAGAGCAGGCCGAGAAGAAGGCACAGGAGGAGGCGGATAAGAAAGCCGCTGCCCTTGAAACCGCGCGCAAAGCCGCGAACGAGGAAAAGCTCCGCAAGGAACGCGAGCAGGCTGACGCACAAAAGCTCAAGCAAGACGAGGAGGCTCGGAAGGTGCAGGAACAAGCCGACCAAAAGGCCCAGAGCCAACAGCAGCAGAAAATCGGTGGCGGGAACCTTTCAGCTGAAGATATCCGAGTTCAGCAACGTTACGTTGAGCTGCATAAGACTCTCAAGGACATGCGAAAATGGCTGAAGGACATGGGCCAAAGCCAACCTGACCTCAAGGCGACTATGGGCAACTTACGACGCTCCATCAAGAAATCTGTTGGCCAGCTTCGAGCTGGAACCGGTGCAAATAAGCAGCAGGTACGAAATCCCCTCGCACTCATCAGATGGTCGTTTGGGTATTAATTTTTGAACGAAACTCAGATTATTCAGATCAAAGCTGAGCTTGAAAAAGCTCTCGCCTATCCGGAGCCAACAGTGGACATTCGGAATTTCTTCGCATTCCCGCCCGAGGAGATTGCCAAATCCGAAAACAAAGTACCGGCAATGCTAATCTACGGATTAAACATTCTCGCAAAGAGCTTGATATCCTCTCTTCTGGCCGAGGCCTCTATCAAGCAATCCCACGCTGAGCCGATCGGCATCATTGCGGCTCAAATATTCTCGTTCGATATATTCACGTATAAAGGGCTCCACATGTCCGACATCATATGGGCCAAATACCGTGTCGTCTGCCCAGCCCTGTGGGGATTCACAGGCAACGACAAGACCGAGGGCGGACGTCGTGTCCTAGGTTGGTGGCGTTCACCAGACACTGGTTCATGGGTCAGTGAACAAGTTCACATGGACCGCATGACCGCTCTGGGTGCAGGATATGCTGCCATGACGCTCCGAAATTTCGCCAAATCCCCACGCCGAAACCCCTTCCCTAACACTATGTTCTGGGCCTCTATCCATAAGATTCTGGCAATTCCACCCTCAGAGTTGCAGGAGACCCAGATAGCTCTCCTGGCAGCACTCCTTCGATCATCGGGCGAGAGGATTCTGGGCTTCTTCGGACAGTACGGACTCACCCTCATGCATCATATTATTGTGGATCTGCCCCGTAAGCTCGGGCGAGAGACAATGGCTGTTACTCAGCTGAGCACTCTCAAGGAGCTCTATCTGAAGGAGAAAAATTTCGCGTTGTAATTTGGCTGGTAGGCGTTTTGGGGGGATTTGGAATAACTTTTTGGATCACATAGTATCACGCTGGAGATTAACAATAAGGCGTTTTGTCATTGTCCAGCGGCGATCATCGTCGGATATCATCATACCCTCTATGAATCATGTCAGAAATGCTTTGTATGATAGAGCTTGTTAACACTAGCTGAGGACTTACAATCAATGTCAGCTTGGTGTAAAGAGAGAAAGAAAAAGAGAAAGAAAGAAAGTATAGCACCACACGACGTGTCGGGGAGAGGTAATCTAAGGGTCCAGAGTCCTCAACGGGGTAAACAACCCAGGGAGGGGGCTGGGATTGGGTACAAACTTGAATATTCCACTAGAAAGACATTGGTAGACAGGCTTAGGACTATGGCATCACTTGTGTAAAAAAAATACGCGACTTCGACTCATCAACTACAGTATTCTCTTCTCCAACCTCGTGCCACTGGCTCAAGGACTGATGAAAAGAAAATATCCACGAATGGAGGTGCCAAAGAATGCGCCTGTCAATGACACGTGTGCCATTGAACAAACTTTTCCGCCGCGATGTGCAATGCAGGGACTAGCCTGTGGTGAACCGTCTTGTTGATCACAGTCGCCCAAACAAGGTAAGTATGAAGAAGAAAGAAAAAAAGAGGAAGATCAGGGGGGAAGTGCCCCTTATATACCTTTCCCCAGGGGACTGCGCCACAATAGAATGTTTGTTACATTTGCATATCATGCCCCTAGGGGTTCATGAGCCACAGAGCACTGCCATGCATCTAGCATTCTGACAAGCCCCCACTCGCACATCTCGTGGCTCAGTACGGAGTACTCAGTACATAGCTAGTACACAACTCAATCCCAATCTCAATTCCTACCAGCCTTTGTATAACGAAACCCGGTGTATTTGATGTTCCCACCATTTTCCAATTCTCAGTCCCAATAAATACCACCAAATCCGCATTCACTCCTTGCAGCAGCATCCTGCAGCTTGGCTCTACGCACCCCATTCGTTCGCTACATATCCACATTTTCGAATCCTATTTCCGCTCATGCGGCTTTCTAATGCTGTCAATACTGCTACCTAACAGGGCTCCGGTGTCCATTTGAAGCTGGACCTGGAGCTGACCCGGGAAATGCCGGAATATCAAAGCGTTTGGGTGAGGGAATAGGTGTCTGAGTTGAATATCGATGGTAATGAGTATCTGAGTTACGTCCATCTAGTCTAAATGTTACCCCGTATATACGTACCTTTTGCGTGTGTCCTTTTACGAGAAGAGTAATTGGACGCTTGAATGCCTGCAAGCTGTTATACAGAAAACAACGCTAAATATATTCTTGATACAGGGTACTGTGTGGCAATAGAGACTCGGACTTCCCAGTGGCGTTGTAATCTCGATATGGTTCACGATGGCTTACTCTTGGCCGCAGAGGCGATAAAGCAACCGTGAGAAGAGAGGTCGACCTGGCCAGATTCTAGTGAACCATAGGAAATTCAGTTCCAAAGACATGTCCCTGTGGTTCTCTTCTCTTCTCCGAGGCGAGTCATAGGATAGGGGCGGTGTGACCAAACACAATGTGAGTCCGATCGGTTCTCTCCACATGGGTGCGGCTTTTTCAGATTCTGGGCATGTACTTAGGAAGGCATCTGGGCTTTGTCAAGGTGACATCACGACATCACGACCCTGTAGCTGCATGTAAAATGAAAGATACCAAAGTTAGCTCTTGGATACAAGGTCTTACTGGAATATGAGAGGGAATTATGATCCGAGGAACAGAAAGATAGGAGAGGTAGGATAGGAAAGATATTGTACTCCGTAGTTAGGCCGACAGAGTCACAATCATACATCACCAAGACATATCGGGACCCTTTAAAGGGGAACTGTTTCATCCATGGATCCAAGAATAGCTTCCCCCCCTTTTGATTGGTTCAATGTTCACCCCTATACACATTAGTGGGGACCTTCCTCCACATTAGGCAAAGCCCCAGACCCGTCAGGGTCTAAAGGTCTAAACCCTCATTTCCCCCCCAATCTCCAATCCTCTGGGTCTTTCTTCTTGGTCCCTGACGTACCTTCGTTTGATTTTATACCTTTTACATTCTTTTCAACTTTCATTTTCGTCACTCTTTTGTCGAATACCCTATTTCATCGACCTCATCTTTCACAATGCGTGCATCTGGTGTTGTTTCTCTCCTGTTGGCCGCGGCCCCGGCCCTGGTCTCTGCTAAGGGTACTCTCGGTTTCTCCCTCGGCGACAAGAACGCCGACGGTACCTGTAAGTCTACTAGCGACTATGAGGCCGATTTCGATGCCCTGAAGGGCCTGTCTACTCTTGTCCGTACCTACTCCGGCACAGAGTGTAAAACCCCTCAAAACATCCTGCCTGCTGCCAAAAACAAGGGCTTCAAGGTCGTTCTCGGCATGTGGTAAGTTTTTCTGTTATTCCCCTCACTCCCTAATCGGAACTGTTCTTTTAACAGACTTTACTTCTTTAGGGTTGGCAAGCCTACCGATACCAATAATCTGTTGGAGGAGCCTTCCTTCAAGGGAGACTGGGCTGCTATCCAGAAGGCCATCCCCGGTTATGAGGACGTCATCCATGCGATCACCGTCGGATCCGAGACTCTCTACCGTGGTGACTTGACCGGACCCCAGCTCCACACTTATATCAGCCACGTGATGGATAATGTGCCTGAGGGTGTCCTTGTCGGCACCGCCGAGAGCTGGAATAAGCTTGCTGACGGCACTGGCGACGCCCTGTTCACCCAGGAGCCCGTTGTGACATATGTGTAAGTGGGAATGAAGAAGATAACGACAACTCCGCCTACAATACTCACCGTCTCTATAGCTTGGCCAATGCCTTTGCTTACTGGCAGGGTACTGCCGCCGACAAGGCCTACCAGACCTACTTCGATGACATGGCCGGCGCCATGGAGCACATCCAGAAGATCGCCGGCGACAACGCCGACAAGATCAACATTGTCACCGGTGAGACCGGCTGGCCCACCGATGGCGGCTCCGACTACGAGGCTGCCAAGGCCGGTACCAAGAATGCTGAAACATTCTGGAAGACTGGTATCTGTGGCATGCTCGACTGGGGTGTTGACCTGTTCTACTTTGAGGCCTTCGATGAGTCCTGGAAGCCCGATACCAAGGGTGATAACGGCGAGATGAAGGATGAGAAGCACTGGGGTCTGTTCACCGCGGACCGCAAGGTCAAGTTCGACACCTCCTGCCCCAACTAGACGATGTGTGACTTTTGTTCGTTTCATCCAGGTGTCTTTGCTTTGATACCTTGCCCGCGACTAGCGGTTTATTTTTCGGATTGTATTGATTTATTCTGGGGTTGCTTATCTCCTACTCCAATGGAAATATGGCTACATGGCTTTATTGCCCTTGATTGTATAAGTAAATAATAACATGGGCATTGCTGCAGCCTTGTGCTGAGTTCAATTTGCAGTTACAATACAAAATATATACTAGTATTATCGGCATCTGACCCTTTCAGAGAAGAACGCGAGTAAGATTAAAAAGAAGTCCGCGTCCAGTTCAAGTCCTTTATGTTGTATATAATATAGGGGCGCAACAGGTGATACCCGACTCCCGTACAACATGGACAGATTCTCACCAATCAGCATGAAGATGCGATCCTTGGAACCATTTTGTTGAACGATAGACGCTGATTGGCCCATGACAAGACAAGACAAACCATTAGTCATCCTGCGAATAGGGTCCGTGGACAACGGGAGTGGTACGGTACAGTCAAATCCATGGAAAGCTTTTCTTCTACCCCTGAATCTCTGGGAACTCCAGTTTTCATTGTTTACTTTACTTTGAAAGCGGAAGCGCAGTAGTGGCCATGAGTATTCGACTTACAGTCAATCCATAATTCGGGATCTAAAAGGTAGTACATGCGTTATGCGTAGATTAGCAGTGGACTTTGTCAGGAAAGCCAAGCCAACAGAACAAGTAAACCAACGGCCTCGGTCGGCGCTAAACAAATAATACTAGTGAGCATTGAATGGGCCTATCGTACCTCTACACCGCGTTAGCTCGGGCTATCCACACTCTGGGAGGTACCCAGTACGGAGTAGGACGATCCAATACCCGTGACGTCCAACCTTTTTTTCCCCTTAGTTCCCCATCCTGGTCTTCGATACTTCATACTTGACCGTGCTTCTGATCTCTCCATTACTTTCATTCACTTGCAAAGTACGCCTATCCCGAATTCAGAAAAAGACAACCTGTACACTATCTGGCCCCAGGTTGTCTTGTCAGCGGTGGTCTTCAATTCCGGTTTGATTTCCATGCGTCAACATTCTGGACGATAAGCGGAGCGGCAAGCAAGTGCTTGCTGCAGGAGTCGACACGGAAGGTGTGTATATTCATTGATGCTGTCTCTCTTTGAACCCTTTTCAGGACTGTGAAATTGGTCTCCCTATTTCGCGCTACAACGCGACGTGGACTTAATTGTTCAACTCCCTTGATTCAATCACTCTAGACTCCCCCAAAATGCCCGTCTAACCGCCTCAATGTCTACAGATCTAGATCACTCCGTCTTTCCCGCCATCTCGGCGCCTTCTCCACAGTTTCAGTCGCGGGATACGCGCCTCATCCGTGAGTCTCGTCTGGCTCCCTCACTACTCTTGTCGTCTCCGCCATCGGAAGACTCGAGTCCGTCGACCGTTGGTTCCCCCGGTCAACGAACCTCTCCGCGGAGCATCACCCTCGAACCTCCGCCTCTCCCATTCCTATCCTCATACCGCGCAACCGAAGGATCCTCGCCCTCTTCGCCGGTCAATCGCAAGGCGGAAAGCAGCGTCTACTACACCACCGCGTGGGGATCCCCATATGCAGCACCTAGCACTCGGAGACTGTCAGTGACCAATAGCCAACTCGAACTCTCTGAGATCGACAACGGATCTGGTCCCAGCTCGCCCGTCTCGTCAGTAGCCAACCACACCGAGCTGCGGAGATTGAGTGTCGCCAACAACGACACACTTGTACCCGTGAATCGCGATCTCGCCGCCAATATCGGAGATAAATCGATTCGGGACTTCACGCAAGATTGGATTAACCAGTACCTTACCGGTCAGCCTAGAACCGAGCGGAGCAATTGGCTTAGCGACGACTCTGGAAGTGAAGCGCCATCGTTCATCACTGCGAGAAACCACTTTACCGACGACGCTTCGGACGATTGGCTTGGTTTGGAAGACGACTTTCGTTCCGACGATCTATTGAAAACTCCAACGCTCTCTGATTTTGTCGGGAAGAAGGCCGCTGCGCGTGCAAAGGGCAACAAAGGTCAGCATAAACGCGCTGATACCTTGCGGCAAGAGGACTTTTGGGGTTTCGCTTACGATAAAGATCCACCGCAAAACAACATGTCAAGCTCAAACACACCTACCGTGGAGGTAAACTCGCCGGTAGACAAGCCGTTACCTCCTCCGCCTGCAAATGCGACGGAGGACGCTGCACAGATGGAAGACCCGTTCAACGCGGGTCCATTAAAAATACACGTACCTGATATAAGCAGGGCAGCTACCCCGACACCACGGCGGAGAAAGAAGCTGAATTGGCGTGGGAAGGCCTGCATAATCGAGCTGCCGAATGACGATAATCGAGGTTCTGAACCTGGGTATCGTCTCCTAACACCGGCCGACGTTCAACAGCGAATGCAAGAATGGGAGGACGAAGGATACGATGTTCGTGGATTCACCGTTGGCGATTCCGAGGACCCCTCCACAATGACGACTCTAGGAGGTCTCAGTCGACCCTTATATCCCGATCCATATGACCTCCACGAAATATCCAAGAGCCAGCCGCTTGTTGTCAACTTCCCAGACAGGGCCAAGTGGGAGGCTTATATTACCGAGCTCCAAGAAGAAAAGCTACGCGCCCTGGGAGTGTCATTCGGTGACGATGAGCCTGCACAATCTATTTCACCGGATTACTCGTTAAACCCCAGTGGCACGCCTTTCCCAGGCCTTGTTACATCCCCACCGATTCCTACTGCGTCCGCAGCAAGCAATCCCCTCGGCCACATTCACCCATTCTCGCCTCACTTCAATCAATCATCAATGCCTACGCCTGGTGGTTTGGGAACTATGGCATCACCTTCGCAATTCGGTATGCAGACGCCATTCATGGGTGCGGACCAAAATATGATGGGCGGATACCCATTCCAATTCCAGCCTACGCCTCCTGCTCAGGGAGCTATGACTCCTCAAGGCTTCATAAACCCCCGGCAGCCAACTGCTTCGGCTGGGCCAGGGGCAATGGGCAACTTTTCCTCCATGCTATCACCAGTGTCTCCGCTACATGACCAAGGGTCTTTCTACCCAGCATTCAATGATAAGGGCGTGTTCGATGCTCAATTTGGCCATGGTATGCATCAGGAAGGTCTTCCATACCAGGCTCCCAAGACCCCGGTCAATGGACACCCAGATAATTTCCACGCATCGAGCGTCGAAATCGCCCAGCCTACACCTCGAGGCCACGGTCATAATCTGAGCGAGACTCTGCAAAGAGGGCTGGACCAAATGACACATACCGATTATCATTTGGAAGATTCGATTGACCGGCAATTAGAGGACGATTACCGTGATGTCAACAGCCATGCAGGGCTGAATGCCGGCATGCTGAAATCGAGTTGGGGCTTGCCAGGAAACGAGAACCACGCACACCCACCTCATCCTTTCGCCCAGCACCAGCTCCCTCAGCAAATCTACGGAGACCAATACCAACAGAATGGTCATGATGGGTCTGACCTCGACACAAACCCTAGCGTGGCGGGTACGCCACAGACTCGTCAAGGGCCGTGGCACGAGGCTCAGGCCAGTGGCCACTCCTACCACGGAGGCCATCAGTCGCAGCTCTCGAGTTCGTCACTCAACGTTGAAGCCAAGGCATTCAACCCTACCGCATCATTCAATTCCCAGCCTGTGCCGTTCGGAAACGATCCATTCCAGTTCGGCAGAAGCCAAGGACTTGGTTTTGCCCCGCCTCCTTCGTTTGTGCCTGGTAGCAGTGTGAATGGACCAACGGGTACTAAACTAAACCACACTGCCAGTAGTAGTGGTGGATTCAAATTCTCCACCGCATCCTTCAATGTCGACGCACCTGTTTTCAACCCCAACTCCTCTATTGGCCTCAAATCGAATGCCAGCTCCGAGCAGCCTCCGGCTAGTCGCACCAAAATCTTCGGCGACCTCAGCGAGATTACCACGCCCGACAAGAAGTCTAAAGCTATTCCTATTGTGCGACCCGATGAAATTGAACAGCAGACCAACAAAAAAGAGCGGTTCGTTGAAGACGACAGCAATGGTCGACCTGTACCTACCGACCGCCACAAGCGTGCGTGTCGCGGTGTCGGCCACGCTGAAGGCGAGGCTACATATAGTACCTCGACCCGCCCTCTGGGTGAGGCAGGCAATGCTCAAGCTTCAAGTGCGCAGCATGCCGCCGCTGAGGGCAAGGAAAATGCCAATCCCAAAAATAATGATTTAGTAGAGCGGACAGGTACCCCTGTCAGTGAAGCTGATACTTGGACTTTGTTCGATGCGAAACGTGAGGCAGAGAACGGGTCTCCACCCGGATCGCCGACCCGGGCGCAGACCTCTAGGAACATTGTTCTTGAAGAACGTGAACCAAGAGAGCCTGCAGCAGGTGATGATAGGTCTGTCACTGTCTCGAAGGGTGTCGACCATGCTGTTCATGAGTCTAAGAGCTCGGTCAAAACCACTATGCTATCGGCTAGTGCCCAGCCTTTCGAGTTCAAGCCTGCTGTTTCTATATTTGTTCCCACGACTGTGCAGCCGTCCAGCTTTGCCGAGTCAAAGCCTGCAGCAGCAAATAACGTCAAGGAGCAACCCATCGAAAACATTCTCTCGAGTCCTGTTGAAATGAAGCACAAGCAAGCTGGACTCATGGATTCTCGATTTGCTACCACAGACCCATCTAAGAATACACCTTCGTCAGATCATCGTGCTGAGTCTGAGTCCAACGGCCCGGTCCATGTGGAAACAGACTTGATCACCCGCAAACCTAAGCATTACGACAGTCCATGGGAGAACGACTCGCCTGACGACGAGGAGCTGAATGCAATTATGGAACAGCTAAACGATGACGACGCAGATGTTGGCATCGAGCGCCACGCGACTCCTTACCAAACGATCCACGCGACTCCCTTCCAGCCGCGACACGACCACCTCACAGAGTCGATGGGCGGTCCCACGAAGGAAAAGCGGTTTGGCTCTGCGGATGCCCGCAGCGAAGCACCCAGTCCGAGCCCTGGTGGAGTTCCCAAGACCTACAAGCTCACCATTCCCAAACACGGTTCGGACATGGATGCCAACAGCAATGCTACCTTCTCTCCGCAGAAGAGCCTTGTCTCTCGTCTGCAGTCTCCTGTTCGCCAGCTCTTTACTGAGAATGACCATGTCAGTGACTGGGACGATATGATCTCCGCCGGTGAGGACGAGAAGTTCATGAACCGTAACCGCTTCTTCGATCGTCGCATCAACGATCTTGTTGGCTCTGCGATCGATGATCGTTTGGGCCCTGTGGAACGTGCCTTAGCTGTCATTCAGCAGTCGGTGGCTTCTATTGCCAGTGGCACTGCAAGCAGAATGGTCTTCCGCAGCACATCCGCTGAGGTGGAAGACAGTGATGCTGATGATGAGGACGATGATGGCCAGGAAGCTTCGGTTCGCGATCGCTCGCCCCACAACACGAGGGAACGTAAGCTGGAGATGCTCAAGAACGTCGTTATGGAAGCTTTGATTACCCATGACATTCCTCAACGCGTTTCCCCACACTCCAGTCACAGCGAGATGGCGCAGCTCAAAGAAAGCATTGCTGAACTGCAAGCTCTCACGATCAAGAAGCTCGCTCAGGACCCTGTTGGTGATATGCGTGAGATTCTCGAGGAAGCCTTGGCCAAGCAGTTGGCTCAGCAGATTGCCTTGCAGAAACCCCCGAGCCCGCGCCTGTCAGAGGCTGAGGAGATTGGTGCCGACAGTTTGATGCTCCAGATCGAGGGCCTTAAGGGCATGTTGCGAGTTGCCGATGAGCGTGCCGAGCAGGAGTACAAGGATCGCCGTGATGCGCAAGATGCTATGACTGAGGTCCAGAGACAACTGAAGCTTGCTAGGGAAGATGCTGCTCGTCACAGTGCTGCTGCAGAAGATGCTGAGTCTCGTCTGCTCCAGTTCAAGGAAGAGAAGATCCCCTACTTTGAGAAGATGCAGTTCCGCACCGAGTCTCTTATGGAAGAGAGCGAGACTCTTAAGGTTACTATCGCCGAGTTATCCACGAAGAACATCGCGCTTGAGGGTACCCTCGACGAGTACCGTCTCTCTAGCGACAGCTTCCGTCGTCAACTAGAAACTACGAGGGGTGAGAACAAGTCTCTTCATGAGACTGTTGACCATCTGCGAACTCGCATTGAGGATAGCATGATCTCGCGCCAGAACCTCACTGAAAAGTTCGATCGTCTTCAAGATGACATGATCAGTGTCACTGCTGAAATTACCCGCGATCAAGCTGTCTGGCGCAGAAAGGATGAAGACCACATCGCCAGGTATAATGAGCTGCGCGCATCGCACTCTCGCGAGCTCCAATTGCGCGTGAAGCTTGAGGAGGATGTCCACGAATTCGAGAAGAAAGAGCGGGAGGCCACGAAGTTGAGGTTCATCCATGAGCAATCTCAACAAGATAAGGCTAGACTGGAAGAGTTGGTCACCAGCCTCCGGGCGGAGAACCATGAGCTGCAGATCAAGGCTGCCCGGTTCGAGCGAGAGTTTGTCGAAGCCCGTGAGAGCAGCCGCGTCGAGATCCAGCGCACTCGCTCCTCGCTGGAGGCAGACCTCGAAGCTGCTAACAGCCAGGTCAACATTGTGCGTGCCGAGCTGGAGGCACAGATTATTCGTCTGGAAACCCAACTTGATAACAACCGTATGGATACTGATACCTCTCGCGAGCGCTACGAGCTTCTCCTCGAGGAAGCCAGGGACTCGAAGGCCACCGCCCTGGCAGCTAAGGATCTTGCCATCGATGAAACCCGCAAGATGCATGAGCGCATTCTCAATGACCTCCGTGAACGTCACGCTCGCGCTTTGCATAACTCTTCAGAGGATCGTGCACGTGGTGAGAGTCATAACATGGAGCGCATGGCTTTGTCCGAAGAAAAGGCTAAGCACCTGCAAGAGCGCGTAAACCTCCTCGAAGAGAAACTTGAGATCGCTCAAGCTGCTGCCCGCGCTGCTGCTGAGGCAGCCCACAGCGCCAAGGCAAGCCCCAGCTCGGTTGCAGCTGCCGCAACCTCGCACTCGCGGGCGACGCCGTCCATGTCATACAACAAGGGATCTGAAGAACCCGAACGGATCTCTCCTCAAGCCCTGCGCGAGTCAATCTTCGTCCTCCAGGACCAGCTTCAGCAGCGCGAGACACGCATCGAGGAGCTCGAACAGGAAGTCTCCACGATAGATAAAGATGCGCCAAATAAAATCAAGGAGAAAGACACCGAGATCACTTGGCTGCGTGAGCTCCTAGGCGTCCGCATCGACGACCTGCAAGACATAATCGACACTGTGTCCAAGCCCGCATTCAATCAGCAAGCCGTCCGCGACGCAGCCATCCGTCTAAAGGCCAATCTCCAAATGCAGCAGCAAGAAAAGGAACGGCTAACATCGGGCAACTTTCCCTCCCTCGCTGACCTTGCCGCCTCACCCCGCTCCCTCCCCCTAGCTGCAGCTGCAGCTTGGGGAAATTGGCGAAAAGGCCGCGAATCCGCCGCCAATACCTCCAATCAGACTCCGTCAAAGCCCAGCAACGCGAGCACCTTCCTGTCAGGCCTGCTAACACCCCCGAGCTCCCACGCCCGCGTGAACGGTACTGGGTCACAGACTAGTGCTGCCGCACGGTTTGCGCAAACTCGCCCCTTGAGAGGTTTCAATTCAGCCCCAAAACGGGGCGCGGTTCGCAGTCAGGTACCTGCCATGGAGCCACCGCAGACGCCGCCTCTTCTCCGTCGCTCGAGTTATGACCATGATGCTGAGCCGGCGAACTATGATGATGGGAGCTTCGCGGATGAGAATGAGAGTACCGT
This sequence comes from Penicillium paneum, assembly GCA_023627375.1. Lineage (NCBI taxonomy): Eukaryota > Fungi > Ascomycota > Eurotiomycetes > Eurotiales > Aspergillaceae > Penicillium > Penicillium paneum. The sequence continues at coordinate 79,120 of JAMAFK010000010.1, read as the reverse complement.
TGACGGGATGGTCTCGGCTTCGCCAAGGGAAAGGGATTATGAGAGTCCTTTTGGGCCTACGATTGATGAGGCTGAAGCCGAAGAAACCTATAACATTCAAACCGAAGCTGACGCTGACGCAGACGTTTCCTCTTCTGATGAACCCTCCACTGAGGAAGAGTGATTCCGCTGCCCTTGGCCCTTACCTGTGAATTTCCTGAACTTCCCATCTCCGCTCGGTGTTTCATTTTCATTTTCATTTTTTTTTTTATCGCCAGAAAAATGCCCACAACACGAATCCTCATCTGTGCTTTCATCGTTTACTGCTATCCTGCGTTTGGTCGGGTTTCTCTCCTCTCGTTATATCCATATTCCCCCTTTCGACATACATACCTATCTTCCGGCCTCATGGCCGTTGATCGATGTTTGCGTTTTCGGATTTGATACCACACCGTTATTTCGCTTGCTTCTTACCTCTCATCTCCCCGAAGAACTTGTACATTGAATATCCTACTTACATTTCTTTTTCGTGTCCTATCATTTACATCCCTTCTATACATACTAATAGTCAATCTCTGTCATTCATTACTGTTCTATGTTATCCCATGTACCCCCATTTTTGTGATGTTGTCGGATGTAGCTTGTTGATATACACGCTTTCCCGTTGCCTTTCTTGTAGCTCATCATTGTTCGAGTGTTTACTATTTCCAGATAAATAGACTTCTTGCTACTGCTACCTTACTCTTCTTGTTGATGTGCCAGCCTCCATTGGAAGTTCGAATGAGTCGCAGGCTTTTCTTGTTTGTAGTTGATGCATGTTGCTATGATATATATAACTTAACAAATGTTATATTGTCATTCCAATTTATTTCAATCCTAAAATAGACTCAGTGAAAGCAATAGACAAATGTACAAATCATAAATTTTCCATATTGCGATCTTAATGCTCTCAACTCCAGTACAGCCAAGATTGAATCTCAAGGCAGAGCGGTGTTTACTGAAGTGGTCCGAGCGCCGCCAATTGACACCTTGCGCGTTGACGTTGACGGCCAACACCAACATCACCACCCACGCACTCGTCAATTACCCCAGACTCATCGGAGCCGAAATATTCCAATATGAGATTCTCAACAAGCACCATCCTGGTCACCGCGCTGGGGTGGATGACCGCCGCGACCGCACACACCATCCAGCTCAAGGCTCACTCACGAGAATGCTTCCACGAGTCACTGCACCGCGACGATGTCATGACTGTCACTTTCCAGGTTGGAGATCGGGAGTTTGGAGGGAGTAATAACATTGAGGTTGATTTCTGGGTATGAAATATCCCGATGTTGCTCGGGAGTCCGCTTCTGCTCTGATGGTGGCTCTGGCATGGGATATCGGATCCATAAACTGATAGGTCTATGCCTACCTACAGACCAGGCTAGCTGCTACATCATGATGGAGGAACGACCCAAATTAATAACCTAAATGCTAACGCTCGGTTGCGGCAGGTCGAGGATCCCCTGAGAAACCGCCAGTACTTCAAGCAAGCCGTTGCCTCCGACGACTACTCCTTCACCGCACAGCTGGACGGGAAATACAACTACTGCTTCAGCAACGAGGGCTGGACCTCCAACTCCAAGGAGGTCTCCTTCAACGTCCATGGAATTGTCTACGTGCCCGAACACGAGATGACGCAGGATCCCCTCGAGGTCGAAGGTAAGCGTGGGAAATAACAGTCGACGCAAGATGAAGAATATTGTGACTGACCATCTGGTACTATCTAGTTCGCAAACTTTCCGAGGCTTTGAATCAGGTGAAGGATGAGCAGTCGTACATTGTCGTGCGCGAGCGAGTACACCGCAATACTGCGGAGAGCACGAACGGCCGCGTGAAGTGGTGGAGCATGTTCCAACTTATGGTGGTTATTGGCGAGGGTGTGTTCCAGGTGTGGTGGTTGAAGAGATTCTTTGAGGTACGTGGGTTCCTTTGATTGAGATACAGGAAGATGATATACTGATGCTCCATATTTAGGTCAAGCGTGTGGTCTGAACCAGATTTACCGTCTTTCCTTGATCCAAAACATCTCCTTTTCCCTTTTGTTATGCATCGATGAGCGACAATTGTGGCTTTTGGAATTTCTCGGCCAGTTCGTTTTCAGCGCGATTCACCAGGATAAATTTATCACGTTTTCACGCCACGGTGTCATGCGATCATCAAGTCTATATAATATAACTCTGTACCACCACAGTGACTCAGATGACCTTCATGTGGGACTTGTATATTTGCGTGTTGTAGATGTCCTCAGGATACAGTGACAAAAGTACCGCAGCCCAAAAATGCAGACTGCGCAACATTTGATTCAATTGACAATGTCTCATGTTGGGTTGACTGCAAATCTCTATACGAGATACATGGGATTTCTCGCAAATCTTTTATTTCACTATACATTCATCCACAACTCAGCAGAGGCAAAGCGCTCTGTCTGCAAGGGAGCAAATCTGACCATTGAGTACAGGAACCAGCTATACCACGACCACCTTACATGGTATTCAGCCCAAGTAAATAACGACGAACGACCTGGGAAACTCTAGTTTCCCCTTGGATAAACCTGATTCCAGAGATCCGCTTTTCCATATTTGCTGGACAATCATGTTCAAGGTGCAGCTGGTGTGCTATAGTAGGTCGCATTCTCTCATGACTAGCTTCTTCTTGTAGTCAAGTCTGATTCTCTCCCTTCCCGGTAATTTGCATTTGATATGCGAACCTCCCCACCTTATTCGTTTCACGTCCTGCTCCCTTGCGTCCCAGCCCCCAGAATGGGGAGAGGGGTTTTAAAGTCACACCTATCGCGGGTCTCATGATTGCTTTTACTTTGATTTGATCTGCACGATCAGACCTATTATATTCTGCTCAATGCTGGAGGAAGCTGACTGTTGATTGTTGTGGTATATTCCTCGACCTGTGTTCTCATACCACCATGGGATACTTGCATCTGTCGGCTCAGAAAGCATGTGCCCCCTTGGCTCTAAGGACGGACAGATGGGAGCTGCCGTTTGCGTGCCATGCAAGTACCTTGGCTGTTCTTCAGGAATAATTACTGTGTTCGCGACGTTGGCGTTGGACATAAGGCGTAAATCTAGCCCATCAAATGTTGTTTTTGGTGTATTGCTATATAAATTGCCATACCACTCAAGCCACACTGTTGATCATTTCACGTACAACCAAAGCAAGCTCGTCGGCAGTCTGCTTCTTTCTTGGAATTATATGTCCAGCCCCATGATCAAACAGATCCGCGGTATCTGGATCGCACATATTGTACAGTGCCATTGACCCATCAAGGAACGGATCCGACCCACCGACAACATGGCAAGTCGGAATAGTGATGGGTTCTTTATAGTCGTCAGCCGTAAGAAGTTTGCCAGTCACCGGGTGCACCGGTGGCCATCCGCTGAACAAAATGGCACATTTAAGTCGAGGTATCCGACCAAGTTCCCTCTCTCTTCTTTGCTCCTCCAGAAGAAGCGATGCGGCAATTTGGGCTCCCTCGGAGAAGCCAATCACACCATTAATGTCGCCTTCACTGTCAAGAATGCCGACCAGACGGTCCATGACCTCAGCGATACATGAGAATGTGGGATCGCCAGCCGCCTTTGTGGCAACTCTCATTGCCTCTTCCGGGGTGTCGCGTTTCGGGAAGTCACTCATGTTCGTATGGATCAGTGCAGGCCCATCAACCTTAATAAAGGTATAGTTGGGCGGCGGACCGAAAAACCCGGCAAATTCTGGGGGAACATGCACCTCGGCAGTTCCCTGCGTGTAGTGGAAGCTGGCATTTCCATTGGACGTGAGGGCATCGCAGAACGGGCCTGTACCCACCATTAGTTATCCCCGACGTTCATCGCATCAACCGCAGCTTCTTACCTAGCTGTGTTTCGAGAGCCTGTATAGTCGGTGTCAGATGATTCTATGCCACGTGACAAAATGCTTGACGTACCTTGGCACTGCAATAGCCTCCTGGGAGGCATAGAAACTTCATCGCGATAATCAACTGGGGAATACCTTCGGAGAAAAGGTGAGGTGGAATACCATCCGAAGGGTTCTATAAAGATACTTGCTACGCGAGGAGGCACCAATAGCAAATTATGCCATCAGGAATCTGCCAGGGTCCCGGGGGTTTGCCCCTGTGTTTGGAATGTACGGAGTACGCACCCTCGCCTTAGCAAGGGCATCGGAGAAAACACTATCCAGACCATTGCAAATACATGGACAAAGTCAGATGTACTGATCTTGATCTGCAATCTTGGAAATATCTAATGAGAAAACAAGTGGAGGGGATACTTCCATGCATGGAGGATCCCATCATTGACGTGCATGCGAGTTGTTAGATTCGTCATCAAGGAAGACAAACATAAGCCTTCTCTCGACCTATCACCGATTCAATGCTGAGTCCCCTGTTTTAATCGGGAAACTGCTGGACAGAGATCGGCACGCGCAAGCTTGGGTGCTCATGCAAGGGCGATTCGTACTCTACAAACCATCTCGACGCCCTTGTTGTTTACTCTCTGCCTTTCAGGGAGTACTTGGATGAACCGATTGCCTGTTTCGAACGCTCCGTAATTGTACTGTTCTATACATATCTTTTCTTGCAAATCGATATTTGTCTCTTTGGACACTTACTGGATATTGGTGATTACACAGCCAGGTACATAATTCGACATCTTCAAACCAGACACTTAATCTACCAAAGATGCGCCTTCAACAGCCCTCCGGAACTGGAACTCCGGTTACCGAGAGCGCAAATGCATCTTTCCACGAAGCTCCTAGTGAGATCCCCGATAATGCCACCGGCGATGTGCCCAAGAGAACGGCCATCATCGGCATGTCCTGCCGCCTGCCAGGGGACGTTTCCACGCCCGAAGAGTTCTGGGATCTCTGCTCTCGTGGACGAAGTGCCTGGTCGCCAATCCCGAAGACCCGATTCAACGCTGAGTCTTTCTATCACCCTGATCCAGATCGACCAGGCTCCTTCAACCCAGTAGGAGCCCACTTCCTGAAAGAAGACATTGGCCTATTCGATGCGCCATTTTTCAATATTACACTCCAAGAGGCGCGATCAATGGATCCGCAACAACGTATTTTTCTGGAATGTGTGTATGAAGCGCTAGAGAACGCTGGAATCCCGAGTCATGAGATCAGTGGCCAAAAGGTGGGAGTCTTCGCAGGTGGCTCATATTCTGACTACGAAGTCAACAACACTCGAGATATCACGGCTATCCCCATGTATGCTGCTACTGGAACAGCCATGGCATTGCAGGCGAATCGAATTTCGTACTATTTTGACTTGAACGGACCTAGTGTTACGGTCGACACAGCTTGTTCTTCCAGCTTGTCTGCTCTCCATCTGGCTTGTCAGAGTATTCGGAACGGTGAATGTTCCATGGCCATTGTGGGAGGATGCCACCTGAATATTACACCTGAGACTTTCGTCTCCATGACACGTTCTAGGTAAGCGTGACTGACAGTTTCCTTGATACACAAAAGCTGATTGATCTGCAAGACTACTTTCCGACACTGGTCGCTCATATGCATTTGATCACCGCGGTACTGGCTTTGGCCGAGGTGAAGGTGCTGGTTGTATTATATTGAAGTCTCTCGAAGATGCAGAGGCTGCTGGAGACGCCATCCGCTCTATAATCATCAACAGTGGTCTCAACCAGGATGGACGGACCAGAGGTATTGCAATGCCAAATGGCAAGGCACAGGAAGCACTCATTCGCCGTGTCTATGAAGAGGCACGCATTGACCCGTCCTTGACAGGATTTGTGGAGGCTCACGGCACGGGAACCAAAGTTGGTGATCCACTGGAAGCCACTGCATTGAATGCTGTTTTTGGAAAAGGACGTACTCCGCGTCAACCATTGCTTGTTGGGTCTGTAAAATCGAACATTGGTCATACAGAAGGAACCAGTGGCGTTGTTTCTGTGATCAAAACTACCCTGGCGCTTGAGCGAGGCTTTGTACCCCCGAACTGCAATTTCGAGAAGGCAAATGATGAGATACCGATGGAAGATTGGAATATGAAGGTAAAATCAACCACTGACTTAAGGTATCAACGAACCGAGCTAAACATCCAACTAGGTTCCCAAGAAGCTGATGCCATGGCCCCGTGGCAAACCATACGCGAGTGTGAACAACTTCGGCTTTGGCGGGACCAACGCCCATGTTATTCTACAGCGTGGTCCCCGACACGAAGGCGATCTTGCAGCGAACAACGACCCTCTCAAGCGAAAGTTGTACGTTGTGTCTGCATACGATAAACAGGCTGCTCTTCAGCTTGGGAAATCGATTGGAGCATACCTCGACCTCTTCCCAGTTGTTTTCAAAGACAGCACTTTGGATAACATGGCCTATACACTGGGACAGCGAAGAACATTCCTGCCATGGAGGTTGGCAACGTCTGCAATTATTGGACAGGAGCTGACTGCATCCCTGTCTAACGACGCAGTGCCTGTTCGTTCTTCCAAAGAGCCTACTGTCGGATTTGTCTTTACTGGACAAGGTGCGCAATGGCACGGTATGGGCAAAGAACTTCTGGGCACCTACCCTGTTTTCCAGAAGACTATGCAAGATGTTGATGCTTGCTTGAAATCATTCGGTGCTACGTTCTCAATCATAGGTATGTCTCCAACCAATACTGATACTGCCCAAAGCAGTATACTCTGATACTAATTTCTCAATACAAAGATGAATTGCTTTTGACTGACCCCAGCGCGAGCTCTATCTCTGCCGCATACATGAGTCAGCCGGCTTGTACTGCGGTCCAGCTAGCGTTGGTTGACTTGCTCTCATCCTGGGGTATTCGCCCCAAGGCAGTGGTCGGTCATTCTAGCGGAGAGATTGCAGCAGCTTACGCGGCGGGCATTTTGAATCTCGAAGAATGTGTTCGTGTGGCATATTCTCGTGGTGTCGCAGCAAACCTTGTTGCGAATGACAAGTCTATCAAGGGAGGTATGTTAGCGGTTGGAGCCAGCGCCTCAGATATCCAGCAAATCTTGGATGCTATGCGAGGGGACCAGGCTGTTATTGCCTGCGTAAACAGTGAGTCCAGCGTGACTTTGTCTGGAGACGCGGAGGTCATCGGCCATCTGCAGACTGCCTTGGACAAAGAAGGGATCTTCACCCGGAGATTGCAAGTCGAGGTTGCTTATCACTCTCACCATATGAAGATTGTGTCGAACGAATATAGATGCCTACTCGGCAAGATTGCGCCTCGCGACTCCGACGTTCCATTCTATTCGACTGTTCATGGGAAATTGGTCCCAGGAAGCACCTTGGATGCCTCCTACTGGGTCGATAATCTGGTCTCCCGTGTGGAGTTTGTGGAGGGTCTGAAGAGCCTTGTCACCGATGAGCAGGCACATACGCCAATCACCACATTAGTCGAAATTGGCCCTCACCCTGCGCTGCAAACACCTGTCAAAGACATTGCGCAGAAATACGCCCCAAATTCCAACATCCATTATCTTCACACCTTGAAACGCAAGGTAGATGGCATCGAGGCTGTCCAAAACCTAGCCGGCTCGCTGTTCACGCAGGGTCTGAATCTCGACTTCCAGGCTATCAACTTCCCGAACTTGAAAACGACGACGAGGAAGCCAGCTTTGTTGACAAATCTTCCCAAATACCCGTGGAACCACTCGGAAAGATACTGGTTTAGTTCACGGATAGGTGATAACCATTTCCATCGCCAATTCCCTCGGAGTGATATTCTTGGCTCATTGTGCATGGAGAATATCGACTTTGAGCCTCGGTGGAGGAACATCATTCGTGCAGATGACCACCCTTGGATCCGCGAGCACAGAGTACATGACCGTACTGTGTATCCGATGACTGGATTCTTGGCCATGGCCATGGAGGCTATTTCACAACACGCACAGCTGCACCATGTCACACCCGGAAAGATCGATATCCGCGATATCTTCATTAACCGTGTCCTCACTATCCCGGACAACTCATCGGTGGAGACAATGCTCACCTTGAAACCATCCCGATCGGAAGCCCCCAGCAAATCAGTACTCGGCTGGCACGAGTTCAAGGTTTTCTCATGGGCTGAGGGTCGCGGATGGGATCAACACTGCAATGGTTTCGTCATGGTGCAAGAAGCGAAGGATGTCAATCCTGTCGACGGGTCTCGTCAAGAGCTCGAGAAGACAGCATGCTTCACTCAACAAGCATTGAATATGCGGCATTCATGCAATGTTCCTGTAGATAGCAGTTTCCTCTACGAGAATATCTCCAACGGTGGTGTTAATTACGGTCCTCTCTTCCAAGGCCTGACCGATGTCTCTGTGAGCGGGGATGGCCAAGCAATGGCTAACTTCCGCATCCCTGACACGAAGACATCGATGCCACATGAATATGAGACCCCCTGCATTGTTCATCCTGTTACACTTGATCTATGCAGTCAAGTCATGTGGGTGCTCCTTGGTTATGGTAAACCCGGGCCGCAAATCACCCATGTGCCATCGCATGTCAAGCAAGTCTCCGTTTTGTTGTCCCACGAAATGAGTGCTGGTACCGTGCTTCAACTCTATGGTAGCGGGTCAGGAACCGAATCCGCGAGCAACCCTGAGACAAACCGCATATTCGCCACTGTTCCTAGTAACCCCGCGAATCTGCTGATCGACATCAATGGTATTACTTTGGTTCCGGTATCAAATGATATCAAAGGCTCAACGGACAATTCGCCGGACCAGATTTGCTACAAGATGCAATATGAGCCCTGCTTTGATTTCCTCTCCGCCGAAGATTATCGACAGCTCCCTCGCCCCGAGACTGATGTGGCTCAAGGCATTGGGCGAATGCAGCAACTTGAATCTGTGGCAAAGCACTACCTTGCACAGATGGTCAAGTCTGTGACAGAAGATGATTTGTCTACCTCCGACCCCCATCTTCGGCAATTTTATCGTTGGGCCCAGGAAACATGTCAAAGTGCGGGCACCAAAGATGCCTTGTCACTTGACGTTCTTGAACAAAACCGAACCGTTAATGGAGCAGGTGAGCTGGCATTCAAAGTGGGAGAGTTGCTTCCAAAGATCCTCAGGGGCGAGGTAGATGCCTTGACTGTACTTCTAGAGGATGATGGAATCGGAAGATACTACAGTGATCTTGACGCTCTTCGTGAGGCTTATGCCAATGCCTCTGTCTGCGTTGACAAGATGGCACATCAAAACCCTACACTCAACATCATTGAAATCGGTGCTGGAACAGGTGGCGCCACCATGCCTATCTTGCAGAGTCTGGGCGGCGGGGAAGCAGGGTCGACGCCTCGGTTCGGGCACTACACCTATACCGACATCTCTCCCGGCTTCTTTGAAAAAGCCAAGACGAAGTTTGAGAGCTGGGGACATCTCATGACATACCAGACACTAGATGTGTCGGCCGATCCCACTGCCCAAGGCTTCACTAATGGCACATATGATGTTGTAGTCGCTTGCAATGTGCTACATGCTACTACCGACATCAGCCAAACAATGGCAAACATCCGAGGGCTATTGAAGCCGGGTGGCAAGGTTATACTCATTGAGGAAACAGTCTCCAAGGCACGCCACTTCCCATTTGCACTTCTCCCTGGATGGTGGCTGGCCAATGACAAATTTCGCAAGGATGGACCCCTCCTCACTGTCGAAGGATGGAGTAATGTGTTGAAGGAGAATGACTTCTCCGGAGTTGACCTGTGTGTCGAGGAGTACCCTGGCGCATCTTTCCAGTCTGGTTGTCTCATGACATCCACCGCCAATATCCCAATCACCGGTCCCGCAAACCCCGGCGATGTTGTGATTCTCGGCATTGACTCGATCGGCACTTTCTCGTCGCTTAGCCTCGAATCCGGTATCAGGAAGATGACTGGCGTTGACCCCATCACAGCTATTGATTCTGATGAGGTTGATGTCACTGGAAAATGGTGTATTTTCCTTGGGGGAATGGATCGTTCGATCCTATCACACCTCACCCAAGAAAAATTCCACGCATTGCAACGTCTTCTGAGCCGGGCTCGAGGTCTACTGTGGGTTGTTCGTCACAGCAAATCCGATTTGGAATCCCTTGGTGCAAACATGGCAATTGGATTGGCTCGCACTGTGAGATCAGAGACTGGGCTCCAATTCGCCACGCTTGACCTGGGAGAGCGGGAGAACATGCCAGATGCTGAAGCAGTGAACCATATGCTCAAGGTATTTAACGGAGTCTTTTGTCAGAAATCGCAGCTGGCCCAGAATGACTGGGAGTTTGTTGTTCGAAACGGCAATGTTTGTGTGCCCCGCTTGGTTGACAACAACACATTGAACCTCAGTGTCCAGCAAGAGACACCAAATGCCCCTGCCCAGATGCAGCCCTTCAAACAAGATCGGGCTTTGCGACTTGCTGCCGGAGACGGGAGGGGTCTCGATGAGCTTTACTTCACAGACGATGTTTCCCGCAACGCAGCACTGCCGGAAGACCACATTGAGATCCAGGTTCACAGCACCGGTCTCAACTTTAGAGATGTCTTGATGGCCATGGGCCAGCTTCAAGGCGAAAGACTCGGCCAGGAATGTAGTGGAGTCGTGACTCAAGTCGGAGCCGCGGTGTCCGACTTCAAGGTCGGAGATCGAGTCAGTGCAATGTCACCAGGTTCATTGTCAACTTTCACTCGCTGTCCAGCCTCTGGATCATTGCTTATTCCTGACGACATGTCATTCGAGATCGCAGCTTCGATCCCAGCTGTGTTTTGTACTGCCTTATATTCTCTCATTGACTTGGGGCGACTGAGCAAAGATGAGAGCGTTCTGATCCACGCCGCTGCAGGAGGAGTTGGCCAAGCGGCAATAATCATTGCTCAGAGCATTGGAGCCAATATCTTCGCAACGGTTGGCAGTCTCGAAAAGAAAAACTTCCTCATGGAGACTTACCAGCTCAAAGAAGAACAAATCTTCTTCAGTCGTGACATATCATTTGCGCAAGGTATTCAGCACGCCACTGGTGGTCAGGGTGTGGATGTTGCTCTCAACTCGCTTAGCGGCGATGCTTTGCAAGCAACATTCGAGTGTATCGCGCCATTTGGTCGCTTCATTGAACTCGGCAAGCGGGACATCACGACAAACTCCCGATTGGAGATGTCTCACTTTAACAAGAACGTCTCCTTCGCATCCGTTGATTTGGGAATGGTCAGAGAGAAGCGTCCGAAATTGACAAAGCGGCTGCTGCGTGATGCATTCAAGCTGTTTATTGACACCAACGCCCAAGCAAGGTGGCCTGTCACCACTCTTCCCATCTCGGACGTCGAGATTGGATTCCGTGCGCTGCAGGGTGGACAGGTTATCGGCAAAATAGTCGTCCAGGTCACGGATGACTCCATGGTTAAGGTATGTTTGTTGGGATCTACGACATTTGCAGCATATGATCGCTAACTCGGCTCACAGGTCCATCCCGCTAGAAGAGACGAGAATCTTCTCCGTGCGGACGCTTCATATATCATCGTTGGTGGGACCGGTGGGATTGGCCTCGACATTGCCAGTTGGCTGCCGGAGAAGGGAGCCAAGAATCTTGTCCTGGTTTCTCGAAGTGGTGTTAAGACTGAAACAGCCGAGCAAACTATTCAGGATCTTATCCGCCAGGGTGTCAATGTGCAAGTCTGTCGCTGCGATGTGGCGGATCAGCGAAGCGTGGAGCAAAACCTTGTTCCGCTCCTCGCTCGCATGCCTGCCGCTCGTGGTGTTGTATTCGGTGCTATGGTTCTCCGGGTAAGTTTATGAGTATCAAACAACAAATAAGATCTCCACTAAATTTCTCGTTAGGACACGCTCTTCGAAAAGCTCAGTTTCGCGGACTACCAGACGGTGATGATGCCCAGAGTCCACGGAATCTGGAACGTTCAACGGGCATTGACAACAACTAATGGCACCGTGGATTTCTTCGTTAACCTATCCTCTGCCGCTAGTTTTGTTGGCAATATGGGTCAATCACCATACGCAGCCAGTGGGACCTTCATGGCTGCGCTCGCCCAGTACCCCGAGACAGCCAAGATGCGCTGTTCAACCATCGATTTACCCATTGTGCGTGGAGTCGGATATCTTTCTGATGACCAGAAGCGCGAGGCAATCTCCAAACAATTGGGCACAGAGTCCGTTGATGCAACTGATATCCGTGGTCTCGTAACGGCAGCAATCCGCAACGAGTTCGACATTTCATGCGAGGGTCACTGCGTGGCTGGGTTTGAAGCCGTCAAATCCACACCCGCCAGTGAACAGCCCTTCTGGGTAAACGATACCAAGCTGTCGCACCTGTTGCGCCTCTCCACTCTCGCTGGCGCGGGTGCATTGGCCGAGTCTGCACAGAGCGGTGCCGAGATTTCACCGGCAGTTGTTATCCGGCAATCGAAGACCCGCGAAGGAGCCGAGGCCATTGTTGGGGCTGCCGTGCTCAACAAGATCTCTAGCATTCTTATGCGTCCGATTGAAGACCTTGACCCTGCTACTCCTATCACGGTTTATGGCTTGGACTCGCTGGTCGCTATCGAGATCCGAAACTGGATCACCCGCGAGTTGGAAGCTAATTTGCAAATCCTTGAGATTTTGACCAGCGAATCTGTCCCGGCTCTTGCCGAGACGATTCTCAAGAGATCGGGTATACTGACTTCAGACCTCAAGGCTGAGTGGGGTCTTGATGTGGCTGAAGGCAGAACCAGCCAGGAATGAGTCTTTTCCCATACACACAAATATACCCGGCGAGGTATTTATTTCTTGCTTTTTTGGAAATTCCTTATAATATAAAACCTTTTCTCTTTTGTTTATCTTATTATGTTGGATATGAAGATTGAATTTCAAACGTCGCTTTCTCAAACCAGCTTGATATCTCATAGAGTAGTCATTCAACAGTTAGCATTATGTAGGCCAGAGTCACATCTAGGTTATCGCATGTTTGTCCAGTCAGTGGAGATCAAACAAATGTCCGGTGACTGCTGGGGTCACCACACGAGTAAGGATATTGTTAGACTTGTATGGGATGTAATGGCCTTGTCAAGAGTAAATTGTAGTGCAATAGATTCGAAATTCCCGCTGTTGACAGTAATACCTAGTGACTTTTTTGTTCTAGTCGGACATTCTATTCATTGGACGCAGCAGAGATTATCTCAGAGTGGCCACTGTCAAAGTCGGTTTTCTAATCCGCCAGTTGACGCATCCGTTGAACGAATTCGGCACCTCAGGCCTCAGGCCAAAGTGATCACACGGATATCATGTGATCCGAGAAAATTACACTGCCAACGAGTTATTTCAAGAGGTTATGAGCGTGTATTTCGCACTGAAGAATACAGAATACCTCGAAACCCTCCGAGCTGGCATCCAAACTTCCAGCCCTCTCCTCTCCGCTGAGAATCACCAATCCAAGAAACCTTGCCTATAAAAATGGCTCCAACCCCCCATGTGTGATCGGGATCTTCTACGCACCTCGTCTCAGAAGAATTCTATTAGACTCACTGCCTCAAAACGGGATTCCCCCCCCCCATCCTGTCTGGACAAGTCGCTGGAAATTCCGCCTTAGGCACTCTCGGCACATCAAGCCAGCCAGCTGCTCTCGCTGGATTGACGAATCGAGATCCCCTCGCCTTGTTGAAACCCTTTTTAACCTCTCGGGACAAGAAGGAATTTTCATTTTCCCCAACTCAGACTCAGAAGACACTGATTTTGTCCCGTCACAGAGGGACCGACGTGAGGATACCGTTGAACCAAGAGACATCATCGAAACCAACGATTTTCCAGAACCAGCCAGCCCAATTGACCTCCACGCCTTGGACTTAGAAGCAAAATCCCTATCCCCAGAGGTAAGAGACCAATGCGAACAACAAGATGATGGAACAGATGACTAGCCTTTTGAGCGAGTACGTGTCGCCGGCCAGCGTTGCCGGGGGCTCGTAGGACGACGATTAAGGAAACACTAGGATCGCGGGATATAGAGATCTTCCAGACTGGGCCAAAGAGGGCCCGCTCGTCCGTGAAGGCGTATAAACCACTATCACCTAACTCGACGAGTGGTAGGTCAGACAATCCCGCTGCTGCCATCCGCAGCCGACTAACTTAATAACCAAACTTCTATCCATCCTCACTATTCATACCCCAAGTGAACATATGGCATGACAGAGAATTCAACTTCGGTATCTCATAGTCCAAACTGGTACTGGTCACGTGTGTAGATGTGATGTTCTTTCTTAGGCAACGACGCCCTAGGTTCTTTCTTTGCCTTAGATCTGATACTTGCCTCATTATTTCACTATGTTCACTTCTCGGCGTTTACCGAGTTGTCTTGAGCAGAGCAACTCCGCCCCGAACATGGCTCACATCATGGGGAAAGAAGAACCTCCGCTCTTTAAGTACGGTGAGTTCGACGTAGCCGCTCTCTGTCACCTCGCGAGCAAGATACGACGGGAAATCGCGTGCACTTGCGACTTAAATCAACGTCCGCAACGAGGCGGCTTCAACTGGGCCGTTTTCGTTTTGTTCGAAGATGGCGTCGAGTGGGTTCTTCGCTCGCCGACGCAGAATCACCGCGGGTTGTCTCACGAGAGTGCCGTCAAACTTCTTTCAAGCGAAGCTGCTACGCTCAAATATCTCAAAAGCTACACAGACATCCCTGTTCCTGAGGTTTACTCCTATTGGTAAGCGAGTTGCAAGATAAATCCATATCATCAAGCTGATCTTCGGAAGTGCCTATCCAGACAATCCTCTCCAGATCCCATACATTTTGATGAGCAAGGCGGAGGGCAAGACGTTGGAAACAATGTGGGGAGGAAATCATCTTCATGATCGTCTGGATTCACTCGAAATCAACAAAGTGATGTCTCAATTGGGCCATATTACATGGAAACTTGCTCAAGTCCGGTTTGCCCAAATTGGCTCATTATTTGAAGAAAATGGATCTTTTGTTATTGGACAATGCCTCTCAAAAGGCCACATACTACACAAGAGAGATTCCTTGAGGGGAATTCCTCGTGGGCCTTTTGGCGGCCAGAATGAGTTCTACCTCAGCCTCATAGCAGCTTTGATGAAACACGCTGCAAAGCTGCCGTTGGTTTACCATTGCTTCGCTGCACCGGTACCCTCTCGGAATGACTACCCCAACAAGGATCTGTGGCATGCTGCCTGGGACCTCTGGGATCAGTTTGTCACTATTGGACACAAAGTCGAAGGTGCCGCAAATAGAGTTGACTATGTTATTGCTGCTAATGCGCTCAATGGTTTGATCTCTCAATATATGGGCAACTGGCACGGAGTCACGTCTTCGATAACCTTTGCACTCAGCCACCCAGATCTCACTACGAACAACATATTCGTCGACGATCAATACAACATTACGTGCATCATCGATTGGGCGTTCGCCACAACTGTCCCCCTTCCCTTGCTTTTGTTACCACCCGGATTTCCCCAATCGCGGCATAAGCTAGACGAGAGATTCTGTCGTGGTTTTATAGATGGCTTCAAAGACGCAGCACTCAATGTGCACCATAATCCAGTGGACTTATCTGTCCCCAAAGCCATTCATTGTGTTGAAAACAGCGAATTTGCTTGGTGTCTCACAAGGTTCTTGGCATTTGATTCCACAGACGATCTTTCGCTTTTCCGTACCATGTGGGAATCAGTCTTACCATCAAACCAGAAGCTCGAGTCATATTTCTTTTCACAAAGAACTCTACCTCATTTTCGAAAGCTGCACGAAAAAATCAGACTCGATAACTTCTTGGAAGTCATCCAAAAATCAAAGACAGACCTTTTCACCAAACCGTTGGCATTCGAGTTGTCTTTGGCTCGTCATTTGACAATGATTTCAGACTGGGGATTCAACTATGACCCGTTGAAATGTGCTGGCCTTCGAGATACAGGGCAGATATTTATAACTGACCGACGGCTTTGGCGATGGATGTTGGAATTCAAAAAGCAACACGACGACAGGATGGGCATTGAAGAGTGCGAGTCTTAGGTAGACTCTGGTTCGCACAGTTGGGTAGAACGCCCAGGTGTATTATTAGAAACAAAGCAAGGAGAGATCATAGTTATGCTCACTCAATCCATGAATTCTGTGCTATTCCCAGACCTCAAAAGACTCGCAGCCCAAGTGACCGAACAGTTCTTGTCTAGCGGGATGTATTAGTCTATTGTCGGGATTGACCCTCTCCGCATAAATATCCGAACAAGGCATTTCATTTTCGGGTGTACTAAGAAGAAGGTTGTCGGATTGATTCCTCGTACAATCGACAGGCTCATCAACGAACCACTTATCAAACTATGAACATGAGCACTCTTTCGGGCCTATATTATCGATATTCAAATTAGTTGAGTCGTTACAAGAATCTCCGGCTACTCCAACAAATATTTTCATAACAGCGCTTCGGCTGCCGAAAATGATAGAACCGAAGATATGCTATTGCACCGAACATATTACCGAATATATCACCGAAGAATCCCACCGAAGATATTTCACCGAAAATATACCCCACAAGAGATCCTGCCGAAGATCATAACTTCGACAATTTGGTCGAAGGGCTCGACCTCAAACCCCAACCCAGACTGGGTAGCGCCCGGGTTGGGTCATGCGGAAGTCGACATGACTGAAGATATCCCGCCGAGAATCCCGCCGAAGAGATATACCCCCCAAGGGCTCCCGCCGAATACTCAAGATTTCTCACCGAAGACATCCCCCGAGGAGATAACAACGAATATATTCCATCGAGGAGATCCTACCGAATGAGACAGCCCACCGAATGAGGATATCGCGCCGAAGATATTCCACCGAAGAGATATAATTCTAGTACCTTCCAAGAGATCCCGCTGAAGACATGCCCCGAAGACATCTCGCCGAATATACACCGAAGATGTCTTATAAAAGATGCCCCCCCCCCCCCCCCCCAAGATGTCCCACCCAATATATCTTGCCGAAGAATCCCGCCGAAGAATCGCACCGAACCTATCTCACCGAAGCTGTGTCGCCGAGGATCTCCCGTTTGTTACGAGTCAGATCCTTCGAACAGCAAAGTACTTAAGTCGAAGTATGTACTGGAAATGGGAGCAAAGGAGAGGAGAGAAGTGGGGGATCTCCGAACCGAAGAGATGGAGTTGAGCAGCCCCACCTTTGCAAACAACTCAAACCGTCGACCTCTATCGCGAACTGCTATCGCTAAGCGAGCAAACAAACCTTGAAACGACCTCTGACATGTGAAAATGCAGATCGTAAGAGCCGCTGTTCGGATACCTCGCGTAGATTAACGAGCACAACGTCATCAAAACCTTAGGGTTCTCTGACTTACAGTGAGGGGTCCGAGCTTGCGCCGGTGGGGTTATGTAAGGTCTGATTTTGCATTATGTAATGGGTGATTTCATCCGGCAGAATTCCACCTGAAAAGGCGGGATAGAGAACTGAGCCAATAGAATCAAGATAAATATCGCGGTCGCGTGGGCGGTAGACCCGAAGAACGACTTTGAATGGGACTAGTCCTAAATAGGGAGGCTTGGCACTCTGAACTATGGTATTCTCGAAGCATATAATCCATCTGGAAGCATAGATTCATGTCAATTGCCGAGGTTTTTGGTTTGACGTGGTTCGGTTTAACGAGGCGTACCCTATGGCTTCCCAGGCTTGTTCCTAGGTTTTTAATTTTAGGAATTTGCGAGATTTAATAGGTCAAGGCCATATCTTATCTTTTTCTAGCGGAGACCTCCGACGGTCGTCCTTAGCTTTATACTTTCCAAAGTTATCTAAGTTACAGTTGCGAGATTCAGCTTAGGGCAAAGAGGCTCGGGTTGGCCACATGGCCATCTCCGATGATATTTGTTTTTTTCTGATAAAGTATAGATATGATAAAAGGCTAATATAGCCGGTTGACCTCGGGCATATTTGGAATTCAATCGATCAATGGCTATCTGTAGATATGCCTCTTGCACCCTTTCTGTTTTTCTGTGGGAAATTCCATGCTATTGACCGAGCGATATGTCTCTCTCAGTTCGAGACGACCTCGACGACCACGGCCCAAGGCTCCTGAGAGACATTTGGGCACTCACTGGGATCGCCATTCTCATAGTCGTCTTGAGGGTGATTGCAAAAATAAAGATCCGGAAGCTTGGCTGGGATGACATTCTTATGGTGGCGGCATTGGTTAGTCCACGTGGTGTCGCGAAATAGTATTGAAGGTCAAAACTGACCTGTTACCTGGCAGTGTCTTACTATAGTCGGATCAGCTTTGATTACCGTGGGCATCAAATATGGATTCGGTCGCCATGTTTGGACCCTTGACACAAACACGGCTGTTCCCAAAGTCATCATGTTCGACTATTTGACACAGACTTTCGGCATCGCTGGCGGTACTTTAGGTCGCATCTCCTTCATTGTCTTTGTCGTTCAGCTACTGGGCACCAGGAGATTACACAGGGTGATACTGTGGATCATAGTTGGGTTACAAATCGTCACTAACGTGATGCTGATCATCATTCTATTTGTCCAATGTCCAGGGCATGGTTCTGCTATCTGGGCGCAGAATGGGAAAGACAAATGCTGGAGCTACCGCGTCCAAGCATACTACGGGTACTATCAGGGCTGTATGAGTTTCCATTCATTGCCCTGGTCTACATCTGAGACTAATAATGAGCTTCAACAGCGTTTAATTCAGCCACAGACCTTTATCTGGCAGTTTTTTCAACATACGTATTCTGGAATTTGAATCTGAAGTTAAGGGTCAAGTTGGGCCTGGTTGCACTTCTAGGACTGGGCATTTTGTGAGTCACTAATTCTAGCACTATTTCAAGAGATATCCCAGCTAACAGAGTTAATTTGGATAGTGCAATGGCAGCCTCCATTATGAAAGTAGTGCAAACCCAAGTTTTCGCGCACGCAGACGACGACCCAACTGTCGCAACCGTCAACTACGATCGCTGGCTATTCATCGAAGCCTACATAGTCATCATAACGGCATCGATACCTTGTCTCAAATCATTATTACGATCTGGCCGAGGAACAACTGGAAGTGGACGGAGCGCATACGAGTTGAGTTCCTCGTATCCTGGAAACTCTTTGCCCACGCCTAGATCCCGGAGGTTGACACCAAAGTCGTTGATACCTAATCCGGATAATTCTAGCACGGATGATATTTTGGAGGGGAATAATAATGAGTTTGATGAAGTACACGAGATGAGGGATTCGAAAAAGTCGGTACATGTCTATGTATGAATATCCTATGCAAAATGCTATAATAGATACCCAGAAGTTAAATGCAGTACTCTGCAATAAGATATATAATCTGAACAAGCACAGAGAGACCCTATGAGATAGTTAGGAATGCTATCGACCAACCATACCTGCCCATATGATGCCAAGCTCGTCTTTCGTCTCAGCCTCACCTACCCCGTACCCCGCTCGGGATTGAAAGCTTGACTTGAATTAGGTGCATTTTTGACTATTACCACTTGTGCTATGAATATTTTCTTTCCAACTCTTTTAAGAAAGGAGACACAATGTCATCTAACTTCAGAGGACATAACGCTGGCTATTTTAGGCTGGAAGTCTTTGTAGGCCAATTCGATAATAAAGACTACTTGTCTGTAAGGGCATTCAGGTAACAAAGACTTTGTTAATCTGTGTTTAATGAAGGATTCCTATTATCCCATTGTATAACTCACGAGTCAACGAACTCGAATATCTATAAGAGTGATCGAGTACTCGCTGGGAATTCACTCGATCATCACAGCAAATTTCTACTCAAAAACATCTTCAATTTACTCCTTCTATTACACTATAGTTATATTCACACCTTTTTACATATATCAGCCCTAGCGAACTTTCATATCGTAACCATGCCTAGTCGAGGACCAACCGTACGTCCACATAGACACAGCACACATCGTGACCGACGATCCGATCACGGTCGTCATTATGAACTCTATCTTCAAATATGCAAGCCGCAGGGGGGTGTCGTCCATTGGATGGTCGCTACGAGGCATCCACATTCTCAGTCTTGCACTCGGCTCCACAGCACTGGCTACATGGGCAATCGTGACTTGGCTATCGAATATAACAAGAGATTTGATAGCTGGTCGGTCGAATCTACATACTTGCTCGGTGAGATTCATCGAGACAACATCTATATTGTCGAAGAAGAGGCTAGAGAGATTCCACTACAGAGCTGCCAACTCTGGGCTTGTTACCTGATGCTTAGACTTGAGCGCAGGGGACTGCTCGAGGAGGGAACTTACAATCATTACATGCATTGTTATGAACATAACCTTGAAGAAGACTATGGACCGGGATCTGATCATCATGTATGCCCAATTCATGGATGCTAATTATCGATTTCTCCCTTTTCTCCCTTTTCTCCCTTTTTTCTATTTTCTTTTGTGTTGATCTCGGATTTTAGGGTTTTTGTGCAGGATCCATGTATACTTATTGCTCTTGGACATAAATTAGCGAATAAACACAGAGTGTGGTTAATGTTTTGATTATGTAGGTTGAAATATATATCTCGACGAGGTGTTACGTGCCAGTCTTTAAGGCCGATCCGCAGAACCTTCACATATTCTTGCCATCTAATAAGGTCGTGTATACGAAGTACCAAAAATTACATTTCGCATAACGCTTTTAGCATTTCCATTTCGGATTCCTTTAATTTGAAAAGCAAAAGAGGAAGAAAAAAAAAAGAATGGGCCCGAGCCCGGGATCGAACCGGGGACCTCGCGCAATAATGCTTTGGGTTAATGCCCTAAGCGCGAATCATACCACTAGACCACCCGGGCAGTTGATATCAGTCAGCAAATTTATAGAACTCAAGTACAAACTTGCCAATATTATGTGCCATACACGGTGTTATCAAGAAGCTCATCCTAGTTATATAGCTTGCACTCTACTTACAGTTGCTTCATATCCTGCGCTAGAGTGCTTACTGCTTAGTGCTTTCTGGGGCAGTTTGTTATGCCTTTGTCTGTTTATGAATGCTTTGTCGACTTTATTTGGTAACCCTCTCTTTGTCCTCTATGAAGCTATACTATATAGCTGGCCGTAAGTCTTCTGTGTCTTGGAAGATTTGTCGGCCACTTGCTTCCACATATATAAATATATACCATATACTCTTTGGAACCTCACTTCGCCAAAGACTGTATATACTCACATATCCCTTTTTTCAACTCAGATATTTCTCGCCTGGTTTGTCGAGGTCATGCAGAGCACAGCAATATAACATCCGGGTAATGCACGATGGGTTGAACAAACTTCAGCAACTCACCTTTTGATGGATTCAACGATCCGATGAGTGATCAAAGGCAATGGTCCACTTACGACGTTGGCTCGGTCGGTTTAAATCTACACAAAGGATGCAACATGATCATTCTGGCCACCCATGTATGTTAAAGCACACCTTGTTTAGGATGACCCGGAGCGCAGTCTGCTGATCGCTTTTATCTCTAGGACTCCAGACATCTTTACTAGTAATTTTGCTTAGCAGTTTCATAGCTAGGAAAATGATACATAACTCATGTATTGAAATACCGGTAGGAATGGATTTACTCCGGATTACTACACAGACATGCCGGGCCTATCGCTTTGCACCAATAAAATAGAAATGAAAAGTTTGCCCCCAAGGTCCCCCCTGGCTGTTGACACGTGATGAAGTCATTGGCTGTCTTGGATATCAGATTAACTCTAAATTTCTAATTTTATAATGAGTTAAAGATCCTCTATGAAATCTTCACTTCCTCTCCAAATTGACTACCGGCCTCGGATTGGCTACGCGTGTGAGTTGGGGTTCGGCTACCGCACCCGCCCAGTGACGTGACCGTGCAGATAAGATCGTTGCCCAAAATATTCCGAGGTCCTGACCTTCACCCACATTTCTCTCTTGGTGTACCAGTTGGTGTAGAGGACTCATGCAGTCAATTTTCTTGCTGCTGGGCCTCTTTGCCGACGCAATCTCCGCCAGCCCCTTGGGACAGCAGCCGTTGGGCCGTCTCAGTCCAACGGATCTGCCTAGTGGGCAGCTGGCGGAGGGTTTGCGCAAACCTGTACGCGGACGATTCTTGCATATAACTGGTAGGAGACAGTTCCTCTTCGTTGATATTTTCGTTGTGTAACCTCATGCTGACCAACAGATTTCCATCCCGACCGCCTCTACAAGCCCGGAACCGCGATCGATCGCTCGTGCCACCGTGGTAAGGGCCCCGCGGGGTATTTTGGAGCCGAGGGCACAGATTGCGATTCGGCTTTATCGCTTGTGAACGAGACATATCGCTGGATCGAAGAAAACTTGAAAGATGAGATTGATTTCGTGATTTGGACCGGTGATTCTGTCCGACATGACAATGACGAGAAGCTCCCTCGCACGGCAGATGAGATTCTGGATTTGAACGCCTTCCTGTCGCAAAAGTGGATTAGCATTTTCGGTGAGGAGGGGATTGGTGAGAATGCGGTGCCTAAAATGTCGATCCCTGTGATTCCGACTTTCGGTAATAACGATATCATGCCCCACAACATCTTCAACAAGGGCCCGAACAAGTGGACGAAGCGATTTGCGGAGATATGGGACATGTTCATCCCAGAAGATCAGCGTCACACATTCGTCGAGGGCGGTTGGTTCACCACGGAGGTGATCCCCGGTCGGCTAGCGGTCATCAGCCTAAACACCATGTATTTCTTCGATTCCAACAGCGCGGTGGATGGATGCAACGCCAAGTCGGAACCTGGATACGAGCATATGGAGTGGTTGCGGGTGCAGTTGAAAATCCTGCGCAGTCGCAATATGAAAGTGATCCTCATGGGCCATGTCCCTCCGGCTCGGTCGAGCGAGAAAAAGAACTGGGATGAAACATGTTGGCAAAAATACACGCTCTGGATGCACCAGTACCGTGACATTGTTGTCGGCAGCTTTTACGGCCATATGAACATCGACCATTTCATGCTCCAGGATAGTCGCAAGGTCGACATTGATTCCAATACCGATGAGAAACTGTCAATCAGCTCAAAGACCGACTACCTTCAGTCGCTTCGAAACCAATGGTCCTCATTGCCATCTCCTCCGTCGGGCATTTTCGAGGAGCCTGACTCCATATCGAATTTGGGAGATATCTCCCCGGAGGTTGGAACAAACAAGAAGAGTAAAAAGAAGAAGAAGAAGCAGAAGTTTTTGGACAAGATTGGAGGCCCGTGGGCAGAGCGATACAGCGTATCCCTAGTGTCCCCCAGTTTGGTCCCGAATTTCTTCCCCAGTCTGCGCGTGATCGACTACAACACCACGGGGCTGGAGGATGCCACACATGATCAAGATTTGTTCGAACGTGAGGTTGATGATACAACGTTTGAACTGGATCATGCTGCAGTTAATTCACCAGAAGTCAGCAACGAGACTCTAATTCCCCCCGAAATTCAGAAGAAGAAAAAGAAAAAGGGCAAGGACAAGAAAAAGAAACCCAATTTCAAAGTCCCCGAGCCCCCATCGTCAACCGCTCCTCCCGGCCCTGCATACTCGAACCAGGCGTTCACGATGCTTGGCTACACTCAATATTACTCAAACCTAACAAAAATCCACGAACAGATCGCGGCAGGCAAACGAGGCCACGATCATCGTATTGACTACGAGATCGAGTACACCACAAAGGATGACGTGTATCAAATGAAAGACTTGACAGTACGCAGCTTCTTCCAACTCGCAGCTAGAATTGCCGAGGAAGGAGTTGAACAAAAGCACACCAGCGATGCCGATAGCCAAGGCGCCGAGTCGGCTGGCAAGCAAAAGAAGCCAGCCAACGATGTCTGGCGGGTTTTCTTGAGGCGAGCATTCGTTGGATTCCCAGTTGATGACCTAGATGAATAGGGCGGTTTTGTTTTAGCATTTTTTTGTTTGGTTACTTTTGCATGCACGATACATAGCTTGCATCCCAGGCTTATAGTGGAGACTACTATGTACACGGCCATCGTCAAGACAGGCGTAAAAATTACACTGGAATGAAAAAGACCTTAGATTACCAAGTTTTGCATTTGTCTGCACCACAGTGTACAATGATACAATGAATTTGTGTAATTGGGCGATCAACAGGGGCATCATTCTGGCGGTGTAATAGCTCAGATACGGTAACTTTGGAACACAACGTAAATTGCAGAACTGTAGTCCATCAATGATGTATGATTCTTATGTTTAACGTAGATCAATGGATGTATGGATGTTAGGTCGTACACTGAACACTACAATTCTCACTTCCATCACATCAGATAGGTGGATTTCTATCACAACCACAATGATAATACCAATACACACTCACAGCCACTGCCAGCGTGGCAGTCCGTGCTCAGGTTCACATTAATGCCCAGGTACCTTCAAAGCAATCTGGCCCGAGGACTTGGGCACCTATTTAGCCAGGCAGTACCCAGCCAATCTGCGATGGTGCCCTAGTTGTTTCTCGCCTTGAGCCGCTGCCACGTAGCAAACCTGGCACTACCAGGTAGTCAACAGGATCAATTGACATCACGAAACTCAGACTAGCGCAGGACAGCACAGCATTTAATATACTAGAGTGAGATAAGTTGCCACTGGGCACTACAATTGCACCGGCCCTACTGAGCCTACTTTATACAAATAGTCCATGACCTCCACTCGTAGCACATCTATGCCAATCAGTCTTGTACAATTCTGTACAATTCTGTTCTGATTGTGGGACTCCAAGACAGACTAGTAACTATTACTATACAATACTCCATACATATCCCGAGTCCAACCCGAATCTCTTCGTCATATCAGGGGAAACCACGCAGCTAGCATGACCTTGCATTTATGCGGTCTGCGAATATCTTTCAATTTCTAATTCTCTTCTAATCCATGGGCTTGACTCCATACAGGCATTTCGAGCATCTACAATAATACCACTAATCCCTCAGCTCTCCCAGCTCAAGCCCCCGGGCTAGTAGCTTCATACCCGAGACAAGTCCCCAATTCCTTCCCCGCACAGACTTCGCCGGCACTGAAAATCGTCGCAATCGCCCACTCTACCCCCTACTTTGCCGCCGCACGATGCGTTTCTACTTCCAATCCAGCCACGAGCTCCGTCACATCATTGCCTGCTCCTTGCATTGCTAGCCGAATTCCCAGCCACCACACAGCGTCAATACGACATTCGGAACTCGGCCGCTAAATCAAAACAGGAAGTATTGATTTGATCGCGCGGACAGCATTGCTCGCACTGTGTCTACTACAATTCGAACATTATATACCCGGTTGTCGCAATTGGATTTAGTGCCCGCTGCCAGCAACGAAAGCCATTGGCTGTGATATACTCCGCGGTCTGAACGATCGCCGCCCCCTAGGTGTTGCCGAACCTTGCAGCTTGCGCGGGAATTGCTGCTTTTAGTTTCGGATATTCCGTGTTTTGTCTTCGGCGCATCGCTGGAACAGTTTGGACTTTTGTACGCCAAGATCTTGATTTCGCAGATCAATTGGTCCGCGGCTCGGGGATACGCGCGTGGTTGGAGCATGATCCAGCCGCTGCGTTTGGTTATTTGAAATTCTGTTTGCGCGCTTTTTGGTAAGTTTTGCTGTCTTTGCCTATTCATTTCTTCATCGAGGGATTCCTAGCTTCTCAATTGATTCCCTTTGGTCAATTGGTCTTCCTTAACCTTCACCCCGCCTGTTAATTGAGACCAATGACCAACATGGCTGACTCTATATATCCAGACTTCCCAATTTCCGGGTCGTGGGCTTTATGGATGGCCTCCTCCGAAGTGGACCAGAAGGCCCTGGGCAATTTCGCGGCCGTCATGGACCTCGAAAACCCCTTGCTCTCGGCAATGCTATACAAAGTCCTTGGAGTCTCCGTCATGCTATCAAAAAAGCTTCTTAGAGCCCGCAAGCTGCGGCGACTCGACACAACACGTGAAACAAGATCCCTCCAGCTGTACCATCGTATTATATGGCTCTCCCGCGAAGGCCTCCTAATACTAGAGGGCTACATCCTCCCCATGGTAGACAGGTTCGTGGAGCTGAAAGTGCTCGCCTATAAACTCCGCGCTTCCTTCTACCATATCTTTGTCCTATTCCATAGTCGCCCAATTTTCAATCCCGACGCCGAGATACCAACCCGCCTCAAACATGACTCCATATACGGCGCAGATACCCTAACCGCCCTCGGCGTCTCTCACCCCTACAAGGCCAGAATCAATGTGGCATCAACACCAACATCCCGTCCCCCAGGCCTCCCAGTACTGCAACCAGTCCAACCGCCCCAACCCATCTCCTCTTTCCTCCTCCCTCCATTAGACTACACAGCCACAGCAACAGCCTGCTTCAACCACGCAGCAGCCCTCTCCGACAAACTCCTACCAGGCTCGCACCCTCTGCGTCTCTCCGTCAAGCTCGAATATGCAGCCTATCTATACGACTGCCTCCAAGACCCCATCGCGTGCCGCCGCCTCGCAAAACAGGCCATCGCAGACGTCTACAATTCCCAAGAAGGCATGGACGACGAGAGCTTCGAAGACGCCGCAGAGATCGTCACCGTGCTGGGGAAGATGGTCAAACGCGGCGGGAAGCCGGGTTCTAGTACCGGCACTCCCGGGAGCAGTATCTCCCGCGGTGGTGGCTCACGCAGTCGCAGTAGTCGCTCGCCTAGCCATGTCAGTGTGCCGACTACCGTTTCGCCAGTTCCGGTTACGAAATCGACTCCTGTTTCTGGAGTTCGTGGGGGAGAGAGCCGGCCGGCTGTCCCTGATGCTTCTATGATGAATCCGTTTTGATGGAGATGGTAATGGAAACGCGCATGATTAAAGAAGAGATGATGCTCCGATTTTTGTCCTTGTCCTTGGCATGTTCTGCGTCTATTATATTTTTTTTCTCTTGGCTTTTGCTTTTACCAAGCATATGTGTATATAGACATTATGCATTTCTTTTTGAGATCTGTAGATATGCGCTACGCTGTGATGATTTTCATTCACTTGACGATGGAATGACATGTTTTGCGCTCTAAGCTATTGACTATTTAACTATCGGGATACTTATGTATAGGCAGGAATAATCCCCACTTCTTCAGCTAGCAGCTTTGGCTGTCTATGAAGTGGTTAGCTGACCTATGCTTGTCATATACCTGAGTAGTGATGTATATATGTAGATGGCTGGTGAAGAGCCATGGTTCGTTCTAGAACTGGAAGTTCTTCGTCACGACATTCGGTATTCACCGGTTGCCACGAGCGATAGACTTAGCGCACATCACACTATGCACGAGGGCTATTGCGGAAATAATAAATAAAATAGTCGATGAACTACTCAATAAGCAGGAAGTTCTAGTGCAAAATCCTGTTTTCCTCTTTGGTGATCGACACGTTGCTAGGGACAGTGAAGCCTCAGGCCAACATTCCTGGAAGGGAAAACCTCAAACTGTCAAATGCGGCCAACGTGGGAGACATTCCTCGACGTTTTCGGTGGAGGGGAATTTTGTACATTTCAGATCGAACGGCACATTTCAAATAAGTCCGGGTTGTTGTTCTACAAAACGGTCATCGACGTCATACCCGGGTCCTTGTGTGAAAAAAAAAAGAGAAGAGCCAAGGGTGCGCATCCACCTACCCCGAGGGCTCCTTATCGTGCTTCATTCGACTCTTAACCCCGTCGAATCCACCTGAACCCACCCCATCTGTGCTCTCCTCGCATCTTTTCTATCCTCAACTCCTAAATCTCGTCCCCGGCCACCCTCTAGATAGACCAGCCCCCCTGCGCGTCGGCGCGTTGCTCTGCAGAAACACTGCATCTCACGGAACGTTGCATTGAAACCGCGAAACACCCGACCTTGTCCCCTCCATGGCCTTGAAACTGTCCTTCTTGCTTCTCCTCGATTCTCGTGAAGTCTGAACCTCAAAACACCCCTCCGAAGCTTCTGGACGGAGTCAGGGAGCAGGGACGATGCGGTCTGGCTTGGATAAACCTGGTGCTCTTCCACTCCTCATCCTCATTGTCTTTTCGCTTCTCACATTGGTGCCATCACTGCCGAGTCTCTACCACTCGAAGTTTGCAGACTTCAGCTTCTACACTGGCGCAGTTCGCCGTATGTCCCCCTTTCCGCCACTCGGCCCATCCGAGTCAACTAACCAAGTCGACTGTCCAGATGTCCCCCTCCTTCAAGATAGTGTCACCGAATTAGCACCGAAAGCACCGCCGCTCAACGAGCCTCGCAACTCATGGGTTCTTGCTGCCTCACATCGATCGCGAGGCAATCGCCCACCCGTTACCGCGCGGGTTGGAAATGCCGCCGTGGTCCCGCCCAGCGAAACGACCGCTGTCGCAAATAAAAGTCGACTTGCATCGTCAACCCGCGAATCCTCATTCTCATTCAGTCGCAGAGCCCGCGCATTCAGAACCTACTTCATCCAGCAATTTGACGACTACCCGTTCCTCGCCTCATTTTCCAACCGTAGCCTAGTTACGGGCTTGACACATCCGGATCCTACCATCACCATCAACGAATCTCTACCAACCGCATCCGACACCGAATCTCTTCCAAACATCTTGTCATATAGTAATTCCCCCGACAGCACCCAGACGCCACTTTTGCCCTCTCCTGCCTCATTCCGCGACATGTTCCAGCAGGCCTGCCATGTCGCCATTGATTTTGGAAAGCGCGTCGGACTCCACGGAGCAAATTATGCGAAATCGATCTTCCCCCAGGAACAAATCAACGGCGCTTCTAAATCATTAATACCTGAATCCACAATTCCCAACGATGCCGCCTCAAATCAAGATCTAATCACCCCATCTGAGCAAGCACTGCCCCAACAAAAAGTTGGCGCTGAGGATTCCCCCGATGTTGCCGCTGGTCGGCACTCACATGAGCTCCATGGAAGCTGTATGGCCGTTGTGATCGGTCTCGTTGTAGGCATCATGTGGTTCTAGAGCAGGCTGTTTTGGGCACTGCTACTTCATGTCTGTCTGCTGATATGTGTGATGACCTTTTCTTGTTTTATTTGGTTTGGCGCATTGTATTGAATATGTGTAGACAAATTGGGCCGGTGGCTCTGGTTTAGCCTCCTGTTGGAATCTAATAATCACATTTACCATTTCTCGTCTTGGCACAGATCCATATATTTATTCTTCCGCCAACAGCTCCGTTGTTGCATCGGGCTATCACGTCAAGTCAAGGGAGTCCTACAGTGATGATATACTCATTCACATATGGGGATCTTTCTCACTAACGAAATACTTATTCTTATCAGCAAGGGCTCTTCGGGTCTTACAGGGACTACATGCACTGATTATTCGGCTGTTGCGGATTGTTCAACCACTCTGGCTCTTTCCATGGTTTCGCGAGAAGTCTTAGCCATCAAACAAACCAATGGGGATGGTTCGGACATATTGCTCATTCTAATTTGCCCATGTACATCCAAATTAACGAGGAAAAAAAAAGCATTTCGAACAATTCCACCCACATAGACATGCATACCGAATGCAATTGGAGCCTGTGTTCCTTTATAAAACCTGACCCATATTCGGTTCTGAAATGGTCATTGCCAACGGAAGACAAGGAATGGGGAAGTTCAACAGAGTATTTTCACCCTTGCACTCAGCCTAATCCATGACGGTTGCCTCCAAGTGGTCCTTAATATGAGTTGATGCTCCACACTTGTCCAATAGCATGATTGAATCGAGCAATCCTTCTACAAGTCGTACAATGAGGGGGAGATCGTACATGTGCACTATAGGCGGCTTTATGCGTGCGTCTTGACCGATTATGTTCTCTTAGTTCAGATAGCTTTTGGATCCCTCATCTTCAAAATGGAATCCAATGTATAGCTATAGTTTACTGTACTCTATTGGATTATCAACGTGCAATTGGATCATAATGTCATACTTGAACATGTCCTAACACGTAATCTCGCCTGCATAAAGCAAATGCTTTAGGAGTTAACGGAGTTTTCATCTTTCTTAAGTCCTCGGTATATTCCTATTACGTTCTATCACCTTCTAATCGTCTAGGAATAGTAATTGAAGGAACAATCTGATACTTGATGACACTACGCTAACCCGATGCGGTAAGGGATGACCTCTAGTGAATATTTCCCTGGGCATTGATTGGTCCTTCTGAACTATACCAGTGATGCCTTTCAAAAATACTTAATCCCATTATCGCCGAAAGAAATTGTATAAAGAGGACTGTTGCCTCTAGTTGAATGGAGGACATATCAACCAATACTCCTTTGCTTTCCTCATCGCAGTTCCTTAGCTTCATCCAAAATGACCAACAAGAAACAAATCCTCCGCTCCGAGGTCATTCTCGAGAAGTATGGCAAGGCACTTGCTGGAAAGACAGGTAATTAAACCTTCCCCTCATTGAGAAAGAGAAGAGCACTGACAGCGGCCCCTTTAAGTGCTCATCACCGGCGTTTCCGATGACTCCATTGCAGGCGAACTCGCACTTCAGCTTTCCACCGCCGACCCAAAGCTTCTCATTCTGAGTGCTCGTGCCGAGTCAAAGGTGGCAGGCATCAGGGAGAAAATCAAGTCATCCAAGCCGAACGTGGAGACTCGCTTCCTCAATCTGGACCTGAGCGACTTGGCCGCGGTGCGAACCGCTGTCGCAGACCTAGCAGATGTGCCTCACATCGACCACCTTGTCTGCGTGGCCGGGGTAATGTTCCCGCCTTACACCAAGACCAAAGATGGATTTGAGAGCCAACTGGGAGTCAACTATTTGGCAAACTTCCTGCTAGTGAAGTTGCTCCTACCGAAAATCCGTGCTGCGGGACCCGATTCGTCCGTGATTATCACGTCCTCGAGCACGGCCAAACTAGGGAAGATGCACTTCGACGACTTCAACTTCAGTGTGAGTTTTCATTTACCTGTCATATCCAACCGCGTTGACATTCCGTCTTCTTGTAGGATGGCCAGACATATGACCCTATGGTCGCGTATGGCCAGTCGAACGCCGCGAGAGTCATGTTTGCCAAAAGACTAGGCGAGAAGCTGAAGAGCGAGAAAATCCGCGTTTTCAGTATTGACCCTGGTGGTATGTCTTGCTTCTACTTCTCACTATTCAGTGGATCTAGCTGATCATAATTTAGCGGTTCAAACCGGTCTGCAACGACACTGCCCTCCTAACTTTTTGGAGCAGGTTGAGGAATGGAAAAAGGCTGGAGGTATGGATTATCCTATGGTTAAATGTCTTCTGCTCCTCACTAAACGACCTCTTAGCATTTGTTGACCTCGATGGAAAGCCTATGGATATACCGCCATGGACCTCTACCTCAGAGGGAGCCGCTACCATCATCACCGGAATGATCGACCCTACCATCGCAGGTAAGTAGAAAACCTCCCTCAATCCGTTTTTATACTGTCTTCGACTAATCCTGGCTCCAGGCTACAATGGCTCATTCCTCAACCAGAACGCAGTCGCAGATAACGAATTGCACGCGCACCTCCTCGACGAAGGCAATTGGACCAAATTGTGGGACCTCAGTGAGAGACTGACCCAGGAGAAGTTCTCGCTGTGAGGGATGCGAAGATACAAGGAATTTGATGTGTTTTTTATATAAGCATTGAAATATCACTTGATCTTGAACATAATGGGCTTTTCCCCACGCTGTTTCCTCCAGTAATTAGTAGATTTGATTATGTCGGGACAGTCCTTTACGATCCAACTGAATTTCCTGAGCAATGGCTCCGAGACCTCGTAAGCAGATGGATCCCAAGCTTCGCCCCAAACACGAAGCCCAACCTCTTGTAAAGGGGCAGTTCCATAAAAATTGCCGCACAGTTCATCTTCGTCAATCACATCTGCCCTAGTTAAGATGGCCTCCCGTAGAGATACCATTGGAAGCAAGTCGATCCATGGGTGGTGGATGATTTTCTTTTGTTTCTGAGATGGACATAGGCTTGCTGGGAGATGAGGTGCCGACATTAATGGACCGGTGAGGTTGAACTGCGACGCGAGGTCGTCATTAAGAAGCTCAAATGTGAGACCCATGAGACCGGCGTTGGTGAACATCGCTTGAAGTATATTGTACTGGGTGATGCAAAAGGTGGGATTTTGCAGGAGAGCCGGGTTCTCAATCATATGTAAAGCTCTTGCACGGAGTGTGTTCACAAGCGCAGCGTGCTGGGCAGGATTCAGGGAACAAAAAGAGACTTCGCTTTGACGAGGAGGCGATGATTGAGTAATTTGATGGCTTGTTGCTTCTTCTGTGGATGCATCCTTTTTTGGGATGTTCGAATCATCGGTATAGAGAACCCATTTCCTTTCTGGAGTGTTGTTTTTATTTTTATACTTTAACGCCTTCCTTTTTCCTGTATATGGTGTTAGTCTGCACAGTTAATTCCGGTGGTGGCAAATAGGAGTGCCGCTTACTGCTCGCACGCTGATTGAGGCGATTTTGCAGTCGTCTTCGAGCCACAGGATCCAACACTTCCATCGAATTGTCTGAACTTGTTTTTTCGAGAGGCGGTTGATCAATCTGGAGAGTCATCTTGAAAAGCAACTATAGTTGAAGGGGTGAAGTAACGAGACGGAAGGTTTGGACGGGAATGCCAAGGTCGGAACAACGGCACGTTAGGTCCGAGATAATCGCAACAGCAGAACCTCATTTCGAATCTGAAGATCATCGACACAATTGCAGCCCAATTAAAACTCGGGCCAACCCGGAAAAGCATCCGAGAATCTGCCCACCACTCATAGTGATGACGTAGCACAGTGGCCAATCATTTGTAGTCCCCTAGGTCTTGGAGACAATGGCGGGGTATCGGGAATCCTCCTCTTACATTGTACAGCGTCTTTCGCCTTGATCTCTTATATTGGATAAAATGACACTGTCCAAACTCCGGAAAATATTCACCTGTGGCCGTAAGAAAGATTCGGGCTCCAAACCAGAAAACAAGCCACAGACAGATACTGGGGATGATGATAGAGATGAATATGGCGCTTTGAGCGAGGTCGCTGCTCCAAGTCCGGTTGAGCCTACAACCGAAGAGCAAGAAGCGCGACGTGCATCCCTTGATAGGAACCTCTCCGAAACACATTCGCATCCTCATCTCTCCAATAATTGAATAAGTTGAACACAGGTATCTAGTCCGCGTGCCCTCGGTATTCATTATCTTGCCTCGGTGATGTTACTGACATATCGAAGAACAACTTCACAGAGCGCACTGGGAGATTTTGGAGAATGAATGACTGCGTTCCTGGGCGTCAATAGCCGCAAAGATACCCATTTGGTTTGAGAATCTGCAAAAGAGAATACTACCCGGGGACATTTGTATTGGGGCTTTCCGAGCCTGTTTTTTGGGTATGGTGGGCCTCGCTAG
The DNA here is from genome assembly GCA_023627375.1 of Penicillium paneum. NCBI lineage: Eukaryota > Fungi > Ascomycota > Eurotiomycetes > Eurotiales > Aspergillaceae > Penicillium > Penicillium paneum. The sequence goes on along the minus strand of JAMAFK010000010.1, from coordinate 45,831 downwards.
GTTAATACAAGTTGAATTATACCCTCTCAACATACCTCGCATTGTAAAGTGATTTTCACGTTATGCGCAATGCTAAATCCAATTGGATCAAAGACCCCCTGAGATAGTGGGACTGTGCCTTGACCAACGGCCAGCATACATTCATATATACTTCGAGACGAGGCGTGTAGATCACACCGAGGAGAAGTTGACCTAATCGGACGATGGGTATAATACCTGAGGGAATCTTTTTGGGAAAACAGCTCTTCCAAGACCCTTAGTTAAGAGGGAAAGTTGACAACACCATGTCATTCAATTGAGTGCTTCTACTTTGTCCAAATAGAGGCATCATACCCAATCATCAAGGATGTATACTCCGGACCGGCCGCAGCCCATCCTTTAATGCCCCCCGAGAGAACCAAGCTCTTGACCTCTTTATCGTGTTGATCTTCGAGGTAATCCGCAAACCAGCCGGCTGCACGAGTACCTCGACCCGCAGATGACCCTGAATGCAGATCAGTATTCGCGTTTCAAGATGTCAATATCAATTTTGATCTAGTAAAGCTCACCACAATACCAAATCACATATTTTACGCTGCTATTCGATACAAGAGAATATAGTGTTGGGATCGTGGGGTATAAACTCTGAGCTGGCAAGTTCAGAGATCCTTGGATCGTCCCTCCCTTTGGATACATCAGCGCATGAAGACATCAATTTTTTTCGAACTCTTCGTACCTCATAGTCCGTGCGACGCAAGTCAACAAGTACAAAGTCTTTGCCTGCTTGTTTACCCTCTCGGATCCATTGCAATAGCTCTTCTCGCGATATGGAGGGTGCCGTGCCCCTTGGTGCGGGATATGCAGCATGCCATGGAAGCTCGGCTGACATTGTTCTAAGAGAGATTCCGAGCTCGAGGGTTGAGATTTGACACTCCTCAGGCGCTTGGCTCTGCAGACAGACTACCCCGAATACCCCACCGCCTATGAGGAATGTCATTGCCGAATTCTGATTGGTTGACCCCGGCTTGGCTTTTCGGCCAATCAGCGCCCGTCAGTGACATATCACTACCATCTAGTTCTATACAAATACTCATGGACATCTAGACGAATACAAAAATTCTATGTTACAATCTTGAAATCTGACAAGTTATCTTCTATCAATCATTAATCAAAATGACGCCAATACGACCACAGGCATGTTTACGCACCTCCCCCAGTCCTCCCAACGACCAAATAAAGACATGCGACATTGAAAAGCAATCGGAGACCTCTTCTCCAGATAAACCACAGAAGAAAGAATCCATGTTCTCAAGTCTCGGTATCCTTGATCGGTTCTTAGCAATATGGATTTTTCTTGCCATGGCGATTGGAATCATCCTGGGCAACTTTGTCCCAAGCACAGGACCTGCCCTACAAAGGGGAAAATTTGTGGGAGTCTCTGTCCCCATCGGTAGGAACAAGAAACTCGCAATGATTTTGCAGTCTTCGCTAACTGAATATGTATTTCCAGCTGTGGGTCTTCTGGTCATGATGTACCCTATCCTATGCAAGATTCGGTTCGAAGCCCTGCATCATGTTATGCGAGCGAAAGATATTTGGATCCAGATCGCCTTCAGTGTCTTTCTGAATTGGATTATTGCCCCTTTTCTTATGGTCCGTGATATCAACACTTCCATGACACGGGGTTTGTTACTGACTTCATTCCATTAGTTGGCCTTGGCTTGGGCTTTTTTGCCCGACGAGCCAGAATTGCGACAGGGGCTGATCATTGTTGGCTTAGCACGATGTATTGCTATGGTAAGTCGACACCACTCAGCAAACGGCTCTTGTAAACGAGACAATGCTAATAGCTAGCTTCTTTCAGGTACTAGTTTGGACAGGACTAGCCGGAGGCGATAGCGAATATTGTGCCATCCTCGTCGCTCTCAACTCAGTGCTGCAAATGGTTCTTTTTGCTCCAATGGGGGTGTTCTTCATCAGCGTCATCAGCGGCGACCCAGTCACATTCGAATATTCAACCGCTGCCAAAAGTGTTGCGGTGTTTCTCGGAATACCTCTAGGGGCCGCAATCATCACGCGGTTCGTGCTCCGACGAATTTCTGCCAAATGGTACGATGAAACCTTCCTCAAATGGGTCAGTCCCTGGTCTCTTATCGGCCTGCTATTCACCATCCTTGTCTTATTCGCCTCGCAAGGCCGCCACGTGGTCCACCAAATTGTATCCGTGATCCGCGTTGCAGCACCGCTTATCGTTTATTTCCTGATCATCTTCTTTGCGACCCTCCTTGTTGCATATAAATTAGGATTCGGATACAAGCTGGCGACTGTGCAGAGCTTCACGGCTGCTAGCAACAATTTTGAATTGGCCATTGCCGTTGCAGTGGCGATGTTTGGTGCGGATAGTAACCAGGCTCTTGCTGCGACTGTTGGGCCTCTGATCGAGGTTCCTGTGCTGCTAGGATTGGTATATGCTGTCAAATTGATAGCTAGACGAGTTGGTTGGAATGATTAAGACGAGATTATGAACATATACTATCAATAATTGTCTGGAGAGATAGCGCACCTCCTGGGAGCATTGACGAAAAATGAATCCAATATGGTATCGGCAGTATGCTTGTAGATGGTCATGAGCGATAGATGTTGGGACCTTGTGGGTATCGACGGTGGTGAGATCAATGGTCTATAGCGGAGTGGACTTGCGATAGATGGTGATGAGTAGCTTGTACTTGATTCAAATGGCCATTCTGAGCCATAATGAGGAAGAAGTGGTTGACCTGGCTGGTGTATGCGGAGCCCATTCTGGGTGAAGAGGAAATGTCGTGATGGCTCAAATTGCCTGGCGGGGAAGGAGATGTATGTGACAGCATGCAACGGATAATTGGAGGCTCGAGTAGAACACAGCAATGGGGTATGTATTGGGACTGTGCAAGCAAAAGCCATTAGACAAAACACTAGGTGAGTCGTTAACAAGTTCCCTAGCCAGTTTGAGCTTGATGATCTGGATGGTTCGGGGATGGACAAGAGTAGAAGTAACATCAATATAGAAAAAGAAAAAGAGAAGGCTTCCAAGCCCACGAACTTCCATCCGTTGGGACCGCACACCCCCTTCGGACGTTGGCCCCGCTCACATTTACCCTGCAGGTGTGGCGACACATTCCATCCTTCTTGTTCAGCCTTAAGAGGTGCAGCCGACCTTAACTGTGCCCCGGGGTCATGAAGCCCGAAACCAATTGAAGATATACACTCTCAGCATCCCAAGCGAGAACTTCAGAGCCCCCATCTACTGAGCTAACCGGGGTGGGTTTGGAAGTAGCAGTACATCTTTAATGTGACCTATATAGCACTCTTTCCTAATTGGGACACATCAATTCATAACTGGCCAGGGTTCAATTCCCCCACGTAGGATCATTATTATTTCATTATTATTTTCTGCTGGTTTGCTATCCACGGCCACACCCCATGTCTCTCGCCAGTCCTGTCCCTCTTGGATCTCCTATCCAATCCTAGCGAAGACTTGACCATTACAACTTAGACTGCCACGATCAGCGCAACCACTAATCAGATACCACATGTCTACATATCGACAGAACCATTTAGACAGGAATATTCATTTTTCAAAGCTAAAATAAAAGGGTCCACGTAAATTCCCTACAGAACAGTGAAATTGCCAACGCTTCAGCGCAGCCGTATCAACAACAGAAATGACCCTAGTCTTCAAGGTCCATATCCACTGGGAGGCTTTCCAGCCAAGCGAGCGTTTTCCTACGGCCTACAACCGCAGAGCCAGCAGGGCGTTGGGGCCCTGAGAACCTCTGGAATGGAGTATCGAGGCCGAGTCTATCATAGATCCGGTTCCAGACAACTGGCTCAAGCCTGATGTCACTGTCAGTGACTATGCCATTAGATGACACTGACTGTAGTTTAATCTGATCGAGGACATCACGCGAACGTGCGATCCTCTGTTGGAGTTTTGGGGCTTGTCTGCAACTCTCTTGGTAGTTGCGCAACAAGACGTCAATCTCTTTCAGCTCCTCGGTCATCGCTGTGAGAGACTTCGCCGTAGTGGCAGCAGCAGATATACCCCGTGGGCTAACGTTCAAGACAAGCGGAACTGTCCGGGCAGCAATCAAAATGAGGGCAGCAGCGTAGAGATATTCAAACTGCTCACACTTAGCATACTCATCTTCTGTGGTGGTGAAGGATGCAGAGAGGGTTTTCACAATGTCTTGGGCAGCAGTCAAACATTTGACAGCACTGTAATACACCAGGCCGAGCACAGGAGACGCATCCACCGAATCGATATCCTTGCCAGTGATATGAGGGCTCGTTTCACAGGCGCACGTCTGGGAAAGTCGAAGGCTCAAAATGAAGAAAGGCCGGTATTGACGAAGTCGGAAATAGACAAATCGCACATGAGCCAGGAGGCACATGCGGCGAATAAGAAGGTCTTTCTTCATGGCACATTCGATGCCGGGGTCTCTCCATTCTAGACAGTTGGGCAGACCTTTCTTCCAGCTCGAGAGTTTTTCATTCAGTCCCTGGAAGCCACGCAGGTCCACAATAGAAAGCCATTTGATCGGACATTCCATGCGAGTCACACGTAGATCATTTTCGACGGTGATCAATTCGTCAGTGAACTTAATAAGGGAAGCGGAAGCAATGAAAAAAGAAGACGTCGTATAGGATTGTTCGGTGGTATGTTCGCCAGATAACCCCATGTTCTCAGTAATATGCGACTGCATCGGCATGGGTGAGTCGTAAAAGCTGTCGAGGGATTGATCGACCACGCCAAACTGGAGAGTGAGAGATAGTTTCTTCGTCCAGAGACACTGCCATACCAGCCGAACCTGCTCCAACGACTTTTCGTCCACGGCGAGACATCCACCATGCATAGTCTGCATCCGAAGAGATTGCGCTCTGCCTATTGCCATAGATAAGATGTCCCAAGCCATTCGCAAATGCCCGACCATATGGAGATAGTGAACTTGGAGAATTTGGTGGTGGAAAGATTGAAGTGAAGGTCGGGATTTCAATGGGTCAGCCATGTTAGATAAAGCTGCATCGTACCAATTGCGGGCTTCCCCGAGTTTCTGACCAGGAGCCAGGTGGCAGGCAATTGCAATGCAAAGCCCGAAAGTTGGGTCAATGATTGTGGGGTCGATGTTCCCATGGTTTACGGCCAGGGTAAAAGCGCTTTTTAGTTGGTCGAAATCAAAAATTGGCAGGAAAGAAGCCTGCTTAGCAAGAAAGATATTCCAGAGCTTTTTTGGGACGTCGGAGCTGAACAGCTGGCTGCTAGGAGCAGAACGCCTATAAGACGGAGCGAGAACATTGTCGAGGTCCGACGACTGCGTGCCAGAAGCAGGACGTTTCTTGGACGCTGGCTCCATGAAAGGCGACGCTGCAGTGCTGTTGGATTGCGACGACTGGCTGCCAGAGGCAATACGCTTCTTAGGCGTACGCTTCACGATGAAGGGAAACGACGACGACATGGTGTCATTGGTCAAATCAATCGTTTCCACAGGTGGTGAGGATAAAGATGAAGTAGGAGAGGAGAAAGTGGGAGGATGGGTCGTTGAAAGAGAGAGTGAGGGAAAAAGAGAAGGATCGGTTTGTGAAGGGGACAGAGAGGTGACAGAGTTTTTCTTGCATGTTGTTATTGTTCTCGATGGTGTTTCTGGCGCATTCGAGGAAGGCACGCGTGAAGAAGTAGGCTTGGGTAGTAGCTTGGGTAGTACCTTCCTCGATTCTGGGCTTTCTTTTTTGACGCCTGGATTGTCTGCGCTGATACTGGCAATCTCTCCATCTGGGTCTAAAAGTTCCGCGAACTTCTTACAGATTGGACGACTCAGCTTCGAGCCAGTCGCCATGGCTGTAAGGAGCTCATCCCGTAGGAAGGCGATGCGCGAGTCCTTCTCGTCTAAGCCATAGACATCAGGATGAAGTATGATTCTTTTTAGGCGGAGGAGGAATAGGTCGTAATGATCGACTGTCAGTGACTTCGATTTATGTGTCAGGCACTCTTCAACGCATATGACACGCTCTTGCATCCTCTTCTCCTCGGGGCTCATTAATGGGCCATATATGAAGTTCTCAAAACGACTGAGAAGAGCACGAGAGCATTGGCCGCCCTTTGTTAGCTTGATTTTTGCAAACCTCATGAGATCGTCTGCCTCACGATATTCGTCAAATTGCGTAGTACTCGATCCGGCAATCGTAGGTTCAGTGGTTGGGCGTTCAGTCTTGGCTTTGATGAGTAGCTTCATGATGTTACGCAGATGCTCTGCTGCAAGACGGCGTTCCGTCATTCTCTGGACATTGATTTCGGTGGTCAGGTTGCACCGGAGCTCCATTTCGTCTTGAGGCAGAGTAGGAGATATACTACGCAAACGCGGTGGAGGATCCAGTCTCAACGCAGTCTGGCTAGTGGCACTTCTAGAGCCAGATTCAAATATCTTGTACCGCTTGGCAGCAGGCTGTTGGAAAATCTGCGTCTGCTTGGTAGGGCCGAAAGAATTTTGGATGGGTAATCCAACCACGTCATTGACAGGCTCAGTTAGTTCAGAAGAACTGTCTGCAGCTCTTGGTCTTTTCTCACCCGTCGTGGGTAAAGTAGGTAAAGCAGAATCATTACTAATAATTGGCCCTGAGAATGGAGCACCAGTTTTCTCGGTAATTCCGTTCTCGGCACTAGATGATATAAGGTTAGTCATTCTGACTCGGCCAAGCTGATATCACGGATAGACAAACCCCGCTAAGTCAGAAGGATATAAGCATTCAGCTTCGAGGCCCATGGTTCGACAGACGTTGCAGGCTATGAAAAAGTCAGTCATCAATGCACTTGCAATGTTCGTTGCTCTATCAAGTCAAGGGGTACTTGCCTGGTCTATTGCGGTCACAGCGCCTGTGCTTTGCTTTACATCTTGTACAATTCAGCCCCAAAAGTTGGATTGACCGTACAGAAGAAGTCCTTGATAATGAAGCCGATGGTGGCCGCGAAATGTCGGTGCCATTCGCCATTGGCGTTTGATCAGGCATTGTCGGCTTCAGTTCCCTAATCAATTGAGTAAAGAATTAGATTGATAAATGTGAGAGTATTAGTCTGCGTTGCTCGGAGTTGGGATCATAGTTTGCCTGGCTGAGTTGACTGTAGCTTTATACAGATCGCACAGTCATCACAAAGCCACTAACAAAGAGACTGTTATTTAAGGAAAACACTCACCAGTATCAATAACTGAACTTTGTCAAACGATCAAGTGGAACTGAATAGGATGAAGATGTTGGTTGTTGGTTGATTCGCGAAGTACATGCGTCACGGTAAAGTAAGAACAATTATTTGCACTGGGCGCGCGAAAGATGTTACGCCGGCACCACAGATCAGATTTGACAACCGCTTACTGCGGAATTCGAACCTATTTTGCTCTGAGATGATTGGCCAAGGAATAAATGATGGGAACGCGTAGAGTCGCGTGGCAGAACCGTGAAGGTCACAATGACAGATTGCTGTGAAACTTGGATCTCAACGAAATTTTCGAGGAAAAAGAGTCCGAGATTCAGTCTGACCTCGCCGCATCAATTAAAAGTCCCTTAATGATATGCCGCATCTTCTTGTGTAGTGACGACGATACCTGAAAAGGGCTGCTCTACAGTAGAAGTGCTAGTGAACTAGGGGTTGGCTATTGCCTTACCGCCTAGCCATATCTACCTACTCCGTACCACTCACTATTCGACCTCGGGATGCCCTTGGTAATAGCTTTGTCTATGTATAGGTAGAGAAGGAAATTGTAAACTTGTGCATATGATAATTACCAGTCCACTTGGGTAGTTGAGACGAGATCAAATGACTGATCTGTGATATACATGTATACCACAAGTACGGAGTATTGAGGCATTTGTACGAATCACCTTTGTATGGCAAACCCAATTGTAATTACAGAACAAGAATTAATCCACAGATCAAGACATCCTGGTAGAATAGGGACTACATATATTGTACAATGATAGGGTATTTAGGTACATAGGTGGATCAGTCATCACCCACCCGACGGTCAAAAATAGATCGAATACATACAAAAGTACACCCCTTATAGGCTATACTTGGCAAGATATTTCGGGCTAGCAGGACTGGAGAAGCGAGTATGCAGAGATAATGCAACAAGCGCGACGTGCATTGCTGGTGAGGTATCACGATGTCGATGCCCCCGGTGTGCATAGTTCTCGCCAGTGGACCATGGCAATCGGTACAGTTGGACATATCACCAAATAAAATCATCAGGACTGTATTTTCTCCGCTTCATCTACCGATCGTTTGACTTCTTGCTCTGTCCATCGATGGAACAATTTGCGCGCGTCGGAGAGATTGGCTTCCTTGGGCAAGCCATTGTGAACTGACTGGACGTGGAGGACTGGAACATCAAACTCGTAAACATCCTTCCAAGATTTATTCCCAGGCTTCATGATGTCCACTTCGACGTATTCAAAGGGGCGCCGTTTCTGGAGCTGAAGCACGGTATTTTTGGCGGTATCGCATAGGCCGCAGCCCGCACGTGTAAACAGCGTCAAGCGGGCTGAATTGAGAAGGGAACGTGTAGGAAACATGGAGAGAAAATCTCGATTATGCAAGAAATGAATTCAACCACGGTGTTTCGAGATGGCCTGTTGCCGTGACGCGAACGCGGTCTGAGAGTTCTCCGCGATGGAACATTCGAGCTTCCCCGCTAAACCCTGTTAGGCAACCTGCGCCATTCCAACTCTCCAGAACACTTTCCAATCTCTTCTCTCGACTCAGTCCCGTCAATTCCCTTATAATTTGTCTTGCTATACATCATGGCAGGCAAGTGTGTCCACAAAGCGTGTGGAAAGACCTTCACCGACCCGGAAGAAGACTGCGTGTATCATCCGGGTCCCCCAGTGTTCCACGAGGGGCAGAAAGGTAAGTACCTTGGTGTTCAAGCTATGCCAGATCTGTATCCCATAAGTCCACCAACAATTCACGGTGGGCCATTGTGGCAGCGCAATGTGATACCTGATCTTGCCGCTGGCTTCTGGTACATTTCTACCCCGCGACACCGCTAACTTTTTAGGCTGGAAATGCTGCAAGCCCCGCGTCTTAACCTTTGAGGAATTCCTCTCCATCCCGCCATGCACTACCGGCAAGCATTCCACCGTCGACGACACACCGGTGCCCGAACCCTCCAAGGCCGAGGAAGTCATTGCTCCTACACCGGCGGAGCAGAAGAAGTCCGAGCGGCTACCCATCTCCGCTACCCCAACTATCGCAACTGCGGCACCGCCCGAGAAGCCAGTCATCGAAGAGCCCGAGTCTGATGATCCTGATGTGGAGGTCCCGGCAAACGCAACATGCCGTCGGAGGGGTTGCGGTGCTTCCTATACCGGGTCGACTGCTCGTGATGAGGAGAAGTGCGTCCACCACCCGGGCCAGCCGGTCTTCCACGAGGGCAGTAAGGGGTGGTCCTGCTGCAAACGCCGGGTGCTCGAGTTCGACGAGTTCCTGAAGATCCCCGGTTGCACAGACAAGACGAGGCACTTGTTTGTTGGCAAGGCCAAGCCCCCGGGCGAGGAGAAGGTGGACACAGTCAGGTGCGTATACGGGCAGATCAGCTCTGCTATTCTGGTTTGAAAACAGCAGACTGACAAACTTTCGCATTTTACAGGAACGATTTCTACCAGACTCCCACCGCCGTGAACGTCTCCCTCTACCTTAAGAAGATTGACAAGCAACGGGCCAAGGTTGAGTTTACTACCAACTCGATTATCTTCGACCTTCCCACCACGGACAACAAGCGCTACCAGGATACATATACTCTCTTTGCGCCAATTGACCCGGAGAAGTCAACTTTCCGCGTACTGGGCACCAAGCTAGATTTGAGTCTGATCAAGGCCGATGGTACTAGCTGGCCGGTGTTGCGCAAAGACGACAAGTGGACTGGAGAGCGCATTCAGATTGGCAATGCTGGACATGCATGATTGGTGTCATGTGAAACTTACACGATAGAAAATTCCAAAAGTTATGACGGTGATGACAATTAAGATTTCGGCTTCAGCGGTACAGTAGTACATGTAGTAACTTAGTTAGGCTCATATAGCTTGAGGCTTCGGCATGCCGACATCAACGATATATCTTGGCAAGAAAGACCTGGACATTATGGTCTACCTTGGCGGGATACGGCATCGCAAGAGATCATAAAACCTAGCGAGGCTTTTGATGCTCTTTTAAAGATGAGTTGTAGATAATTTTTACAACATCTAAACCATGGATCAGACCAGCTGAAACTCGCAGTATCCAACGCTACTAAGCTCGCTGCAACCTCTGATCAAATTCGAAGACCAGAGCAAGCAGAGACTCCAGAACACATGAAAGTGACTGAAAAAAATGGTATGTGACGCCCTCTCCACAGCTAGCACCCATGAGGCTTCCCGAAGGATACCCTAGCATAGCCATATTGTGATTGGGAAAAAGAGAGACGTCTTCACTCTCCAGGGCCGGGAACGGAAGAAAACCCATCATGGCCGAAACCATAGGATAACCCTCAGCAAGCCACATTGTGGAGCCCCGTTGAAATTTACATTAAGTTATGTAAACCTCTACTGATGATGGAGAGAAAAGAAAAAAAGAGTAAAGGCGCGGGCGAGGAGGTCCTATTTATGTGTCTGGAAGTCAATACACGCTAGAGCGGATTGGGCATCGGTGGAAGGGTTTTTCCATTTCGTTGACTAATCCTGGATTTTATGACTAATTTTGCTTTTTCTGTTGAGGGATTTTGTCGGATTGGGTAAGTAGGGCTAATCTCGGGGGCCTGACCCACGCATGTGACCATAAACCTTCTTTTTGTCTTCAAGGTTGTCTTTCATGTGATTGCCCCGTGACTTGGACCTGCCGAAAGCAATGTACATCGTACATACTTCATGCAATCGCTGTTCTAGTACGACTGCGCCATGCAATTGCAATTGAAAAAATAGCACGACATGAAGAAATCATTCTACGGTATCCAATAGGCTTATATTTTCAAAAAACACAACTTAATACATTCATATTACTACCAGTAATAGTGGCGGCGGATAAGTCCCTTTTGTCCTCAAGTATGTACCCTAGGCCCCAGAAAATCATCCCATCTTCCAATCACGGGTCAGGAGCACGAGACCATCCCCTCGTTGTTCCATTGACCTCCCCGCCATCGATAGCGTCTTCAAATTCTTCGCCCCTGAATTCTTTTGTACCTTCGCCATAATACAGAATCCGCCCTTCCACATTGTGCTTTACTTCGTTCTAGAATTCATCTCCATTCGCACATTGCGCTATCAGCCTGGCCTTGTGCAATTACCCAAATCTTGAATCCGAAGATCTCGTCACTGATATAGGGGTGCCTGTCGAGCAGTTGTGGACTAATTAAATAGCCCAAAATCTTCCTGGCACATAAACCAACTTGCGCCCATACCCCTTTTCTACCTCCGCTCCACCCAACCCCAACATGGGCTCGACATACACTGAGGCGGCCACGCCAGAATTCCGATACATTCCCCTATCATACAGTCATGAGGACTCTCAGGCATCTGCTCTCAGGCTAATCCTGACCCTCAATCCCGACTGGGAGGGTCCTGGAAACAAAATTGAGTTCGTGCGGTTCACCGACGGCATCACCAACACCGTGTGTCCCTCCTTCCCGAGTGCCTCCCGTGAGACCGGCAATAAGCTTTTCAGAATCAAACCGAGACTAACAGCCCCCTAGCTCTTTAAAATTATCAACCTGAAACCCGGCCTGACGGAGGAACAAATAGACAATGAGGCAGTACTGATGAGGGCGTACGGAAATGGCACAGAGATCCTCATAGATCGCGAAAGTACGAGCAAAATCCCCCCGACGGACAATCTTCGTCAAGATCCCCACTACTCCAACAAAAAAAAAGCCCCTCCGCGCCTCTCTTGCCCATTGCGACATATGCTGAAGTAGATCAATTGTTCTTAGGAGAAACTAAGTCCCACGCACTCTTGGCCAACCGTGGCCTGGCCCCGCCCCTCCTCGCTCGGTTCAAGAACGGTTTGCTCTACCGCTTCATTCGCGGCAGACCCTGCAACCACCAGGATCTAGTTTCCCCACCCGTCTGGCGCGGTGTCGCTCGCCGCTTGGCGCAGTGGCACGCCGTCCTTCCTAGTAGCGCAGCCGCGCCTGTCAAGGACGCCCCCGTGGCCGAGATTGCCAACTCCCAGGACGATGAGATTACTGTAATCAAGCCCCGACGCGCGGGCCCATCTATGTGGGCTGTGCTGCAGAAGTGGGTGCTGGCTTTGCCAGTGACCACACCTGAGCAGCGTGCTCGCCGGTTGAGTCTGCAAGCCGAGCTGCAGTGGGTTTTGGACATTCTGGACGACGGCAAGGGGATTGGTGAAGATGGGGTATGTGGCTCCTAACCTGAATCTGCTGGTAATGGGGATTGCGTTGAATAAATGGCTAATCGCTGGGTTTATAGCTCGTCTTCTCGCACTGCGATCTTCTCTGCGCCAACGTCATTGTCCTCCCAAGCGAGAACGGTGTCCCCACCCCCGAAGACGGTGTCGCGCCTGTCAACTTCATCGATTATGAATATGCTGTCCCCGCACCTGCGGCCTTCGATATCTCGAACCATCTTGCTGAGTGGGGTGGCTACGACTGCGATTACAACATGATGCCGACAAAGTCTGTGCGCCGTCAGTTCCTTACTGAGTACACGAAGAGCTACTGTGAACAACGCGGTCTCGACGCTTCCTCGCAGGCTGAGATTGTCGATCGGCTGTACGAAGATGTTGACCGCTTCCGTGGCATTCCCGGTCTCTACTGGTGAGTTCAGCGAACACAATTGAAAGCCTAGCATAATGGTCACATCATGCTAACTATATCTCCCAGGGGCGTTTGGGCACTTATCCAAGCGCAAATATCCCAAATCGATTTCGACTACGCCAGCTACGCTGAGACCCGTCTCGGCGAGTACTACGCGTGGAAGCGCGAAGTAGACGGAAGCCGCAAGCAAGCTGGCGAGGAGATGCCGCTGCGCGAGTCCCGCTGGGCGTCGGAGGCGTAAAGCCATTCGCAGTTCCCACGTTTGGATTTCGATCCCCTATGAAGTGACATCTTTCGGCGCCTTATTTTCCGAACACCATGTCAGCGCCATCAATTCCTCATGATCCCGACACAATCCCACCTACCCCTTTACCCCATTCTTGACGTTACAAGAAACATCAATATGGCACTCCAGAAATTCAACAATATCCCCGGAGTCAGCCTACGTCGAAACTGAATCTAACCGATAAAAATAATCAAAGTTGTGGTCCTGGACGACCACAGACGAGGTTGGGCCAAGAGGTCCAACCCAAGAGAAAATAGAGAGAAAGATAAAAGAGGAACACTCAACTTCCGATTGCAGTACAGGATCGGAGCAAAAGTCTTGGTATCTGTTGATATAGATGGTGGTTTCTCTTTTTTTGCATTGTGGTGACCATTTTCCCTCGTGGTCTTGTGTGCTGTCTTTCAACAACGTCATAGCTGGGGTGTTTCCAGGTTAATATAGTTTCTTTCCCCTAATCTTCTATCTTTTCCTATTTGTTTTGAATGAACTTATGTTAAAGGCAGTTTGGTCTTCAAAGTTGTACCTACATATAGTCTTCCGGATCTCCTCCCGTATGTGTATCGAAGATGAGGTCGGTCTCGGCTTGTGATAGTGTTAATATTGAGTTGTTAGTGCTTTAATACACGATGTTTACATCTGGAATCGGAGCTAATTCTAAAAATACAAAAAAAAAGAAGTTGTGGGAAATTTTTGGAATATGTCTTATGCAGCATTTGACTAGCAAGGCCATACTTTTAATAATTTAGTGACTCAATGCAACTATTCGCGAACCGATTTCGCCGTGTCATGTCATTTTAGTGGTCTTTTCATTGGTCTTTACGAGGAGTCTTATTGAATGTACTCCTCTTTCCTAGGTACACAAAAGAGCTTGGATATATATGACCTTACTTGACTCACCTTATTCTTATTTATACTTTAGTTGTCACGATCTGCATGATTATCCGTCAGATGAATTTACGCATCGTTGACCGTTGTTTGCTTGTTTGCTCTTTTCCTTTTGCTTAAAGGTTTGTTTGCTTGCCTACTTGCTTCTTGTATGAGAGGGTGACCGCTGCCGATATGGGTGTTGAACAGAATTCAATGTGAATGGGCATGATTCACGTTACCATTGGGGGCATTCTTTACCGGTATTCGAGGAGTGAGAGTAGCTTTAAAATGGGTGATACCTTCATATGGCATACATACGAAATTCACCTGCATATAACTTCATTGTGAGATCTTCTACACAGCATTTGATACACAAAGCCTGAGTCCCTAGGGTTCATTCGGAAATATAGATAGAGACATTCCAGACATATATCTAGATAAGTCCTGAGGAGGGAAATTCTACAACTAAGTCAAACGTCAATAGTGTGGCAACCATCTCTCTAGGCTCCGACTTGCTAGTTGTGACTCTCTGGGTGTCTTTCTTTTTACTCAGATATCCTGGGCTTTGGCTGCTGTCCTGATCACAAACCTTTCCCATTGCAGCCAATAACCCGGTTCATTTTGACAACCATCCTGTGATGAAGTAGGTTCTCCTCCACTACCACCACGGTCACTCCCGTCTGGTCAACTGATCCCCCATTCTTTAGAAGTCATCAAGATGGCCTCCACCAACCAGAAAAAGAAAACTGCAGCCGAGCTCGGCAAGGTCAAAGGGTTCTACATCCCGGCAGACATATCTGATTGGATGGAGCTCACGTCTAAACATCGCAACCTCCAGAATTCCACTATCAATACTCTGAACCCCGAATTGATTGGATCCGCTTCTACTGCCTCCGAGGCTCAATATCTCATGCTGCGATCTTACTTGATTCCTACTACCGCCGCTACCGATTTTGTGGCTCAGGCTCCACAGTTAGGGTTCACGAGTTCTATCATGCAATCTGCAACGGAGATTCTTCAGCAATCCGGGGAATGGAGTTTTTATTTGGATATTCTGCAGACAGACGGCCAAATTGACTACATCCCCGAAAATGATCCAAGATGGTCCGGAACATTCTCTGCGGTCAGAAGACCACAGGAACAGGTCATGACAGTGGATGGAAGCCGAGATAGAGATCGCATGGCGGTTGCAGAAGGACCATTCCAAGCCGGGCCGGCTAGCCAGTCGCGCCGTCCAATGTCTCACCGTGCGATCGAATTACCGGAGGGAGAGGACGAAGCCTCAGTGAACGCCGCCGTCATCGTGCTTCTACAAAGCATATCCCACTTGGTCAACACCGAGCTCACCAACTCGGGTCTGGAGTGGGTGAATAACCGGGTGCATTTGACGTGCCGAGTGAAGCGCCAATTTAATGCGTATACCGATGGAGCACTTCGCACCAAACAAGGAAACACCATTTTCAGCATCGTAGAGGCCAAGAAGAGATCTCGATACGACCAAATGGACAAAATCATCATACAGGAGACGTGCCAAGTTGCGTCATGGCATACGCGAGGCTCGCCCGAAAGATAAGCGTGTTTCAACGGACAGTAAGTCTAGTGATATTTCATTATTGACACCCGGTTTTGGGATGCGAAGCATTTGACTGATCGACCACCATTATGACATAGTTTCCTTCTTGTATCGCAAGACCGCGAGGCGCTGTATCTGACATTCGCTCGGTATACGAAGGAATACGAGGGTTACCTAAGGGACGATGCCAAAAACGATGCCTTTTTAGAGATGAAACCGTTTGGCCCTTTTAGGACCCACGACGCCAGGCATATGCAAATGTTCGCCGAAATAATCGTTTCGGCGATCCTCATTGCCAGAGCATCAACCACGGTGACACCAACCACACCTATTATCACACAAGCATGAGTGAAGCCTAAAGATTTTGATACGTTCCTTTATCCGTTCGACTTCGTTCTCCAACTTCGCTTGTATAACTTGCTTTTCCTGGTTTCCACATTGTAACTTAATTCACAACCATAGAGGTTAGTCAAAGGTTATTTTGAAGTCTTCGAGATTGTAGGTGAAAGTTTAGCAAATGAAAAGGTTCAACTTCAAGCAATGTTTAGCCTCTTGTGATTCAACAAGCGTGTAAAACTGATAACTAGCAGACTATCAAAATAGGCATGGGAGAGAGACAAATTCGATCTGATTATGTGACGAGCCATGGACACAATATCCCATGCAATTGGGGAATCGCGGAAGACATGGTTCAGGGACTCCAGATTGCGCTTCATTGTCTCGGGGTAGAAGAAGTAAATCGGCACTGGAATGCAGGCAGAGATGACAGGTAGATAATATAGTACTTGTATCTGATGGTATGGAGAGCGACGGGAGTGACCATGACAACGACGAAGTTCCACAGTCAGTCAATGGTTTCCAGTCGAGATGGCGCACATGGCGACACGGCGACGCATGGGAGCGACTTCGGTACAGTAAAGGAAGTTACCGCCGAGGAAACCGACAGGGTAGAACGAGTTGAAAAGGAAGATAAAGACGGCCGGAATAATCGCTGCGGTTTTGTTGTACCCATCTTGCCTTTAGGTCTCGTAGTCTGGGATCGGAGGTCTACCTTTTCCTCTTGAGCGCCCACGAATGGATAAGGATTTGAACTCTTGAGAGACAAGGGATACGCCGCCTTTCAGTACTCTGGTGACAGTACCCGCTGTAGATTCGACTGATTGGGTTGGCTAATGCTCGGTTAGCATTTTTCCAATGTAATTGCATATAAAATACAAACCTGGCAGATGAGTCTCGGATCCGTGGGATCACCCACTTGGTGAGAAGCCATGATACCAAGAACAGTATTCATATTCCTGGTGGCCTCCTCATTGGTCGAGAAATCAAATAGCTCGGTCTTTCTGATCACTAGGCCTTGTTGGCCATAGAATGCCTGGAGGAATCGAAATTTCATTTGTCCAAATACGGTCATTGCCAATACCTAGAAAATTGATGTGGATTAGCCTTTAGCAATATGTGCATGCCTTGATTATATACGCACTGGAATCGTGCTGCATTCGGGGAATTGTCCTCCTTCGAGACGCGTGATCATAACCGCTGTAATGGTAATCAACTCGGCTCGCAAAAGATAATCCGAGGGCTCTTCCTCAACAACAATGGCGATGAGAACATGAGGAAGAGTATTTTTTGTAGTCAATGACTGTTTCCGCGACACATAGCCAGTGATTGGGGACCACCTCCTTGATGACAGAATTTTGGGCTTGAACTTGTCGGCGATCAAGGATGACACAATGCCACCACTATAGAGATGTGGCCATGCTTATTAGTAAATCATCGTTCTATAAGCTACTAGAATCTTGTACCTTGGCCGCCACTCGGCTATTCGACATAGAGAGCGCTTGTATCCCTCGTCCAGAGGAGGCTCTTCCTGGCGTCGGAAGAGCACAAACATCTTCTCGATACGGCTCCACAAGTCCCATGATTGCACAGTAAGGCTACTAGACGTTTGGATACTTTTATCGTCCCCCCAGTATTGGGAGAGGTAGTTGACCTCTTGCTCGCACCCGGGGGAATCGATATCCACCTCAGGGACCCTGCGTGGAAGGAAAAAAGTAGGTTCGCCGGTGGGAGAATCGGAAGATCTGGGATCATCGGGATCCTCGTTGAGGGCGAACGGCTCACATCTGACCCCAAGAGTAACGTGTTGTGTCGGTTCGATACGCATCTGAGGGTATACCTCAAGGAGCTTGTATGTTCGATCAATGCCGGCCATGGCTTCCTCACGAGCTCGCTGGTGCGCCACCTCCTGCCGGCGCGCACCACGAGAGAGAGTGCCGAATGGCCTGGGCATTTTGATTCTGGATGGCTTCTTGTAGTGATTCCCGGCGATGATAGTGGATAGTGGACGATGGATACATATGATGGGGCGATGACGCACCAAAAAAAAGGTAAGAAATTCAGTTTTTTGGAAGTATGTTGTACACACTCTCTTTCTAAATATGTAGCAGCAAACGGAACTTATACAAACCGGCATCATGCATTCTCTCAATCTCTTGGTTGTTGTTCCCTCTACTGCTGTTCTCTCAGCGACTTCCAGATTCTTTTTACTCAGAAAAAAAAATTGATTCTACCTGAGTAGTCCTAGTAAAATTTCTTATTAATTCGAGACATTTGCCAGGTGGTAAGGGAAAAACCGGGGTCTTTTCCATAGAAAATCGCGGTGACAAGGTCAACGGTTCGATTTGGCAGGATGGCCCAACCTGTAGAATAAATTTAGACTAGGCCTAATCTGGCTAGACGATAATTTCTACCCCTGCACGTGCTACTCGCCTTAGTAGTTACCCGATTAGGAATGTCCACCTGAAAGTTCAGGCAGTGGAGCGGCAATCCTCCAAGAAAAAACTCATCTACGGCAAAGCGCTCTGCCGGGCCGGGCAAAATGCGGGGAGAAGAGTATAACAAGAATATAGCCGATAGTGAACCAGCACCCAATTTATTAAATGCTTACCTTGAATCTTATAATCCTTAAAATATCCGGTCTCTCAATTTCACAGTCCCCCAAATACCGTCGACCCCAATTCTATCGACATCAAACCACTCAAAATGGGCAAATCCATCCTCCTGATCAACGGCCCTAACCTGAACCTCCTGGGCACACGCGAGCCACACATTTACGGACACACAACACTCTCCGACGTAGAGTCAAACAGTCGCGAGGTCGCTGCCAGCCACGGTGCTGTTCTTGAAAGCTTCCAGTCGAACCACGAAGGCGCCATCGTGGACCGCATTCAGGCGGCGCGTGGCAAGGTCGACGGTATCATCATCAACCCAGGCGCATACACACATACCTCTGTTGCGATCCGCGATGCCTTGCTCGGTGTCGGTATCCCTTTTATTGAGCTCCATGTGAGCAATGTCCATGCGCGCGAGCCCTGGAGAAAACATTCATACTTCAGTGATAAGGCCGCGGGCATTATTGTTGGTCTTGGGGTATACGGGTATAAGGTTGCGGTTGAGCATGTTTGTGCTAATTTTGAGGAGAAGGAAAAGGAGGCCAAGGCTGCGCTGTGATTGAGTTGGGATATGTGATTGTATATACTCTTTTTTGTGGACAAACTTTATGGATTCATGTGGATGAAGTTCTCCTATAAAGCCGCACATCCTTTCGAGAAATGAATTGTAGACTAGTGTCATATCCGTCATAGAAAATATCTTGTATTACCAGTTGCCTGCCCTGGAATAGCATTGTGTATTGTGGAGATGCACTGTGCATTACACAACACACACAGAGACAAAAATTGGGACTCCCTTTCAGGCTTCGAATGTGTGATATAACATGCGACCCAGCAACCAGCTGCATTTCTCTAGCCCATCAGGGTCTAGATGAATAGCAGGCTCAGAGGCCAACGAGGCCGACCAGCGGCGACAGTGTTCCCACGGCATTCAGATCATTGGAATGGAGTGATCCCACTTCACGTCATCGCTTGGGTGTTCCTGATATATTAAGAGGCTGGGCTTCTTGTCGCATACTAGAAGAATTGACATTGTTGGGTAGCTGATGGGTCTCTGCCAGCAAGAAAGGCTCGATCTGAGTGGAGAACGAGTAGAGCTCAGGAATGCCCGCATTAGAAACAAAACCTAGGTTCTGCATGAACTCTGGTTGATTGTCGGCTCTACAGAGGGTTAAAGTCAGTGATTACACAAAGAGATAGGGGATGAATGCATACTTTTCTGCACCATCTAATGACGCCAGCTCGTCAAATAATGCATCAAGATCAGGAGCAATCCGCTGCCTCCGTGGACGCGCATAGCCATCCATATCAACAAATGTGCCCATATTGACGGATGAGTCGTGATATGCCGTTGGGTGGTATTGTGCGGTCTGGTGATACGATGGCGAAAGCTCGGCGAGCATCCCGGTACTATGAGATTGGCTAGGCGCTGATGTAGGATGAGAGAGCCCAATGTTAAGAGAATCATCCAAGTGGCTCTGTGGGGGAAGTTCACAGGCGCCCCCAACGGAGGTTAGAGAGGACGGTGTGCGGAGAAGAGATACATCTTCGATGTGCTGTGTGGTTCTGAGCCAAGGCGTGGGGAGGAATGAGTTCTCAGGGGCAGCCACGGCATGAGTGTTATTTTGAGGCGCATGTGTTGCAGGAAGAAGATGCGAAGGTCTGGCCATTGAGAGCGACAACGGAATTTCTGTATCTCCGCCGGTAGAGGCACCAATATGCTGTGAGACCGCAGGAGAAGTACCTAGGTGTTGAGATCTTTGTGATATACCTTGACTAGCGGTTTGATGGTCTGGCATAGTCCACAATACAGAAAGCTGCGAAGAAATATTGTAGATGTTGGTTCGTAACCCCATGTTAAGGACTGATGGGAGGTCCCTATAGATGGATCGCGGAAGGCCAAATCGAAGCATCAAACCGAAGGTTGGTGCTGTGGCTGAAAAGCTATACGTCTCCACATATGCCTGAAGCAATTGCAAAAGTTTTTTCGAGCTTTCCGTAGCACGAATTTTGTGAGGGGGTTCGGGTATGTTCCGATCATATTCACGAATGGCAATCTGAGAGCTGAGAGCAATGACAACACTTTCATATGTCATCTCTAACCCAAAGATATGTGGGGAAGCCAGTCTCACAGGGCGACATTGTAGATCGACACGAGAGCTCTTTGGTAGTTCTCTTACCCATCGCTGTAATTGCAACTCCAGTTGCTCCAGCTGTGATTGAGATATCGTTGGGTCATGCTTGCAACAGCATAGATCATTCAAAATGGATACAAGGCTGACGAGGCGGTTGAAAGTGCTCAACGCATGAAGAGGGCCACGCTGCATAGACGCCCGTGATGATTGGACGGGCCGTAACCCAGTTTGATCTTCCCAAGGATGCCATTCCTCAAGACCATCTTCATTGATAGCGCCTACCCTGGCTAGGTCTGCCTTTCGCAGCGATGGGCATTGTGAAATTGATTCCGCAATGAGAGTCTCGAGAACAAAGCAACCCAAAAACACATGTTTCGCTCGACCAAGCTGATCCGGGGTCCTCGATGATGGAGAGTATGAAGGTTGATCGAGACCTAGTATATGCGCAATCCGAACAGCCTGACCGACAAGCATCCAGGACCCGGTCCATTCTTGCTGTCCGAACTTGATCAGACCCAGGATCAACAGTGCTTGCACATGTCCGATTTCGTGAGGGCCACTCTCAGGCGGAATCAATTGCCGGGCAGTGTTATACATTCGTGATGGAGTCATCTGATCACCAGGGTGCTCTTCCGCTTCACCGGAGGTTGAGATAGAAGCATATTGGAGCGAGGCGAGAGCGAGAACAGCCCACAAGGCCGCGTGCTCCCCAGACCCGGGGGTTAAACCCGATGCGTATACATCACCTTCGGTATATCGAAAAGCGGTACGAAGTATGTCATGCTTTTCAAGTATGGGGAACCAACACTGCGTATAGGAGAAATATACATCAAAAAGTGGCCATGCGTTATAGGGGAGTTGAAGAGGGGTTTTCATCGAGAACGAGCGAGGGTAATCAGGATTCGGCGGGGAGATGGACGAGGGTCGGTCATCTAGTGTAATTGTCTGAATACCACAGTCTGTAGTCGGGCGTGGTCCGGTAACTTTAGTAGGAGCGATGCCTACTGCGGTTCGAGTGGGCGATATTCCTGGCGTCTCGCGAGCTTCCATGCCTTCTGGGATTTGCCACTCCTGTGCTTCAGCGGACGAAAGAATTCCTTCGACATCAAGAGGTGTCTCTCCATCGCCGTATCCCTGGAGATTTCGCTCTCTTTCCTCCTCTGGCTGTTCTAGTGCTATCAGAATGCGCTCAATATCTCTGAGTACTGTGCTGTTTTTGAAGGAAGCTAGCAATGCATCGGACCCCTCCGTTTCCTTGCCCATCGTGGCCAAGTGGCTTGGAAGATTGATCGATCGCATCAAAGCTCGCATGACATCTTCACTGCCTTGGATCCTTTGGAATACCAGCCCCCAAAGCAACTCGAGCGAGCGGATGTAGCCAGTGGGCAGGCCTCGCTTCTTTGGGTTGGCTTTATAAGTACACGGTCGGCAGAGCGATGCGCAAGTCGAGCAAACTGGCTGTTTCCCATCGCATTTGTCCTTTTTCGACCGGCAACTATCGCAAGCCCGCGAAACACGCTGACGTTTCGGTTCACCCGTCGCCTTTCCGTCATCTTCTGGCTCGGTCCATCGTCGTTTGGACTTGCTGCTAGCGCCGGTGACTTGCCGCTGTTCGGCGCTCATGGTGGTTGATTTGCGATCCACTTGGAGGAATTCGCGCGCATGTTCCCCCAAAGTGATATGTGATGAATCCTTTGCCGACAGGCGCCTGCACGAACGACCGGGCGACTACGCCATGAAAATGAGCCGCTCTGGAAATATGTCAGGGCTGTTGGGGGAAGCGCGATGTTGAGGTTACGTGCAGTGTTGCTTGCTAACAAGGTTCTTCCGGGGAAGGTTCGATACCCGGCCACCGGTGAGCCAGTCACTGTCTCGCAAAAGGTAATCGCGTGTAGACTGAGCTTTAGGCTATGAATCTGAAGCCGACTTTTTGAGTAAGCTAGGGCGCAATTCAGATCAATCTTCAGAAATTTCGATGATTTCCCCAGTTGTTTCGCATGTTCGTATCTGAGCGCAAGTCCCCCGCGGGGAATAGGAAAATCAAAAGTCCCCGGGTTACGGCAATCTTTAACCGCCATATCGGATTTTCCTGTAGTAGAGCATTGACCGCCTGGCTCACCGCCGGCGTTTCATTACTGACTCATTACCAACTCCCTAGAAAATTAGTACTCGATATATTCTTCATAAACCAGATACTAATCTAGTAAATAGATATATGGAGAAAGAGTTATCTTATTGAGAAATACTGTAGAGAATTCAAACCTGGAGATCCTTTTGATGTATAACCTTTGAATTGGTGTGTTATTTATGTATTCGAATGTATAAATACCTGTATCACGAATCATACTGCGGGCAAAATCAGCTACAGGATAACCGGGTGAGTGCTCGTCCGCCTTATGTAACGGTAGCGTATGGCCCGGGGCACCCAGACCCACGCCTTTTTCACGAATATCCTTTTCCCCCGCAAAAGTTGGAAAATCCCGCTTACCATATTGGTTCGTTCCCTCCACATCTCATGATCCTCTATACACGTATATCTCAATACCCTACCGTGGCCCCCACCTTTCCCTCTGTGGTAATGGGTCCTCGACTACCCTGCTCCTGATCTCATTCCCGCACGTGGAACACTCTATGCGCCATGTCCATGTTGGTACGCCCACCGAAACGAAAGCTCCACGAAGTCGAGACTTTAGATGATGGGCCTCGAAAGTATAGCCCAGGCGTCGTGCCCTCTCACACTGTTCGCCTCTCATCTCAAACACCTTCACGTCCATCGAGTGAACGCAGACAAGCATCCGGATATCCGTGTCCACCGTCGCTCAATGAATTGAACTCGAATCGCGGATCTCCGGTACTGTTTGAACAGGGCCATCTTCAAACCCCACGAACCTTCAGCCCCAAGGCATCTGTCGTATTGATCGGAATCCGTGGCACGGGAAAGTCAAGTCTGGCGGTCATTCTTGCGGCGACATCCGGTCGACGATTGATCGATGCAGACCGCTATTTTCAGCAGACTGTAGGATGTTCTCGTGCTGAATTTAAGAAGGAAAATGATGGATCCGTTTACCGGCAACAAGAGGCCCGGGTCTTTGAGTCGATGCTAGCAGACAACCGGGATGGGTGTGTGATTGCGTGCGGGGCCGGGTCGATGGAACGCAATGGCCAAAGGCTTCTTAGGGAATATGCGCAGACGCATCCGGTTATCCACGTTGTTCGAGATGCAGAGAGCATCCAGTCGTATCTCAAAGCGTGGGATACGCAAAAGGTGCGACATTTTCTAGAATTGTCCGGACCGATATACCGAGGGTGCTCAAATCTCGAATTTTTCAATCTGTCAGAGGCCAGAAGTGATAGCGACAATGCATCACCGGCGTATCGAACAGAACCTAGGTCACATACTCCAATTCCGTTTTTAACGTTGAAACGAGTTCAGCGGGACTTCCTCCGGTTCATCGCCTTTATAACCGGGGACATTGCAGAACTTAACAGCCAGCATGCATCTTTCCCGCTGTCGCTATTACCCGTGGAATCTCGTATGTACACATCTGCAGTGTCAGTGCCATTCTCTAGGGTTTGTGAGAAGGGTATGGATATTGAGCAGCTGGAATTCACTGCCGATGCCTTCGAACTGGCAGTCGATGTGACAGACTCTTCTGGTCAGCCAGGCCTGAGCTCAAGTCTTGCGGACAGTATTAGTCAAGCGGTAGCAACCATCCGTCGCAACATCATTGTGCCGTTGATATATCATGTGGAAAGCTACACCGCCCCAACAGGATCTTTGTCTCCCAATCAAGTTCCCGTGAGATGTACCGATGAAACGTACCTAAACCTCGTCCGGCATGGCTTGCGACTCTCCACCGGTTTCCTCACAGTTGACCTTACCCGTGATGACAATATCATTTCCCAGATCATCTCCGCAAGTGGACGAACTAGGATCATTGGCCACTTCGAAGCCTTCCATCCTCTGCCGGGGGGTTGGGATGGCGATGAGTATATGGAAGTTTATGAGCGTGCGAAAAGCCTAGGATGCGACATAGTCCGACTATGCCAACCAGCTGAGACACCTGAAGACAACCTCGCGGTGCAAAGATTTCGCCATCGCATCCAAAGCCTGCCTGGTGCTGGCATTTCGCTGATCGCCTATAACACTGGCCCTCTTGGCCGCATGTCTCGCTGCTTCAATCCTATTCTCTCCCCAGTCACGCATCCGTCCTTGGTAACGGAACTTCCAACTCACCTACGATCGTATATCACAGCCCGCGAAATGCAGAAGGCGCTCTATAGCTCATTTGCCTTGGACCCGATGCAATTCTTCGTCTTTGGCGCCAACACCACATACAGTATGTCGCCCGCGATGCACAACACGGCTTTCAAAATCTGCGGTTTGCCGCACAATTACTCCATTCATCAATCACCTACTCTACGAGGGTTAAATGACCTTGTGGAAAATCAATATTTCGGAGGATCAAGTGTCAGTCTTCCGTACAAAACAGAGTGTATTCCTCTCCTCCACTCAATGTCTGCGCATGCACGAGCTATCGGGGCCGTCAATACCCTCATTCCCATCCGCAACCTTGATGACCTGGACGACAACCGGCTTCAAGAATCTTCAGTCTTTCTCCAAAAGAGCCGTGCCGGCCCTATCAAGGGACTTCACGGTGATAATACCGATTGGATCGGAATCTGCAATTGTATTCGCCGCGGTCTGTCTCCGGCAAATGCGATACGGCCATCATCGACAGGTCTTGTTATCGGATCTGGTGGAATGGCCCGCGCTGCAATTTACTCCATGATCCATCTCGGTGTGCAAAATATCTTCGTCTACAACCGTACGATCGCCAATGCGGAAAGACTTGCCCACCATTACAACCGGCAAGATCTCCACTCAAAAGAGGCTAGCGGATCTGGTCGTCCCACAGTTCACATTATTGCTTCATTATCCGATCCCTGGCCTGCCGACTTCAAACAGCCGACAATCGTTGTCTCAGGAATTCCGGCTCATAGCATTGGTGGCGAGCTAGCGCCCAATTTTCATATGCCAGCACAATGGCTAGAGAGCCCAACAGGTGGGGTTGTTGTTGACGTAAGTTTCCGTTTTGCTCTTGTACCAACCCCAAAATAATGGCGTTCTATTCCTAACCAATGACTTTAGCTCGCATATAAGCCTCTCAATACCCCTCTCATGAAACAAACACGAACCCTATCCCATCGCGGTTGGGTAGCCCTGGATGGCCTTGATGTTCTACCAGAGCAAGGTTTCGCTCAGTTTGAACTGTTCACTGGCCGCCGCGCTCCCAGGCGCGTTATGCGGAGCATTGTGCTTCAAGAGTACAAGGACGATGAAGGGAATAATGACCATGAAGCGATACGAGACAGGTTACAGCAAATGGATGGGCAGCCGACTTGAATATCGCCAACTATTCCTACGAATGATGATCAACCGCAGCCAATGGCAAACCAATTTGTGCCATGCCGAATTCAGATACAAGTAAACTCAGGATGTACCTGCCGCGTCTGTATCTGAGGACACATCGTCGCAGACAATATGAACTTTGTTGTCTTGCTTCTGGTCCAATCAATATTAGATGCAAGAGGATTCTTACTTCTCTCGACTCAGCATAATCATGAGCCAAAGGAAAGTCGGCGGCGCACTCACGCCAGAAGATAGGCGCACACCCTTTTCATGTATTAAGTCCGCGGAATGCCCAAGTGTATGCCCAGATGCCGTTGTTTTTGAGAAGCCAAGCCGCAGGAAATATACAATTCCCATTATATTTGTCAACCAGAAACATATCCTTGAACCTAAATATAATATACCATACAAAAACTAGGATCAGCCCACCCACGTTGCTACATAGTAAGGAGATCAATATCCTGATCTATTGGCCGTTGAGTCAACCAAACAGCCTTGGCGCTGTGACACTTACCGATTCTCACTTCATTGAACCCCCGCTTCATATCAAACCCAGACCACCAAAAAGTCCCAGTATGGTGAGCTCGCCAGATATTCTCTCAGAGGCCAGCCATCTCCGCCTAGGAGTTCCCTGCTCTTTTGTTGACAAAACTCCCCGCCATGGTGGCTCCCACAAAGTATTCAAAATTGTCTTTCAGGATTCTGTAGAGTGGTCACGATTCCAACAATTGGAAAAACGAACTACGCGCAGTGAAAACTTTACAATGTTTGAAAGGACAATGTACGGCAATCAAAGCACCAAACCTTTTCTTCAGCCCAAAACACCCGGTCGTGTATTCGGAATGGGTCAGTGGCACGCCATTGACTATCTGGAATATGTGTATTCCTCAGATCCAACGCGAAGCACTTCTCAATGACGTGGCCGATTTTCTGCTCCAAATGTGGACTGCACGGGCTCCTCCTGACCTTACTATAGCACAACCATGCCGATACTCGGAGTGGCTCACAGAGAGCCTAGATCGAGGTCTCCGACGAACCTTGAATGGAACCGCTAAATGGGGTAATGCTATCAACTATCTCATCATGCGGTCTATGATTCCAGGGTATGCTGTTCAGTTTGATCAGTATACAGATATTGGATTTGCCCACGGGGACTTGCATGCATATAACATCATGAAAAATGATGACTTCCGCTTGACTGGGTAGGCAAAATCCGTTGCTTTCTTCCCATTCTTCCCAATTTTTCTAGACTAGCACAAGGACTTGATATAATCATCTTTTGACATCCTAAAATATACAGGATCATCGATTGGGATTGGATGTATATGGCTCCACTGCCGGTCATTATCCACCACCCGTGGTTTATAGCTGATATTCCCGGATGGAATGATGACAGTGTACTAGCGGAAAAAACATTCAGCGAAGATCGTGCTTTTCTGGAGGCCGCGATCGAGAAGCTAGAGCATGTACGAGATCTACCTCATACGGTGTCGACCTTATTGAGAAACTCGGGAGAAAGGCTCTTTTTTCAATCAGCCTTTCACTTCCAAAGGATACATGAAAGATTCGTGGAGGCTAACTGCCCTTGGACTGAGAGGCATATTAAAGCCGCAAGGTCTGAACTTGATACGGTGCTTGATCTATATCCTGAGTTAGGCGAGAAAGACGCTGCACAGAGAAGCAAAAGATGGCTACAGAGCGAAGTACAAAAGATAGAAAATTAGTAGCGAGTCAAGCTGGGAAAAAATGCATAGTTACGAGTATTAGAACTACGAATTTTAGTAATATCGCCAAGTGAAGCTATAAATTTCCCCATAAAGTGGGGAAACGCCTCGATAAGCAATTCCCGACGTCGGTTAGTGACGGTTGTTTTGGACACGCCAATTTTCACCGGATGACTCAAGAAGCTAGGCTTTTCCCTTCACCTTGCTTCTTAACATATTTTGAGACGTCGCTTTCACGCATCCCCATTTATCTGTTCCACCATGGCCGTCGGACCGTTCTCCCAAGATGAGCTGAATGAGATATACGCTTTCGCAGTAGACCTGGGCCGCAAGGCAGGCAAGATGCTCATGGAGCGTGTTGACCAGCGAATTTCAGGCGCAAATGGCTCCTCTAGCGCTTTTGAGGAGAAGGAAAACGCAGTAGACATTGTGACACAAACTGACGAAGGTAAGGCGGCACAATTGATAAGGAATATCAGACTCGCTCACAGTGTTCCCTGGCAGACGTCGAAGTATTCATCCGAAGCGCCCTCGAGGCAAGATACCCCTCTCACAAGTTAGTATCATTACCACAATCCGCTGGCAACAAGACTAACAGATATCTAGATTCCTCGGCGAGGAGGCCTATGCCAAAGGCCAATCGCGCCACTACCTCATTGACGAGCAACCAACATGGTGCATCGACCCTTTAGATGGTAAAATCAGGACCCTTGGAGCCATGAACGACTGCTCATTGTTCTAAATCGACATCGCAAGACACTCAACTAATAACCCCACCTTATAGGAACCGTAAACTACACACATATTTTCCCCATGTTCTGTGTCTCGATCGGCTTCATCGTGCAACACAAGCCAATAATTGGTGTAATATATGCCCCATTTACAGATCAGCTCTGGTCCTCCTGCAGCGGGCGCGGGGCCTGGCTAAACGAGACTCGCCGTCTTCCGCTCATCCACAACCCGATTCCGCCAATGCCCGCCAATGCGCCATCACAGTGTATCTTTTCTTGCGAGTGGGGTAAAGACCGCCGCGATATTCCAGATGGAAATATGCATCGCAAGATTGAGAGTTTTGTTAATATGGCTGCGGAGGTGGGTAGTCGGAATGGGAGAGGTGGTATGGTGCATGGTGTACGCAGTTTGGGTAGTGCGACGCTTGATCTCGCTTATGTTGCAATGGGCTCTTTTGATATTTGGTGGGAGGGAGGTTGTTGGGAATGGTAAGTACTGCTTTTCTTTTCTCTTGTTTTCGTCTACTTCTATCTCTTGGAGAGTCGAAGCTAGGTATGCAGGTGCTGACTATTATAGGGATATCGCTGCTGGTGCCGCTATTCTTCTGGAGGCTGGTGGACTGATGACTACTGCTAATCCCCCAGAGAATGTGGATACGGCACCAATCGAGGATGTCCGACTTGGCAGCAGATTGTATTTAGCAATTAGGTGCGTCTCGAATGATTTCTCTTCTAGAGTTGGATCTTGCTAATGACATTTCAGACCTGCTGGCCCATCTGCAACCGAGTCAGGCCGCGAAACACAGGAGCGAACAGTACGCGAAGTCTGGCGCCGAGTGCGTAATCTGGAATACTCACGACCCGGAGCTTGAATGGCTTCACGGCCTTTTGATCTTGTTTTATTGTGTATAGATCTGATGAGATAGATGTACAGATATACATATTGAGATATATTTCGAAATCGAAGAAGCCATCTATTATATATACACAATGCAACTAGCAGCTATTTCTAGCTCTATACAATGATCTAAAACATGATTGTACAAAAGAAATCACAGCGTAGACTTCGCAGATCCCCGTTCCGCAATGGTCTTGGCAACAAGATCCTTAACCTCCTGTACAAGGCCAGGGGTACCTATGACATCCTTTCCAGTCCAAAGACGCGCCTGCTCGAGACCCTGCCAAATCAAAGCCTCAGAGCCTAGGATGACCTTCCACCCACTGGCAGAAGCCAGGTGAGCGATCTCAGTCCAGGGCGTAGGGTGGTAGCACATCTCCAGGATGACACCCTGCTGCTTCTCCGCATCCGCAGCAGTACCCAAGAAAGCCTGAATGATAGCGCGGGAGCGCAGCTCCTCAGGAGATTTCGGCGGATAGTTGGGGATACCGGATATGATAGCTGCGGGGGACTCTAGACGGGCAGCCTCGGCGGGGTCGGTGACGGGGATAAGAGGAGCCTGAGCACTGGGGTCAGGGTTGCGGCGACGGTCTTCCTCGAGGATGGCGGCGACCTCGGCGGCGTCGCGATTGACGATGTAGATACGATTGGAGCCGAGCCAGCGGCGCATAACGTAGATGGCAGTACGGGCAGTGCCGCCGCCGCCGATGATGAGCGCGGGCCGGCCGCGGAAGCGTGATGGGTCAGGTGCATTCTGTGTGAGGGCCTCCCGGATGCCGTCGCAGTCGGTGTTGGTGCCGACGTATTGGCGCTGACCGGTTACTGGGTCGTCGCGTAGGAAGATGGTGTTGCAGGCGCCAGCTTGGCGGGCGTGTTCGGTGAGGTCGTCGAGATATGGCATGATTGCGACCTTGTGAGGCATTGTCACGGACGAGCCGACAAACTTCGGATTCGACTTGATCGATGCCAGATATTTCTCAATCGGCGGCGACCGTGTGTATGGCGGAGGGTATGTCTCTGACGGGCCAGACACACTGGATAGGGGGATTTGGGTCCAGTTGAGACCGAGCGCATTGTAGACTGTCTGGTGGAGGGGTGGGGAGAGCGAGTTCAGAAGAGGGTGACCGTACAGATAGGCGACGCCATCGCGATTAGAGGGAATGGCGATGGGCTCTTCTGGCTGCGTTTGGTTGATTTCTGTGACGGACATGATGATTGTGTATATTTACTTTCTGAGATATGCTGAAGGGGGCCTACAATATTATAAGATGAAGTTCGAAATTCAGACGGAAAATACTTAACCTCACTTTGTACCATGGGTATT
The DNA here is from genome assembly GCA_023627375.1 of Penicillium paneum. Classification (NCBI taxonomy): domain Eukaryota; kingdom Fungi; phylum Ascomycota; class Eurotiomycetes; order Eurotiales; family Aspergillaceae; genus Penicillium; species Penicillium paneum. The sequence goes on along the minus strand of JAMAFK010000010.1, from coordinate 15,117 downwards.
TCCTCTGCCGGGTGGGGCGGCTTTCCAGTACATTGCAGTTCGGGGAAAGAATGAACCAAGCCATTTCCCACTGTGAAGCTATGTATTCAGAGATCACCTCCCGCTTGATCTGTCGCTATGAACTAATTTAAATTAATTTTACGGAGTACCACTACTGATCATTGCTTCGTCGCTGTACACTTGAATCACGTGACCGGGTTTTTTCTTATACATTAATTTCCAAATAGCGCTAAACGATGATCCCGGATCTAGAACAATCACCCATACACCAGGTTTTTGTGAAGGATGTTGCTCCACTAAGATAGAGGTCCGTATGCTCTGTGTGGTCCCTATGCTTGCTAGCTGACCTCCTTGGATGGTTGATGTTGTTGTGTCGCTCTCGTCTTATCAAAGCCAGACTGCCCATTGTGTACTCCGTATACTTCTTCAATAGCTACCCTGGTACTCCGTACGTACGATCACCTTGATACAACTATCACATGACTTTATCAAATGTAGGCCCCGTGGAATCTGCGAAAAAGCGATAAGCCGCCGGAGAAACATCGATACATTCTACTCTTCCACGTATCCCACTCCCCTCGAGGAATATTTATCATATTCTATCTACAATACTAGACGAAATGATTGTTTGTTGGTCTATCCAAACTGCTTCATGAGATGAAAAGTAGCTCAACCGCAAACTCGATGCTTCATTGTTGACAGAACATCTGCCGGGCTGAATGGTTTCCCACTACTATAACCAACAACCACCTCCAACCGCCTCTACCCCACGAGAAAGGAGAGTTTACAGGAGCCAATGAAAATACTACGAGTACTATGAATGATGACCAGAGAACTGATAATTGCCCCGGCAGACAGTCGCCAATGGATTACTTCACAGTGGCCGTGCCTCTCCTTAAGCTTCCGGGGAAAGGCTTTTCCCCGCCACCCATGTCTAGCAATCGGTCATTGGCCGTTTTCTCCCTCCCCTATTCAGGGATCCATATCAGTTCATCTTATCAGACCAATTATCATTCGCTCTTTCACACCGAGGGCTAGATCGTCCACTGCATTGCTTCCGGGGTACCCCAGAAAAATCGAGCTGACCATGCACGCTGTCGCGGGTTACTGGAAACCCGCCGGGGAAGTCCCCACTTCTTCCAGCGGCATCGGATCTCCACAATCCAACGTCTTAAGCGAATGATCTCGGTTTGTAGACTTCGTGGCAGCCCGGCAGAGTTTGCATGTCCCTCTGAGTCAATTTCTTCTTGGAGAAAAGCCACATTGTAGGTGCCAAGAGGCAAGGGCAATTATCCTCACGCACAGAAGAAGAGTATTCGTTTTGCCGCGCCTTGGCTTTCATTTTTTGGAATTTTGAGAACCTGTCCTATACCTTTCTCCGACTCCGCATCCCCACGATTTCTTCCCCTTTTCCAAACCCCAGATTCCGTCCTCTCTTTTCCCAAGGGCGAATTGACAGTCCGGGGCAATTCCTATTTATATCTTGCCTACCCTCGCGAGAAAACGTGGTGTAGGCTTTCTTTTTGGTTTCCTCTTTTCTCCCCTTGCACCTGCACCTGCATCTCATACATCTCTTCATACATCCTACTGCCTCTCTGCATCTAGCATTGGGGATCAAGGTCATCTGGTCACAGAGGCTCTTGCACTTCCTCTTCTGATCTTCTGTATTAAATAGCTGCCATGTCTATCCTGAAGCTAGTCGAGGACCGGCCGACGCCTAGCGTGGTTTACAACTGGAAAATCTATCTCCTGGCAGCAGTGGCATCATGCACATCCTGCATGATTGGCTACGACAGTGCTTTCATCGGCACTACGCTCTCTCTTGACTCCTTCAAGAGTGAGTTCCACTTCAACGACATGTCGACTACTACCAAGAACCTGATCAGCGCCAACATCGTTTCCTGCTACCAGGCCGGTGCCTTCTTCGGTGCTTTGTTCGTGTATCCCATCGGTCACTTTTGGGGTCGTAGGGTTGGCCTGTTGGCCTCTGGCTTGGTCTTCACTCTCGGTGCTGGTCTCATGCTTGGTGCTAATGGTCACCGAGGACTTGGCCTCCTTTATGGTGGCCGAGTTCTCGCTGGTCTCGGTGTCGGAGCAGGGTCTAACATCACCCCAATCTACATCTCCGAATTGGCTCCTCCGGCTATTCGCGGTAGATTGGTCGGTGTGTATGAGCTGGGCTGGCAGATTGGCGGCCTTGTAGGATTCTGGATCAACGTGAGTTTTTCTTTCCGTTTGTCCCCGGGTTGTTTTGTGGATACTAAGACAATATCAATAGTTCGGTATTGACGAGACCATGGCACCTAGCCACAAGCAATGGATCATTCCTTTCGCTATTCAGTTGATTCCTTCTGGTCTCTTGATCATTGGTGCCTGCTTCATCCGGGAATCGCCTCGTTGGCTCTTCGGACGCGGCCGCCGCGAGGAGGCTATCAAGAATCTTTGCTGGGTCCGCCAATTGCCCGAAGACCATATCTATATGATTGAGGAGATCGGTGCTATTGACCAGGCCCTGGATGAACAGCGCCGTACTATTGGCATTGGTTTCTGGAAACCTTTCAAGGCGGCCGGGACCAACAAGAAGGTCATGTGGCGTCTATTCCTCGGCAGCGCGCTGTTCTTCTGGCAGAATGGATCTGGTATCAACGCCATCAATTATTACAGTCCGACTGTCTTCAAATCAGTAAGTGGCAATCTTGTTGCGGTCCAGGTGAGCACTGATGACTGATGCTAATAATGTTTTTAGATCGGTGTCACGGGTACCAACACAAGCCTGTTCACCACTGGAATTTTCGGCGTAGTCAAGACCATAGTGACTTTGATTTGGCTGTTTTGGTTAATTGATCAGGTCGGTCGCCGTAACCTGCTGTTGGTTGGCGCAGCAGGTGGTTCCGTATGTTTGTGGATTGTCGGCGCGTACATCAAGGCTGCCGAACCCCAAAATAACCCAAGAAAGACCCTGAGCGGCGGTGGTATCGCAGCCATGTTCTTCTTTTACCTGTGGACGGTCTTCTATACTCCAACCTGGAACGGTACCCCGTGGGTCCTCAACTCGGTAAGCATCCGCACACATTACAGCCCCCCGGGTATTAGAACATTGTTCCGATACTTAATCAATCCACAAGCGTTAGGACACATTGCTAACAGCATCTGCAGGAAATGTTCGATCCTAATATGCGTTCCCTGGCACAGGCCTGCGCCGCCGCCTCCAACTGGCTCTGGAACTTCCTCGTCTCGCGCTTCACTCCGCAGATGTTCACAGCCATGGGATACGGTGTGTACTTCTTCTTCGCATCGTTGATGATGCTCTCCATTATCTTCGTGTATTTCCTCGTCCCTGAAACCAAGGGTATTCCTCTTGAGAGCATGGACCAGCTGTTCGAGATCAAGCCCGTGCGGCATGCCCATGGGCAGATGGTCGCCCAGCTGCGTGAAAATGAGGAGCTTTTCCGGAACGACGTTGAGGCTGCTGGCATTGATATTGGAAAGATGCGCACTGAGCAAGTCGAGGATACTTCAGCTCAGCCAAAATGCGCATGACCGATGCGGTGGTGAATCATTCCCGTGTTGGTGTCTTTTGCGGCGTTCTTGTGATTTTGCCTGTTGGACGAAGTGCCAAACCGCGCTCGCAGTTATTTAGGATTGCAGATCTCGAGGTCTTTGTGTAATAGGGCGTGCTGGTTTAAAAGAAGCAAATGACCCAATAAATATACCCCTTAGTGTCTTGTCATCGCCCTTTCAGACATATTGTAAGAAGATCAAACAGACGCGCGCACCTCACAGATCAGTAAACTCACACTCACATCAGTCTGTAGCTAACTACTCATTCGATTTCGCCAACAAGTTAACATCAATATCCACGGGCTGGCCCGACCACATGGCCTTCTGAACAGCCTGGCAAACAATCAACGCACGCAAACCTTCCTCACCAGTACAGCTAGGAACCGCGTCTCCATTGATAACATCAACAAAATGCGCAAGCTGCAGGTCAAACGGCGCCTTATCATCTGGAAGAGGAATCCGCTCAACAGTCAACGGTGAATTCCAGCTCTTCTCAGGGCTAGCATCATAACTCCAGCGGGTCAGGTCGGGCACACTGAGTGAAGCTTCCGACCCAAAGATCCGATAGAAATCGGAGTCACGACCAGTCGTCGTCTGGGGGATGAGCGGGTTCTCACCCGTGCCAGTTTCGAAGTTATGCGGCGACGGCGTCGCATCGCAGACCAAAAACGTGCCCACAACACCCGATGCGAAGCGCAGCGTCAGGGCAGCACCCTCATCGGCATTGTGCGGTGGGCTTGGGCGCTGCGGCAGTGTGCGCTCTGCTGTCACACGCACGATAGGCCCGAAGAAGTGGTGCATGAGGTCGATGTCGTGGACAAGGTTAATGGGGATGACACCACCTCCGCGTTCGTTCGATGCGCGCCAGTCTGTTGGCGGGGCGAAATATGGATCTGGCTTGAACAAGGTCCACAGACCATTGATGGCAATGGGGCGGCCAAGAGATCCAGCATCTAGGGCGGCCTTCGTAGCGCGCACGTAGGGATTGAAGCGGCGGTGGTGGCCGACTAGGAGCTTGAGGTGGGCGCGCTCTGGGGCTTGGGCGAACTCTAGTAGGGAGCGGCCGGTTTCTAGCGTATCGCTTACGGGCTTTTCAAGGAGAACGTGGATACCACCTGCAAGGAGCTCCTTTGCGACGGGGACATGGGTGTGGTTTGGTGTGCAGACGATTGCTGCGTCGGGGCGGTGGGGGGATGCAAGCAGTGAGGCCACAGAAGGGTAGTAGTTGGTTTTAAGACTGGATGCTGTTGCTTCGCCAGTCGGCATTGGGTCAACAAGAGCAATGAGCTCTGTTGAGGGGTTTGAGATTACGGATTGCGCGTGACGAGGGCCAATAAGGCCTGCGCCGATAATGGCAACCTTGACAGACATGGCGACGATTGGGATGACGATGATTGGGATGAAAAGCAAATTTCGAATCTGAAAGAATTGAACAGATTCAAACCTGTTGTAATCTGTAGAGCTGAAGCAGAAAGAGTATAATTATTGCGCCGGACTCTGAGTAGCATGGCCATTCGGAGCCGGTTCTCCGGTTACATTCCGACCAGGGCAAAAACCTTGCCGGGTATCTACGGGTATTTTGCTTAAAGGACAGGTGGACAGGAAGCATGTTTAATGGGGAAGCAAAATTCCGCGTGGAGGGTGGAACAGTGCAATCCAGTCGTGGTGGAATTGGTGGGAAAACGAAAGCGGGACAGCGTTTACCCGAACATATGACCCTCTATCAGGTTCGGCCTCGTCATCAAGACACGAATCACAGCAGACCAGGAAAAACGTTCAATCATAGAAAGCATCGTAGGGGATAACGTTTTGTCGCAATCATTTTAGTATCTTCCCTTTTGATAACCTAGAAAATACCTAATATTGTTGAGAACATCCTCGCTCCCTTGATATCTCCCACTTGGAAACTTTCTGAAAAAGAGAAAGACTGACATAAAAACACCTTTTGAATTTATAATATCGACATAAAAAAGAAGCACTCATTCAGACAACTTCCAAATGACTTTCAACCGTCCCGCTATCGCCTCAATGTCCTTAGGTCGGCCCTGGGTACACGACCTACCCGGCAAGCTGATGCAAGCCGCTGCCCACGGCTTCGAGGGCATTGAACTCTTCTTCGACGATCTAGACTGCTACGCACAGCGGGTATTTGGCGGTGATCACCACGAAGCCGCGCGGTCAACACGGCTGATGTGTAAGCGCCTAGGGCTGACCATTATCTGCCTGCAGCCATTTTCCATGTACGAGGGCCTCATCGACCGCGCGGAGTCAGATCGGCTCATCAATGAGAAACTTCCCAAATGGTTCACACTAGCGCGGGCGCTAGGCACAGACATGATCCAGATTCCGTCAAACTTCCTAGGTCCAGACCCGAAGACCGGTGCTGCTCGCACCACTGGCGACCGCACGGTCATTGTTCGTGATCTCCAGCGCTTAGCAGATTTGGGCGCCGGTGCTGGCTTCCGCTTTGTGTACGAGGCTCTCTGCTGGGGCGATCACATTGATACCTGGGAGGCCTCGTGGGAGGTGGTCCGTGATGTCAATCGTCGCAACTTTGGTCTCTGTCTTGACTCCTTCAATATAGCCGGTCGTGTATATGCAGACCCTGCTAGTCCTTCGGGTCGCACCCCCAATGCGGCTGCGGACTTGGCTGCCTCATTGCAGCGCCTGCGCACCGCCAACATTGACCCAGCCAAGATCTTCTATGTCCAGCTTGTTGACGGTGAGCGTCTTTCCGCCCCGTTGGATGAGAAGCACCCTTTCTATGTCGCTGGACAGCCTGTCCGTATGAATTGGTCCCGTAACGCTCGTCTATTTCCATTCGAGGAATCGCGTGGTGGTTATCTGCCCATTGTGGATATCGCTCGCGTCTTTTTCGAAGATCTCGGCTTCCGCGGCTGGGTTTCTCTTGAACTCTTTAGCCGAACTCTCGGAGAGACCGATCCATTTGTTCCTGCCGACCACGCTCGCCGCGGTATCGACTCATATAACAAAATGGCTCGTCTCTTGCGCTGGGAAGAACCTGCTGATAGAAACTCGGTCCCCATTCTAGCGCCTCAGTCACCTGTTCAACACCGCCTCTAGGTCGGTCTTCACTCTGCTTTTTCGTTCTGTACAGCATATGGCATATGTAAATACATATTTTAGCGACTTTAATGATCTTTGTTCCACATACCCGTATTCGATGGCCAGGGAGGGCGCTTTCCAGGGTCGACTGAGCTCTATTATCTAACCTGCGTGCTTTACCTACCAACATTCTACTCCGTACAATGAAACGCAGCCCAGATGAGGATGAACTTGTACTTGTAGGGTGTGAGCAATATCGCTGTGAATGTAGCTGATAATGTCATGCTTGTTTGCTCAATTCAATTGTTTATTTAGGCGCTCTTGTTGTTGATCTTAAGGAGCTCGACCTCGCTGCAAAGTGTTAATTTCCAGATTTTGTTTTCCAATTGCAGGAACTTACAAGATAAGAGTCGAGCCTGCAGGAATCTTGCCAGCTGCCCTGTGTAGAAACAAAATGTTAACATTTTCAGTTATCGGATGTCAGTATGTCGAGTGTGTTCACGTACTTGTCACCATAGCCGTAGTCCCTGAGAAAGAATGTTAGTCGTGATCCAATCTTCCCTTGTTCGATGTGGAACTCACGGGGAAATGATCAGGGTTGCCTTCTCTCCTAGGGTCATTTGCAAAACACCCTCATCCCAACCTAATCAGACAGAGAGACAGTATTAGCATCCAATTTCAAATGTAAAGAGGTTCAATAATTGAAAATTTGAATGATTCTAATAGAAAAGAGGGGATGATACCCTTGATGACCTGTCCAACACCAATCTGAACAGTCAAAGGGCCACGGCCGGGGGATCTGGAGCTATCGAATCTATTGTGATACATAATTAGTATATAAAATACTCAATTCATAACTTCAATGACTCTAGGTATGGCAGTCAGCTTACTGCTTGCCCTGGAAGCCCTTGTTGGACTTCTTAGCGTCGTAGAGCCATCCCGAGTAGTGGATAGAGACTTTGTCGCCCGAAACAGGCGAGTCAGTGCCGTTGCCACGAGTAATAATCTTTCTCTCGACACCCATATTGAAATTCGTTTTGTATTGAGGTAATGCAAAAAAAAGTAAGATATGAAAGAAGAAGTGAGGTTCGAGGGGCAACGCTGATTCGTAAATTCGTAATTTTCTAAAGTGGGGGGATCGCACCGGTTTGTTCGTACGGAGTAGATGATCCGCAAGCCTTATTGGGGTCACATGATCTGCGTCCTGTTACCTGCAGTACTCCGTATAGCAACCTGATACTATACGAAACCATGCGATCCTTTCTGTCTCATATTTGTTGTCATTTCCTTGGGCCCTTCCTTACATTTCAATGTATCCTGTTTCAAAGATTCACCGTTAAAACTCTTCTCATAGGCAGGGTATCGCCTTGGAAGAATACTTTCTCAATCCTCGATTTATTTCATTTGAGCCGCTTCAAGTTGATGATGCCATGCACTCATTGGCATTGCCGCATGAAGGACTGTAGGATGTTCTTCGCACATCTAATGCACTAATTGGCCTAGAATATATCTTCAAAGTAATCCAAGTGCTGGGGCTTGATCCGATTGAAATGAACCTGACTTGTATCGACAAGACGAACCATAAAATTCACAGAACGGGGGTGTGGGCCTTGTTGTTCATGCCCAGACATTGTAGTCTGATCGCCTGAATGTGGATTCTCAGCCTTATGCCAGGCACGGGTCTTCTTATCGGGCAGCTGCGCATAGCCATTATATTCTCTAGCAGTACTCATGAAATTTTGACATACTTGGAGAGCCTTGTCGTACTTTTAATGACGGATTCTATATTACAGACCAATCGCTAAATGTTGCACTCTGGGCATAGATCTGGGAGATGGGTATCTCTAGACTTCTAAGGGCCCATACTTGTACGTTGATCTTGATTTTTACCCGTCAGACATGTGAATCAACACCTGGATTTGTAAGGTCGAAGAGCTTACAAAATAAGAAGAGAAGATGTCATGGACTGCGTATAAACTCCACTCTTGCCGATCCGCCAGTGGTACGTGCTCAAGTACATATATTGTATGTTGTACATACTTGATAAACGGCACTGTGCATTGATATTGGTAGTATTCTTCATTTACGAGCATATCTTGGATAATACTACACTTGATGTGCTAGGAATGTAAACTATCTTGAATAGGTGGCCGTTGTATTTCTCAATGTATGGAGTAGAGATACCCATCTCCTAGATCTATGCACGGAGTACTAGATTAATTGATATGTAATTACAAGTGGACCCAGTATATCATTGGCTGCTGCGGAGTAAGGAATACACACCGATATTTAGAATAATGCTGCCTATGATGTATTTCATTTGCGAAGCGTTGTTTTAGGGGTCTAAAATACAGTGTACTAGATGGGCCTGACACACCCTGAGAGAAATCCTGATACATATACTGGGAGTTCTTGACACTTAATTTCATTCAAGTCTACTCCATAGTGTTTGAAAAGATGAGCCACGCTATTAATAGCGGCTCCGTACATTATTATGTACATGCCACTGACTCTCACGTGACACGGCAAGTGTTTCAAACCAAGCAGCGCGGGAGGCCTAGGCTTAGATATAAAGGATCAGGGGTAACGTACAATAGGCACTACCATTAAGGCTGAGTGTCTTCAGATCGCAGTCAGCTTCTCGGGAATATGATTAAACTCTCCACGGAGTAGACTCGGGGCTCCGGATTCTTTGTGAAACTGCGGTGCAGAGACTGAAAATGAAGGACCGAAGGCCGGAGATAGTGTGTGAGAAGTGTGGGAGAAGTGTTTGAGACTAAATACTCGTACCGTGGTCAAAACACTGGGGCTATGGAGCGATCCTTCGAAGTGAGTTGCTTTAGATACGAAGCTGCCCAGGAGAAGCTGAAAGATGGCTTGGGCCTCTTTCACAGACGGTGGCTTTTTAATTGGGTTGATATTGTTGGGAGAATACAATAGTACCCTCTTCATTATCACTCGGCGGAGATTAAATCAGATACGAAATTCAGGGGTATCAAGAAGCTCATTGGTCGTCGCATTGGGGAAATGAAACTCCGCACGTTCTGGGCTGCGCGTCCTCAGTCAACGTACTTTGTACCTATGTACAGAACTAGGGGTGAAGGTACAATTTAGACAAGGACGGGTCGGGCAGTTAGTTACAGAGTACAATAATATTATATACATACCTCAAGGGAAAGGATTGGTAGAGGATAGAGCACTGAATACGATGATATTGTAAGTTACGTGGGGAAAAAGACCTTTCTGTGGCAGAAAGCCAAAAGTTCACCTTCTAGTCTCTCCTTTCTCATCCCTCCAACCCCCTAATCCCAGTCTCACGTTTCATGGCTTTTTCTTTTCTTTTTCTTTTCTATTATAGTCTTTACTCCCGGATTCCATTTCCTTTCGCCTCGGGGCTTCTGTCTGTCCAATCTCCAAACCAATCCAACGCCCGCGAGGGGCAATCTCCGTTTCGCTTCGCCTGTTGCGCTTAATGGTCACAGCATCCGCGATCATCTATCTGAAACACTTCTGTAGCACGGCTAGCAGTACCTGGTATGTCGAGAAATTGACATTCATGATCCTTGGTTCATGGGCAAATGATTGCCGTTGTTATCACCCTAGTCCGACCTGCTTGTCTTAGTTCAGGACAGATTGGGAAGACTGGTGTCTTACGCATAAACCTAGTGTTGGATCACGTTTTTAACTCATCGGTAGTCTGCAAATTCAGCCACGATTCGTCCTTTCAGCACCTGTTGCATCTTCCCCTCCAAACCCGCACCGACGTCCCTATCTCCCTAATCTCAGCGTCCCTCCGTTACGCCCAAGAAGCATCTCAAAGCCATCAGCACCAACGGCGCATGTAACTGCGAAGCAGATCTTCTGTAGCGATCACGAATCGCCCGCATCACACAATTTTGGACTTAGTGTGCGCCCCCCCGCCAGACTGAGAATCGGGTCGATATACGGCCATAGTCGACCATACATTTCGCGCGGTAGACAGTGGATTTCAAAATGGACAACCAGGGTACTTACCCGGAGTCTTTGGAGCAGGATGAGTCCTACCCATGCAAGGGCTGTGGAGAGGTAGGCACATTGTGGAGCGAGCGGACAGGAGCCTGGCTAACCGTCATGGTAGACCCTTGAAGAAGGAAAGGCATTTGAGCTTGGTATGTGGGATATTGCGGGGGAATTTTTTTGTCTATTTATCATGTCGCTAACTTCTGGCAGCTGGAAATCGATGGCATATCGACTGTTTCCGATGCAGTACGTGCAACACTCTATTGGATTCGGATGCGCACCTCCTCCTTTTAGGTGACGGATCACTTATATGCAGTAACTGCACATACAGTTGTAGCTCCTGCAACAACAAAATTGAGGATTTGGCCATCTTGACAGGAGACCAGGCTTTCTGCGCTCAATGCTTCCGATGCCGAAATTGCAAGCGAAAAATCGAGAACTTGCGCTATGCGCGTACTTCACAGGGTATTTTCTGCATGGAATGTCACGAATCGCTAATGGCACGGAGGAGAAAACGGAAAGCCGGCGGCACTAGTGGGAAAAAACCAGCAGCACCTAATGTGAAGCTGGACAAATCCTTGCCCTCGTTGCCTCCTCACCTCCTTGAAGAATCGCAAATAAACGATGAGGAGAACAGCGAATATACAGGCACGCCTGACCCTAGTAAAATGGCGGAAACGCCCGATCTAAATGATGAACGACCGGGAAGCTCAATTTCAAATCAGCAGGCTGATTCAGGTAAGAAACCCTTTTTGCAGTCTAGATGTATAATCATCACAGCCTTTGTCACCTTATTGTCATGTCGTGCACATGTGGTCACATTGTGTGGTCTACGCATCGCTTTGTATCCTTTTGTACACCATTGTTGCCTCCGCACATACTTATTGTCGTTATTGATCTATAAGAATGCAACCTCGCGCGTTCAGGGCTGGAACCCTCCTCGCGCGGTGTCTTCTCGCGCGGTCATGAACTCTTACTTACCTTTCACACAGATAATGTTCTTCTTCCCTCCAGCACATACCGCAGCAATCGTCAATCAATTTCACACAACACTGATGCAGATGGCGGTGAACTGTTAATTCCTCTTGCCTTTGATCCTTCAGCTGAGGGTAATTCTTCCCGTGGTCACTCACAGACACGGCAGGAGCCCCCCGGCGACTACTTTAATCAACCCCATTCCGGTGAACTCTCTCACGGAACCCCCCACGACGGCCGTGAATACCAACAAGAACCTACTTCTCGAACATCTTCGGACAATCATTCTCCCCATATTGCCTATCAGGAGAAAGGTTGGGAACAAAGCGACCCAACTTCACCAGATAAAGCACCAGTACCAAGCTCGGATTCATCCAAGCTTGCAAAGGGTCGCCACACTCGTAGCTCATCAGACATACCAATCAGCTTCAGAGAAAGTAGCGACCTTTCTGGGCCTACTAGCCTTGACAACACCAGATCAAAAGAATTCTCCGGTGACACAAAACGACACGTTCCAATGGATGACTTCACTTCGGCTGGAGCTCGTTCGTCGAGTGAGCTTCGCCGTCACGACCACGGCTCGGTGGACTTGCCGCGCTCTCAACCCTCCGGCTTGCCGCATTTGCCAAAGCGCGGCGACTCGCTTGAAAGCAAGCTTCACCAAATTCCGAGGAAAGAGGTTGGATCGTCACCTGCATCATCGCAGTACGGGGACTTGCCCATGCTCCGTAGCGACACTTTCGAGCAGCCCATTCAGCATACTGCCTTGAACATGTCGCCACATGAACCACACCAGTACGATGGCGCCGGCACATCGCCCGTGCTACGGTATGGAACTGACTTGCCTATGGACGAGGGATTATCGCGCATCATCGGTGGCGATGACACCGTTGGGCAGAACAACGAGTCATTTCTGCGGCGCGTCTCGAACTCTGTCCGCCATGGTCGAAGTTACAGTGAGAAGAGTGTGCGGATCAGCAAAGATCTCAAGAACCCTCGGTCACCTAGCAATCGAAGCATCGCCGGAACGGATGTTGGCAGCCCCATCACTGGATCACAGAGTGAAGAGATCGCTTGGCTGCGCAACGAACTGCGCAAAGAACGTCTGCGAGTTGCAGAACTTGAGTCAGCCGCTCGTACCGCCGCAGATGTCAAGCAGGTTAACACCGAGCTTTCTGAGAAGCGATCTACTATGGTCGTTCTTGACGCCCAGCGCGAGATTGTTCTACGTGAGCTCACGGTTCTCACTGATCATATGGAGGCTGAGAAGCGTGGTGGCCCCAGTGGGCCATTGGATCTCGGCAAGCTCTCCAACCATGTGCTGCGCGAGCTGGCTGAGTCCATTCAAAAGCTGAAGGACTCGTTTGCCCCACAAATTGAAGAACTTATGCAGAAGCGCAATGACCTGTCGGAGGAAGTGGAAGCCATGAACATTCGACGGGAGAAGAGTTTCCAGGAATTCGAGCAATTGTCTTCAAAGAATGCACAGCTAGCTGAGTTGAACAATCAGTTGGTTCACCAGATCCAAGAACTCTACAAAGCCACGGACGGTCAAGCCCGACCTAACGGCCTAGGCATCTCACACAACAAGCAGAGATCCACAACCTCCATTGAGGTCATGAAAACTCCCTTCAACGACTATCACGGATCTACCCATATTTCGGAAGAGTCTGAGTCTGCTACAGCCACCGTCGTGCCAGGCCCCCAGGTTGTCAGCATTCGCAAGGGTCAGCCTCGCAAGTTTAACTGGAAAAAGGGCGGACAGAATGTTGCCAAAGGTGTCAAGGGTCTTAAGGGAGCCTTCATGTCCAGCGAAGGAGGACAGGGACAAGAGGGTGGCAGCGGTTTACCGCGTTCCCAGACTCAGGACCCAAGTCGCCAAGGCTTTGGGTTCTTTGGAAACCAGAGAGGCAAGCAGGGAGGAAAGATGTCGCAAGCTGACAGCGTGCCTGTGTTGGCTGAAGCTGCCCCCGATGGTATGTGCCCGATACTACTCTTCAGGATTATATCAGTATAAGCTAATGACTTCCAGCTCTTTTCGGTACCGAACTCGAGTCTCGCCAGGAATACGAAAAAGGCATGATTCCAGCCATCGTCACGCGGTGTATCCAGGAAGTTGAACTGCGAGGTATGTTTCTTCCGTCGTTATTCAGTTGGTCGTAATACTAACAAATACAATCAGGCATGGACATGGAAGGAATTTATCGCAAGTCCGGTGCCGCTTCCGTCATCCAGACAATTCGCGAAGGCTTTGAACGCTCTCCATTTGATTTCGATATCTCGGATCCCGACCTCGATATCCATGCTGTTACATCCACCTTGAAACAGTATTTCCGAAAGCTTCCTAACCCCTTGATCACTTACGAAGTTTATGAACTTGTAATCGATTCCGCCGAGGTTAACCCCGTGTCCGCGCGAATCGAACTCATGCAGAAGAGTCTCCTCGAGCTGCCCCGCGTGCACCGCGACGTCCTAGAGTTCCTCATCTTCCATCTCAAACGCGTTGTCGATCGCCACGAAGAGAATCTGATGACTAGTCAGAATGTTGCCGTGGTCTTTGCGCCGACAATCATGCGACCTGAAAGTCTCGCCCGTGAGATGACTGACGTTCAGAAGAAAAATGACGTTCTCAAGTTCCTGGTGGAGAACTGCCAGAAAGTTTTCCAGGGTATGCAGAAGAACCAGGGTCAGCAGGGTCAGGGTATGCAGCAGGGCTAGGATCGGTCGAAGTACATACTTCTCTTCCCAAGTACTCACATCCTCTCCATTCACTCTGATCTTCCATAATCCAATCATCATGCTAGGTGCCTCGATTTTCCCAGCCCTTGAGTATTATTTCTAACTAATCATCAATTGTTCTTTGACTGGTCCCACTTGTGCTTTAACTTTCTTCCCTATTCTTTTGTACAGGCTAGTTTCCCTCACCTCCGCTCTACTTCTCTACTCGGTTCACGAGCACTGTACGCTCGATAAAGATACCCTGTCCTGCTTTTCCCTCTTTCTTCACGTCCAACCTTTTCTCCCAGCTACGGCTGTGGCCAATCTGGCCTCACTGGCTGCTTTGTGACCAAGATCCCTCATGGGTGGTTTACTTCCTGTCCATTGAGGCATTTTACTGTTTTGTTTGTTTTTTGACTCTGAGCGAGCATTGAATCGTGTTCTAGCGTTATGCGCCTCCATACAGCAGTCCACGTAGCTGCAAAGTCGTTCATGTACGTTTAGTTAAGTTTGAGTATGATATCATGATATCATGAATCTTTCATTTCATATTGCACATTCTCTTAGTTCATACACACATGAAGAGTTTTTCGTAAAGATTCATCCTTTGTGGCAAGGAATTCTTACCACTGTCGGAGGATATCGATAATACAATATCATTTTTCTAATGTCCGGCCAATACGATCATTACTCAAGTCTCATGTCAATAATCATAGAGGTATAACGTAATCGGTAAGCGAGTGGCCACTGTAAGCGAGTGGCCACCCTACCCAAGAGTATAGTTTTCTAAGGTAAATA